>CM050649.1:53464981-54064981 GCA_027574665.1 Rhynochetos jubatus | reverse complement strand
AGTTTTTTCTTGTGTGAGGGGAGCTTAAGGTAAAGAACTGACAGATGTTGCTCAGCAAAGTGATGATGAGCTGTCACAACAGCCAGATAATTCACTCAGATGAGCAGTTTGATATCCGCCTTGGAGACAGCTGCTGGTACCCTACAGGAAACTTTGCTAAACATTCCTTTATCACACTTGTCCTCAATTCCTTCCTTTCATTCCTTATTACCAAGGATATTTGCCCAAAATGGAGTGGCTTTTTGTCCCAGGTAAATGAGAAAAAACTCTGTTGAAGGTAAATCCAGTGTAAAATCGGTATTAACCCAAAATTAAACAAACGGGATCGTAATTTGCTAATGTTCGTCTGCACCTGAAGATGGCTCTGGTATCTCAGTCCATTGCTGTGAAACTTGATCGGAAGCAGAAGCAATGTGTTTATCATAGGGAATAAGCAACCAGAGAACCTATGAAAGATCCTGTTGCCTTGCAAATATTCTTGGTAGTAAAGAAGCAGATAATGGAAATTCTGAACAGACAGGTAGTCAGAACAGAATTATTTTTAGAAGCTTGTGGAGTGTCTTATCCAGCAGCCACTCCAAAAACTGCTTTTAACTAGTTGAAATAGAGTGACAACACCTGAAAACTTAATATTTATCTTAATATTTACCACAGCAAGGTCAGTTCCGCGTGAGATCACGTTGCAGAAATGGGAGAACTGAGATCACATTGCAGGACTAGGAGAATTTCCCCACCTCACTGGGATGAGGTCTGCTTTGTATACTCTCTGTAGCAAAGTTAAATTTGGTCCAATACTCAGCAAGATTAAAAAAGAAAGAATACAGCAGATAATGCTTCTTGGGCTGCTCCGCGGGTCGTCTCGCGCCAGGAAAGATGGAGTTGTCTCCCACTCACCCGGCTTTCCGTGTGTCCTAGATTCAGACGAGTCACCGGTGGCGAGAGAGCGCAATGTGATTGTGCATGCAAACCCGGACTTCTCCGGCTCCGGCAGCAGGAGGTCAGGGACCCGGGACTCAGAGTGCCAGACAGAAGAAATCCTGATAGCCGCTCCCTCCCGGCGGCGGATCCGCGCTCAGCGGGGGCAGAGCGTTGTTGCCTCCCTCTCCCACTCTGCTGGCAACATCTTGGTGCTGGCGGACAACGGAGATGCCGTCTTCGCTGCTGCTGTCAGCAACCGCATCCGCTCGCGCAGCCTTCCTCGTGAGGGTGCCCGGGCCAGCGAGGACCATCAGGATGCTGACACCAAGAGTGCAGGGTACGAAGCAGATCACTTCCTAGCCAGCCAGGAGAGAATTGTGAAAAAGGGGAAGGAGGTCTTGAGCAAGCAGGGTTCACAAGAGTGCCAACCCACCGTTTTCACTTGTCCTCAGCACCTGCACAGCCCTGATCACAGCATCGGTGAGAGGGGGAGATCGCGACTGTCAAGGATGGCTGATTCAGGTAGCTGCGAGATTTCATCCAACTCGGACACCTTTGGGAGCCCCATTCACTCTATCTCCACGGCAGGAGTCCTGCTCAGCAGCCACATGGACCAGAAAGAAGACCACCAGTCCTCCAGTGGCAACTGGAGTGGGAGCAGCTCCACGTGTCCCTCCCAGACATCCGAAACCATTCCTCCTGCCGCCTCTCCTCCGCTGACAGGCTCTTCGCACTGTGACTCCGAGCTGTCGCTCAACACTGCTCCCAATGCCAACGAGGACTCCAGTGTCTTCATCACGGAGCAGTTTGGTGACCATGCGGACAAGGTCAGGGGCCACAGGGCGAGCTCCTTCACCTCCACTGTTGCAGATTTACTGGACGACCCCAACAACAGCAACACGAGCGACAGTGAGTGGAACTACCTGCACCATCACCACGACGCCTCCTGTCGCCAGGACTTCAGCCCTGAGCGCCCGAAGGCGGACAGCCTGGGATGCCCCAGCTTCACCAGCATGGCCACCTATGACAGCTTCCTTGAAAAGACCCCTTCTGACAAGGCAGACACTAGCTCACACTTCTCCGTGGATACCGAAGGATACTATACCTCCATGCACTTTGACTGCGGTCTCAAGGGTAATAAAAGCTATATTTGCAACTATGCAGCCCCAGGCTCCGAGAGCGGCCAGACAGGGAGCGTAACCTCCAGTCTGGCTGACTGTGCCTGGCAGGAGTGTGTGAGCCACAGGAGGCAGGGACGGCAGAGCATCTCACTGAAGAAACCAAAGGCAAAGCCAGCCCCACCAAAACGCAGCTCATCTTTGAGGAAATCGGAGGGCAGCACTGACCTCCCTGACAACAAAGAACCAAAGATGGGCAGCGCACAGCACATCTCTCACACGGCCAGGGAGATGAAGCTGCCCCTGGAGTTTTCCAACACACCTTCCCGAGCGGAAGGGCCCAACTTGCCAGCCAAGCAGGAGCTCCCCTGGGCGAACCAGAGTGACAGCGGGTTAAAGGATACCCCGTTTGACACCGCCGATATCCCCTCCTTTAAAGATGAAGGTGCTGAACAACCTCACTATGCAGACCTCTGGCTTCTGAACGACTTGAAATCCAGCGATCCTTACAGGTCCTTGTCCAATTCGAGCACTGCTACGGGTACTACAGTCATAGAGTGCATCAAGTCACCGGAGAGCTCCGAATCCCAGACGTCTCAGTCCGGGTCACGAGCCACCACTCCATCCCTCCCCTCCGTCGATAACGAGTTCAAGCTGGCCTCCCCTGAGAAGCTGGCAGGGTTAGCCTCGCCCTCCAGCGGGTACTCCAGCCAGTCGGAGACGCCCACCTCTTCTTTTCCGACCGCTTTCTTTTCGGGACCCTTGTCTCCAGGGGGGAGCAAGAGGAAGCCAAAAGTCCCGGAGAGAAAGTCGTCGCTGCAGCAGCCGCTCTCGAAAGATGGCACCGCCTCGGTAAGCAAAGACCTCGAACTCCCGATTATACCTCCTACTCACCTCGACCTAAGTGCTCTTCACAACGTCTTGAGCAAGCCCTTCGCTCACAGGCACCAGCTGCACGCCTTCAGCCACAGCAAGCAGAGCGCGGTCGGGGAAGCCCTGCACCCCAGCCCTCCCTCCGCCCTCGCCATCACGCCTTCTGTTCTCAAGTCTGTCCACCTCCGGGCAGTCAACAAGCCTGAAGGAGGGAAGCAGAAAGGCAGCACCCCAGACCTGCTCTGCATACAGGAGACTGCTTTCATGGCGACCGATGTTTCTCCGGGCAGAATGAGGCCGCTCTTAGCTAAGAAACCAGTATCGCGCCAGTACTCCACAGAGGAGGCCATGATGTCGTACATTGATGTTTCTCCAGCAGAAGGGGGGCCCGGAAAGCCGCCGTTAGAGAAAAGCTCCTCTTTCAGTGGGCAGAATAGCTGTGAGCAAGAAGCTATAACTTCAGCAAGCGTGGGTCTGGCTGAAATCAAACCCGTGAAGGACCAAACGCATACGGCCGCTGAGCCCTTGCCGGAAAGTGCTCTGAATCAGACGTGTGCCATCTCCGTGGATGGGTTTCAGAAGGGCTCAGCTCTCCTCACAGGTGATGACGAAGCAAAGAAACCCGGCCAGGGAGCAGAAACAGAGCACGACCTTCAGCAAGTGCAGGCTCAGCGAGAGTTCTTTGCAGTCAGCGATGGGAGGCTGGAAGCTGGGCCTGCGGGCGAAAGCCCAGCTCAGGCCGAGGAAGTGGTTGTCAGTGATCAGCACCAACCCGATGTAAGCCACCATGTGCCTGGGACTATCGGCCACGAAGCAGAGATGGCAGCAGTGAATTCACTCAGCGAAGTGAGTTGCAAGCAGGAAAACGATATCGCATCAGGTATCCCAACCAGAAGTGCCTCTGATGACGGCAGGGTGGACGAGATGATGGGCGGCACAGACGAACCCTTGCTGAAAGGTCAGTTGTGAAGCCCTTCTGTATTACACCCGATCGTGGGGCTTTGGACGAGGCTGGCAGTGAAGTCAAAAAGCAGGCTGGAGTTGCAAATTGGCTTGCCTCTGTAGGTGTAAGCGCAGAGCCCCCAGATCTGTTAGCTGGCCAGCCTGCCCAAAGATAGTTTATACTTTTGCAGTGTATTCAGAGCATATTTCTCTGATATTTATTTCCTCCCTAGTGTTGCGTTTCAGCTGAAAACCGAAAAGGGAGGAGCACTAATGCTGGGCAAGGAGGAGCCTTATTATTGCAGCCACCCAGTAAATGGGAGATCCCGGGTTCTGTCCCTGTCAGTGAGCCCTTTATGGGCTCCAACACACAACATACATGATGTTTAGGTTAGAGGATAAAGTCTGTATGGTGGTATGGGCGGCTCAGCTGTGAACCTCACATTGGCAATGCTGTTGCAAAGCGCGGCGGGGTCTGACTCACAGCATGGCCTCTTTCCTTGTTTAAGAGTCTTCTCCAAGCGACGAGTCCATCATGTCTCCACTGAGCGAGGAGTCGCAGGCCGACGCTGAGGACGTCTTTGTGTCACCAAACAAACCCCGCACTACCGAGGACCTGTTTGCAGTCATTCACAGGTGACCTCACCTTGCAGTAACAGGCAGCCCTGCAAGCACCCACTAACGACAGCTGCAGGGTCGTTATTTGATGGCTAAGTCTTGTCCTGAAACTACCTTCTTTAGTTCATTGAGTTTAGTTTTCTAAAAGGCAGCTTTTGAAAGATGCCTTAGGATGGTCTGGTGTGCACTCTGAGTATCTTCATGGCATGTGTAGGATGCTTTACGGATAACATCGGGCCATTCTCCTGCAGTGGTTCCTTGCCTTCTGCCCACCATCTCTCTCCTGGTGAGTCGTTGTAGCGAGAACAATGAGAAGGCATCTCTTCAAATTAGAATATTTTGTATTCAGCGGAAATTTGCGATCACAACTGAAATTACAGATTTCTGATATTGAGTAGGTTATGCTGAGTATTGTTATTACCTAAGAGTCTGTATGTATTGTGTCTTTATAAAGAGCTGTTTGTGCATACGCTGTTTTGGAAGAGCTGGGTGAGGTTGAGACGGATTCAGTGCCTCATTCATTGCACAAGAGCTATCACAGCTTCGAGTGCTGCCAGCAACCAAAATTTGACAGAGGGATTATGAGAACTCTAGCTAATATGAAAGCACGGTCAATTTGTGGAAGTCCAGACCAGCATTAAGTGTTACTCTACAAAGCAAAGATAACGTATGAAAGAGCATTCCTTTGTGTTTTTACAGATCAAAAAGGAAAGTTCTTGGGAGAAAGGATTCAGGAGACCTTTCTGTACGGAACAGATTGAGAGCTTCATCTGGGACAGGCAGCCAGCCTCCCGCCAGCAGCACGCTACCCGCCAGCAACGTGCCACCGGCCGGCAGCGTGGGCAGTGCCAGCAGCAGTCAGAGGTCCCCCGGCCTCATATACAGGAATGCCAAAAAGTCCAACACATCCAATGAGGAGTTTAAACTACTACTCCTTAAAAAGGGCAGCCGGTCTGATTCTAGCTACAGGATGTCCGCCACAGAAATTCTGAAAAGTCCCATTTTGCCCAAGTCTCCTGGAGAGCTGATGGTGGATGCCTCCCAAAGCCAGGAAGAGTCTCCCCCCGCAGCGAGCCCCGACGCGTTGTCCCCACTCTCTCCTTGCTCCCCCAGGGTCAACGCGGAAGGATTCTCCTCCAAGAGCTTTCCCATGTCGGCGTCTTCGAGAGTGGGGCGATCCCGGGCGCCTCCGGCAGCCAGCAGCAGCCGGTACAGCGTGCGCTGCAGGCTGTACAACACGCCGATGCAGGCCATCTCTGAAGGAGAGACGGAGAACTCAGATGGCAGCCCCCATGACGATCGGTCTTCTCAGAGCTCAACGTAGGCTGTGTGGGTACCAGGGCCAAGGCTGCGGACACCGCTCAGGCTCCGTAAGGATGTGAATATGAGGCCAATGCTGTAGCAGTCAAAAAAAAAAAAAAAAAAGGAAAAAAAAAGGAAAAAATTGCAGGGCAATATCAATGCTTAAATGTGTTTGTGTTTGTAAGATGCTGGGGAAACAGGACTGCAGCTGTAGCTATTTATTACATTACATTTTCTAAAAGGAGGAAGATATGCTATGTCTCTTCTGTTTTGTTTTGGCTTCGTTTGGTTTATCCCACTCTCATTTCTGTTGTCACTGTAGATTTCAAGGCTATACATTTCCATAGAGTTAAAAGTGACTTTGGGTTTGTGGGTTTTTTTCCCAAAGCTGTCCATCTAGAAACAAATCCCTCACTGTAGTGCTTCCCTAGGGAGAAAAAAAAAAAAGAAAATGCTCTTGAGGATTGGTATTTTTCTACACTAAATGAGCTGAAACAAAATTTAGAAGAAATTAACAAAACATATGTAAATACCATATTTTTGATAAAAATTTGTAAATAGAATTATCAAAAAGTGGACGTGGCAAACGATTTACTGCATAACAACTTTGTTTATAGAAGACAAAAGAAGTCAAATGTAATAACTGTATTCTGTGAATACCATTTTCATATCAAACATAAAAAATTCACATGGCCACCGATAACCACTTTCAGTGTGACAAGCCCGAAGGATGACATTGAGGAGTGGAAAGGAGGAATTCTCAGCCTTAGCTAAGGAAATGGAAAGGCTGACTGCGATGGGATTAAAGTAACCATTTGTCTTTCTAAGGCAGCTCCAAAGAAGCAAACTGGAAAGCGCAGCTGGGAGGGTGACCGTGAGGATTGGTGGGGAAGGTGAGCGTGCTTCTGACAGAACAAAGTCATGTCTGATGCAAAGCCCCAAAGGGCCCCATCCCACAGCCTCCCCTGGGCCTTTATTCTTGCAGGGATCACTTCAGAGAGCAGAGATGTGAGAGGAAATAGTACTTAACTTTCATATTCCTATTAGGCTATTGGGATACATAACACGGTCATAACCTGGTAACTATAATCTTTAAACATGGTTAGTTTCTGGTTCGTAAAGGAAACAAATAAATTATAAGCATGCAAGAAGCGCTTTCGATTTATCAGTAAATATCCGCGATGAGTTTTCAGTGAAGCTTTCTCTTTGTGCTGATGAGATTCATGCTACCTAAATATTTACAAAAATGACACTGTGAAAACGTAGCTGGGAAATAGGTATGTGTATGCATTATTTATATTCACTGCTGAGCTGGGAAGGGGAAAGCTCTGGTTCATTGTGCCAGCCACATACAGTTGGGATTTTGTCTGGGTTTACCAGAAATGTGGAACAGGGTGGGGGACTGGGGTGGGGTGGGAAAGGAGACAAATCGAAGCAGCTGCTTTGATACAAATGAAGGCAGGGAAATAAAAGCTGAATTACTTGAAGTTACTTGAATTTTCTTGTCTTAAAAATGCAAGAACATATACTTTTAAAATTTAACCCGTGAGTTGCTTTATACTTTTAATTTTTAAACCGAATAAAACCAACAGGCCTGATTCTCCTTTGGGCCACCACGTTTTCCATTGACGTAGTCCCGTGCGTTCTACTTGGAGAAGAAGGTCCTCTCTGTCCAAAATTGATGCAGTTGTTGTTGGTTGCCGTAGGATATGGTTTGGAGTAGAGGAAAGGTTAGTGCAGAGAAATAGTGTGAGGAGGAATGTGGTATGCAGTAGGACAGGTCGAGTAGGATGGCAGAAAGAGCGTGCTTTGGTACTAAAGAAATCAACTAAAAGCTGGCTTTAAGCATAAGTAAAGGATAGGGAAGCAGAATGTGTGGAATGGGTTTTTAGTAGATTTTTTGCTTTTAATCGTGTAATGCATAAAGCCGAGAGTTTTTAAAAGCGGGCAGAGTGTGTTTTAAAGAGGAAGGTTCTACCTAAAACTTTTACGATTTTAAAGAGTCTGACCAAGTCAAAACGGTTTAACAAATCCCAAATGTTATTTCCCATAAGGTTCGCGTCTGATTTCATGCAGCACTTACCACAAGAAATCTATTATTCAGGGTTTCCTACCATCCTCCTGTGTAGCCTGGTTGCGTTCGCTTTGCGAGGTAGAGTCGCTGTGCATGTGGTACGTGCGTTGGGATGAGGGGTGGTCCGTTAGCTGAAGGGCTGCAAATTCGGGAAGTCTAAATAACGTAAAAGTCTCAAATAGTTTTCTAAAAGGTATTGGGAGCAAGGTTTCGGGAAAAAAAGGCTGATCACAGTAGCTTGGTTAAGAAAGTACAGCTGAAAACAAGTGAAGTGAACGAATGAGAATGTTTTAAGAGGAAACATTTAGCGTATAACAAACCAATTTCTGAGAACAGGAGTAAAGGAAGATTAGATATTGGGCAGAAAATCCTTAGTTTGTCATCTTCAGTCATTTTCCTTAAAAATTTTATCAGGAGCACTTTTACAACACATTTAATAGTCCTGAGTTAAACAGTCATTCAAAACTGTAAAGAGAATACAGCCGAATTGACTTTGATGATAACACTTTTTATTACCAATCAGTAGTTTCACAGAGGACATAAGTAAATAAGTACATACACTAAAAAAATGTCTTTGACTGGAACGGTGAGGCAATACTTCACGTACAAAACGGCCACAGAACAATCCCATTAAAATATAACCTTGCTTCTTTTGTTTAATATCCTAGCTTATATTTAGCAGGTTGAAACCCAAATAGAGATTCTAAATCCACTAAGAAGAAAAGTGTTCATAACGAACGTGGGAGTCAGAGGCAGACGAATGGCGGGGTCTCCTGTAGTGCTGCAGGCGTGCCATTAAGGCATCGGAGGACAAGCTGTAGCGCGAAGGGAACATCGCTCACCTCTTGAGACAGGGCACACAGTACGTGCATCAGGTAACCGCTGAACCGTCACTGCAACCTACCGTTCCGTTGTTTGCACTGATGTTACGGAAATGATTTCTGAAGCTACACAGCTGTCTGTTCTGAAAAATAACATTTTCTCCCTTTTTTTTCTTTTTTTTCTTTTTTTTTTTGTTTTAGTTTGTTGTGGCAGCATAGAGGACATGGGATAGTTGTAGCAAATAAAGCATATGTTTGCTTTTGCCAAAGGTCAGTGATTGAGTGCATTTGCTGCAATGGTGGCAGATAGAGAAATACTGTAGGTTATGACTTAAAGAATTAAAAAAAAAAAAAAAATTAAGAAGGTTACAGTGTAACTATTTTGGTACTAGCACCAGTTCATGCTGGCAGAAAAGACAATGGTTTATGGACTTGCATCCATTTTGTATTTTTGTAATATTTGTAAATACGAACTTTTTAAATTGTTGCAAAGATGGTTTCTTTTGTAAAATGTTTTCAAAGTTTACATTAAATCCAAGCCTTTGTATATTTTAGAGCTGTGCAACACTTTAAGTCTTGTATTTATTTTTAGTAAAAACGGTGACAGTTTCATTGTGAACCCCTCTCAAAAAATGTGTCGGAAAAGTTTGATTACCTAGAAAGTGTGTATAGAAACTGCAAATAAACGTGACTGCAATTAAATCACACCTTCTCTTCACTTTCTTGTAACGAGATGTGAAGTCTAATCTAGAGACTACAAGTATGACATTTCCAAAGGTAAGTCTCAGTGTCATTACACATTTCAAATCATTTAACCATGTTTTCTCCTCAACTTAATCTTTTTTCTTTTTTTATAAACTAAGGTGAAACCTGTATCCAAACTGGAATTGACTTTAAGTTGAATTTTGCCCACAAGTCCAATTTTGCGGGAATATGAAGACTGCTGGGTTGGACCCATGTCTTTTACCGGTAAGCAAAAGGTAAGAAAAAGGAAGCTGGGATGAAAAGTAGTGCAAAGACTGCTCGCTACTTTATCTTTAGCTGGAAAATAAGATAAATTGCAATACATTAGACCCAAGGCATAGCGCATCCCATGAACAAACTTTATTGGATACAGCAAGCTGTGGGCAAAAGGCAGACCATAAATTATAAACGCAAACTTAGAAGGGCAAACACCATTTTAAACCAGTTTTGTTATCTGGAGGTTGAGCAGTTCAGGACACGGAAGCTAAGCGTCTAAATGATAGCCCCTGCATTTCTCTTCGAAAATTTCATATCAGCAGGAAAAGGGGAGGGGAAGATGCGCATGGTAAAACTTCGGTTTCAGCTCTCATTTTGTCATAGAATCACAGACTGGTTTGGGTTGGAAGGGACCTTAAAGACCATCTAGTTCCAACCCCCCTGCCATGGGCAGGGACACCCTCCACTAGACCAGGTTGCTCAAAGCCTCATCCAGCCTGGCCTTGAACACTGCCAGGGATGGGGCATCCACAGCTTCTCTGGGCAACCTGTGCCAGTGCCTCACCACCCTCTCTGGGAAGAATTTTTTCCTGATATCCAATCTAAATCTCCCCCCTTTCAGTTTAAATCCATTACCCCTTGTCCTGTCACTACAGGCCTGTATAAAAAGTGTCGTGCCCCATCCTGTCACCGCTCCCCCCCACCCCCCGCTGTCATTTTGTCAGTAGCTTTGCAACACTGCACTTGATATTTCAAAAAATGCATATGGACAAACCCAGCTGAAAGGGCGGGTCTGGTGCCTTAGAGCACGTGGAAAAAAATCAGTTTTGGGGAATGCTGGTGGGCTATCTGCAATCCTGCTCTGCAAGGATGTGAGGATTGCCCCAATGGGTGTGGTCTTGGAGCAGTCCCCAGGTGGAATTAGTTTGCATAACGTTTGTTTTTACCAGATGGTCAAGCAGTCAGGGATTATGTAGGTGATTTCCTGTTCTATTGTGTGCCTTTCCCAATCCAGAAATACAGATTAGCAAGAGCTGTAGGAACTGCTTAGCCTGTAGAGGCAGGCACAAGCTGGCTTTCACCTGCCCGCTGTACACCTGCGTATTTTTTTCATGCTCAGTGGAAGAGAAGAATAAACATTAGAAAACATAAAATATACCCAGTGTGTTTTTATATCTACAAAGCAAAATTATTGTAACTATTTACAACATATGTGAAGTCTGTAGCTTTTGCAAGTCTTTGTAAAATCCAGGCTTGGGTGTGTACCTTTGGGTATGTGTACACGGCGGACAACCGACAGGCCAGTCCAGTGGTAACATCCCTTCAACTCGTCAGGCCCTGGGGCAAGCGTCTTTCCTGGGAAGACAGCAGCTGAGTTCTGGCTGCAGTCCTAGTCCTGATTTCTACACACATTTCTATGGGCACTTAACTTGACAGACTGTTTTCCATAAATCTATTTTTGGTTGCATTAATTATATTTCCCTGCTTTAATTCTCTAGTTGCCACTGACAGACGCATGTATTAACTGTTTCAATAGCTTCTTGGGATTAAAGTCAGGCTCACAGATTTTTAATTATCCAGCTTGTCCCATTTGTATTTTTAACTACTGGCACGTTAGCATTCTCCTGAAACTTTTCTAGTGCCCAACATCATTGGTCATAAGATCCTTCAGTGGGTTCTCCTAACTTCTTGAACGCAAGCTATCCAGCTCTGCTGACCGAAGATGTCTGTCTTTAATTACTTCAGTATGAATAGACGAGGTTTTACGTCTTATCATCTGTGTTCCCCAGTGAGAAAACTGAGGAAATGTATTCGTGAGGAATCCATATCCTCAAACATAGGCTCAAGGTCAGGACAACAGAACAGGTAAACAGCTAAATACAGTCTTTCCCACTAGATTCACATTTAAACTTTGCCAGAGTTGGCAAATCAGAAAACCACTCTGAATGTTAAGAGAAATTTATCCTGTAACAGATGACGACATTCTCAAGGAAGTTTACTGTTTTCTTGGATGATATATTAAAAAGCTGTGCAAAACAGCAAACAGCATCGTGGACAAGAGTGGTAGCTGTCATGCACTTTCACTCTAAATAGGTGGCTGCCAATTTTAATTTTTTAACAGAAGATTATCAAACTCTGACAAAAATATTTCTTACTATTGCCATTTCACACAAAGGCTGCAAACCCAAAGCTATTCCTGTCAGAAAACAACTGCCCCTACATCTCCCTTTCTAGTTCACTGGCATCTTCAGTTGAAGTGAGAGGAGAGGCAGCAACTACTCCCTCTGTACCAAAAGAATAATGAAGGCCAAGGAAATGCCATTTCTGGCATTTCTGAATTAACTCATAGGTTAATTCAGACTGTTCATCCCTATTACAGCAACATTCACCATACCTAGCAGTGAGATATTAATAAGGCAGAAAAATAAGCCTTTTTGCTAACAGCACCTGGGCAAATAAGAGCAGCCTTGCCCTCTAATAACAGTTTTACAATAGTTTTAACGTTAGGCTGCTTTTATACATATATATATAACTCAAAAAACACGCATCTACAAAATAAGCAAGCATCTGATGTTTTCTGTGGAAATTCACACCATTCTCCATGGAACTGAGAGAAATAAGTAACATGACTGAACCTGTGGCTTGGCCAGTCTGTTAATGAGTCACACTGAGTCTAGGTTGGGTGGCTTGGTTCTGTAACAAGCTTCCAAAGCTGGAAACATAAATCATCAGATCAAAACATTTTTATGAGTAAAGGACATTTAAACATTCAAGTCCTAAGTGGTGAAGTTTATTTATATATTTCAAAATCTGGCACAGGACTATTACATTATTATTAGTATTTAGTGTTCATCCTTTAACGTTCTCTTTTTGGTATTCATTAAAGGCTTACTCAGCAGCACTTGGACACCCCTTTCTTCATTATAGGTAATGAAAACAAATGGCTTTATGACCATTTAAAAACGGTAGAGCCTCAAAAATTAATCCTCTAGATTGGCTTCACGCTTTCACTGTTTTCTTGGGTTTGATAGATAATTTAAGAGCTGACCCAAAGCAAAGTGAATGAAATACCGACCATAGTCTCGAAGTACTGATGCCAAACCGTATTATCCTAATACTGTGATCTGTTTCTGTGCATTTCACTTTGCCAAGCCAGCTGAGCTGTCAAACAAATCCTGATGTTGTAAATTTAGGCTGTAAATTCTGTTGCTTTCCCCAACTCAACGCACAAAACAAGTTTTGGGATCTATGAAGACCAGAGTGTAACTAGAGTCAGTCCACAACCTCACTTGTCACTTGAAACATCCAACTCTACAAAATATTGTTTCAATCCTGAAATGAAGACACTACAGAAACAGATAAAATAGGTTAACTTATATTTTTATTTTATTGGATCCAATAACCATAAGTACTAGGAATGATGGCCAACAATTTAATTTCAGGAAATTTCTAGTGAAAACTGATTAAAGTATTTGTAGATCAGGTTGTCCCACTCCTGAAATTATGATTCCGCATTCCAATGCATTAACTATTAGCTGACTCCCTATAACAACCTCCCGTTTACCTCCACTTTCTTCAGTTTTCTTTTCAAATGCACCCTGCCTTCTGCATGATTAGTAAGCCACTAAAACAATATTTGTAGAAATAGAGAGGAATGCCTACCACTTTGTATCTTCAAGACAAAACTTTCTAAAACAGCATGCTGTAACTCAGAACAATGTTAGGGCCTCTAATGTACCCGATCGTTCCTTGTAATTTAGCTTCACTCCCTAAAGAATGTACTCCTCTTAGACCTACCTTAAATATCTTCTCTTAGCTCCTCCAAATGCCACTGCCTCACAATACTATGGAAATCAGATATCCAACAGACTTTTTTGGTGTTTCCTTTCAAACCCAATACTTCTTTATCCTTTCCCTGAGCACTTCCTTTCCACAGTCAGCACTATCCCCTATCCCATGCTCTGGTACTTCACTCCTTAGTCTGTGTCTCCGTACCCCGTTCAGCCTCTGTGGCCTCCCAAGACCTACTTGTTCCCAAACCATTCTTTTCAAGGACTGCTTCCTTACATCCACACCTTGGATTGCCCTATCATAAAAAAGTTCCTCTATTTCTGCAGAAAAAAATAGAGGGAAGATAAAAGCTGATTTGGAATACATCATTTTTCACTGGGCTCCCTATTACTCAGGCATTCTCCCATCACCTCAAGCTTTAGAGGAGAGTGAAACTCTTTGCTTACTCAGTGCTCTTTCAGCCCAGTGCTTCAACTGGAAAGCACCGGGAAATTCTCGTGTGTTTTGGTGAAGAAACTTGTGCAGTAAACTGGATGTACCGCACCGATTCGGTTCAAAATGGGGCTCGCAGATGCTGGTCTTCCATCTTGCTATCTATGTCAAAGAGAGAAAAGGCTTTTAAACCTGCTAAAGATCAGAAACTGATAAAGGAAGCACTGAATCAGTCTGCCCAGTAGTTGGCCCTGGATCCCAGTATCCCCAGTTGCTGGCACATATGAGTCCCTGAGCCTGCAGCCCCGCTGAAGGTGCTGGCACAGACCATCTCAACCTTCGGCCCTCTCAAACATGCAGAGCTGGCTGGGACTCCCCTGGCCCCCAGTAGCCGGCCCCTCCAAGGCTGCATCCTTCAAGACATAGGCTCAGTGTTGGCCAGGGCGAAGCCACCACCCTTCTGTCTTGCCCTTAGACCACACACGCCCTCCTCACTCCATGAGACCCCCCCAGACCCTACCATCTCTCCAACAGTTGGCCAGCACTCCCCTGGTCCCCAGTAGCCAACTCCCCCATGGTCTCTCCCTTAGAAGCACCCCTGGACAGACAGGCCACTTCACCAACTGGCTGGACGGTCCAGCTTGACCCTCACCAGTGCTTGCACGCTCCCTTGCACGTCCGCACTCGCTCCAGTTGCTGCACCCTGGGCACACAGTCTGACTCCTGCTGCTACACTCAGACCCCCATTCACTTCAATCCATCCCTTTCCCTCCTTTCAGTTCCTCTCCTAACATCTCATGGCAATGCCTGCACAATCCCAAAACATTTTTCCTCCATGAAGTCCCCCGTACCTCTCAGCAACCCCCCCTCAGTCCGAAAGGTGCTCTAGTGTTGACTCATTTCCTGGGTTTCATGCCTGGATGGCAGGCTGGGGCAGCCCTGGGAGGGGCCTGGACTGGGTGTCTATTCCTCTGAGTCCTTAATTTGGGTTCCTGCCTGCCTTTGTGCCCTGCAGCTCCTCTGGGCACATGTGTTACCGAAAACTGTAACCAAGAAAACTCTCCAAACCAGACAATAGTTTAGAAAGCCGACACTGGTTTATTGCAGCACTGGGTGCGTGGGGGATATCTCCTCCTAACATGCATACCAAACAGGGGGGTTTGTGCTATATCTATACACAAAACTTTGAGGATTAGTAATTTTCCCACTCCACCATCTTTAGAATGATTGGTTAGTGATTTGCATACAATTATAATACTGCTGACACATTACTTCCACTATTGTGCATGCTTGGGGAAGGGTCTTCACCTGGGCAAGGGTCTTTTTGACCTATGTACATGATTCTTAGTGTTATAATGAGCTGTTAATGAGCAAAATTAGCAAAAAGGACAAGATTTTTAAACCTCTGCTGATTTACCAAAACAATTCTCAGTTTACAAGGGCACTGCTGAGGTACTAATGAGCATGTGCAAGATGCTTTTGAAAAGCAAGGAGGCCCATCTCTTGTTATCAACTCTTCCAAACGTGGAGTTTTCTTACTAAATTAGCAATGTCCACAGAAAAACATTCTGAAAACCAGAGCATCGTAAAAAACAGCTTAACACACGGAAAATCATAGTGGAAAAACAAAAGTATCGCCAAAACAGCTTAACACACAGAAAAACATCTCAACTGCTATATTATTCTAAGAGTTAACCTTTGACACTTCGGCTTGTCAGCCTAACACATAGAGAACATCTGGCCTGCAACACATGGGCACAGGCTGGTGGGCCCTGGAATGTACCTGGCAACGGCCAGGACAGGGTGTGAATTGGGCTCCCCCCTGCCATTGTCTCCTGCTCCTTTGTGGGTGTGCAAACCAACTTTTAGTGAGGGAATTATTAGGTTATGCGATAAAAGATATAACCAGAGAGGATCACACCATCCTCTGTCTTTGCACAGCACTTCCCGGATAGCTGATAGGGTTCTTGGCTGATCCGTGGGGATTGCTCTTCTATTCCATTGCCTTAGTGTCTCCATGGGGCTGCTGAGCTGTGCTTTGGTCCTGCAGGCTGTCATAGGGCACTTCACTGCCCCAGGCCATGAGCAGATCAGGTCTCATCACTATTCTGGATCTCCTTCCAATCCCTCCCCAAATATCTTCCCGTGGAGATGTCCCTGTGACTCCAGAGGGGAGTGTGAGCACACCCCGGGGATGTCATGGTCCTGCTGACCTCCTATCCTCAACCCTGAATTAAAAAATGGGGGTCGGCCTATAGAGACACAGGAGGTAGGGCAAAAAGCACAACGTATGGGTAGGTGAAGCTGAAATTCCTACATTTTGTCCCTCCCAAAGGCCCATAGTGTTCCTGGATGAACGGGAGCCCTGGTACCTGACTGTACAGTTTTGCACGAACAACCCTCTGCAGCCGTCAATACCCCTCCGTAAGTGGGTTCCTCCCACGACAAGCGATTCGCGAAGACCCAAACCCCCATCTGATGGCGTGGAAGGATAACCACACGTCAACGTACGCTAGAAACCTGGGGCCGTTGATGCCACGCGCAGGAGGCTCTGCAGATGGAGAACCGCGGGAGGCCACACCTGAAGCTACCCGTGGATTTACCCTCCCGCAGAGACCCTCAGAGCAGCGGGGCAGCTCTCCGTCCTCCTGGGGACAGACGGGCCTGCATGAAACCGAAGCGCTGCCCCAGGCCAGACCTCGCCTAGCAGGGAGCGCTGCAGGGTCACCCTCCCTAACGCGAGAGCTGGCGCCCAGCATCGCACCTCCGGCGCCGAGACCGAGCGAGCACCAGGGACGGGGGCGGGGAGGCGACTGAGGGAGAGGGAGAGGGAGAGGCAGAGGGCGGCCCCGCCCCCCGGCTCCCGTTTGCCAGGCGCGCCCCCGTGCCCAGCGCGCAGCCGCACTGCTTCAAAACAGTTTGTTGCTCACGTCGGAGAAGCCGCTTCCGTTTCCAACGTCGCATTCCGGCCACACCTGCCCTGGGCCGGAGCCCCCGGGCTCGCTCCGCCGCTCTACTCGCCCGAGAAGGACCGCTCGCTCCGCCGTTCCAGCAAGCCATGTCCTCCGAGGGTAAGGCTGCCGGCCGCCCCCGCCCCGCCGCTGCCCCGAGGGAGCCGGGAGCCGCCGGAGTGCGCAGAACGCTCCCTGCTCGTTTGCAACGGCCCCAACGCGCTCCGCCGAGCCGGCCAAGCCACGCCCACCGCGCCCGCCGCGATTGGCCGGTTCCGGCGCGGCGAGCTACCGCCGTTGGCTTTCGCTGTTGCCCGTCGCCGTGGCGGGTGGGGGTTGGAGGCGGCTGCGCGGGCGGTGGGGCTGGCAGCGTCGAGCCGGCGGGCGGATGGGAGTCCCGTCTGGGCGTCCGGGGCCGGGCGTACGTGTGTGTCCCAGCGGGCTCCCGGGTTTGTCCGCGGGGCTCGGGTTTTCCCCGGGGACGCGTATTAACGAGGCGCCCCGGCAGCGTCGTTCCTTCCGCAGCTGAGCCGAGGGCAATGGGGCAGCCGCGCCGCGGTAGAGCCGCGAGCGAGGACTCTCCCGGGGAAGTCGCCGCTCAGAAGACGCGAAGCGGCTCTGCCGCTGCTCGATTACCTCGTGGTGTAGGGCCAGAGGGTGACGGCGGCAGTTGGCGTGGTGTGTGGTGGGGGAAGCTTTCGCTTTCCTTAGCCTTCAGAGGGTGGGTGAGCCTAGCGGCACAACGCTGGGGGGACACTTGGCCGTGGAACAGCGGTGTCTCAGCCCTGGCAGGTCCCCAGGTGCTGCGGTCACTCGGACACAAAACCTGAGCACCAGCAGAGACGAACGATGCTTCTAAAGCGATTGGCCTGACCTGGCGGCCTTTCCGTTCAGAGGCATAACGCGTGGTGCAACGTCTGGCTCTGAGGTGTGCGGGCTGCAGCTGCTCGGGGTCAAAACGGGCCTGTTTGTCAGCTACGTGCTTCACCTTGTCCTTCCGAGGGGGGGTGTTTACAGTGAGTCGGAGCAGTTTAAGTCACTTGGCATGTCGTTGCTGGCACCGACCTCCACCCTCTCAAGAGGTTCCGGTTGTCTCTTGCTCAAATATCCAATTTCATTGTGTGGCTTTGTGGATCAGAGAGCTTTTCTGGCTAAAAAGTAATCTTTTTGGGGTTTTTTTATGTGGTTAGGCGTCAGCGGGTTTACTGTGCAATTATGCGAGTGTCAGCATGAAGTAAAGGGATAAGATTGAGATGTAGGAGGGCGGAAGCACCGGAATCCTGATACACTCCTGATTAAGCAGACATACAGGGTAATGTGTTGAATCTCTGCTCCTTCTCCTGTGTCCTCAATATTTTGGGCTGATTAGCTTTGTCTATAACTCCATAATCTTAACAAATATTAAGACTGTTCTAAATCCCTCAACAATAGGAAAGATATACCATTAATAATGTTCCTCTGGCAAAAGGTGCAGTAAGAGATCAAATCTTGTTAAGCATCAGAGGCCTCTTTGTGAGACTTGTTTTATCTTGAGTTTTGATCTTATTAGCATCTCAGTAATCCAAATGGGAGACCTAAAGCCACAGGAAATCTGGTTTCATTACTCTGCTTCTCACTGTGAGACAAAGGGGAGCAAATACAAACCAGTCTGTTGCAAACTTCAATCTTGCAAATGTGGACTACAGCATTCTAACTGTTGTTTTGGTGTTTAGGGACTGTCGATAAGCATTTTATTTCTGGTAGAGTATTCTGGTGTCTCTGATCTGTGACAACTTATGTAGATTAAGGAAAAAATTAGCAGGAGTAATCCTAAATTCAAGAATACAACTTGAGGTGGATGGTTACCCAAATCTTCTGAATGCAGTATTTAAACTTCTTTATGAAATGTAGTTTGTCTTGCACACAGCTTCCGTGGCTGTCTGTTGCATGTGGGAGTATTGAGATCGTGTTTGCAGAAATAGATGTGTCTAGCTCTTAGCAAACAAAGAAAAATCGCTAGATTTCTGTGAAAAGTTTGACTTGGTTTTGTGATTTTGCAGCCTCCACAAACTCCGTAGTAGAGCTTTCAGCTCTCTCATCCACCTCCCTTTACCATTCCGTACGCCATGGTTATCCTTATCGCACTGGTTTAGTTGGTGGCAGGAGAGGCGTGGCTCCTGTGATAGGCTGCTAGAAGCTTCCTCAGCTCCCAAGTCTGACCTGGCTCTCAGTCAGACCCATCTCTGGCCAAGGCTGACCAGTCAGTGCCTCTGTGATTAACATGTTTAAGAGGGAGAACCAGCAGTGGAGAGAGGAGTGGGATGTGAGAGAGACACCCAGGTCAGTGCAGAAAGATGGAGAGGAGGTGGCCAGGGCAGAGGTTCCCCTGCAGCCCGTGGACTCACCTGCAGCCCAGGGAGAACCCCACGCCAGAGCAGGGGGATGCCTGAAGGAAGCTGTGACTCCATGGGAAGCCCATGCTGGGACAGGCGGTTCCCAAAGGAGAGAACCTGAAGAGGTTCCTCCCATGGAAGGGACCCACGCTGGAGCAGTTTGTGAGTGACTGCAGCCCGTGGGAAAGACTCATGTTGGAGAAGTTGGTGGAGGACTGTGTCCCAGGGGAGGGACCCCATGCTGGAGCAGGGGCAGAGTGTGAGGGTCCCTCCCCCTGAGGGGGAAGGAGCAGCAGAGAACAGTGATGGACTGACCACAACCCCCATTCCCTGTCCCCCTGCGCTGCTGGGGGAAGGAGGGAGAGAAATGGGGACCGAAGCTGAGACCGGAGAGAAGGGAGGGGTGGGGGGAAGGTGCTTTAAAATTTGGTGTTATTTCTTATTATCCTACTCTGATTTGATGGGGAAAAATTTAATGTAATTTATAGTTAAAGTTGAGTCTGTTCTGCCTGTGACCATAACTGGTGAGTGATCCCTTCCTGCCCTTGTCTCGACCCATGAGCTTTTCCTGATGTGTTCTCCTCCCCATCCCCCCATGGGTGGAGGAGTGAGCGAGTGAGCGGCTGCGTGTGGCTCAGTTGTCGGCTGGGCCTAAACCACAACAGTAATGTATTTAATTAGTAACGTACTTGGGGAAAAGTAGACTGTCAGCTTGTCTTCAGACTTGAGCCGATGCATCAGATCTGGCTGTATTCCTGTGCTCGTAGCTTTGATGACCATAGTATGCAGAAACGTGTGTAAAACTCTCAGTTGTTCCTGCAGTGAGTTTGAGTTGATAAGCAAATGATACTGCAAGCTGGGATGGGATGATACTACCCCTGAAAGGCATCATGACACTGGTGTCCCTGTGCTCTCCCTTGTGTTAGTTCCTTTTTTTTGTGTATGTTAGCAGAAGTGTCGGGCCATAAATTCAGCAGGATCTAGTCATGGTGCAAGTTAATGCTAGCTGTCTCTCCCTTTGTGACTTGGTTTAAACCAAGGAAAATTCCTTGATGTATCTTTTATTTGTTTTGGTAGGGTTGCTTTGCTTGAATTGCTTTGGTATGTAATTTGTTGTTGCTACAGGGTTTTTTTGGACTTTTATATTTGTCTTTTTAACTTTGGCTTTGAAAGAGTTCATGTTTGGTTTTGCATTTTTGTTCTTGTGGTTTGGGGGTTTTGTTTGTTTATTGTTGCTAGTATTTCTTGATGTTTAATATCAACATCTTTCCACCTCTCTAAATTATTTTTGTGGCGTTTTGTCTGTCCCCTTGTGTTGTCCCCCCACCAGGCTTTGGTTCTTTTATGTTGCAGTTTGGTTCTGTTCATCTTTCATTATTGTGTTTCACATTTTTCTTCTGTTTCCAGCTCTCTTCACCAAAACCTATACTACTATACTATTTAGGGATAGGTGACTGAGGTAAAAAGATAAAGCAGTCCTTTGGTTGCTGGAGTGTGTTGATCAAATGACAGTTTCCAAAGAAGAGAGAAAATTTTCAAGTTATAATTACTGTTAAATATATTTCTCTATTGATTATTGGAAATAAATTCTTTATGATGCTCAATTTAACTATGATGCATAAAATGCTGTAACTTTAATATATTAATGTAACTTCTGATGCAGGGTTAAAACCACAGTTGGCCAGTTTTGCATGTAAATTATTATGAAAGCTGGTTTCAAGATTTAAATGCCTTTAACTTTCTACAAATGCCTGCTCCCTGATGGTTTTGTGCAGAAGCAAAGAAGAGCTCCTGGTAAATGGTGAACAAACCCAGCTTTTAAGTTAAAAAGAGCACCTCTGATCTTTGCTTTCTAATTTGGTCATTTCACAGTATTGTTCTCTCTACAACTATCTTTCTCTACAATGCATTTTTTTCATGAACATCTACCTTATGTGATAGCATATCCTACTGCCTTACTGAAAATAATAAGCCACGGTCTATACCATACGACCCAGAGCATGCGCTGAGTCTGAGAAGGAAATTAGTTTGGTGATAGCTAATTTTAGATGATTCACTTCAGTTTTCAAACAGAAATTAAGAGTTCTTGTAAAGTGATAATTTTCTTCTAATGATTGGATACCCACCCACCCCTTATTTAGTAAGTCACGATAATGTGTAATTCACGGTAAAAAGCCTTATTTGAAATATATAAACCTAAAATACTTTTTTAATCACACTCTTTTACAATTTCCTTTCAAGATGTACTGCAAATGTCTAAATATCTGTCATGATATTTTCTGTCAATGAAGTTAATTAATCCAATGAAATTACTAACTTGGCACAAGAAATGCAGTTGCATCTTCAAGTCACAAGTAAAAAATGTCTTGATGACTTAATTTTCTTTTTTTTTTCCAAGAGTACAAATTAAGTACAGAATCGGGCAGTTGGTAGTTTCTATTTGAGAGAGATGGATAAGTGCTTCATATTGTTGGGTGCTATATATGGTGTTACTCTATTGCCAGCACTTTGAAGAAGCATTAGAAATATTTAGAATTGCATACAGGACTAAGTTGCCGTTTCTTTAAGATTATGAGTAAATAGGTGGAATTCTTTCGTCACAAGCTTTTAGAGATGTGGACATTGTAGTTGGGTGAACAAAGTTGTCCTCACATGTAAGAATGACTGCAGTAGTGGCACTGAGTTGTTTTCCCTTGCCTGAGTAAGATACATATAGGGCTATGAAATGAGAACTATGTCTCTTCCTCCTTTGTTTTTTTTAACTAGCTAATATTTGTTGACAGGTCTTCTACACAAAATATTTTTGAGCGCAGACATTCTTTTAGTGAATGTAGTCAATTTACAGGAAAGACATTTAAATTTTGTCCGCTGACCTCAGAGGCAAGGCAACTAGAATACATTAGGAAAAGGAAGAAGTGCTTGCTATAAAGCAGGTGGGTCTACTTTCTCAGAGCAGTTTTTTTCCTTGCAGTTGCAGTGACCAGGCATGTTGATAAGTTTTCATGGAAAAGGGTTGTGTATTCTAAACTCAAAATAGAGTGCCTTTCTGAAAAGGGAATAATTTCCTTTCCCTTTGAGAGCAGCCATGTTCAGCAACAGGTGATGGAAGTGAAAAGCCCAGGGGATGAGGAGGATCCTGACCTCTATTTTAGAGGTTAAAAGTTTTGAGAGACTAGTGCTTGTTGCTGCATTGCTTCAACGTCATTGCAGAAATGTGTTGTAATTAATTAGATGTTTTTTGGAAGTGAGGTGTTTTCCCTTCCTGTATTTTCCTATTTGGTTTATCTTCAAGCTGTAAGTTGCTGTAGCTACAGACTTTGGACTCTGGGTAGAAAGTGTTTCCACTGCACTGTTGAAATTCTGATTTTGCAACTTTTAAGGGAGGGTGGTGGAGGTTATGGAAGACTGAGCTTTGCTTTCAGAATCAACCAGTTGTAGAAACTCTCCTGACTTGTGATTATACAGTCCTTCCTTCCTCTAGTCCAGATGGAGCTGCTTTGTCTTTGCTATGTGCTGGTTTCACAGGGCACTGGGGCGAATGGCTGCAGGGTCAGGAGCACAGGTAGTGTTTTCCTCAGTCCCTTTAATGGCAGGGAAGGATACTGGAAGGAACAGGAAAGCACACCTGATCAACATGTGGCTCAGAGGCTGGTGCCAGTGGTGGAATTCTGGGGTTTTTGAGCATAGGGAGGTTTACACGGCACCGGGCCGGCTGGTGATAAATGGCGTGCAGCTGTCTCAAAGGGGGAAAAGCTATCTTGTCCTTGAATTGGCGGGGCTCATCGAGAGGGCTTTAAACTAGGTTGGAAGGGGGCAAAACCACTAGTGCCACCATCAGGTGCCCAGAGTCTGGAGAATTGCAGGTCACCAGGAGGGCACCTGGCAAACAAAACAAGGAAATTCTAGATGCTCCAGTCCGCAAGCCAGCTTCATCGAGGGCCCATCTTAAATGCCTCTATGCGAACGCACGGAGCATGGGCAATAAATAAGAGAAGCTGGGGCTGTGACCTCATTGGCATCGTGGAGATATAGTGGGACGGCTGCTATGGCTGGAGTGTCAAAATGGAAGGATACAGGCTCTTTAGGAAGGACAGGCAGGGGAGACATGGAGGAGGGGATGTTGCTCTCTAGGTCAGAGACCAGCTGGAGCGTGTGGAATTCCACCTGGGGATGGATGAGAAGTTGACAGAGAGCTTATGGGACAGGGAATACTGTAGTCGGAGTTTGCTACACGCTGCCTGGCCACGGTGAGCGAGCGGATGAGGCCCTCTACAGGCAGATAGCAGCCGCCTCATGGTCACAAACCCTGGTCCTCATGGGCGACTTGCTCTCAGAGGATTACAGGGAAGTTGTCTGAGAATTTGGGGATCAGGTTACAAAAGCTAAAGCCCTGACAGAATTAAACCTGGCCAGGGACATCAAGGGCAACAAGAAGGGCTTCTGTAGTTACATCTGGGATAAAAGGAAGATCAGGGAAGATGTGGGCCCCCTGTGGAAGGAAATGTGAGAGCTGCTTTCCCAGGCTATGGAGAAGGCCAAGGTGCTCAAGGGTTTTTTGCCTCCGTCTTCACTGACAAGGGCGCAAGCCGTACCCTGAGTCGTGGAAGGCAAGGGCAGGGTCTGGGAGAATGCAGAGTTGCCCATGGTTAGAGAGGAGCAGGTTCAGGAGCACCTCAGGAACCTGAAGGTGCACAAGTCTACGAGACCTGATGAAATACACCCACGGGTCCTGAAAGAACTGGCGGATGAGGTTGCAAAACCTCTGTCCATCATATTCGAGAAGTCATGGCAGTCTGGTGAAGTTCCCACTGACTGGAAAAGAGGAAACATAACCCCCATCTTTAAAAAGGGAAAATAGGAGGATCCAAGGAACTACAGGCCAGTCAGTCTCACCTTGTGTCTGCCAAGATCATGGAGCAGACCCTCCTGGAAACCATGCAAAGGCACATGGAGAATGAGGAGGCCACAGAGATGCTCCGAGGGCTGGAGCACCTCTGCTATGGGGACAGGCTGAGAGAGTTGGTCTTGTTCAGCCTGGAGAAGAGAAGGCTCCAGGGAGATCTTATAGCACCTTCCAGTACCTGAAGGGTATAAGGGTTGACTTGCCAGCTTTATTTCCCGTGGCCCAAAATATGGTACCAAAATGAGGCATGAGATTTGCAGGAAAGATGATGAACATACAAATAAGTTCTGTGCGTTGTAGGGTTGCACAGGTAATGTACAACTTGTGTCGCTTCCTCTACTTAGGGATAGAAGGATGATTGCAGGGTGGCAGAGACCCAGCTGTAAGTAGGGCATTTGTCAGCCCATAAAGTAACCTAGCATACTGCTTGGGGAAATGGGTGGAGGGTTCTGTTCCCACCTGCTTCGTTGCAGATGCACTTTTCCTGACTCCTGTTAACTCTCCCAAAGCAGGTAGAATACTAAATGATTGTCAACAAAAAAATCTGTGCCTGTGAGGCAGTTAAATAATTCAACACATGCAAATAACTTATGTTAGCCTGCAATGAACTTCAGTCAGTGAACGTCACTGAAGTGTTTTGCTAAAACCTGCACCTCAATTAAGTTCATGAGTAGTCCTGTTGTTTGCTTCTGTGTAACTAATATAGTAAGAATTGCTCTCTGATTTTGAGCCTAAGTGGCATATTCCAGCTCATGTCCACTCAGCTAAGCTTCTTTTAACAGGGCAGCTATGCCCCAAGCAGCTTTTTGGCCTCATCTACTACTATAAACATAGCTATTGGCTGCATGGTGATTGATGGGTGACATCAGTTGCCCTCAATTTGGTGAACCAGTCTTTCCTAATCTGATGACAGCCAAATCTAAACCCTGATGTATTGTTTCTTTTGGATTAGATGGAATAGTGGCCAGAGGGAAGACTTTGGCCTACGGAATTCAACTTCTTTCCTGCCTTTTGGTCTCTTAAGACTGGAACAGAGGGAAGAGAGCAGGATTTGGAGTGAATTTTTGTGTAAGAGTAAGGAACCAGACCGCTCTTATATTCACACAGCCCTGATTCATCCCTGGAGCTCAGCCCCTCCTGTGCACTGAATGGGGTACAGATCCCATGGAAAACACAGCATGTGTTCATATAGATAACAGGTCATGCATGTGTGCTGGCTGAACTTCAGTTTTATTTCCTAACTTTAGTGGTTCACGGTACGCTTCCTTCCATTTGTTTCGTCAAGAATAAATTCCACTCCTTCCCCTACACTCCTCAAAACACCAGATCTAGCTGCAATAGCTATAATACAGTTATTCTGAAACCAGGACACTTTTTCTTGATGTAGTATGTTTAATTGGAAAAAGGTTGATATTGGAGATTTGCCATTCAGTGTTTCTGCACAGCATCTCATTGGGAGCTGGTGTTTGGTTTGATCTGAATACCAACTGTGCAGTAAGGATTTGTAGACTGATTTGTTTCAAGTGTGTTAAGCATTTCTTATTTCTGAAAGTAAAATTTAAAACCCAAATTAATTAATATGTCTCTCCCTATTGGATGCTTGAATGCAAATAGTGGAGTTCTCAGCTGTGCTGAGAACTGTTTGAAGCTGGACACTGTAGGAAGAGTTGGGTACTGAATAGTTTCAGGAATCCCACCAGCTATTCAATAGTGACCCACTTCCCTTCTAGCCCCTGTTAAAACCTTGATGCCTGTGTTTAGCATTTAAGTCACTTTTAAAGTGAAACTGGTTTTAAATTAGCCTGTGGTACAATTCAGATGCTGCTAGTGAGACAAGCACTATGATCTGCATCTGATATGCAGAGTGGTGTCTAGTCTTACCTGTTTCTCTTTTTGCATACGCTAATAGATTACGTATCTGTGGATGTCGAGGACGATGTTGAAGCAGTGATTATTGACCATGGAGAAAATGGACTGTCCACACAAAGCTGCGTGTCAATGGAACAAAACTCTGAAGTAAACAGTGTTCACCGTGTGACTCAACTTCCATATGGTAATTAACATTCATTTTTATTGTGATCTGATAGTGAATGTCTAGTTTTAATGATGTACGTTCAGTGCTGCTGTGTTTAATGCTTTCTGAATTACCCATATCTTTAAAATGTATTTTATTAGAAAGATACGTCATAGAAATTGCTTGGCAAGGCATTGAAAAAGAGGGACCTTTTTAGTTACTACTTTAGAGGTCTTATTAATAAACCTCTGAAACATTCTTGTTTTAAAAATACATTTTCTTTTTTTTTTACTTGAAGTATAGCTAGGAATTAATTAGCTAATGATTAGCAAACAAATTGGAAAATAAATGTCATGGAATAACCTAACCCAAAAGGTGAGGTTTTTAGATAAACTGTCCAGTGTAACTTAGTGGAGCAACGAGGATACTGATGTGGAATTGTTACCAAAAACTCTCCAAACCAGACGATAGTTTAGAAGGCCGACACTGGTTTATTGCAGCGCTGGGTGTGTGGGGGATATCTCCTCCTAACATGCACACCAAACAGGGGGTTTTGTGCTATATTTATACACAAAACTTTGAGGATTAGTAATTTTCCCACTCCATCCTCTTTATAATTGTATGCAAATCACTAACCAATCACTGTAATGCTGCTGACACATTACTTCCACTATTGCGCATGCTTGGGGAAGGGTCTTCACTTGGGCAAGGGTCTTTTTGACCTATGTACATGATTCTTAGTGTTATAATGAGCTGTTAATGAGCAAAATTAGCAAAAAGGACAAGATTTTTAAACCTCTGCTGATTTACCAAAACAATTCTTAGTTTACAAGGGCACTGCTGAGGTACTAATGAGCATGTGCAAGATGCTTTTGAAAAGCAAGGAGGCCCATCTCTTGTTATCAACTCTTCCAAACGTGGAGTTTTCTTACTAAATTAGCAGCATGCACAGAAGAACATTCTGAAAACCAGAGCATCGTAAAAAACAGCTTAACACATGGAAAATCACAGTGGAAAAACAAAGTATTGCCAAAACAGCTTAACACACAGAAAAACATCTCAACTGCTATATTATTCTAAGAGTTAACCTTTGACACTTCGGCTTGTCAGCCTAACACACAGAACATCTGGCCTGCAACAATTCGCCCCTTTGGAAGATGGTTGTTTAAGGTGATAAATTATTAGCTGTACGTAGCCTTTTTGGCAATTTTCTTTAATTCACTATGTTTATTTTAGCATGCAAGATCAAAGAAATCTTACCCAGTTATCCATTGGTCCAGGCAAAAATGAATCGTAGCTGCTATGAGCATTTAGTAAGTCCTGTAGCAGTATTACCAAATTAGGAAGGAAAATGACTGTAATTAAGTGATGGCACGCACTGTGGCTTGTTTTATTCAGCCTGTTGACTTTACAGAGAATTTCATCAGTATTTCTCTTCAGCACGGTCAGGTTACATCTTTTTCCTAGTGTTGCTAAGTTCTTCTGAGAACCTTTAATATTTTTGGTTTTCTACTTTACAGTAGAGTATACTGTAATTTTGTGTACATTTATGTTTGAAAACATTTGGGGGAGGAGGAGGAAGATTGTTTGGATGGTTTACTTTTGACTTTTTTCTCTGTTTTAAAATACAAAAAAAATTAATAATTTGTGCCCAAGAAGCCATCATAGGCAGTGGCTGACCTTGGTTTCAGGACATGAATAATTATTTCATTATCAGCAAAGTAATTGTGAAGAAAGGGTATGATTGTTTTTTAAAAGGTAAAAGATGATTTTGTCATCGTTGGGTTTACAGCTTCTTTTGCTGTAAATTGTTAGCATTAGGCATTGTCTAGTCAAAACAGAGTATAGTGAGATGTATGACCAAGATGTGACATAAGTTTGTCTTGAATATAACTGAACTTAGCTGTTTGAACTGGAATTCTCTCTGTTCAACCACCCTCTTAGGCTAGTATCATGTAGAGCTTTGCCTTCAGATCTGTTTCTGTCTGTCCAAACTTGGGTTTTTGGTTTTGTCTTGTATCTTCTTGCAGTGGGTACTTAGCAGACAGAGCAAGCTCAACATCACTGAGATACAGATTTTGAATCTTAGAACATTCTGTGTTGAAAGGGACCTTAAAGACCATCCAGTTCCAACCCCCCTGCCGTGGGCAGGGACACCCTCCACTAGACCAGGTTGCTCAAAGCCTCATCCAGCCTGGCCTTGAACACTTCCAGGGATGGGGCACCCACAGCTTCTCTGGGCAACCTGTGCCAGTGTCTCACCACCCCCTCCAGGAAGGACTTCTTCCTTATGTCTAACCTAAATTTACCTTTGTCCTGTCACAACCTGCCCTTGTAAAAAGTCCCCCCAGCTTTCCCGTAGGCCCATTCAGGTACTGGAAGGTGCTGCAATGTTTCCCCGGAGCCTTCCCTCCAGCATGTGGAGCTGCACCGCAGCATCAGCAAACTTGCTGAGGGTGCACTCAATCCCACTGTCCATGTTGCAACCAAGATGTTGAACAACGCCGGTCCTGATACTGACCTCTGAGGAACACCACTTGTCGCTGGCCTTCACTTGGATGTTGAGCGACTAACCACAACTTTCTGAGTGTGACCATCCAGCCAGTTCCATATCCAATGAGTGGTACATCCGTCAAATCCCTGTCTCTCCAGTTTAGAGGCAAGGATGTCGTGTGGGACAATGTCAAATGCTTTGCTCAAGTCCAGCTCTTTATTTCTCCCCACCTGTAGCAGAACACTTCTATTATGCTTTATATTTATTCTTCTGTGGCCACAAATGTGGTGTCACTTTTGCTGTCACCTTTTTTTAGGTCATCGTGTTTGTCCCTAAATCTAAATTTCAGAAGCTAATCAGAAAGCCAATTAGTTTAACACAAGCGTAATATGTTTTAAATGTAATAAGACCAGGTACCTGGTGTTTCTCCAGGTGAAGTACCGTTCTGCTTTGGCTGCAGAAAGTATCTGAAATTAGAGGGGCTATATTGTGTCAGTGCATTAATCCTTCTGCTTTCCACATCTCCTCTTTCCTGTATTGGTCTCACAGAGTGCTCCCATCTCCCAGGCTCTCAGTTCTGGGGGTGCTTAGTGCTCAGACATGAGTGCAAGCTGGGGGTGAGGTGATCTGGGAAAGGCTGCAAGCTCTGGAGCTGGGTGGGGAGGTTTTAATCTTCACCTAAGAGAAATAAATATTAAGCAATTATATATGTGTATTATTATATATTGTGATTTCAAAATGACTTCAACTACACTAAATCTATCACTGATCGTGACTGTGTAGCATGTCAGCTCTGCTACAATGTTTGTCTGGGCTCTTCATGTGAAGAAAATTTGTTTCTAGCTTATGATACTGAATATATTAGTATTTTTGTCCTGCCCCTGGCCATTCCTCTTCTAGTGCATCCAACAAAAGTGCTTGCCTTTGCTTTTCATTATTTCTCTTAGCTTGTCCCTATCCCATTGGACTGGATTTCTCCTCCTTCACTTCCAAGATACTAGTTCTTTCCAGTCAGGCCATAAAACTAGTTCTGTTGTTTTGCAAAAGTAGTAAACAACTTTTCTCATGGACCCCCTTTTACATGGAAGGAGCTTACTGTAGGTATCTACAAAACTTCCCCACCATACTTCTTTGGCTTGTCCTAAGCCCCTTCAAAGCAAATAGAATGATGGAAACTTGGTGTTGCCTTTTTATGCAGGTTAATTTTTTTCCATATTCCTTGTAAACCTTCCAAGGTTGTCTTTGGCTTCTTAAACTTTACTTGCATTGAATATCTATATTGAATATGTAGTGCTTGACCTGTCTATACCTAAAATATACAGAACTCAAGGGGAAATAGTTTTGGGTTTTTTCCTTCCTCTCTTTAAGAGGTTTTTTTAATGTCTTTTTAAAAGAGCTGCCATAGACCTTTTCTGAAAGTTTGAGGTAAAAACCTGTAATGATGGGCAGACAGATTTAGCTATAGAGATGTGTGTCATCCTTCAAGCCCTGCTGGCAGCTGAGCCCCATGCAGCTGCTCGCTCAATCTCCCTCAGTGGGATGGGGAGGAGAAAATAACAGGAAAGGCTGGTGGGTTGAGACAAGGACAGGGAGGGATCACTCAGCAGTTACTGTCATGGGCACAACAGACTCAACTTGAGGAAGAAAAATCATTTGTTACAATCAAATTGGAGTATGATAATGAGAGAAAACCAGATCTTAGAGCACCTTCTCCCCCCCCCCCCCCCCCCCCGCTCCCTGCTTCCTGGACTCAGTTTTGCTTCCCGTTTCTCTCCCTCCTCCCCTCCAGCAGCACAGGGGGGACAAGAAACAGGGGTTGTGGTCTGTCCACAGTTGAGGACTAAACAAATGGGAACTGTGTTTTCCATTATGGATGTATTGCCTAAATTTCAGTTAATTGGTTTTGTTGGGGTTTTGACTTCTGTGACTTTGTACAATTGGATGTAGAAATGAGAACGGAGAATCAACAGTGACAAACAAGGCGAACGGAATGGAGTCTGGAAGGAGTTTGGAAGGAAGTATATGAAATTGAATTTACCAATTTCAGATCTGAATGAATTGTATTCATGCATGTTAAATAATATGCTAGTAAACAGACATCAAATAACCAAGCAGTTTGAAAGAAGGAAAAAAAAGAAGTTGAGGGGGGGAAGGAACTGTGCATGGTTTCTGTACGGAAATGTTTAATTCAGTGAGAAACCTGCTGACCTGCTTTGTTTTCTCTCCACTTTTCCAGGAAGCAAAGGCTTGTCAGCATTAGCTGAACAAGTGGCATCACAAACGAGCTATTCTACAAGTATGCAGAGAGGAAATGATCCTAACCCTGAAAAAATGGATTTTGTGTTTTTGCATAATAAAAGAAAACGACTCTCCCCTACTCTAGTGGGACAGCATATGGTATGTTTTGCTGAACAGTAACCCTTTGTTTTTCAATGTTATTGGGAATGTCACTTTTTCCTTCGCTCTTTCATGCTCATTTGATGATATCCCAGTGAAGTGTGGGTAGGATATCACGTAGTGCATGGAAGCTTCTAGCGAGTGTAAAACCTTGTTGTGCTGGATACTGTAGTATCAAGATACAACAGCTAGTGTACAGTAGAGAGTAACTTATACTAATTCCCCCATGTACATGCTCTGATTTTTTTCAGTAGAAATCTCTTTGTGCAATTTAGGGTAATAAGAGTTGAAACTTGAAATCTGTGATGTGTGGTGGACTGGAACTACTCCCATCCAGTAAAATAAAAATGTGAGAACTGTCCAGGTGGTGGCACTGTTGATTCCTTTCTGAAAGCAGTTTACAAGCAGGAGAAAGTTCTTAGCTTGTGAATAGCCATTTTTACAGCTTCTGCGTGCTGAGTTATACCCACTGAAATAAATACACGTTTTTTCCAAATTGATTTATTTAAATTACTGTAAAAATCTACATGGAGTCTCATAATTACATAAGCCTGGCTATATAGTACATACATAGTTAGATGAGAAAGTTCTGGCTGTAGAATAACCATATAAAACCATACATTATTATATCAATTTGCAAGAGGTTTATGTTAAACCAGAATAAGATACTCTTAAACCAAAAGTGAGGTGAGTATTCATATGACCTAACCACAGGCACGTGAATGAGGTGGCTGTGTCAAGTCTTACTTCCTCAGGCCTTTTTGTAGCCAGGTGAGGGAATATAGCCATCACTTGAAGTGTCCAAATTGGATTCCTAACAGATTATCTCTGTGGTTTATATCTTTAAGTCTTTCATTATTCAAAACATCAGGAGTTTTTTATGTTATTTCCCAGATGAGAGGCAGGGAAGGAGAATATGAAGATGTCATTTATGAGTACGATCCAGACTATGAATGTGTAAGTTGATTTTTCTTCTGTTTGACTGACTTTGAAAAGCTGTTTTGGGGATGAATGTTTTGGAGTAAACTAAAATAACACGTGAGGTTTGAAGTTGGAGTTTATTGACTTGATGTGATATCCCGAGACTGTGTATATATTACTAGCTTATGCTCTTTTTTCTGTTATTTTAATGAAAAAGGGAAGTATTGTATCTGAAGCTTCCTACACTGGAGATCAGCAGAAAACTCTTATGGAGGTCCTCAGTTACTGCCAGGTATTTCTTTTTATCTTTGTCTCTGAAATGTCATTTAAGCAATTTTAGTTAAATTTCAGGAAGACTTGCAAGCTGTATTTGATAAGCTATGACTTCAGCCTTTCCGGTTGTTCATTTGTTAGTTGCCCACTTAATTTCAATATTTTCAGTGAAAACATAATCTTCTACTTCATATTCTCTGAACTTTTCACACCATAGCTAGCAAGAATACTTTTCACGTATTAAGCTTTACTACAAATGTAAACTAGTGATTTATTGGGAGCGGCCTCACAGTAATGGGAATGACCTGACTGTCATACACACCTGGCTTTTGAAATGACATGAGGCTTGCCAAAAGTGTGCCAAAATCCTGGGAGTGGTGTTTTGGAAAGTTAGTTGCTTTTGACTTCTGAAGCAGTAGCTGACAAGCTGGAAAATCAGTGGACTGACAACTAAAAACATTTTTTAGTCAGGTGGTCACTTATGTGACTCTGGAGTCTCAGTACTCTAGAGAGTGAAAGACATTCAGGCCATGCTTTAGGAAGGACAATTTGTGAGTGGGTTGTAGCCTAATATTAATGTCTTGTAAATCTTAAGTATATATTCAGCAATGCTGTGGGAGAAAATTCACTAAGACTGTATGACTAATATATTTTTGCCAGTAGTCTGGGAACGCATGCTGTAGTGAGTAACGCTCATGAGGAGCTATAACCTCTTTTGCTGTCTACTGGCCCCTTTCCATATCTCCTTTCCCCCACACTGTTATCCCCCTCCTCCCAGTAAATCTGTCCTAGGGCTACATGAAGCCTTTCAATAATGCCTGTACTGTCCACACTAAGGTCTCTTAGTGCTTTCTTGAGAATTTCTAAATTTTGGGAAGATTTATAGATTCTTTTGTCTAAGGATATTCATTTTTTTAAAGATAGCTATCATATCAAACCCAACATTTAAGTTTCAATGGAATTGAAAATAATTCGAATTCTATTTCCTACAAATCCATCTAGCCATATTTATAAATTTCTCTGTCTAATTATGCTGTAGAGCAATTTCTTAGCTGAAGGCATGTTTCTTCTTTTAACTCAAATAATTATAATGCCCCTGTGTTTTTTGCAGTAATAGCTGATGACGTGTGCATGATACATATTTTTCAAGTCAACAGTGTCTCTTCAATACTAGGTTAATATTGTTATGTAAGCATCATAATTGAGTTGCTAAATCATGGAAACACCAAAGAAAGAACTTTCTGTATCACACAGTAACGTGTATTAATAACTGATGGACTCTGAATGCTTTGACTTATCTGGCTTTTGTGTCTGAAAATTTCGGCCTTTACAACAATACTTCTAAAAAGTTTGTACCTGATTGTTTTAGTAAGGCAATGTGAATTTTTAACATCTGAAAGAAGACTTGACCTTGGGGATTGAATGAAGATCACACACTTTGGAAAAAGAAGTATTGTTGTTTCTAATTCTTTCTTTCATTCTGTGGTTATTAAATAAATTGCATCCACATTTTTCAATGCCATGTTTCTGCTGAAAGGCATGGCTGGGTTGATTTCTCTGTACACCATTTACCCACCCCTCTCGTTATCACAGGGTGGTTGAGGTTGGAAGGGTCCTCTGGAGGTCATCTGGTCCAACCCCCATACTCAGACAGGGCCCTAGAGCCAGTTGCCCAGGACCATGTCCTGATGAGTTTCGACTATCTCCAGGGATGGGAATTCCACAAACTCCCTGGGCAACTGGTGCCAGGGCTCAGTCATCTTCACAGTGGGGAAAAAAAATATTTGCTGATGTTCAGAGGGACCCTCCTCTGTTTGTTTGAGTTTGTGCTCATTGCCTTTGGTCCTGGAAGTGGGCACCTCTGAGAAGAGCCTGGTTCCATCCTTTTGGCTTCATCCTCTTTGCAACCTCCATTCAGGTATTCTATACATCGATGAGATCCCTGGTGAGTCTTCTCTTGTCTGGACTGAACAGTCTCAGCTTTTCCTCACAGGAGAGATGCTCCAGTCTCTTCATAACCTTTGTGACCCTTTGCTGGACTCTGTCCAGTATGTCCATGTCTCTGTTGTACTGGGGAGCCCAGAGCTGGACCCAGCACTCCAGGTGTGTTTCAGCAGTGCTGAGAAGAGGGGCAACATCCTCCCAGGGCACCATTAGCCACCTTTTGTGACAAGGGTGCATGGCTGGCTCATGGTCAACTTGGTGTTCACCAGGACCCCCAGGTGCTTTCCTACCAAGCTACCTCCCAGCTGGGTGTCCCCAGGACATGCTGGTGCCTGTGGTTGTTCCTCCCCAGGTGCAGGACTCTGCACTTCTCCTTGATGAACTTCCTGAGGTTCCTGTTGGCCCATTTCTCCTGCCTGTTCATGTCCCTCTGGGTGGTGACACAAGCCTCTAGTGTATCAGCCACTCCTGCTGGTCTGGTGTCATCATCTGCAAACCTGCTGAGAGTACGCTCTGCCCATCATGCAGAATAGTAATGAAGATGGTCAGTACTGGGTCCGGTCCTGTTCAACCCTGGGGTACCCTGCTAGTTACTGACCCTCACCTAGGTGTTGTGCTGCTGATTACCACTCTCTGGCCCCAGTTTCCAGTCTTCCTCAGTCTGCTCATCCAGCCTGTGCATAGTCTTATGGGAGACAGTGTCACAGGCCCTCTTCAGCTCCAGTTGAACAATATCCACTGCTCTTCCCTCGTCTACTAGGCCAGTCGTTTCACTGAAGAACTTTATCAAGCTGGTCAACCATGACTTCCCCTTGGTGAAGCCATGCTGTGACTATTCCTGGTGATATTCTTGTCATTGCTGTGCCTGGAAATGGTTTACAGGATTAGCTTCTCCATCACCTTTCCAGGGATGGAGGTGTGGCTGGTTGGCCTGTAGTTCCCTGCGTCTTTCTCCTTCAACATAGAAGTGATATGTGTCCAGTTTGATTAAGGATGCCCTGACCAGATCCTCTTCCACCCAGTGTATCTTCCTTGCTCCAGCCTGTCCCCCAGGTCTGTGGGACCTGGGATTCCAGGAGGCTGCTTTTGCTAGTAAAGTGTGAGGCAAAGCAGTCAAAGAGCTTCAGCCTTTTCCATGTCATGTGTCGTCAGGTCCCCTGTCTCATTCATCAGCAGGCCCACGTGTTCGCAAGCCTGCCTTTTGTCACCTCTGTATTTACAGAAGCCCTTCTTGTTGTCTTTGACATCCTTGGCCAAATTCAATTACAGTTGAGACTTTTTCTTTACAGCTAGTATTTTTCTATGTTTATTTCCAATTGGTGACCTAGAAATCAGTGGTTTAGTGGCTGCCTGTAAGCCTTTTACCTGTGTACTTGTAAACTTTCTATGACTTACAATAGCATATCTTAATACCTAACTTAATTCAGAATTTATTGGTAGTTTTTCAGTATAAAACAAAATGTACCAAATAGGTATAAACAAAACATCTGCTGGAAGCGGGAAGAACAACCTTTAAGCATGTTGAAGTTGCAGGAGTAAGCTTCTCTGAGAATTCTTTTTAGTGTGATATATAATGCAAATAATGATGGTAAGTATCTAAGTTGTTCTTTTATACCCTTGGACATATCTTGTCCAGTTTTGGGGAGGGGAAATTCTGCCCTTAATCAAACTTTCTTGTTTTCTTCAGATTTAAATTGGGTTCTTGTGAAACAATACTCTCTTCACCCTTATGTTTGTTGTTAGGCCATGTATGATGCCATTCAGAAATTGGATAAGAAAATTGACCTACTTCATCGGAAGGTCTCAGAAATGCAGCATGCTCGTGTAAAGCCACTGTTACTCAAACCTGTGAGTATTAAAGTCTTAAGACATTTTCCTTTAATTCTCTCACTTCCTCTGATGCTATTTAAAAAACAAAATCTCCTTTCATTAAGATTAAAATTAGTAGCAAAGTAGTAAGACTTAAAATCCATTTAAATTATTCTAGATTTCTTACTATACGCGTTTCAGCCTCCTGTGTTGTTATCTACCAGTGCTCACAGAATGGCCAGTGATCCCATCAAATTCAGGATGCTGTGATATATGCTGCAAAATGCTGATGTATCAAAAGCAACAGGAAGGAATTATGTAGGTTACGTCTTAAACTTCAGTATATTGGTGTTGCTGCTTTACAAGATGTGGTATACGGTCTCATTGGTTTCTGCAGTTTGTTTTTTGTATCACTCACACAGGCTGGTTCAATTTACTAACTGATTTTTAGATCTCAGAGTGTGTTCTCATATCCATTACAGTACAGGATTGTATTTTTTCCTTAATAAAGTGGCAGTTTTAAAAATTTTTAGGAAAGTTTGATACTGAGTACACGCTATCCATTTTGCTCATATGTGGTTAATCCACTGTTAACTAAGAAGGCAGAATATTAGTACTTGTAACAATGCTCTTCAAAACTCATGTTTTTCTTCTAAAGGTGGTCATAAAATCCACAATGACTTGTTTTGTCAACAATACTGCAGAGCTTTTAATGTGGGAGAGGTGATCCTGCTCTCAGGAGGTGTCAAGACATCAGTAAGGCCATTTGCTGCAAGAGTGGGTGAAAGTGATGACACTCTCATACATGCCAGTTATCAGTAGGATACTAGGTTTTATTTGGGACTGCATTTTTGTTGACAAGTCTAAGCTTGTACTGTCCACACACAAATATACTCCAAAAGTGAGATTCAGGGAACAAACGTGTCTTGTCAGCAACGCTTGGACCCTATGACCTCTGTGCTCATACCCTTCCCTCAGATCATGTGGAATGGAAGCTGTTTTAACGTTCAAAGTGACCTGCACTGCTTTTTTTTTTTTTGAAGGTTTTTATCACTGTAAGGTGTAAGGGGGGAGCCAGCAAATGCAACCTGCCAACTATTTTCTTAGGTTCTGCTAGCACTTCTGTCTTTAAAACCATAAGGAATGCTGTAGACTCTTCTATAGCTGTACCATTGTTGTACCTGTGATGGGCTAAAGATAGACATAAGTAAAGGTTGGTGGTAAAGATTCTAAAATTTTTGTTATTAGATCCCCAATAGCTGAAGAAAGGGACAAACTTTCAGGCACATAAGCCTTCTTCAGGTCATAGATCTTTAAAGGCTATGGGTGTGGAATATAATCAGATTTCTGTAAACAGAAAAATCCATGAAACAAACAAAAAAACCCCCATGTGTATCAGCTACATTTGGTAGCTCCATGGGTTGTATTATGAACTAGAATGCATGCTTTAGGGTGCATGTGTTTCTTAATAAAAGTTCTCCAAGTGGTGGAAAGCATAGTCCATCTCTCCGTTTGTCTGTCTTACTCTCTTTGGGATTTTCCACTGTAGACAAGATCTGAATGTTTAGTGTTTTCAGCTAGCAGGTAAAGAATGAAGAGGCAGACAGGAGAGAAAGTTTCCTTTTAAGCAAGAAAAAAAAAAATAACACAGTAATGGAGACATCCCTTGAAAATTCAGCAGACTGGGACAATGACTGACAAATTTGAAATTTTATTTTGCCTAATTTTTTTTTTTTAATAGAGCTTTTTCAAGTGCCCTTACAAAGCTGCCTTTCTCATTACGTGCTTCTCTGGCTTTTTAGAAAGGAATTGTGCCAGCACCCCAGGTGGAAGCAACTTGAGAACCATTTGAAGCTGACCAGTTAAACTCTTAGTTTTGGATCTATAAATGAGAATAAAAGTAGATGGAAGGGTGAAAAGTAATAGTACTGGCTTCATTCATGACAATGACTGCTTCAATTAAGAGTCTGTTGCCAATAGCATAGTTACTAAAATCTAGCCTTCCTGGTTTGCAAAATTAAAATATGACCAGATATGTCTAATTTAACTTTTTAACTGTTTTCTGAATCACATTTGCAGAAACCAGTTGGATTTACATACAGAAGTTCCAGTTATTTGCCCCAAGGAAAAATAAGAGTACAAAAATCCATGGAAAGGGAATCGAGTCTTCACCTGTCTTCAGCACGCCAAGGCAGGCATAGTCCAGTCATAAGGGTTGCTTTACAAAATGGCCACGTTCAAGTCAATTCCACAATAAAACACATTCAACAGAGTCTTCAGTCAGAATCACAGCAGTCTCTTCACAGGCAGAGCCCGCCACTCCCCACTATAGTTTCTACGCATTCATTGCATTCGTCATACACAGCAGCTAGCAGGATGCCCGACCTTTCCCCACAATCAAGTCACGTAGCCAGCGTTGTGGAAAGTACTGCCAACGTTGCATCTTCACCAGTGGCATCGTCATCCATGCCAGCACCATCCGAGACCACTTTGGGAAATGATGCTGTGGTGGTGAACTACGAAAATGCATCTGGGAGTGTCAGCATCAGTAAAGAGCTACCATCTTCTTCAGTCTCCATCAATCCTAGCTTTGGTGAGTTCCTTTGTAATGAATCTCAGAAACAAAGGCTGAGAAAACTGCTGCTGGTATAAGAAGAAATGTCTAAAGAAATAACTTTTTTGTTATTTAACAAAAGTAAAGAGGCAGAACTGGCTGCCTTACGAGCATTTCTGTAACGTAGTGCTGTTTAAAACCCTTGAAAGAAAGGTCATAGGAATATTTAATATGCCAGGGATCACTTCAAAGCCTCTGTAGTGTGTATACAGTTGTATAGGCTACCACAAGCTTTTGAGTTACAGTACGTGCTTTGGGTTCTTTTAAGTCTAGGCACTCTTTTTCCCTCTTAGTGCTTTCGATGTAGGCTATTTTTAACCTGTGTCTGTGTCATAAGTAATGTATGCATGCTATGTATATGCTTAAAAAGACAAAAGAGATTGCCAGTAAAGCTGAGTGAGGTGTGTGGCTGAATACATGTTCTGCATTTAAGAAATCATCTTACCTGATTTGTATGAAGAAAATACCTGCTTTCTTTTGAGGAGGATTTTATCAGTGAAAAATCCTGTCTATCCTCAAATCCTCCAGTGTTTGGTTTCTTTCAAAATACTTAATTCCATAGAAAATTAGGCATTCCGTAGATCATTGCATTATAGTAATAACAAGCACACATAAATAGCACCATGCTTTAAAAACTAAGGCCTTTCCTTCTAAAGTTTAAATATCCTGAGTTATGTGGAAGGCTGGGCTATGAGTTTTGGGCTGCTTTTGGTCTAAAAAATAAGTTCATGCAGCTGAAGACCTGCACAAATAGTAGGTGAAATACGCAGATACGTATCTGGGAATTTCTGAACGAATTTAGCAATGCTGTGCCTAGATATGCCGTTCTTCGTGGGTTGTTGTCTTGAAAGCTTACATGGTATCTGCACGTGTGCAAAATATGCCAGTCGGAACATTTTGGACTCTTACGTGTTTAATGTGTGGGTTTGGGCTGTTGTTATTTCAGTGATGTTGGTGGTTAACATGAGTTCAAAAGGTAAGTGATACATAGTAGAATTAGCTGTAGTAGAGAATGTATACGGAGAGTGCCGTAGAGAGCAAGAGAGAGTTTGGAAAAGTATTCTTTTTTAAGAGCTTTCTTGGGTTTTTTAAATATTTTTTTTTCTTTAAATGTTTTTGTTTTATAAAAGAGTTTGTTGGTGACCCAGTGAGAAATGTAAAAGTTCTTGGAAACTATTTGATGAAAGCTCGGCAAAAGACTAAACCTAAGTATGCTGCGCGCTACTTAGTTCGTGTCTTGTTCCCCAAGGAAACGTTACTGTGCAGCATTATGGGAGTGAGCGCACGAGGGCGCAGAACACTGGATCCAAACAAAATTGCTGCAATAAGAGGTATGCTACCTTCCAAAATAGACAGATTTACTTCTTTAATACTTAACAAGGTTTTTGACTTAGAAGGAATCCTTTTCTATGTTTCTGCTGATCATTGCCTAGCAGCTGGGGAACTTATACACGCAGTGGTGGATGTGCTCCACTCCGCTGTGTCTTTTGGCTTTGAAATTCCTGCTTTGTAATTCTCAATGTCCGTTTTTCTTCAATGCGGATAAAATAATTCTAATTTCTCCTAGCTTTGTGTATTTCACGTTTAACAGTCATGCTGACTCTTCTAAATTTTTCATTATGACTTGTTTTGTGTTCATGTGTGGCATGGGTTTTGTCAGGTTTTTGGTTGGTTGGTTCATTTTTTTGTTTGGTTTGGGTTTTCTATGGCCATGGTATACCTGGAACAGACATTAACTGGTGATTCTTAAATACACTTCTCTTTCTGTTAAGTTCATTTTTCTTCTTTGTATGAGAAATGGTAAAGATGGGGAGGGCTTTTTTTTTTTCCTTAATGTCAAGCCATTTACACAGATCCCATATTCATTCACATATACGTGCCATATCTTCTTCCTGCTAAAGGGTGGGAGATTATTTAAGCCATATGGAGTAGCTGAGGCATTAGGATTACCCTGTCTCTGTATTTTGTTGGGGTTTTTTTGTTGCTGTTTGGTTTTTTTCTTTTTTAAAGTTAATAGGCTAAATCACATCTTTCCCCTAATTCTACCAGGAAGTACTTAATAATAAAAGCATTGTTCACAACACCTCAAAAAAAGTATCACTGCACATCTTAAATGCCTAGTACTGCTTAGCTTCAGAATGTGAGTTTACTATCTAATTAAAGCTGGAAATCTAAAGCTTCGAAATGGAGAACAGTAAATGTGAAGCATTTACTAGCCTTCTCTCTTTCTATGTTAGAATACTTTTAAATACCGCTTTTGGTCACAAAGCTTAAATTTTCTACGTTTTATATGCAGAATTTCTTGCAACTAACTTTCCAAGCTATGATTTGAGCGAGCATGGAAAAGACTGGAAAACCTGTATCACAAATGTGAATGCCATGATCCGCTGTCTACGCTCTGAAACCAAAATAAACCCAGTAAGTTGTCTCAAGTTGATAATAAATTAAGTGCTTACTTTGTGCTTCTTTCTCAAATTAATTATTTGAATTCCTCATCGCACAAGTGATCTAATTGGAAGATCCTTGGGTGTTGCCTTTGCATTGCTCCGCATGGGCCTGCTGACTGCAGCACTAGTTCCACTTGGGGAATACTGGAAGCACACCCCTTTCTCTGGCTCTGCCTCTTCCTGCTCCCGTGTCCGGCCTTCAGTGAAGAGATGTATATGCATAGGGCACTGAAAGGAAAGCACTGTAAATGTTGTGCAGAAGTAGTGTCAAATTTGATGGCGAGCTTAAACATGTAGCTACTTGTTTTCACAGGCTTTCCTTCAGCTATATCCAGCCATGCATTTCAACTTTATATTGACTGAAACATTGCTCCCAAAACACCTGTAACTCCATTTACTTCTGCTTCTAAAAAGCTTTGTGCAAACCTGTGAATACTTAGTTTCTGTTTCACCAAAGGTTTTTATGATTGAAATTTAGGAGTAACTATATTGTAAATAACCGGAATTGAATTTATACTAAATGGGAAATGGACTGCAACACTAATTAGTAAAACTGGTAGGCTTCTCCCAGTGCATGTGCTAACCTCATTTAATGTTTCAGGAGACAGCTGAAGGGAAAGAAAAAGTGGCTGACACTCCAGATACATCTCATTGTGTAGATTTATATTATAATGAAGATGGTGAAAGCAGTTCTCAAAACTCTCAGAAAATGACCAGCTCCACAACCAACACATTGCAGAATTCAGGTTTGGATAAGTTTCCAGAAGCTTTCCACACACCTTCTTCAGTCAAGAAACCACAGTCTTTGGAACCTATGGGTAAACTAAAATGTGAATTTTCTGGGTTTGTCTTACTTTTTAAATGGTCAGTGAGAGGCAGAAGATGCTATTGTAGAGGAAGTTGTGTAGCAAAGGGATTTGCTGAGCTATGTGACTCTTCTTTTTCCCTTAAGACAGTCATTTGGTGTGTATATCATAAATGTTCATGGGACCAAACAAGAACATTATCTGGCTAACAGAACATGTGCTTGCATCTACCAGCGTCCCATAATATATATCCATCATAAGACTGGAAAGTTCGGCTGTAAGGTATTCTGCTCAGTTCCTCTGAAGATTTTAAGTTTCAAAAACTATTTCACAATTTCCTTGGGTTTTTTATTTGGTATGTATTTTACCTTAATGGAGTATGCTAGCTCAGAATATCTGTTGAATAGTATTCCAATTTCAGAAGAAAAGCACCCCTTTCTGTAAAACTGATAATTTAGCACAATAAAAGTGTTAAAGCAGTCTTTATACTTTCATAAAAAATAGAAATGCACAATGTACAAATGCATTGGAAAAAAATTCCATGTACAGCATGTGATGCCTTTTGAGAGGTTCAAGGAAAATGAGCTGAGATTAGTTGCCCTTGGAAATAAATTATTTGATTAGAATCACTTTGGGGCTCTATCAGATCTGCTCCTGTACCCATGATTTGTTAGTACTGTTCTGCTCCCACAGGCTTCCTGATTTACCACTTTGGCCTTTTCTTTTTTGTATTGTTTGTAGTGGAGTTAGGTTGAAGTGGTTAAAAAAATTCACTCTGTTCTCAGTTTCCACTTAAAGAATTTAAGCACCACTGAAATAACAGAACTTTTATTTACTTTTGTAATTGGAATAGTATCATCTTTTCATGTGAGATGAAAACCATTTAGAAAGCAATCATTAATAATGTAGGTTACATGGCAAGCATTGCTGAAAGCATATCAGAAGTGCTGTTACACTGCTGTAAAACAAGCAGGCGTTTTTGGCTACTTGGACATCTGCCTACAAGCTGTTGCATTTTGGTATTAGCTGTAGCCTTACGGGTTTGCTCTGGTCTTTCCAAGCAAGTACAGTATTTTCAGGGAGAACTTTTTGTGTCCTAGCTTTAGTGTAATACAGCCACTTCGAGTCATGGATAAGTATATTGGATAAGTAAAATTTTTCCCTTTCCCTCTCTCTCTCTCTGCCATCCTTTCTAGAACTTCTTGGAAGTCCATGGCGCAACGTTCAGTTGCCTTTCTCAGTCATTTATGTAGCTAAGGGGAAGTCTCGGCCAGAGTTGTCAGCTCGCTACCTAATTCGTCATCTGTTCACTGAAGATGTGCTGGTAAAAAGCAATGTATATGGTAATCTGGAACGTGGCATGAGCCCACTGGACTGCAACAGAATTAATGCTCTCAGAGGTAAGAAAATACCTGTTCAAATGATAACGTGGCAAAATTAACAGGAGTGATTAACTTCGTATCCTGTGAACAAACCGTGGAGCTTCAGAAATAAGTCTATGACGCTGTTGTGGCAGGTATTAGCACAAACAGTGGAACAAGCTGAGAGAAAGTAGGTGAAGTTATATTTGAACAACTCGAAGTCTCCAGATCAAAAACCTGGTCTGTCTGCGGAAACTCTGTCTCCAGGGCGTCAGCTTGAAAGAGCAACACAGCGAGAGATGGAAGCAGTCCCAGAGGATTCTGGAGGCTGTCGGGGTAGAAGGGGCAGGCAACTCAGGAGGACTGTAAAAATGTCATGAGGTTATGCAGGGAGAAAGTTGGAAGGGCCAAAGCCCAGCTGAACTTAATCTGGCCTCTGCTGAAAAAGGCAATAAAAAATGTTTCTATAAATACACTAACAACAGAACGAGGGCTAAGGAGAATCTCCATCCTCTGTTCGATGTGGGGGGGAATGTAGTGACAAAGGGTGAGGAAAAGGCTGGGGTACTTAATGCCTTCTTTGCCTCAGTCTTTGACAGTAAGACCAGTGGTTCTCCAGGTACCTGTTTTCCAGCTGAGGGGGCTGGATATGTGGAACAGAATGAAGCTCCTACAATCCAAGGGGAAATGGTGACCTGCACCACTTAGACACCCACAAGTCTATGGGGCTGGATGGGATCCACCCATGGGTACTGAGAGAGCGGGCAGAAGTGCTCGCCAAGCCACTTTCCGTCATCCATCAGCAGTCCTGGCTAACCAGGGAGGTCCCAGTTGACTGGAGGTTAGCCAGTGTGACACCCATCTACAAGAAGGGCTGGAAGGAGGATCTGAGGAACTACAGGCCTGTCAGTCTGACCTTGGTGCCAGGGAAAGTTATGGAGCAGATCATCATGAGTGCAATTACACAGCACATACCAGGTGATCAGGCCCAGTCATCATGGGTTTATGAAAGGCAGGTCCTGCTTGACTAACCTGATCTTTTTCTATGGCAAGGTGACCCACTTAGTGGATGAGGGAAAGGCTGTGGATGTTGTCTACCTAGACTTTAGTAAAGCCTTTGGGACTGTTTCCCGTGGCATTGTGCTGGAGAAACTGGCTGCTCATGGCTTGGATAAGTGCATGCTTTGCTGGGTAAAAACTGGCTGGATGGCTGAGCCCAAAGAGTGGTGGTGAGTGGAGTTAAATACAGGTGGTGGCTGGTCACAGGTGGTGTTCCCCAGAGCTCAGTACTGGGGCCAGTTCTGTTTAACATCTTTATCAATGACCTGGATGAGGGGATCGAGTCCTCCCTCAGTAAGTTTGCAGATGACACCAAGTTGGCTGGGAGTGTTGATCTGCCTGAGGGCAGGAAGGCTCTGCAGAGGGATCTGGACAGGCTGGATGGATGGGCTGAGGCCAGCTGTATGAGGTTCAACAAGGCCAAGTGCCAGGTCTTGCACTTGGGTCACAACAGCCCCCTGCAGTGCTACAGGCTTGGGGACGAGTGGCTGGAAAGCTGCCCAGCAGGAAAGGACCTGGGGTGTTGGTTGACAGCCAGGTGAATATGAGCCAGCAGTGTGCCCAGGTGGTCAGGAAGGCCAATGGCATCCTGGCTTGTATCCGGAACAGTGTGGCCAGCAGGACTAGGGCAGTGATTGCCCCCTGTACTGGGCACTGGTGAGGCTGCACCTCAAATCCTGTGTTCAGTTTTGGGCCCCTCACTACAAGAAAGACACTGAGGTGCTGGAGCGTGTCCAGAGAAGGGTAACGGAGCTGGGGAAGGGTCTGGAGCACAGGTCCTGTGAGGAGCAGCTGAGGGAACTGGAGGTGTTTAGCCTGGAGATGAGGCTGAAGGGAGACCTTATTGCTCTCTACAGCTACCTGAAAGGAGGTTGTAGTGAGGTGGGTGTTGGTCTCTTCAACAAGAGGAAATGGCCTCAAGTTGCACCAGGGGAGATTCAGTTCGGATATTAGGAAAACTTTCTTCACTGGAAGAGTTGTCAGGCATTGGAATGGGCTGCCCAGGGAGGTGGTTGAGTCACCATCCCTGGAGGTATTTAAAAGACTTGTAGATAGGGTGCTTTGGGACATGTTTCAGTGGCAGGCTTGGCAGTGTTATGTTAACAGTTAGACTCCGTGACCTTGAAGATATTTTCCAGCCTAAATGACTATGACTTTGTAATTTCTTGATACAGGAGCCTGCGTATAGGCCAACCAGAGGTAACATACAAAAAAGGTTGGGGTGTGATAATCGGTGGCAGTATTGCCTGTGGAGACTAAGAAATAATGGACTGCAAGATCCTGAGTAGAGTCAAAAAGGTGTAAGAGTACAGACACTGTAGCTTAGGAGAGCAGATTTTGGCTTATTTGGGAAACTCATACGTGCGAGTTTGAGAGACAGCTCTGAAGAGGAGAGAAGCTCAGGAAAGTTGGCAGAGCTTTAAGGACAGCATTCTGCAAGCATAAGAGAGTCCATCCTGACACTTAAGAGAACTGGTGGAATTATGGGGAGACAAGTTTGGCTAAGCAGAGAATTCATAACTGAGCTCCAGTCCAAAAAAGCAGTATAAAGAGATTGGAAGCAAGGACAGTTTATGAAGTGGAATTTAGTAACACAGCCTAGGAGTGCTGGAGCGGTGTCAGGAAAGCCAAAGCTCAGCTAGAGTTGAGACTTGCAAGGAATATCAAGGGCAGAAAAGAGCTTTTACCACAACATTAGTCATAAAAGATTGAGCAAGGAGGGTGTGGGCCTGTTGCTGAACAGGACAGATAGCTTAATGACAGCAGAGTCAGGTTAGGCTGGGGTGCTCAGCACCCCTTCTACCTCAGCCTTCACCGTGAAGGTCTCCCAGGGCTCTGGGTGGCATTGGGGACTGGGAACAGTCAGCATGTTTTTCCCTAGGGTAAATCATGTTTGACCCACCTGATCGCCTTGTGTGATAAGATGACTGGATTTATGGACAAGGACAGAGCAATGGCTGTCACTTAGTTTGATTATTTTTTTAGTGAGGATTTCAACACTGTTTCTGAGAATATTTTTATATGTTTTTAAAACTAATCATTTTACTTGTTGAAGGGGAGAAAGGTGCTGTAGTCTTACCTTATCCCCTGGCTACTGAATTCAGGTGTTCGTTTACCAATCTTGTTACGGTATGGTAAGGAACAAGCTCTTGCAGTTTCTTTGTCACTGTTGTTCCTCCACAGCTGTGTTTATGTTGAATTGCTGTGTTTCACTTTAGTGAAGGTAGTTGTCAGGGATCTTCTGAAGCAGGGCTTGGTCCCGCCAAATACTGGTCATTCTGAAACACAGCCTGAGATTTCTTTGCTCTGCTTGACCACATTAGACACTGAAGTAACTCAGCACTTTAAGGGTCACATGCTTTCTTTGAATATTTGGGGTTTATGCTTAGATCTCTTCCTACTCATTTTCAAATGAAACAGAAAGGGAGGGTGGGGGTGGGGTAATCTTCCCTCTAGCTTTGCTCCTCAAGCCTTGTAATATGCCGAGCTGTCCTGTTTGGGTAAGATGTCCTTATTCTGGCTTAATTACATCCAGAAAGAGTATACAGCTTGCATAAATAATTGATAACTTTACTATTTTATACTTGTTTATTTTTAGACTTTCTTCAAGAGAATTACCCATCCTTTGATCTAAAGGAAACTGGATATGACTGGAAGGCATGTGTGGCTGCCATAAACAGCACAATCCGCAGTCTCAGACATGACCATAAAAAGGCTATGGTTGGAATCCGCCGGAACGTCTTGGCAGTGCCATCTTTGAGCGCAAAGAGTCCTCCGCAGAGTCCCACTTCAGTAAAGCCATTTGAAAGTGACACTATCAATCTCATGGACTGAAGCTGTCAATTCTTAATTTAACAGGTTTTTATAAGTCCCACATAGAAACCTATTACACTGAGTTGTCAGCAGTGCTAATTAGTAGTATTTCACGAGACCAAAGTTAGCAGGAGACTTGGGAACCCCAACTCCTTGTATAATTAGCAATTGTGCTCCTCGGAAACTACTTCCACCGTTCTCTGTAGCGTTTGCCATGTGCTTTCCCCTAAAAGCACTTTCTTATGGTTCATTGACTCTGAAAGATTGAGAAATGAAATTTGCTTTGACAATTAGATATTAAAAGTATCTAATGTAGAAAGTGGAAAAAATATTGCACCTAGGTGACTTGTTATTTCCCTCTCACTTTTTGCCTCCTGTAGCAGTCCTTGTTGTAGGATAAGGAAAGAGGCAGCCACCAATGTAAGTACAGTTGGTAGTATTTTCTTTGCTCTGATTTAGCTCTACACAAGCATGAAAAAGAATATCCAGAACAAACAGTCCAATAGATGGTTCTGTTCTTTCTTGATGAAAATTAAAGATAATATGCCTTCAAGGGCTCAGTCTGCTGTTCAGTGGCATATGTCTCATCTACTGGTGTGGATGTTCACAAGAGGTAATTCTGCTGCAACTTTAATCTAGAGGATTTGGATCCTGATTCAGTTTTATTTAGCAATAATAATTTCCATCAGCTTCAAGTCATTGGTCCCTCAGTTAAAACCGAGGACACTTGCTGTACTTATTGGTATGCAGTCAGACGTGACCAGCATCAGTGGTAATGCCTTCTCAAATAATCTTAACTTTTAATACTCGGGCCTAAGAGGCCAGGCATGATGCTTTGCTGTCTGGGTTGGCGGCTCTTCTAGAGACTCTTCATTCTGCCTTTGTTAACTTAAAATCTTGAAAGCTGTGCAGTGATTAGTCACAGAATCACAGACAGGTTGAGGTTGGAAGGGAGCTCCAGAGATCATCTGGTCCAGCCTCCTGGCTCAAGCAGGGTCACCTTCAGCTAGCTGTCCAGAACCACGTCCAGGCAGCTTTTGAGTATTTCCGAGGATGGTGACTCTGCAATCCCAGGGCAACCTGCAGCAGGGGTCAGTCACCCTCATAATGAAAAAGTGCTTCCTGATGTTCAGAGGGACCCTCCTGTGTTTGAGTTTGTGCCCATTGCCTCTGGTCCTGACAGTGGGCACCTCTGAAAAGAGCCTGGTTCTGTTCTTCCGGCTCTGTCTTCTTTGCAATCTCCCCTTGGGTATTTCTATACATCAGTGAGGTCCCCCTTAGAGCCTTCTCTTCTCCAGACTCAACAGTCCCAGCTCTCTCAGCCTTTCCTCACAGGAGAGATGCTCCAGCCCCATCATCTTCATGACCCTTTGCTGGACTTTGTCCAGTATGTCCATGTCTCTGTTTTACTGGGGAGCCCAGAGCTGAACCCAGCATTCCAGGTGTGTCTCAGCAGTGCTGGGAAGAGGGACAGGATCCCCTTCCTTGACCTGCTGGCAACATCCTCCCAATGCAGCCCGGGGCACTATTAGACTTCTTCATGACCAGGGCTCATTCCTGGCTCATGTTCAACTTAGTGTCCACTAGGACATCCCAGGTCACTTTGCCCCATCATCCAGATCATTAAGGAAGATGTTAAACAGGACTGGACCCAGTACTGACCCCTGGGGCACACCACTGGCCTCCAGCTAGACTCTGTGCCACTGGTCATCATCAGCTCTGGGCCTGCATTCAGCCAGTTTCCATCCACCTCGCTGTCTGCCCATCCAGCCTGTGCATCAACGGCTTCTCTGTGAGGGCCTTATGGGAGATGGTGTCACAGGCCTTCCTCAAGTCCGGGTACACTGTATCCACTGCTCTCCTCTCATCTACCAGGCCAGTCACTTTATCATAGAAGTTGATCAAGTGCGTGCACTTTGGACTTACATATGTCTAGTTTGCTTAAGTATTCCCTGGCCAGATCCTTTTCCCCCCAGTGTGTCTTCCTTGCTCCCTGGTCTCTGGGACCTGTGATTTGAGAAGGCCAGTCTTGCCAATAAAGGCTGAGGCAAAGCAAAGTGCCCCGGCCTTTCCCATGTCCTGTGTCACCAGGTCCCCTGTCTCATTCAGCAACAGGTCCACATGTTCCCAAGCCTTTGTTTTGTCACCTGTGTACTTATAGGAGCCCTTCTTGTTGTATTTGACATCCCTGGCCATGTCCAATTCCAGTTGGGCTTTAGCTTTCCTAACTTCATCCCTGCATGCTCACACTGTCACTGCATTCCTCCAAGGTTACTCATCCTCTCTTCCACCCTCCATATGCTTCCTTTCTGTGTGTGAGTTTGTCTAGAAGCTCCTTGTTCATCCACACAAGTCTTCTGGCTTTATCACCGTCTTGTTCATTGAGATGGTGCTCTCTGGAGTTTGGAGGAGGCAATCCTTGAGTTTTAACCAGCTTCCTTGGACCTATCTCCTCTTCAGGGCCCTAATCCCATAGAACTCTTCCTAGCAGATCTTTGAGGAGACCACAGAATCCTAGAATCATAGGACAGTTTTGATTGGAAAAGACCTTTAAGATCAGAGAGTCCAACCGTCAACACTGCCAAGTCTACCCTAAACCATGACCCTAAGCACCACATCAACTCACCTCTTAAATACCTGCAGGGATGGTGACTCCACCACCTCCCTGGGCAGTGACCACCCTTTTGGTGAAGGTTTTCCCAATATCCAGTATGATATTAGGAAAAGCACAGTGTGCTCTCCTGAAATCCAGGATTGTGAGCCTGCTTTTTACCTTCCTCTCTGCCCTCAGGATCCTGAACTCCACCATCTCATGGTCACTGCAGCTAAGGCTGCTTTTGACCTTTACATTCTCAATGAGGCCCTTGTTGCAGGCTAGCGTGAGGTCCAGCAAAGCACGTCTTGTTGGTCCCTCTAACACTTGGAGGAGGAAGTTGTTGTCAATAATAAATATTCATGCCCTTACCTTTCCTTTCTGTCCACACAACGCTAGGTTTAATTATTGCACTGAATTATATATTAAGGGGGGGGGAGCAAACCCAAACCAAACTAATTTTGAAAATAACTTGCATGTTGAACTCATAAAAATAAATAAAAATGGAAGACTACACATATTCAGTTTCACACCCCACTCAATTTCATTTGTAAGTTGAAATTCAACAGCAGTGACTACAGAAGTTACCAGCTCTTTTGTTCTTGGGGTTCTTTTGTTTGGTGCTTTTGGGGTGATGGTTGTAATTTTGGGTTTTTTTTGTTTTCAAAAGAGGCAGTATTTGGTATCTGCCTTTCTGTTACTTGCTTTTGCCACATCAGTCACACAGTCCTCTCGCCATCTACCTGTTGGTAGCTGGTGCGTGAACTTGCCACTCGTGTTACATCTGAGTGTAGCTTCACGTGTCCAGCTCCCCCACAGGAAGAAGCTTCTCGGAAGGCGGACACGGGGAACCAGTTTCACCTCTGAAAGTTGGTGCAGCTGTGGCTTCCAAAATCATGCTAGCAGAATAAGGCTTAACTGAATCTGTCCTCTCTGAGGCAAATGTTTCATGGTTTGGGTTTTTTGTTAGCAATAGGATAAAGTAGTGAAGTTACTGGTTCTCACTTTAACTTCTGTTCATAGCAAACAGGCAGTGTTTATGGTATACGAGCAGCTTTTTTTATTGCAAGTTAGGATATGCAATGGCCTTGTCAGATACAAAACTAGTAGTTTAAGTTTCCTCTGCCACCTCCTTGCAGAAGTCTTCTGTAGGATTTAAGAAATAGGCTGAATTTCTGATTAATTTTTTTTCTCCCCAACCCCTCCTAGAAATGTTGTACTTCAAGTTTGATTGTTCTGGTTAACTACTAACCAGTTCTGGTGTTCTATACAATTGTTCTTATATATGCCAAGAACTCTGTTGTGTGTAGATGTTACTAGTTCCAAACCTCAGAAAAAAAAAATCAAAAATGCTTATATTTTTTCAGTAGTTTTATGAAACTTTTTTCACTGTCTCTCACAGATTTTAATGGTAGAATGTTATATTTATTGAATGACCTGTCTGGCACTGAAATCTGTTAGCGTGGTGCGTACCTATAGCTTCTGTATTGAACAGAGAATTGAATAATTAAATAAAAGTAGAAATAGTTTTTCTTGTTTCTGTTTCAAATGTATCAATTTTTTGTTAACTTTTGTAAAGTAAGATTATAGTATTTTGCTGTTAGGAATAAAGTATTTTACAAATAAAACTAACATATAGCTACTTGCCTACGTACATGTGTCTTAAATATTTCTTGCACCACGCATCAGGTACAGTTTCATGTGAAAAGTTTCTTTCCGACTCCTTTCAAGAACCAGGGCTTTGAGGAGATCTTCTGATCGAGGTGAGATGATTTCTGAATTTAGACTTGCCTTAGCTGATTGACTAAACCAATGCAAACGCTGTCGGGCTTTACTAGGCAGTCAGAGCATTGTGTGAGCTATCCGAAACGGAGATTTCCACAAAACGGTAGGAATTGAGTAAAATTTTTAAGAAGCTCCTTATAAAACTGGTGCATTTTTAGTAGACTAAGCCTTAATCATGCAGTCAAATCGGTTTCTGTATTAGTCCTTATTGTCCTTATTCAATTAAAGAGGGCTGGAAGGTAATCTGTTTGAAACACGGAGAGTTCACCGCCTGTCCTCCATCAGTCGTCATGATGCCTGTCCCCAGTGCAATGTGAGTCCTTCTGCTCTGTGGTAGAGCTGGGCTACCTCATTCCTGCATGGCTGGCGGCTCTGGGTCTGAGGTGGTATTTCATAGTTCACCTGGTACTGCTGGCGTCAGGCTTGACCGCCGGCTCGTCCAGTTGCGTTCATGTCTGGGGTCTGCTGCATCTTTCCTGGTAGCATGTAAAATGTTGGGCTTTCTTGATGCATCTGGTGTGGCCTCGTGAATGGTGGGGCAGCCAGTGTTTTCAGGCGGTATGCTAGTCATTAAATGTGTAGCTACGAGACGCAAAAAGGAAATACCTTTTTTATATGTATGTTATAGCAGTCCCTTCCTCGCTCAAAGGCAATCACGGAAAGGTTTGGGCTGGAAGGGACCTTAAAGACCATCCACTTCCAACCCCCCTGCCATGGGCAGGGACACCCTCCACTAGACCAGGTTGCTCACAGCCTCATCCAGCCTGGCCTTGAACACTGCCAGGGATGGGGCACCCACAGCTTCTCTGGGCAACCTGTTCCAGTGCCTCATCACCCTCTCTGGGAAGAATTTCTTCCTGATATCCAATCTAAATCTCCCCCCTTTCAGTTTAAACCCATTACCCCTTGTCCTGTCACTACAGGCCCTTGTAAAAAGTCCCCCCCCAGCTTCCTTGTAGCCCCTTCAGGTACTGGAAGGTGCTATGAGGTCTCCAGTGTGCTGCTTGTTATAAGATTTGAGGCACAAGCTGTGACCTTTGACAGAGATACTGCTGACCTTCTGTTGAACTCAAGCAGAGAAGGGAGACCCCTGACCAAAATATGACTGTTGGGCCAAACCACCACCTGAGTGGAGGAGGGAAACTCAGATTGTGAGAGTGTAACTGCCCAGAGATGCTGCTATTGGGGCTCCCTCTCTGGAGGCGCTTAGCGCCAGCTGTTTGTCCCCAGTGTACCGATCAATAAATGCATCCGGCGTATGTCGTGTCAGAGATTCTGCGTCGGGACGCCTGGAGTCGAGCTTGAGGGGAGTGGAGAGGGGCACCCATCATCCGCTGCCAACTAGCTCTGGTCCCAGCAGTTGTGGTCTCACGTGGTGCGTGTGTGGCTCCCTGGTTGGTGGGGGGTGTGTTTTAAAGTTTTGCTCCAAATTAGATACGCTGCTAGAAACTTTTTCAACAGATTTTTAGCGCTTGCTCCCGTACTGCTGGAGAATAGGGCTGGATAGGTGAGGGAGCGAATCAAGCAGAGCCCATGTTCACTGGTCCCCTGTGCCTGGCAGTCACTTTCAGGGTTTTCAGTAGGAGCTGAGAGATAGCCAGGTAGGGAAAAAGGGAAGTGTTTTACAGAGACGGTTGTAGCATGGATGACTTCCACACGTTTGGGTGATGGATCACTGCATGCGCTTGACTAACAAATGTGGTTGCTCATGGTACTGCGTGTCCAGGATCGACGCTCGCCTGGTGAGGGGGAACCAGCCGGGACCGAGGGCACCCGCAGCACGGGCAGCACTGTGCCCCTTCTGGTCAGGGCTGGGAATGACTGGAGGGGACCACCCACAGCCCCAGAGAGGACGAGAGCAAGCCAGGTCCGGAGTCCCGTCAGCAGCAGCAGAGACCCTGCTGCGACATGGGTTTGAGGTTCACGCAGGAGTCGGGGCCAGGCAGGACTGGGGACATGGCTAAGGTCAGGATGCCCTGGTCCCCCTGCCCCATAAGGGAGGCTGCAGAGGACGGGGCTGGGCACAGCCAACCTGCAGCAGAGCCCTGCAGGGATGAGGCTGGGGCTGGGCTTGCAGGGAGGTCCCAGGCCGGTGCACAGGGACAGGGGTGGGCTGCTCTGGGCAGCTCTTGGTGCCCCTCCAGGTTCTGATGGAAAATATGGCAGGTTTCACAGCATATATGTAAATAACCCATCTCACAGACATGTTCAGCTTTAACAGCCGGAAGTCATCCTTAGAACAATATCCATACCATTCTTTTCTATTTTCGAGTGTTTGTTCAGGTCATTCGATGAAAGTGTTCATAGAATTTTTAGAATATGATGTAGGAATGGCTAAATATCTGTGCAGTTCTTTATTTCTGGGTTTGGTTTTTTTTCTTTAATAGATATGGCAATGTGATGATGTTGTAGTTCTCGTGTACAATCACTGATTTATTTTGTTTGGTATATGGTATGATGACATCTGTGCATGACATGAAGTGGGAACTGCTGACTTTAAATGCCATCTGAACTATCAGCTTATGTAAGTATTTAATTTACAAGTTCAGCATATGTTCTTTTTTCTTTCCCTCCTTAAGGGCAGGGAAAGAAAGTGAGGTGACATTGATTATACTACTCCATGAAATTCGCTCCTGCACTGGACACCGGCTGGCGTTTGCTGCTGGGTAGATTGAAGGGCTACAGCTCCACCTGCCGAGAGCCAACAGTTTTCCTGAGAGATGGAAAACCTCCCTGGCTGAAAGAAATATTAAATATTCTGACAGAACGGTGCAGGTGTGAGAATTTGATTTTGTTGCTCCCGCTGAACACCTTCAGTTTCACTGTTAGCTGAGCTTCACCCTTTTAAGCTAAGTCTTTAAAAACTATCTAATCTGAGTTTGGGTCAGTTTGTTCAGTGAGATGCTGGGGGGTTTTTTAGTTACTTATAACATGATCTGTAAATCTTTAACACTTGGGGCAACCGTTCACATACGGTTTTGTGTGAGTAATAAAGTGCAGGCGTGGTGGAACACCATCCATCCTCTTTTCTCACAGCCTTAGCAGGTTCTTTGGTATTTAATTTGCCAGCGTGAACTTCCCACGGGTGGTGTCTGCTTTGTAAGCCCCATCGAGGAAGAGGACTCCAGAGGCATCAGCAGGCTTGGGAAATTCCACGCACAGTGGGAAGGGAGCACAGGCTGTGCAGAAGGACATCTTTCTGCCCTTTATGTCAGGTTTCAGAAGGCTTTATAACGATATTGTAGGTCAGGAGACATTTAAAGATGGTATGTGGTGCCTAGTTTGCAATAGGAGAGAGTGCAGGTACATGACAGGGTTACCAACCAGCCCAGACTGAGGAGGTTTTCAGATGTGGGAGGCAGCTATATCCCAAACTACTGCTGGTGGAACTTAACGAAACTGTTCCGGCTTCGGGAAGAATTCAGGATGATGAGGCAGCGGAATTGTTCTGAGTAAGTGCCAAAAGGACTTTGAGAAAAGGAAGGGACCTAACCAGATGTGAAGTTCTGCAAGATCTGCTCTTTGGGAGCAGAAGTTGCTAACCAAGGATGAAAAACTGTACTACTAATAGGATGCTGTGTGTGCCTTTTCTGTTGAATGCCCTAAATCGCTTAGTTTAGGTATTGGGTGGACTGATACAGAGTACGATGTCCAATATTTGCTGGCTAGTGCCTTTCAGTACGCACAAGGCAGTCCACACTCCCAGTTGTTCAACCCAAAGGAGTTAAAGCGCAGGTTGCCGTGAACATGGCTTGTTTGGTGTACGCTCTTCTTAGGCCAGTTATTGCCTCGTGTCACACCTTTTAAACTGCATGTGGACAAAGCCTGAGCGTCTCTAGGAATTCAGAGCATTCTCTCATTCAAGTTGCTAAGGCTTTGATCCTGAAGGCTGGTTGGTGGAAGGACCTGCAGTACTATCGTCTGGAGCAGGCCCCTTGTAGCCGACCAAGCTTCCCGTCTGCCTGGCTGTGTGGAACACCGGCTCCCCTACAGCGTCACGTCATTTACCTTGTTCGCTCCTCTTACCCAGCCCACGTTTTGCCTCGCTTGTGCAGACCCTGAGAGCTGACGAGAAAGGCAGGCCTGTTTCATTAAGCGACGGGTTGCTTTCTGCAGTCTGCGATGGGCCGGGGAGTGTCCAGGGGGCTGCAAGCAGTGGGGCTCCTAAGCTGGGTGTTGGGAGCAGTTTTTGTGTCTCATCCTGCTTTGGTTCTTATTGCCCGGAGCATCAGCTTTCTCCCAGGTTTGGCAACAAATATGCTGAAAGGGATTGGCTTAGTTTTCTGCTCCACAAGATGATTCCTTTCCCTTACCAGTTACACAGGCAGGGAATTTCTGAAGGAAAGAGGAAGCTTTAAGTTGACACTTCTGGGGGGGAATAAAAGAAGTATTTTAAGTCTTTGACTGTGCGTACTACTACACTTGTTTTAATGGCTATAGGAGAGACGTGAACAGAGCAGTTGGGTGCTTGGGACGTGAAAATTAAGCACGTAGGCACGCTTTTGCCCCCAGTTGTCAGAGAAAGGTGAAAACACTGAGAAATTAATAGTAATGCATTACTGACGTGATTGGTTTTATTTAAATGTTCTTACATTATTGACTCCAAACTCAGAAAAGTTAAAAAATAAAGTTATTTTTAAGAAACCTTTTGAAAAATAAACAAAAGCGAGAAAATCAAACAAAACATCACAAAACAACAACCCAGCAACATTCTGCCACTTCCTCTAAGAGATCAAAGATCACTTTTCAGTGTGCTATTTTCTGTTCCCCTTTCTGCTGCTCTGAAGAAAGAGTCAGTTTTCTACTTTATGGTCATGACCTTCTTGGAAATAAATTCAGTCATTTAAATCAGCAACCTATTAAAACATATTTTTTTTTTCCACACATTGCAGAACTCTTCTTTTTAAATTCCAGTAAGATAATTTTCCATAAAACTTTTTTTCTATCCTTCCATGTATTTGAATTATAAGTCAGGATTATTTTTCTGCTGTGTGATCTCATGGAGGTGCTAGCTGGGCACATTTTGTCCCCTCTTTTAAGGATGCAGTTCTATAAAGCTGCACTTTCAGTGTTCACAGGAAGAAGAGATAAAAGCAACTATCTGTAAAAATCTTTACTTTCCTCCATGTAGCCAGTGAGATGTTTTTATATTGAGGTCTTATTGTTTTAATATGATTTCTCTTTCCCTCTTATAACTGTAGCAACAGTTAAAGATGACAACAAAGACAACATATTCTTTATAAAAGGAAACAAACAGCAAACCCACACCCCAAGCATTGAAACCTTTTGTATTATTGTGGCTTTTCTCAATTTCATTTTAAATATGCACTTGGCCTAAGAAAGACTTTTCTCAGAAACTGTGGGCAAAACCTAGTCCTGCTTAGTGTGGGAGCAAACCTAGTCAGGCTTTTGCTTGGCTTTTATTTATTACACTGAGACTTGAGCCTACGGCCCAGTTCTGCAAACAGCACCTGAGCGTGTAACTTCCATCCTGTTCATACTCCTCAAGGTCGGAAGGGTTAACATACGGAAACGTGGTTGAAGGACCAGGATGTGGGTTAATAAATAAGAGGTTCATTCAAATAAAAAGTAAAGACAGTAAGAATTATACCTCATCAGATGATCACAAGGAAGAAATGCAGGAAGGGGGTGTTGTGGGCGCTCAGGCGTGCTTTGCAAATTTAGCTGTCCTGTCCTCCTCCCGGGGGGTTGCTGGCCTTATGGCAACCGTGTAAGTTACCCACGCCAGTTGGCAGTTCGGCATGGGAGCTTACTTGGCATGGGAAAGGGAGTTTGCACAAGGAGCCTGGACTCTGAGCAGCAGCGGTCAAGTTGCCAGCCCAAATGCTCTTCTGCTGACTTCTGTGAAGTCAGAAGGAAAGGCTGAGAGAGTTGGGCTTGTTCAGCCTGGAGAAGGGAAGGCTCTGGGGAGACCTTATAGCACCTTCCAGTACTTGAAGGGGCTACAAGGAACCTGGGGTGGGTGCTTTTTACAAGGGCCTGTAGTGACAAGACAAGGGGTAACGGGTTTAAACTGAAAGTGGGGAGATTTAGATTAGATATCAGGAAGAAGTTCTTCATGGAGAGGGTGGTGAGGCACTGGGACAGGTTGCCCAGAGAAGCTGTGGGTGCCCCATCCCTGGAAGTGTTCAAGGCCAGGCTGGATGAGGCTTTGAGCAACCTGGTCTAGTGGAGGGTGTCCCTGCCCATGGCAGGGGGGTTGGAACTGGATGGTCTTTAAGGTCCCTTCCAACCCAAATCATTCTATGATTCTAAGTAATGACCAAGAGTAGCGACAGTGCCTTAGGCTACCACAAATCTCTGCTGAGGGACAGTGGACCAAAGCCCTAGCTTCCCCTTGACACAGGAATCTAAGGATATGGTCCCAGTAAGCAACCAGGGATTCCTAACTGCTTTGTACAATGCAGAAGTATAATCTTCAGTACTTTGGATTATGGAGAGGTTTCCCATGCCGGTCTTAATTCCTCTAAAGAAACTCCATTCAGTTAGATATCAGGGAAATGGCAGCAATCGTTAACAAAAGCCACTCATTCCCAGGGTGGAGGGATGCTGAAACCATGACAAGTCAGCTTTGTGGGCTGGGAGTTGCTTTATTTTTGTTTGTATACACAATGCTTTGTGCAAAAGGGTTTCTGAGCAGAGCGCCCATCAGCACTACAGCAATTCAGTAAATTCTGGCCTTTATTTGAAGGCCTGACCCAAACGAAACTGGAAGTAAGCTCTCTGCAGATCTTGCTGGAGGTAAGAGGCAGGCAAGATTGTTTGCAGTGTGGCTCTATAAAGTTGTTTATTGTATATGGTGATGTGTGAATAAACCCCTTTGAGGTAGAACTATTTTGAAATAGCTTTTGTAATGACTGTTAGGTCTTCAGCTGGAGGAATAAATGCAAACTCATCTCATCTCCAGCTGCAGATGAGTTGAAATGTGGAGCCCCTAACCCTACGAGTGCACTTTGAACACTGTTTTTCCTTTTTGCTGACAGGCTTTTAGCAGCATCCCCTCAGGAGGCTTACATTAGAAAGTGTAATCTATCCTCTGTTTGGTGAATTCTAAGACATTTAAAGAAAAAGTGCTGAAAGAAGCAGACTGCTGCTCTATGCCCTGTCCTGAATCGATTCTGGAGTCCTGCATGCCTGTTTACTAATGAAGCCCTGCTTGTCCTTATTTTAGGGCTGAATTACCTATATTCTAGCACACAGGATAGTTATTTCCTTGATTTACCTAGTGCCTCCCCAGCCTGCCCCCCCCTTTCCTGCCCACACCCTGCAGCCATAAGCCACCCTTCTCTGCCCCTGCTTTCTTGAGGAACAAACCCATCCAAATCCACCCCAAACTGAGTGGTTCTCACTGCGACATCTATCTGATTTCCCTTTTTCCCAGCACCACAGCGTACCTGGCTGCATGAAAGCACTTGGGTCTTTCAACACTGAGCACTTTTTTTTTTGGTCTTTATATGCTTTCTGCTAACTGGGAAAGGTCAGCTGGGAGAGCTGTTGTTTAAGCAAATACAGCTTCTCCGGTGGTGACTCAGTAATCTGTATTGTCTGGTATCTCCTGACTTGCATCAGAAATGGAAGAACAATAGCAGAGTTGAAGTCCCCGGGGAATCTGTGGGTTTGGTTTTTATTTTGTTTTTAATAAACCCAAGAACATTTGTTGGTGACTGAAATGTCTTAGGATGTTACGCTGAGATCATATATTTTAGCTGAGCTTTAGTGGGCCTTCTAGCTGGAAGAGCTGCACAAAACCGAATTGTTCTGTGCGAAAAGAGAAACGCTTTTTATGCCTGCAAAAGGCGTTACGTTTTGTACGTGATCTCATGCTCTGAAATGCATTGAGAATGTAACTGAAAAGGTAAAGAACGCTGTAGGAAGATGTCACCTCAAATAAGCTACGAAAGAGAATTTTCTTTAAGCGAAAAATATTGTATGAGAGGGAAAATAAAATACCTCCAAGCTCTGTCTTGAAAGCAATGCAAATGTTAGACTACGTTTCACTTTTATATCTCCTAGTCATCCCTTTCACTAAAAAGAAAAATTCACCCAACCCTTTTCTGCAGTTAAAAACACAGTGTTTCAACTATCTGTAATAGGTATCCTCCTCACTTCAGCCTTCCTGCAGCCCGTTGCCAAAGTCTCTGTTCTGATGCGCCGCAGAAGGGAATTAATCTCCTTACAGGGTTTTTTTTTTTTCTTTTTCCTTCCTACCTTTATATGACATTTCCTGTGAGACCATGAATCCTCCTATCTGTGCACGCCATAAAACAAATATTGGAATTGTAGGTCATTTTAAAGAAAGCCTTTTGAAGAAAAGTGCTTTAATTAACATTTACTTTTATTTGCAAAGGAACCTTGAAGATCCTTTATATCAGAATATAGGTCACGGCTCCCAAAGAATACCAATGATGTACTGTAAACTATGCTATTGATATATTAGTGCCAGACTCCTGGGCATATTAAATCTGCATGATTGTGGAGCACTAATTATTTCTATTAATTTTGATTACGGTAATGTGTAGTGACTGAGCCTGCTGTAGAAGGTGAGGGATGCACCGAAGAGCTGGTCCTCACCAGGCAGCCCTCGATGCCTGCGTGGGTGAGAAGTGGGGATCGTGTAGTGTTGCTGTCCTGGCTGTGGAGACGGGGGGGACTGAAGCATGGGCGCTGGACCATGCCCAAAGTTGCTCAGAAGCCTGTTGCCAGGAGGCTTGGCCTGGAAACCCAGGAGTCTCCAGCGAGTGTGCCCGTGGGGAAAAAAACTGGAGTGTTTCAATGGCTGTTGAGGCAGTGGTAATTGGCAGGTTACTGGAAGCAGCACGGAACAGACAAGACTATGAAAATCCATAGTGTCCCTGATGCGTGGCTTTCCCTGCCACCATGTAGCCAGGGAGGACCACTGCTGTGGCCAGGCTGTGCTGGGGCATTGTCCATCAGACCCTCTTGCTCCTACCCTTGGAGCATGGACCATGGGGAAGCCCACGGAGCAAGTCCTGGATCCATCCCCTGTTGCCAGCACGGAGCACAGCCTCCAAGGGGATTTTTTTCCAGTGTTTGCGCTGAAGACCTGAAGCTGTGGGTGTTTCTTTCCTCAGGTGTTGGAGATAGAAAGGGTAAAACTAATGAAAATCTGCTAAAGACTGAAAATAATGGAATTCCTTATATTCTCCCCATCTTCTCTAACCCCCTGGAGTGTATGAATTCATTGGCAAGATAAGCCAGATACTTTATCCGCTTGGCCACACAATCTTGGTTTGTATCCAGGGGACTTTACAGGTGTAAAATTAACCACAGGAGAGCTCTTCTATTGTTCACTGACTGCAGTGCAAACATATGGAGGTCTACAAGTGAAAAATAATTAAAACAATATTTGGGTACACGCCTGTTTTCTCATTTTATATGTAGAACACATGTAAATCCATCCTCTCATTTCATTTCTTTATCTTAACAAGCAAGTTTCACTTTTCTGCATTTAAAACATAGTTTTTCCCTGCGAAATAGTACTTTTGGAGATAATTTGCCTGTGCTGAGAGCACAGTGGTGTCCAGAAATGCACACAAAAAGAAAGGTTTTATTGCTTGGCATGAGCAACAGAATACCTTGGAATGATCCTGTGAAAATACTATGGCAGACTTCTCTAACTTGGCTGCCAGTACCTTTCAATAGCATACCTCTTAAAAAAATAAATCTGGATTTAACGGATACTAAAAGGTCATGCTCCATCAGCTACACTAAAATGTTTTTAAACCTGTCCCAATGCACACCCATCCAATAAATGAGGGAGGCTCTCTCTGAGATTTTCTTCTCTCTGATACAGAAAATATATTGAAGTGCACCTAGACACATCCTTACTCAGCAGACTGGAGTGGTTCCAAATTAAGTGGGTTTTTAACTAAAAAAAAAAAAAATCTACCTAATTATATCTTTTTTTCCTCAAGAGACGGGAACAGCTGCAAAGGTGCCATTCTGAATTCTCTGACAAATAGCCTGCATTTTATTTACTTATTAAGACCATTTAACACTCCTGAAAGGTGCTGGTTTGAGAGCTGGAGAGTGCCCAATTCTTTCTTTTTTCCTTTTTTTCCACCCCAAAGTGGCCACAACACCTGTGACACAAGCCGTCGCGTTATTAGCTTCCCCAGTGAGCCTGGCAATCTCAAAAAAAGAAGAGTAGAGGGATTCACTCATATTTCTCCTGCAAGTGGGAAGGGTGGCAGAGTGACTGAAACTCACTGAGATCAAAGGGAGACGGAAAGGAGGAGTAAAAGGGACAGCAATGTGTGTGTGGGGAGTACGGGTAGGCAAACAGAGATGGAGCGAAGCATTACTGAGGATGCTCTTCTGAAGAGGGAGGGGACCACGCAGCAGCTGGATGTGTACAGTGAGATGGGAGATCTACTCTTGCTTCAGACACTAATCTGTCCTCTCAGTGTCCTCTCCCCGGTTCTTTTTTCCCCCCCACCCGAATGAAAAGCAAATATCATGCTTTCTTTCCTGGCAGCACTGCGCATTGGATTGAGGCTCCAGAATGTCATGTTGCTGTCGAACTAGATTAATATGGGTATATACCACGCTGTTTGTGTGACTGAGAATTTCTGCCCCAGAGTTTGCCATCATAAACTGAAGTAAAACTGCTCCAAACTATTAGTAATCCACTAGTGGCAATTGCTTGGGGGTTGGGGGGGCGGTTTCATGGCAATTAGGTCTGCAAATATGGTACGTGTTATGTTCTAGTAGTTATTTTTTTCTAAAGCAGCGAACAAAAAGAAACTTACAATGCAAACCACTGCCTGGCTACAAATGTGAAATCCATTAGATCAATTAGTAGCAGAAGAAGGAACATTTGGCTCCATATTTGGGGTCATTATCAAATCTGCTTCTTATGTTTATGCAGGCAGTTTAATCCAATGTCGTCCCCCCTCCCCGCAGCCTGTGTGCGTGTGTGGGTATATGTGTGCGCAGGCACGGCAGACACAATTACCAGTTATTTACATGTAGAAACACAACTGGTTAGCATTATTCCAATAGCATGCAGGCACATGCACACTGGCACGTGTAAAATTTCATGTTGAAAAGTTGGGTTTTGGAGGCTGACCCCTCAAAGCTATTCCCTCGGCCTGGCTCCCCACCATGAAGATCAGCGGGAGCAGGTTTACAGCTCGGCTGTAGCCGAGTGCAGGTCTGCAGCAGCTTGCGGCTCTCCTTCAACCTGGATTTAATTGTCACAGCCTGTCCTGGGGTACGGGATGGTGCTGGGCTCTGGGAGCTGAAGCCAGGAAGAGGTGAGGGTGGTACAGCAGCTCCGAGCCTGAGCCGGTGCCAGCATCCCTCCCCAACGCAGATTGCGTGGGGAAGAAGGTGCAGGTCCACAGCATCATCCCTGAGTGTGCTGCTCATGGGGCTAAACTCTCTTGTCAAATACTTCAAGTCTGGTGGTCTGACTTGTGCTGAGGTATGGAAGGAAACCTTCCCGCTCTTCCTGGCTTTCCCAAGTTTCTGTTGGGGGCCCCTGTGCCCCCTTCCTCCGCTAAGGGCAGTTTCTGAAGGGAATCACTGCGAATTGCCTCATTTTCCTTGCCTATTGTCTGCGGTGGGAGAGATGGCAATGTATCGCAGAGACAGCAGGGCTAGGGATGATCTCAGAGAGCAAGTGGAAAAAAAGCAGAGGAGGAGGAGGAGAAGGACTAGGGAGGCCTGTCCCAGCCCCAGAGCAGGAGCAGAGCATCAGGAGAAAAAAGCAAGTCTTGCAACCATCCCTCCCTGGCAGTAAGGGGCCGGTGCGGAGTTCAAGGTTTCTTCACAATGAAGCAGCTGGGCAACACCTGCAGGCAGCTTGCTGAAATGGTTCCTGGAGTATTTTGGGAATCTGACCGAGTGCCAGGCTGGCTGCTTCTGAGGAAGTAAATACTTCAAGGCAAAATGTTCAAGTGTTTTGCCTAAGTGATGTGTGCTGGCAAGGGGAAAAAAAATAAAACAAAGTGAAGTGTGCAGTCAACAACGGCCCACCCAGACTGGAATGTGGAGGTCATGAAAAGGAGAGATGCCCAAAGCCCTCATGGGCACAGGGGATCAGAGCAGCCTCTGCCTGGGCATCCACACCATCTGCATCCCTGCCTCAGGCATCCCCACCTCGCTGCTTCAAACAACACTGTTGGGTGACACGCAGGTACAAAAACATCAATCACTTGCTCTTCATGACATCCAGCTAGTGATTTTTAGTGGCTGGAGGGAATGGCGAGGATTGAGACACCCGTCCGCCCTGAGTGGGGAATTACAACTTTAAGACCCCGAGTGGCACACTGATGGTACGAGAGCAGCTGCCCTGGTCACTACCAGGCGGTAGGGCGGTGCTGGGATGAATGATGGGGCACCAAGTGGGTGCCAGGTCACATCAGCCAAAATCCAAGCTTCCCGTGTTATCAGGCCAAGACACCGCTGAGCAGGGCCATCGGATTTTAGCAAGCTGTTTGGCACTTGTTAAAAGACATCCTGGATGTGGAGCGCCCGCTTGTGATGCTGTCAGGAGAGGAGCATTTAACATCATCGGGGTAAGTAGGTCCGAAGCACTGTAAGGATAAGGACCTGGATGCATGCAGCTGAGCCGGGGAAGGGTGTGCCAGTCGGGGAATGACAGGGATGCCACTGTGCCCAGCCTGAAGGACAGAGGAAGAGCTGGTTAACATGATCCTTCCAGCCTGAGAGTCTGCTTTGCGCAGAAGCCCATTTGCTGACAAAGGGAAGTCCAGTCCTTCTGGCCATGATCTGAGATGGAACGATACAGAGGGATTAGAGAAACTATATGGAGTCAGCTCAGGTACTGTGCCAGCCACTGAAGAGCTCTGAGCATCAAAGTGTCTAGAAACGTAGAAGGCAAGAACCATGGAGGAACCACTGCCTGCCTCCCGTCTCCACAGCCTCTGGGGGCACAAAAGGCAGGGTGTATCTGGGCATATTTACACATGGTTTTGCTCTTTATGCTTTTCTTGGACGTTATGAAACCCAAACAAGCCAAAGCTCCCCATGGTGGTGCAGTCACAGAGGGAATGTCCCTTTCTGCATCTCTATAAAAGCAGTCCTGCAGAAGGCAGCCACCTTCTCACCTGGGATTTAAATCCCTCATCTTTCGGACCCAAAGCCAGTAGATAGGGCTTTGTGCCTGAAGACCTGTGTCACGCCAACCCAAAAAGTCACATCTGCTGCTGGCAGGGGCCATGCTCATCTCGGTTGGGCAGCTCTTGGGGCCCAGGGAAGCTGTGGGGCTTACTCATGGCCACGCAACAAGTAAGCAGCAGGACGATGTGACACCATGTGGGGAGGGATGAGGTCCCACAGCAGTCCTGGCACCTCCGGTACTGACACCACCATGCAGCGCAGCGGTCACTTCAGTGACCTTTCACTCCATGTGCAGGGCTTACAAATGTCATCCAGGGCCGTGATGGAGGTGGGTTTGCCTAGCTGAGCAGAAAGCACTGTTAGAATCACAGCCTGACTGCTTCAAAATCCTACCTCCAGCAAGCTTTTCTCTCCATTTGCTCCCCATGGGAGCTGCGCTGCTTGTGCCTGACTCAGGAAGACAGATTCTTCATCCCCTGAAAACAGTTTTAGAGCCAGGAGCTGCTGTGTGCTCCCTCCTCATTCCCACTTGCTAGCTCACGGCAAGCTCTCCCAGAGCCCTGTGACCGTGCCAGGCCCCTAGCCCCACAGCGCCTTTCTGCTCAATAACATACATGCCGTGCGTCCATGGAGCAATACCAACCAGCTCTGAGTTATTTCCCTATCACCCTCTGATCGGTGGGAAGGAAGGGTTTCCTTGCTCTCTCCTGCTGATCCTCAAATTGCTGTTTTTTCGCGGCACTGCTGGTGTTCACTTATTTGAAATGGAGGAAGGAGGTTCCTCTTTGCCATTTATTTGTTGGTTTCTCATCCTTTTGCACTGTACTTTAGCCCAGGAGGACAAGCCCAGTACAGCATTGTCTCAGCTGTTGTGCCTCTCTTCAGCAATATCATTTGGACAGAAAATACCTCCTGTTAAAAAGAAAGCAAAGCTGGGAGAGAATGCAGGCTGTTACATAGAGTGTGTTGAGCCTTACCATGCGTTCCTCAAGCTGGGATGCCTTCCGTAACTCTTCCTGAAACCCATCTTTCCCGACAGGCCCACCAACAAAGTTAAGCCCCTTCTTCCTTGTTGCAAGTGGCATCGTCTGGGACCCCTCAGCATGGGAAAGTTTTGTTGTTGCCCTCGCAGATAGGGACGGAGCAATCAATCAGAATATGCTTCAGCGTCTTTCTGTTCCCAGGCCCTGTTAATGTCATGGCCACAGGACAACTGCTGGCTTTTCAGTGAGCTCCTGTGCTGTTCATTCAGTCTGCAGGGGATTTAAATGACTTCTTCTCATGGCAGCACAGGGAAAGATGGTGACACCAGCAGCGGGGGTAGGAAGCACGACAGCAGCAGGGCCAGCAGTGGATGCGTTGGAGACAGCGCTCACACTGCTGCCAGCAAACACAGTTTAGACAAGGACAGAGGTTACTGACTGTCACAGCATGCACGGATGTGGCCAGAGATTCATGGCATCTGGTCCCTTCTGGACGTATCCATCAGAACTGACCCCAGGCCTTTGAACAAATGGGAGAATTTTCTCTGACCCTGGCTTAGCCTTCTGGAGGCAAATCGCCCGGAGAGCTGGCTGCCCTGCTGCTCAGTTCCTGGGAAAGCCTGCGCTGCTGAAAGCATGATTGTTACTTGTTTGGGTGCCTCTATGGGAGCTGAGCTCCTTGAGAGAAGTCTCATCCTGATCACAAGTGCCACACTCATGAACATGTGGCCCCTCAGGAGTGCCTGAGGAACTCAGCTGCCATGTGCTGAATCGGAGCCACAGTATGCGGTCACCTTTCTGGATCAAAGGAGGGTTTCCCTTAAGCCTGTTCTTGCAATCTGCAGCTATGAGCCTGCTTCAGCCACCCATGCACTCTGCCATGGTCAGCAAAATGTGTTCAGATTTAATGTCAGCAGCTCTTGGCGTAACACACCTTTGGAGCAAAGCTGAGCAATGGGAAGACGTGGCAAAATCTGCTTAGTCGTGGTGACTGGTGTCCTGTCCTTTAGCAGTTCAGCAGAGCACAAAATACCCATTTCTTCAGTGAGGGAAGGGGGTAATGAAGCAAGTGCAGGAGCAGGAGACCAAGCTGGAATGAGGACTTCAGATCAGACGTTAATGCTCTTTGCAAATACATCGTTGCACCCGCAAGTCATTCCCACCATCACACTCCCCCCACCCAAATCTGCTTTGACTTAAAACTTGAAGGCACCTCTCACCCCTCCAAAATTAGCGTGTTGCTACCTGGGCAAGAGTTTAGCTCCTGATTCACAATATGCTTTCCTGTTTCAAAGTTGTGGTTTTCAGTTGCACCAGCCCAAACAGTGGGGTTGCTACTGCTGCTGCAACTTTAATAAAATGCTCCTCAATACACACAAACTCTCTGTGTTTTGGAGGCTAAGAAAAAAACACTGTCAGATGGTGGCTTTTCTGTGAAAAAGGAGAGTTAAAAGCACCTACAATGACAATATCCTTCTGAGATATGACTGTGTGCAGAAAGATATGCAGAAGACCTGTTGTGTCCTCTGTGGACTGACACTTGGACCCTCTGTCGGTGACACCAGCTTTCTCCTCCAAGTCACCATAGTTTGTGACTACAACAGGCTAATTTAGTTGCTTTTGGTCTGTGTAAACTCAGTTTTTCCATCAAACTGGAAGTGAGTTGGCACGCTTTGCCTTTTTCTTCCATCCTATGACAAGACAATGAAGCCACAGAGCACACAATAGTGGGTTTTTTTTCTTGTGGGGAGACATTGTTTCCTGAGGAACCAGTGCTTTGTTTAGGAGTAGCTTTATTAAACAAGAGGAGATTGTGAGGATTAACCCCACCTCTTGCCATTTCTTGGGACAGCATACCCCGGTGCCTGCAATGGGGGGATGGAGGTGGGATCCCTTTTCACCTAAGAGGTGCGTAAGGACATAACTCCCACCCCCTCCCTGGAATACTGTATCAGACCAAAGCTTTATCTAGTTCAAGACCTGATCTTCCACAGTGGCCAGAAGCAGGAAGAGTATGCAAAAAGGGGCTAGTGCAGTGCCACCCTTGTCCTGGCATAGCTTTCCAGTCTCCATCAGCCAGCTATTGCAAGACTTCCCAAGCCAGAGGTTGTGTTAGAGACTCAGCTTAATAGACTACCAATAGTCTCTCCCCTGGGAGCTTTTCTAATCCCTTTTTCTGTTGCTTTGAGCCATTTATGTTGCACAGCTGTAATTATGCACAGTATGAAACCAGCTTCTTCCCTGTGTTGGTTTTCAAATCTGCTGCCTGTTTATTTCACAGGGTGCCTCTTAACTCTTGTGGCAAGAGAAAAAATTTGCTCTCTGCCCACCTTCCTCATGCCATCTGTGTTGACAAGTTTGCTGATGACACCAAGCTGTGTGGTGCAGCCGACACGCTGGAAGGAAGGGATGCCATCCAGAGGGACCTGGACAGGCTGGAGGGGTGGGACACTGCCAACCTCATGGAGTTCAACAAGGCCAAGTGCAAGGTCCTGCACACGGGTTGGGGCAATCCCAAGCACAAGGACAGGCTGTGTGGAGAATGGATAGAGAGCAGCCCTGAGGAGTAGGACCTGGGGGTACTGGTGGATGAGAAGCTGGACATGAGCCGGCAGCGTGCGCTGGCAGCCCAGAAAGCCACCTGTATGCTGGGCTGTATCCAGAGAAGTGTGGCCAGCAGGGCGAGGGAGGGGATTCTCCCCCTCTACTCTGCTCTGCTCTCATGAGACCCCACCTGGAGTGCTGCATCCAGCTGTGGGGCCTTCAACAAAAGAAAGATATCAACTCGTTGGAGTGAGTCCAGAGGAGGCCACGAAGATGCCCAGAGGGCTGGAGCACCTCTGCTATGGGGACAGGCTGAGAGAGTTGGGCTTGTTGAGCCTGGAGAAGAGAAGGCTCCGGGGAGACCTTATAGCACCTTCCAGTACCTGAAGGGGCTACAAGGAAGATGGAGCGGGGCTTTTTACAAGGGCCTGTAGTGACAGGACAAGGGATAACAAGGTTACATTGAAAGAGGGTAGTTTTAGATTGGATATAAGGATGAAATTCTTCCCAGAGAAGGTGGTGAGGCACTGGAACAGGTTGCCCAGAGAAGCTGTGGATGCCCCATCCCTGGCAGTGTCCAAGGCCAGGCTGGATGAGGCTTGGAGCAACCTGGTCTAGTGGAGGGTGTCCCTGCCCACGGCAGGGGGGTTGGAACTAGATGGTCTTCAAGGTCTCTTCCAACACAAACCATGCTGTGATCCTATGATATAGCAGAAATCACCTCCGTCATCTCTGTTACTGCTGTAGAAGAGCAGAAGAGCCTTCATCTTTTCAGTCCTTCTTCAGGTGCCAGAGGTCCCATGCTTCTGATCACTCACTTCATCCTTCTCTCTGTCTTTCCCAGTTCCTCTATATGCCTTTTGGCAAAGACTGACCAGAACTGCACACGGTAACCATGATGTGTGTGCTCTATTGACTTCTGCACCAGCACCGGTTACTTTTTTCCTCCTGAACATGGCTTTTAGCTATCATGTTAGCAATGCTAATTAGTTTGCCCTGCCTTAGCAATGTGTATTTCTCAGGCTGCTGAAAGCTAATCTTCTGAGACAAGTGGGTAGTCTGCCCTCCAGTGCCCATTCACTCCCTGAGGTCCTTCATGGAAGTTGGTCCTGGAAGAAGCTGCAAGTTTGTGATGCTGGTGTGCACTCTCTGGACACTTGTTTTGTTCTGGTAAGTCACTGAGGAGCTGACCGGATGGCAGTGATTCCACATGTTACAATGCAGGCTGGCCTCCAAAGCATCAGCAAAAATCAGTGGAACAGTTTGCTCTCCAGCCATAGCCCAGAGGATCTCCAGGATTTACAAAGTGTGTTCAAAATCTAAAAAAACTCTGGCCTTTCTCAGGAAAGTGCTGGAAATTTCCTGAAGAAATTTAAAATCTTTCTGTTAATAAATTTAGCCTAGATCCAGCTCAGTAAAACATTAAGCATTAAACATCTGCTGAACATGAAGAACTACTAAGAATGCTAAAAATGTGTAATCCCATTCCTATTTAGGTCTTTATTCATGGTGGCAATTAAATATGTGCATTAGGATCTAAGTACCTGCATACAATTAAACGCTGTGCTGAACTGGGTCCCAAAGCCAACATTGCGGTACAAGATTTTAACCTATATTTCTGACTACTGTGCACCTCAGTTTAGTGCAATTACTTCAGCACATATTTTTCTATGAAGAGGGATTTACTCTAAAATATGTCACATGTGCTATTTTAATGATTCCAGCTTGCAGAATTCTTTAGGAATAATTAATAAGGTTTTATGTATACTTATATAAAAAGTAAGGTTAGTCTCTTGATTAACCACTTCAAGACCATTCTAGGCAGCAGCGTGTCTGCAGATTTGGCTGTGTATACATCAAAACATTCTGGGCCTCTATGTACAGTAAACTGATCAGAGTTTCATATTGGTTTATATATGTATGTATGGAATTTTTTTATAAAGAGCACCTGAAAAACAGGATAGAAGCAATTTTAAATCTCATCCAAACCAATCCATTGCAGTTTGAGCTATAAACTTGTATGACCATTAAGATCTACGATGGTGCAAAGGCTTCAAGAGACGACACAAACACTACTGTTCACACTGGTGCCTCCAGCTATCCCTGGCTTCTTTTGGGTTTGCATTGTGAGCTTATTCAGCCAGGAATTCTTCTTCCAGCAGTGGCATCTGCAGCATATTGAATATTGGAGCATACTGCCATCCATTCTGCTTTCATCCAGTTGAATTGCTGGAGTGATTGAGATGCAAAGAAGTCCCAGGACTTGCCCACGGCCACACAATGAGTCAGTGGCACAGTTGTTTTAAAAAAGAGGATCATTTTCCTGTCTCCTTCAACAACTTTATTGCAAGGCATCCTTTATACACATTAGGCTATTTCTCTTTTTCAGAAAGGATAGGTCTTCATGGATACCTCTTCCACTCGCATGCTTGATCATCACCTTTCCTGATGGAAAAAATCTTCTCTAGGAATTCCTAGTGTCATTTTTTTCTCCTGGTTTTATGAAGTCAGTGGAAAGAATAAACTAAATAAATTAATTACTTTGGCACAAACAAAAGTACCCAAATTGCTATCAGTGTTGTCTATTATACAGCCCCATCTTCTCTCTTACTTTGCAGACTTGGTGTTACTCTCTTAAAAAGCTGTTTTATTCCAAGACCTGCAGATTTTCAGTTCAACCTATGTGGTAGTTTCATCAAATGATTGCATGAAGTCTGCTCCTTTTTTGTAACTACCCAGACATTCGCTTCTAAAACTTTTAGCCTCAGATTTTGCATGATTTCTTGTATGATTTTTAGCTTATTATTATTACTATTAGCACAGTGTCTGCATCCTTGGAAATATAGCAGCAGCAGTAATAAACACCGTGTGCTGGCATGCCAAAGTGCTCATATTTAACCTCAGAACCTGATAAGGCCTCAAGAGACCTGAAGATACCCACAAACAGAGTAGCTGCAAATGTGCTTTTTCCCCTCAGAGTTCACTGGTTTGTTAGGCTACAGAAGAATGAATATCTTTCCAGAGGAGATTTTGACAAAATTCATCAACCACCATCAGGGCCTGGGTTCAGCTGCAGGATATGTATGTGAACTTGCCTGATCCAACTTGTGTTGCTCCTTCACCGGACCAACCCTGCCCATCATTGTCTTCCCTCAGTGGTACAGCCATCTTTGCTCTGTGCTTGGTCATGTCCTCACCAACATGCTCCCAAAGACAGTAAGAAACAGGTGACATTTAAATTGGAATTTTCACTTGAAAGAGTCCAGTGAAGAGGTATTAAGTTATTCTGAGCTGCTTGATCGTTGCTATTTTAGGTTACAGTGAGTGAACCCTCTACTTATTAATACCAGTAGAGTTGCTTGCCACAGAAGCTGGCAGAAACGGGCTCACAAAATGCACTTTCTCTCACATGACGTCCCACGTTTCTAGTCCCTCACTGGTTTCCATGGGAATTCATGAATAAATCCAGTTTAAAAATCGTTTTACTCCTTTTCACTCCCTCTCTGTTTACCAGATGTGCAAACTCACCCTGGACTTCGGTTGCCAGCTGGGCTTCCTTTTTTGTTTTTGTTTATTGACTTGCCTTCAGTAATGTGGGTTCCCTCAGGGCCAGATCGTGGGTTCACAAAGAACCCTACAGCCCGTGGTCCTCAGTGGGTGTTTGTACTCATGTGATGGGTGGGTGTAGAGCTGGGAATGCGTCCCTGCCCAAGGGGCTCAGTCAGCACATCCACTGGTGATGCATAAAGTGGGCTAGAGCTGGTCCCCCTCCCTGACTGTTGGGAGTGCTTGGCATAGCTAGCAAAATTTAGCACAACTGAGATCATATACATTTTCATTAATCACTGTGAGCCTTAAATAAAAGCAGCACTGCTGGCAGCTCTGATTAAGAGCTTTCCATTGATCATAAAAGCCTAACGCTAAAATGAATTGTTTAATGTTGAAGGATTGAGATAACAGCCAAATAATTTGATTTATCGCAAAACCAAGACATAAGAAGAAAGAAAATATTTCAAAATAAGAACGACTGTCTCTGTGGCTGGCCCTGAGCTAATATCAGGCAGACCAGGAAAACACCCCCAGCCTCCATGGTCAAGTCTGCACCACAGTACAGGGTGGTCACAGCCCCTCGATGGCTGGTAGGTGCCTTGGTCAGCACTAATGTGGAGGAAGGAAGTTTGGGATTACTTAGCTTTGCACAGCAAGTGTATTCCTCTCCTCTGTCTGTATGTGTGCGTGTGCTTTCACAGGCCCCCGCTATAATAGATACGTTTTTTTACAAAGCAAGAAAATGAATACAAGTATTATATATTGTGAGTAGAATTCACCTGGCTTGACCATTTCAGCCATCTGAAAGCTGGGCACTCGCGGTGGTTATTTATATTTAATAGCCTCTATTGTTACTGAAAGGAGAGAAAGCAGCTCCTTGGTGGATACTTATTTGAAGGGATCTGAGTCAACTTCTGGAGGTGCCTGTTTCTGTTCACTGTCCAGACAGGGAACCAAGACTCTTAGAGACCTGGTTTTCAGGTTAAGCTAGATACTGGTGCTCCTCTGTGTGTGTGCACAACGATAGAAAGTGTGTACAAATAACACAGTGCCTCATCTTTAGACCCTGATGAGCCCCAGAACTCATTCACAAGAAGTAACCTGCCACTCTGGTGTATACTAAAGGCTCCCACAGACCTTACCCTTCCAGGCACAAAATGCACTTGCAATTGCTCTACCATACCCTTAATAATGAGTAAAAAAACAGAGTCACTCTTCTGATCCTCATTCTGACTACATTCATGCTCCTCAGTGACATGATTTTCTTTCAGGATGGTGGACTCCTTGGAAGTGTTTTGGTAATTCATCAGCAGCCCTGTAGGCTCTGGGAATAAGGGAATAAGGAGGTAGTGGAGGAGTCATTTGGAAAAAATGAGACATAATCCAAACTACTCCATGCCTACTTAGCTCCCAAAATGGCTGCTCTGGCTCTGTTAGCAGCTAAGCATCTGTCAAGCTGCTCTGCTCTAGCCAAAGCTTACTCAGTGGCCAGCCAACTGCAGGCTGGGCATTGGATCTCTACCAGGGCTTAAGGCAGCCCTTGCCTTTGAACTGTGTGAGCTGTGTAGAAGGAGTTGGGAGATGCCCAAAGATTAGCCGTCTCCTTTGTCTGTCCACCAGAAGACAACACTTGCCTCTGGCTGGACAGAAGTTTGCAAAGTGTGGTACCAAAATATGTGTGTGTGAGGACGTACGTGCTGAGCGTAGACACGTTTAGGAAGTGTGCGCCCACCTCATCAGGGCCTAGAGTACAGGAAACTCTCACTTGGGGTATGTGTGTGAGCAGCATATCCTCCTAAACCTTCATTAGCTTATAGTTAAAGTTCTTTCAGTGTGACTTTTTCAAAAATATGTGTGTGTATGTCTGTCTGCTCGCGAGCATATGTCTTAAAATCGAGTGCATATGCTACTGAAGTCTGCCACCCAAATCCTCCTCCCAGTCTCCACCTGGTTTGTTCTGGATTCATCCTGCCCTGTTATTGTTCCTACTTTAATGGTTGCCCTCCTTTTGCTTTCTCCATATGCATGAGCCTGTATAGATGCCAGATAGCATCAAGGATCCCCACAATAATTTCCTCCTGGAAATCTGCCAGTGAAAATAGGGAGGACAACAGCTCTGTCCATACAGTGCTGCAGTGGAATTAATCTGTTTATTTGTTTTTAAGGGGGGCTGTGATGTAAATCAGCCTGGCTCCCACCCTTCTCTGCAGACGGAAGAACGCTCCTGGGTTTCACTGTTCCCTTCCTGGTTGTTGAGCATCAGAGCTGAAGCTTTTTCTTCAAGTCACAATTTTTTCAAGTTCTGACCCTTTAAACTTCCTGGCATCGAATCACTTTAATGTTTCTGTGCTCCTTATTGCCCAGCAGATATTGACTCTTACAGCACCACAATGGTTATGGCTTTGCTTTTGGTTATGGCTCTTTAAACATTTTCACAGGGCTTAGTCACAGGCAAATAAGCCCAGAGGAAATTCCTGTTTAGTGTTAGTGCCCTTGGTTTTGTGTCTGTGCCTCCTTGGGGCCGCTCACTATGGATGAATTTGCATTTGTCAATGAAATAAGTGAATATTAAAGCACAAAGTGTTTTTTCCCCTCTGTTTCAATTTCTTTGTCTGTTTTGAAGTCTATTCTGAATTCTAGCAAGATATGCCCATGTGAATAGGAACACTTCAAGCACTCTCTGCTTGCTGTGATCCCAATAAACAGCGGATGCCACTAATGGAGTCCCTAGCACATTTTTGGAAGAGGAATATAGATGGCTTATGACACAGAAGAATAATTTTATAGTAATAAGCAAAAGCTAGTTATTAGATAATAGCTAATGGTGTTACGGATAATGAGGGTGGTGAAGGAGAACCTGTTCTGAGTGCTGGGAAATAATCAATTGCTCCCTTCAGCAGAAACAACACCATACTTAAAATGTCATCAATCCTTCAGTAGACTTTGGGGGAAGCTGTCATGGTGCTCGAAGGCGAGCTTCAGCACAGCTTTGGGACTGGGCTATGCTGCAGATGTCAGGAGAGTTTGCTGGCCACTCTATAGCCAAGTCAGGCCAACCTGAGCAGCAGTGTGGAAAACCCTGCAGGTGGCATGGCTGTGCAGCTATGGCCACTGTTCTGCCATCTCCACACTCCATGAGCAGCAAACTTTTGGACTCCAGTGCACAGCAGTGACAGCTTGTCAGAACTAAGAGGCTGAATTGCTTTCAGCTTGTTTTGGGAGAGGTTTGTTGGTTTATTAAAAAGCAGTGTCTATCATCTGAAGGATTTTTTTTATAGCCATTGAAACATCAGCAATTGTATGAGTTCTCATGGTTTATTTTTCTCCACAGGCAATTTTGCCAGTGTATTGCAATTCTAGTTTGCAAATAGGTCTCCAGTTCTGCAGAACCCCTGAAGGGAAACCAGCTTATTTTTACAAGGGAAAAGGGAAGGGAAGGGAAGGGAAGGGAAGGGAAGGGAAGGGAAGGGAAGGGAAGGGAAGGGGAAGGGAAGGGAAGGGAAGGGAAGGGAAGGGAAGGGAAGGGAAGGGAAGGGAAGGGAAGGGAAGGGAAGGGAAGGGAAGGGAAGGGAAGGGAAGGGGAGGGGAGGGAAGGGAAGGGAAGGGAAGGGAAGGGAAGGGAAGGGAAGGGAAGGGAAGGGAAGGGAAGGGAAGGGAAGGGAAGGGAAGGGAAGGGAAGGGAAGGGAAGGGAAGGGAAGGGAAGGGAAGGGAAGGGAAGGGAAGAGAAAAGAGAAAAGAGAAAAGAGAAGAGAAGAGAAGAGAAGAGAAGAGAAGAGAAGAGAAGAGAAGAGAAGAGAAGAGAAGAGAAGAGAAGAGAAGAGAAGAGAAGAGAAGAGAAGAGAAGAGAAGAGAAGAGAAGAGAAGAGAAGAGAAGAGAAGAGAAGAGAAGAGAAGAGAAAAGAGAAGAGAGAGAGAAGAGAAGAGAAGGGAAGAGAAGAGAAGAGAAGAGAAGAGAAGAGAAGAGAAGAGAAGAGAAGAGAAGAGAAGAGAAGAGAAGAGAAGAGAAGAGAAGAGAAGAGAAGAGAAGAGAAGAGAAGAGAAGAGAAGAGAAGAGAAGAGAAGAGAAGAGAAGAGAAGAGAAAGAGTAAGGAGGGAAGGAAGGCAGAAAGGCAGGAAGGCAGGAGAAAAAACTACTGGTTTTGATGTAGATTTTAAGGAAGGAAAGGACTGGCACTTAAGGATATGTTGATGCTGGTCTGTTACTGTGCCCAATGGTCAAATTTCTCAGAAGTCACTAAGGACCTTAGGTGCCTTGGTTTCCAGTGACTGAAGTGAGACAGGCTTGCAGGGAGCTGTGTGCCCAGAGTGACCCGATGAGCCAAAAGGCTCACCATGCTTCCCTCTCGACAGCCTTGGTCCACCATCAGGCTGTGTCGATGGGCCTCCACCGCAGCTGTGGTATGGCGGTGTCTCTTCTGTCCCTCACTCACCAAGCTGACTTTGCTCTGGACCTCTGTCCCGCCAAAACAGCCTCACCCCCCTTGTCCTGCCGAAACTGCTCCCCTCTGTGGAGAGGGAGCGGATCCCACTCATGTTCACCCGGCCTGTTGGCTGTCTCCACTGCCATGAGGCATGGCACCCCCCTCAGCCTCCCCCTGAAGCACTGACACCACCCCTCAGTAATTTGTGGTGTGTTTTCTGTTTAAAAATAAAGCCAGCAGTAGGTTCCTATGGTGGCCGTCCCCACACAGGGATCCCCGGCTTGCTAGTTGCCATGCAGGGGAACCTGTGGAGCCAGCCTCCCCATGGCCCCTGGCCACCACCGCCTCCTTGTACCCTGCTAATGGCAGTGCCTCCCCCTCAGATCACCAAGGGCCACGTGAAATTATTATCAATAATGACAGGAGCGACAGTGGTGCCAGTGTCCCTTGCCTCATGCCCATGCCAGCCTGTGGGTCCCGGTGCAGCGGCAGCCACCTTCAGTGGTCATAGGAGCTGCCCTGCCACCTACCCCAAAAGGTCTCCCCAAGGCTTCTCTACCCACACCCCTACATAAATCTTGTTCCCTGGAAAACCAAATACAGCCTTCTCTGGAGCAGCCATCCTGCAGCTGTTGTCCCCTAGAAATTTCTACAGAAAGCTGTTTCCAGCAGCACTTCCCTGGGGTGTGGAGGCACATCAGGGTGCCCGTGCACCCAGCCTGTGCCACCTTCCTTGCCAGTGAGCCTCGCTCAACTGGGGAGCTGAAATGTCACTTATCAAGGCTCACAGGGCATGGGTGGCAGAGAATTTTGTTCCCCCACGCCGGAAAGCATGGGCCAGACGGTGAACGTGAGCCAACACGGCTCAGCAAAACCCACCCCCTGGCCACCAGCCATCTTCCCCTGATGAATGAGCTGCAACACATTCAAAAGGTGAGAAGGCCCAGCCGTATTTCGCAAACCTCAGCAAAACGGGTGGTAAAAATTGGTGAAATAGGATCCTATTTTTTTTTTTTTAATTTCTGTTTTTATTTTTATTCTTGCTTTTGGGCTCCCTGCCCCTGTGCAGCATGCCCGAGCGGGTCAGGGCTGCGAGGACAGGGCAAGGCAGAGCCCCGAGCCTTACAGAGTTGGAAGGCGGGCGGACGTCAGGACGAATTGTTCGAACAAACGCTGTGCTTTTCCTAGAGTGACGTCAGGCCACCTTTTCGGCTCAAATTGTAGTAAAAATAAATACAGCTAGAATGTGCAGGCATGGTTTGGAAAAGGATTAAGGGGACGTTTTAACACTGGTCTCACTGAAGTGGAAATGATTTCTGATAGCCAGCTGGAAGCTGGCAGAGGCACTAGGCTGAAGCTGAGAGTTCATGCAGCTGGGGTTTCATAATACGAAATTGCTAGTCTTTCATTTATTACTTCAGAGTCAGATCCTAAAATCTTATTTGTATGATTAGTCCCTCTGGGCCATATCCTTATTTCTCTTACACCAAAGCAGCTCAGGAATAGAGCAGGGGATGTCTGTGAGGCAAAGCCTCCTCATTAAAAGGTCCCTCTAGAATGGAAAAATAAAAGCCAGCTATGGTAATGTCCTCTAGCCTGCAGCTAGGAGGCATGGACCAACACAGAAATAAGGCAGATGTCTTCAGCAGAACTAGCACAGCCCTCCAGAGCCCTCCACTAACTTCTTCTTCAGATGAGGGTTCAGTTCAAGTACCTGGTACTAATTGTCCAGGTCATTAATTTTTGGGGTCCAATTTACCTCAAAACCTGCTCCTCCTTCCACGCTGAGCAACACAACAGCCATAACTAAGGAAGCATTTAGCACAGAGATGGCTGGCTCAACAGCCTGGGTCCTTCGTTTGAACCCACAGCCAGGTGCCCAGAACATTGTGCGGTTCCTGCCAGTGTGCTGCCTGACACTTATTTGGAGTGAGCCAGCCCCAAACCTTCAGGGAAAAAACAGGTAACACGCCGGGGTAGTGCCATACAGGTGGTGTGAACCAGGCCGTAACAGGTCTGACCCTGCTGCGCGGTCCTCCAGTGCTATCCCAGCAGGCCTGGCACCTTACACCTTCCCTCACACCACATCCCCACTCCTCACACCCCTTTGGAGCCCGGCTACACACCAGCTGTTCTGGAGGGCTGCAACACAACCCTCTCACTGATTTCAGACTGCCCCCCACCTCCCCAGCAATGCCAGTATTAATGATGAACTGACTGGTGTGTCACATCATAGTGTGGATTCGGCCATTTTGCTGCAGGCAGAGCCAACCTGGCGCAGTGTTGGCAGAAGACACTGCATCATGTTTGGCCTGGAGGCCAGGGCCCTGCGGTATCACCCCCATTATGGATTTGCAGAGAGGATCCAAGAACAGAATGCCGGACAGAGGGCAGGGAGGCACGTGTACTCTGTGTTACCCTGGTACAGAGATGTCTGCGGTCATGGAGACCTGAGCTAGTCCATCCATATGGTGAAGCACAGGTTTGCCAGCTCAGCTCCAGGTGCTGCCTTGGCAGCTGAGCCCACTAGACAGGATTTATTTACATGGGGACAGTGGGAAGGCAATTCCTCCAAGGTTTGATTCTGGAGCTGGGGGAGTCCAGCATGAGTGTTCCTGTATGTGCTCCTCCTGCACATCTCATCCTGTGCATCTAATCCTGTGCCTATCTCCCACACAGAGAGTTTGGGGGTCCTTGCACCTGGTGTCCTATTTTGACTCCCGAGTCTGCACCTTTATCAGCAGGCTCCTGCAATAACACTTGTGGGATGGAAAGGAAGGGGGAGAAAAGGCAGGAGGAGGAAGATGAGGAGGAAGGAAGTGGCCAAGGTCCCTGGCACACACTCAGATGAAGGCAGCCTGCTTTCTGGACTGTGTTCGTGCTGTATAAATATCCCCAACAAATCAGAAGGATGTGGAAAAGACTGTGCAGAATCAAGGCTTCAGGGGCACGTACAGCGCACTTATTCAGGGATGTGAGAGGCTCCAGGATCCAGGGAAGAAATTCCCCAGCAGAAACGTTATGCTGGGGGGAATCCACCAATTACTCCTGTTAGCACCTGCAAGCATACTTTCTAACAAAGCAGCATTCTCTCACTCCGTGGAAACGCACGGCACATCCCGCCGGGCTAATTAAATAGCAACCCCTCCCTTACATATAAGGGCGCTGCAGTGGGTGTGCTTGAGCTCAGCCCCCGAACACAAAGGGCGACCATTCCCAGATCAGATTCCAACAGGGAAATAAAAACTTCCAGGAACAGGGATCTGCTCTGCGCCTGATGCCACAGCTCACCGTGCTCTGCAAAGCAAGCCCTCCTCCTTCGCCTCCCACCCAGCTGGAGCAGCTGCAGGGCACGCTGCCCCCACTGAGCCTGCATCCGCCTGCCCAGACTTCGCCGACTTCTTGGCTCGGCTGCCCAGGCCCTGCCTAATGGACAGCCAAGGCGTGTGTAACACCATGTGCCGCGGAGCAGTTATGTTTGTCAACCTGGAGGGCTTTGTGCAAGTCCTATAAAACACAGGCAAAGTATATCCAGCGCAGTGTGGTTCGGTGTGTAGCGCAGTGATGTCGTCTGCATCTGGACACCTCTGGGACCCGTAACTTTTGCTGAGGGTGGGATAAAAAGTACTTTGTTTCTTGACTGCATTTTTGAAAACTGAGAAGACTGCTCAGGGATTTCTGAAGCTTGAGTTGATTAGCAGTTAATGATGTGTGTCCTGAAGAAAAAGTAAGATTATATATTGTGCTCGTATTGAGCAGGGCATTTTAAGCTTGAGATTTACAGCTATTTTGTTGGTATTTCATGAAGTGTTTAGTTCTGCTCAACTCTTGGTTACACAGCCGCTCAGTATTTCGAACACTCATTTTATGCAGATAAAACTTAAACAACCAATGACGTATTAAAGCGTATGTGTATGTGTTATACCTGCATGTTAACTTTCAGGGAACGTTATTGGAAAACAGACACCCAGTGGGACGGGAGGCAATTCTTGGGCAACATGCAGATCCATGCTCAAGAGCTGCTGGCTCATCCCAGGGCCATGCCAGCCCCAGCGCCAACTGACTGGCAGCTCAGGCACGGAGCTTTCCAGCCTGGGAAATGTGCTGCGGCAAAGCTTGTTGTCTTTGCTTGTTGTCTCAGCCCTCGCCACTCTCTCTTGACTCCTCTTGGCTGGAGTTGCCTTATACTCACTTTTGAAGCCCTGCATAGCCCTGCCCTGTCTCCGGTGTTGTATTTGTGAGTTATGTTGCCCACCTGTGGCCTCCACCCTGCAGGCATGTCCCAACTCTCAGCTGCCTGGGTGTCACACCCACACTGTTTCTGTTCACGGCCCTTAGGACGTGGTGCAGCTTTCTTGCAGGAAGCTACCGTGCTCTTACTACTTTCCTGGATTTATGCTTTCCTTCCTGAAGACCTTCTTCTGTCATGTTTCCTCCAGAGAATCCCATCCATACTTGTATCGATTTAAAAGAAAGGTGAAGAAGGAGCTGGTATTTCCTAATCCCTCAGGAGAGAAACAAATCATGCCTTCTCTACCTTTCCAGGCATTGGTCTCCATAGCAAGATGAAGGTGTGCTTACAAAGATGTACAAGAGCAGCAAAGATGCAGCGGAACAGGCGTCAGGCCTCGCTGACAAGTCTTGGGAGGGCAATTGTGTTGCTGAGCCGTTCTGATTCCTGTACACCATCCTCTCGCTCCTCTTGTTACCTGGGCTAAGTAGAGTCAATGAGGCATAGATATGCCCAGCCACGCTACGTTCGTAACTTCATTTTGCTGCGGACACGAGCAGCAAGATCAACACCAACACATCACGCTTAGCAAATGGTGACAATACGGTGCATAAAATGAGGGCAATAATTTTTTTCCCCTCGCTTGGGGAAATCTCCCTCACACGGTACCACTTGTGCAAAAGGGTAATTTTTTGCCAAACAGGCTAAGCTGGGCAAAAGCTTTAGTTCCTACGTGGCTATTACGAGTTTCCAATTAATGGAACACTCGAGTGATAAATGCACACAGCCGCATTTGGATAGGTGTCTCGTTATAAGCAACCCTTCCATCCTAGGGAAACCCTAGGAAAATAATTTGTAGTGCAAGCTTGTGGTGTACTTTACAATATGTAAAATGTATATCTCAGGCTAAAAAAATGCTAAAGCTAGAACTGTCTGAAAGAACTGAAGCAACACATCTCTCGCAAGTTCTGAATCTGCGTGCATGAAGTCATTAGTCTGTAACACATACGAATTGATAAAACTTGAACTTCCAGCTTGCTAACACACAGGCACAAAAAGCAGAGTAACCAACATAGCTCAGTAAATGCTCTGTGTTATTACTGCTGTTGCTGCTATGGAGCTCATCCAGGCTTTGCTAAGAGGATAGCTGTGACAACCTTCTGATTTCTCTCCCACTCTCTCACTTTCCAAATGCAAAGATGATTTTCTATCCTACAAGAGGTACTACAGCTCACATTCTAAATGGGCTCTGCTTCCCAGCCTGCCTGAGCCCACTCCTTGTGGCCAGGGGGATTAGCAGAAGTCAGCTTAAGTGATTGTTTTTTTAGAGGAAACAGGATGCATTGTATGTATGTGAGCCTTCGGAGGCAGCTTAGCAGAAGCACTGCAGCGCTGCCGACAGGGATAATAGCACTGCTAATAGGTATGGCACAACTTCCGAACGCATTCAAAATACTGATGGTTGCATCTCTTGGGTTTGATTGGGCTTTTGTGTTTGTGGGGTTTGGTTTTTTTTTCCGAGTGGAAAACACCAAAGAAAACCTATACAATAATAATACTTTATTTCCACTAACATCCTCTTGAAGGAAATGCGACTTAGTCAACAGTTATCTGCTAATTTGGGAGAGAAAGGTTGTTTCGATGCATTGTAAACCAGTCATTTGAATTGCATTTTAGCACTGGTTTTCTGTAAAAGTCTAAAGGTCATAGTCCTACTTAATGTGGGACTATATCTGGTGTATATCCAGATTCACAAATAGCTAAAGAATAAAAATTCTTTCTTTGGCAGCTGCAACAAAGTGTCTTAAGCAAAATCATGTGTTTGCATCTACATCCAGACATGGGTCTTACTAGTACAGGTCTGGAAATTTCTCCTATAGTCAGAGACGTACGTTGCAGGCCCTGTATTTTAAACAGAGCACTGGGCTTAATTTAGATTTCTTCGTCCATACAGAAAAAATTACAGATATTTACAAACATGACCCTTGGATCATTCCAACAAGAAAATTTGAATCTGGAGGAATAAACGCATGTGGTTAATTTGATTTGGCTTTCTAGGAGCCCTCTTCTTTAGGTAGACCTTTCTACCTCTAGAGCTGGGGTTGAGACACCTTCCAACACCAAACTACTGTACGTGTCAGAGCTTGAAAAGCGTTTTGAAAGTAAAAGAAAGCGGAATCTCTTCAAAAGCACTCACAAACTCCCTTCCTTTTGGATTAAAAAATGGTTCTTGGTTTCCTGCTGATTTCCTGTGAACATGTTGATTGGTTGAGAGTTTGACCCAATATTTTGATGGAACATCAAAACTGTGGGTTCTTCTACCTGATCATTGTTGCAGAAATTTCATGGGTCATATGGTAAAATTTTGTTTTTCTTTTCCTGATTGGATGAATAAAACATCTTATATAAGAAAAAAACAAACACCACTAGTGAATGAGGTGCCTCTGGCACAAACACTTGGAGGACTACTCATTCATTCTTAAAATTCATGCCACTTTCCCACACAAGGGTTGTCACATACTTGGCAGTAGTCCAAATAGCATAAAACATAATCTAGGAATAAAAGCAACTGAATGCAGGCCTTTTAGCTGCAAAACATCTACAGATCAGATTCTGCAAAAATATATTTTCATCCATTTCTATTAACAGTGTTTGCTGTAAAACAAAACCTACTTACACAGATGGCTGTGTGTTAGTCCTTTTGGGATTTTTTTTTTTTTTTTAACCCTTAACTCCTGCATTTTATCTTCTTTTGTGGGTTTGAGTCAGACCATCAGTGTTATTTTCATAGAGCTATTTGTGTTCTAATTAAGCAATAAGGAGCAGAGCCCATCCTGGGGATTAGGAGTGACTTGGAGTGTTGACGCAAATCTGAGAGCTATTAGCGACACCTGGCCATTAATTCCCCAGGAGATGCTAGTGCCAAACTCATCAGGGCTGTTTCTAACAATCCTTGCTGCTTTTTAATGGGGAAAAATACATTTTTGACTTTTGGAAAGTACCAGAGGGCAGGTGAGATTACTACAGTTTACCATCGAGGAGACGACAAGAATAAAGGGAGTACGGATGACTATGATGGTGTCGATAGGAAAATATTTTCTTATCTGTCAACCCATATGCACATTCCCCCAGCAAGAAGATATTCAAAATACAAATCTGAGAGAAGAGGTGGGAGATATTTTCAGAGGTACCAATTTCCAATAAACCTAGTTTCATTAGATGGACCAAGCCAACTTCCAAACAGCACAAGACTTGCTGTTTATCAGCTTTTAAACTGCTCCCATTACTGTTGCTTGATAACCATATAGAAAAATGGTATGAAAAGCTTATCCAATTAACATATTTATGCTTTACTTGGCACAGAGGGAATGGTGGGTATACCCATCTAAGCACTTTTGCATTCCTGCTGGAAATACATTAACCATTCCCATCCCTCCACTCCTTTCCTCCATGCTATTACAGCACCTTCATCCGAGACTGCCTTGCATCACTTCTGGAAGAACACTTTCACTATATTCTTACAGGATATTAATGGACATTCATGTATAGTATTGCCACATGAATGTTTCAATGACCTAGATAAATGTGCATAATTTCCTTTGTGTGTAATGGGCATGAGTGTTTAATTATGACAAGTTGTGACTTTTGTAGTTTATCTCAGCCCCCAGGGAGCCCTTGGAAATGAAATTTCCTATTCCCTGGTATGCACCGAGTGCAATTTTACAATAACCCTGTACTAGGATATCATCATCCATGTTGCTTTCTCCTTTTTCCTCCACTTAGAGTGTATAGAGGGGTACAAACACTGAAACTGAAGTTTGTGTGAGATGGTGGGTTTGTACAGAAAGCAGAAGGTTACAAATGAAAAGAAAGATTTAATGGGAAATAGGCTGCGAGATGGCAATCAGGATGATTTTTTTACAAGTTACTTAAATTACTGACCACACATTAATTCTGAGGTTAACTCCGTTGGTTAAACTAATCACTATTAATCAATGAAGCTGTTAATCAAATCACTGAAAGCACAGGACCGAGTAAATTGGACAGTCAGATAATCTCTTGGGCTGACCAAAGATGCAGAAAAGTTTGCATTCCCCTCAGAAAAATGAGCAATGAGCTAACTAGTTTGCACACTGTGTGCAAAGGATGTCTGTTTGCAGCAGCATTAAACCCTGCCATGCCTTGGGGTTTTTGGAGGCACCCTTCTCCTGCCTTTCTGCCAAATGCATGATTTTGCCCCACAACTGCACCCTCTCTCCCTCACATACAGGCATGCAAGTGAGGGTGGGGAAAGGCTCACCATGGAGAGGTTTCAAGTGGAGGATTGACGGTCGGTGATTGTGAAGCCAAATCACTCGCTATACTTGCTTTGCACTACATGATTTCCTGCTGTTGTTTCTAGTTATAGTAGATAATAAAAACTGTTACGAAACCCTCTTAACAAGAAAACAAAACACAGATGGCATGTTGAATGTAAAGCATCTGGGGATGGCAATCCACTCTGGCCTCAAAAGCTATTTAGTTCCATCCTGGTTTTCTTGAGAAAGTGGGAAGGGGATGGCAGGAAATGTTGCGCAAGTTGCTGGAGTGAACTTCGCCAGCTACCAAGGAACTAACCCTGTGCTGGGAAGTAACTGGGTCTGCGGAGGAATCGTGGCTTTCAGGAACTCTCGGGGCTAATGCGTTCTGTTATTATCCTCTTATCTCTTGAGCCCTTGGCTGGGAGAGCCGGCTCTAAAAGATGTTCATTCCTCAGATTGATAGCCAACTATTCGAGGACCTGCATGGATACTTCTAAAAGAAAGAAAATGTGGTTATTATTTGTGCTATAAATTCTGAAAATGGAATAATAGTCAAGGCTTAAAGAGCAGATGATGTGTTACAGAAAACTTTTAAAAACATCCCATTGAGAAATATTTATGTCTTGCATCATATTTTAAGTCTTTCTCCTCCTTTGTTCTTCAGTAATACAGATAGTGAACCAAATCTGGAAATCAATTACACAGCGTATGTTTGGCATAACTTCACTGACCCCTTTTGTGTTCGTTAGCCTGTCTTTACAGCGCAGCGCCACAGAGATCAGCTGCGTTCAGTCTCAATGCAGAAGTCACTGTGATGAATGCATTCATCTACTCCCGGGGGCCAGCCTTGGCGAGTGCTACCTGCTGGGGGAATATTACCCATTTGTTTGTGAGAACACGAAAACAGATAATGACAGATAACAAAACGGCTATGCCCTCGTCCTTGTTGGGGAGCGAAAAGCAATGGAGCGTATCTCGGGGAAGATTTACGCTAAGATGCTTCGGTCTTATTCCCTGGTGTGAGCTGATGCAGGCCGCGCGGGCTGCTGCGGTCTGTGCTGACTGCTGGGGCCTCTCTTTCCAGTGGACATGAATTTCACTGAGCAAGAGAGCAGCTTCCACATTTGCTGTGTTGGGTGACTTCAGGCCTCTGGGGTCTGGACAGAAATGATCTCCTGGTGTCAGTGCCTGAAGTTGGCCACATATTTGGGTGTCTCTTTCCGGCTCCTTCCCTCCAGGGGCGTTGCCAGTATTGGTCTCAGGTGGTCCAGAGTCTGCTCAGCAAAAACAATATGATGCAGAGTGGACTGAAATCTGGGGGACAAACAAGAAGTTTGACATCACCTATTTCATTGTTCCTACTGACAGAGGCTATCCCTTGCTCACCAGACACATCCTGAATGCATCGCCACGTCTGTGAGCAGCTTGCCATGCAACAGGGGACAGCTTGATGTCAAACATATTGAATACAAGTCATAAGGGTGGCTGTGAAGCTGACATGGGTTTTGCTTGACTAGTTTGGGTATGGGAAATTCATGGCAGGTATATGGCAATGCACTGGGCATAACAGAATCAATCACAGAATCACAGAATGGTTTGGGCTGGAAGGGACCTTAAAGACCATCTAGTCCCAACCCCCCTGCCATGGGCAGGGACACCCTCCACTAGACCAGGTTGCTCAAAGCCTCATCCAGCCTGGCCTTGAACACTGCCAGGGGTGGGGCATCCACAGCTTCTCTGGGCAACCTGTGCCAGTGCCTCACCACCCTCTCCGGGGAGAATTTCTTCCCGATATCCCATCTAAATCTCCCCGCTTTTGGTTTAAACCCATTACCCCTTGTCCTGTCACTGTCAAGAGTGAGTGGGTTTCATATTTTGATGAGACAGCTGACACTTGACTGGCTTTGTATGTCTGGAACAGCATTGGCCTAGAGTTCACAGCCAGTTTGAAGATGGGGGTGTTAGCTTAATCAGCTACCTTACACACCATGGTGTTACTCACTCTTCCAAGTGACTGCAAAATATCAGAGCTCAGAGCAGGTACTCTGGCCATGAGGCATGTTTTAGACCCTGTTGTTTCAATATCATGTGTAGTTTTTGAGAAACAGAAGGGTTCCGAGTATGGAGGACACTCATCGCTGTTCTGTTGCCCTTGCCTGGAGGTACCACTTACCAAAATTTTCAATGATAACGGAATTTCTGTCAGTCACAGTAGCCTCACGTTCACCAAAAGGCCAAGCAAGGGTGTCATCTGCCAGAGAGAACTTCGGATGGGCTGCATGGAATGTCGTTACAGCAGTCGCTGAGCAATGCAATGACATCCAGCAAGACCCTGTGACTCCTCTTAACCATGTCCTGTGTAACCCTGTTTCACTGGGGGTTGGACTAGATGATCTCTAGAGGTGCTTTCCAACGCCTGCCATTCTGTGAATCTGTGAAACCTGCCTGCGTTGTCACAGAAACTGGAGGTCAGAAGGGAAATGGCCTCAGGACATCCAGTGAGTGCCGTGACACAGGTGTGCAACACAGTTCATTAGCACCTCCTGGCTTCCCTGCTGAGATTGGGGTCTGTTGTCAGGCAATGCTTGCCCCTGCATGAATTCTGTGAGGGTGTTGTGTAGAAGGCCTTTACAACATGAGAGTCCAAGGACCAGGCCTTCTGGGCACAGCCCTCTTATACTCTGCAGCAAGGCTTCCTCACCCAGGGACAGGGCCAAAAAGTCTTCCTGGAGGTTAGGATGAAGATGGGAGGCATGTTTGGCCTCAGGCACGGCTCTCAGACGCAGCTGCTGATGTCTGCAGACATGTCACCTCACCCTTGTGGAGGACAAGGATTTGGACCTGTCTCTGACACGCCTTTGCCTAATTCTTACCCTGCAGATTCCATTTCCTTACCTCCTCCATCTGGTGTTCCACATCTTTTCTCCCTGCCACTGCTGCCTTGACTCTGAAAAACGCATAGGACACAGTTTCATTGAAGCTGTATGTGCGGTTTGCATTGCTCTGGCCGGTCTGATCGAAAGGGTGGAGGCTGTTGGAGAATACAGAAACGATCTAAGAGAGCATGGACCCATGGCATTTATTCTTCATGAGGCCAGCCAGTGCCTTAAAGCCTTACCAGTCCCCTGGGAGGCAGGTCCTGCTTTCTCCTCCTCATCATCTGCTTCTGCAGGTTGCCAAGCACCTGGTCTGTTCCTGGGAATTACCCAGTGCCATTAGACCCATTGCCAGCTCTGCTCTCCCATATACTGATCTCATGGGCCTAGATCATAAAATTATAGTACTTACATGAAAAATACAAAGGTTGGCATGACAACAAAGCACTGCATTTAGTAGTGCAAACTAGACATATATATATGCATATATGTATGTAAACAAAAACAGACCTAGTGTTTTGTGGCGTGTGTTTTCAGCAGTCTGCCCACAAAATCAGAGATGGCAGATGGCTGGTTTCTCAGCAGGATAAGAATTAGGATTATTTGGGTACTTTAGCTGTTCCTTGACACATACTCAGTTCTGTTTAATGCTAATTTTGATAGCTTTTTAAACCTGGGGTATTTTATGTTCTTTGATGTGAATGCAGGGTTCATTCTTGACTTTGCTTTTAAAAGCTTCGTGTGTGTGTGTTTGACGAGGATAGCAGCATAGGCTAAGGAAGAAAATGATAGTGTGTGAACATGCATTACTCTCCCAGCAGGGAAATAACTTGCCTCTGAGGGTCATGTCAGCCTTAGGCATTTTAGAGGGTGAGATACCTGGAAAATTCACATTGGAGGGCTACAGAGACCATGAATGACTAGACATGGGTTGGGAAGCAGACAGTTGAGGACTAGCACTAGGCAGACCTGTCTGCTGCAGGGGGGGGGGTGAAACACATGGGGGGACAACCCTCCTCCCCCATCTTCAAAAGGCTGTGATTGCCTCTGTAAGGAGTTATCAGTTCAAACACTCTGAATATTTCACTGGGGACTGAATTTTACTTAATTGAGTGGAAAATAAAAATTACATGGACGTGAAGGGTTTATATCAATGCAGAGATGGGGGGAACATGGGCTTCTTAAAAAAAAAAAAAAAATAAAAGCCAGCAGTCCCACTGCTACACCCAGTACTCAGGGCGTAAAATATTGGCACGCATTGCAATGGCTGGAGCTAGACATGTCAGCATGACTTTGAAGGTCTGTTTGATTCCCTTATAAAGTATTTAAGCCAATTCTGGCTTGAAGCTAATTCCTTTTGCCTTAATGGCTGCTCAGATAATAGGAAGTCAAAAAATAAGCAAAGGACAGCACAACAGGTTCTGTGGTAGTGATGGCCCATATTTTCCACCAGAGACAACTAGATTAGGGGTCTGATGTGCTTCACTGACACAGGAGTAGTGGCATTTGGGTAGCAAAGCTGTAGGACCTATTTGGCAGCAAGACTGTGCATTTCTTGATAAGATCATGGAACAGTTGAGGTTCGACAGCAGCTCTGGAGATTCTCCAGCCCAGCCCTCTGGTTAAATGGCTTTTTTGATACTAGGTGAGTATTTCTCACCTTGCAGGTCTGCAAGCTGTAGCAATACACACACAAGCTGAGAGGGAAAAACGAAAGGCGCCCCCCTCCAACTTGCAAAACACATCAATTTTTCTCTCTTTCTACCAGAAGGATGAGAAGCAGACAGAGCCTATTTTGTAGTCTGAAAAACTTATTACGTCCTAAAGATTCCTTTGAGGGTGAAATTCTAGCCATTCCTTAAAATACTGTAAACCCTACTTATTCCTAGTGAACTGTATGCAGCAAATCGTATTCAGTGAACACGAGCAGTGCCACACTGAAGACAGGGGGCAGAACTGTCTCTCTGCTCCTACACACAGACACTGCCTCTGTTCCAATTCTTTCCTGGATAATAACTTCCTACTGAAGTGGCTCCTTAAGGTGCTGCTACTGTTATTCTCAAATAATAGCTCTGCATTGTACAGTGCCTGTCTGAGAGCCGGCATTAAGGAAAGACCACCCTCACCATTGGCGGTGTGGCTCTGCAAGGAGGCTAAAGTAATGTTGCTGGGGCCTCAGAGTGCTTGAATGTCTGACTACTGTGATCTTAAACTAAACGTGCAGGTGCTGCACTGGGAGGGCTCTGGGTATTTTACATTTCATCTGCCTTATCTGTTTGAACGCAAAAGACCCCTTTCATCACATCCTCTGGCACTCAGACTGTTGTGATCCATTTGCCACTGTGTGCGTCCAGATGGCTTTCACGGGTTAGATTTCTCCCACTGATTTTTTTTCAATACAAAGATGTCACTGTTTACTTTAGGCGCTAAGAGTGCTTAACCGGGATATTATTTTCTACTGAAAGTTTTACTTTCCTAGTCATGGCTGAGTGGCTTCGCAGATACATCCTCAGCCACTGAATCGTGGCTCTGCAGCTTGGCAGTTGTCTCCGTCCCTCTGAAATATGCAGCCTGCTGTGGCTGCTTGTGGAGAATTCATGGTCTTTTGGGATGCCCGCAGACCCCAGACCTGCTCCTGTTCGAACTATCACCTTAAGCAAGGGACAACCTCTCTTGGCATGCAGCTCTAGCCCCTCTCTGCACATACTCAGTATCACCGGGCCCACGGATGCTACCCAGTCGTGCCTCCACATCAGTACCAGCGGGGTTTGGTGATGAGCTGCTGGTGCTGTGGGAAGTTTGGCAGCTCTACTTCCCTGTAAGAAGGCCCATAGGCTGAAACCCAGTGGAGAGCATGTTTGAGGACAGGGCGTTTGTTCTAGTTGTCTCATCCTGTTCCATTAAGTAGTTACTGAAAGGTATGGTGCATTCAGCTTTTTTCATATTACACTCCATAATTGTATTAATAAAAGGTATTTACCCTTCATTATTTTCATTCTCCAGAGGATTACTGAAGTCAGGATATAATTAATCCAGATGCTCATACGAATCCAGGGAGGTTGTGTGCAACAACCACTGTCTTTACTAAAAGTAATTGCACACATTCACCACAGTCCAACCTCTGTGGCATTTTAAGAGGAGCATGTCTAATTCATGAAAGGGAAGAATTGGTTATTATCTGTATTATCTGTAGCACTCTGGCTTAATTAAGAGTGTTAAAGAAAGATAAAAGGTAGGAGAGAAATGCAAGAAGATGAAATGATTTGCCCAAGGTCACAGAATGGAGATTAGCACCTGGGTCTTTACAGTCCCAGTCTAGTGCCCAGCCCATTAGATCACACGGCCTCCCGAATCACCCTTCCCAAAGATCAAATACCTTGAACACGCATGCAAGCTTCTCAAGGAGAAAACCAGAAATACCTCAGTGTAGTCAGATAAAATTATAGCAGTGAGCAGGACATCACTGGAATTCATTAAAAAAATATTTATTGAGAAGCAATGTTAAAAATGAAACGTTCATGCTTTAAAGCAGTAAAGCTTCTACCTTGCTTCAATTTGGAACTTATATTTTTGTAAAAATAATCAATTAGATCCTGCTCCTAATTTAGAGTGCTGATGCTTTCAGCTACATTTCTGAGCTAGGAACAGGCTTTCTAGGATTCACAGCTTCTGAAATAAAAATAATTGGTTTCCGAGGAATGTAAAGTGCTAAGGAAGTAACCACTTACCAACCTATTCATCCGGGAGCAGTTTAAGGACCAACTTTATATCTCCGGGCATCTGCAAGATAAAAAATGATACAGTTCATTAGCAGACAACAACGTTAACACTCAGGTTACAGCTGAAAGGAAAAAGCAAACTTCTCGGGTGTTTCAGTAAGGGACAGGAGGAGCGTCGCCCCTCCTGAGCAGCTCTTGTTCCAGCAAGTCCCTTGGCTGTGTCCTCCAACCAAGCCACCCCCAGGCCTCCATGAGGCCCCTGCTGAAGCAGCTGTCACTTCTGCCTATTCTCCCCCACCCCTACCCCCATGGGGGTGCTGAAGGTCTGTTGGAAATATTAGACCCAGCTCCTGTGACCTTCTGAAACACCATGGTGAAGGGAGAAATTGAGTGATGCAGAACTTGTCCCAGTGGCAACCTTGATACAGTCAGTAACCTCCAAAATCTATAAAAGCCCAAGCCTGTATATCTCAGATTAAAAGGGCAACAGCTATAATGGTGTTTACATTAAAAGATCAGTGCTGTTCTCAAGCATCTCCACGGAAATCCAGATGGTAGTTTTCCAACATAGGAGTTTCTGATAGAAAATGTTGCTTTGCTGAAACAGAAGTTCTGGAGGTGAAATCTGCCACTTCTGAGATGGAATTTTTGATCAAACTGTGGAGAGGCTCCAGAATGGCCAAAAGCCCTGTCCAGGGCAACGTCCTGCAAGACTGAGGTCATTTCTAGCTAGTACGAAAGAGTGAGCTACAGACGGTGCCAAAGCCAGCCTCAAGGGGCTAACCCAGCATACCTGTAGAGACCCATCAGGTGCGATTTGGTTTGAAATTGTCACATACACCTGGATATTGAAGCTCCTATTTGCAATCAGTGGTGACCCAGGGCTTGGTACGGTTGCCTGACCATGGGTGTCTAAAGCCATCAGTGATATCATAGGTTGTCTGAGACATCCACGTAAGACTGACAGACATGGCAACACATCTGTGGGTGACCTGTGCCCTTCTTGACTACCAGCTGGGGTCCCACGGTCCCTATGGCATCTCAACCGATCATGAAGGCTGATGTTTAGATAAGCATGGAGTCTTGTGCTGCCTGTTAGACACTTTGATGAAGCCACTGGAAATTAGGCCGCCTCTGCCTGAAATGCCACCATGGGCCTTTGACTCAAACAGAAGCCCATTTGATGTGCCTCTCTTGGCAAGCCCCACCACCCAGCAGGGCAAGCAGTTTGTGTGAAGCTTTCTATTGACACAGCTGTAAAACCCACCCGTTCTGGCAGCGAGGTAGTTCCTGTTGGGCTGGGGCTCTCCGCCCCACTTTTCGCGGCACAGCATAGATGTGTCCTTTGTTTCCAGGCTCTTGTTTGAATCAAGTGAAGCGAGGCCCTGAACTCTGGGCTCCCTTATCCCTGGCACTACCCACACTCTCACATCCTTGCTTCTGCAGGCTCTCTGGAGAGGGAAGTCACCTCTAGCACTCAGGAGTTATGATCCTAGACCCCGCCATCCACTTCTGCAGTGAACAGCTAGGCAGTGGCTCCAGCCCGAGGTGTTGTGTGCCGTCTCACTGGGATGTGTCTGCCTGTCTCGAGCCTCTGGAGCCAGTGGAAAGGATCCATTAAAATTTATCAGGCTGTGGAATTCCATCAGGTTTTTAATTGGAAAGCAAATGAAAGCACAAAGGATAGGATTCACATCTCCTGATTTTAGTGGGTGTCTAGTGACTCTCGAGGCACTTTATATTATATGGGAAGATAAGTGCCTCCAGCGGTTAAATCATGATGTTTCTCTCTCCCTTACATTATTTTTTATGCTTAAATGGCTATCTATTTCAGGGGAGGGGAAGAAGTGAGGTGATGGGAAAGTTCATTTGAAACAGACATATCCTATCTAATGGGCCGGGTAAGCTAATTCCCTGTCCTGCTATAGCAGCAAGCCCACAGCTTTTCCATCTAATGCCTCGCCACCACAGTGCAAGTGAGGACTTCCCTTGAACCTGCTAAAGCCAAACTGTTTGGCAGCACTGAGCAGCCCTCACTCCACAGTCCGTATTTTGTATGATCAGGATTCAATTGTCATTAAACTCACTGCTTGCTTGACTTTAATAGGAGACAGATTTGAGTCCTGCAAGATTGCGACACAAAACTGTACTTCAGAGCTTGCCTCCTGTTTTGAGTACTTGGTGAATGTCATCTTTCTAAAGGAGTGGATTTTAAAATCCACACCAAAGAAAGATTAAGCTGAAATTAAATGGATGAAGGTGAACACTCCAGGGATTACACTGACCTTGAGAAGGTGATAAAAGAATTACACTTTTCCATAGACACTTGGGCTAAAGAGTCATTTTGTCACTGCCGCTCTTCCCAAAGGATGTAAACCGACTACCTGTTGTTCACTGTAACTCCCATCTCAGAACCGCATACACCCAACTCTTGACATTCTCATCAGGCCCAAGGTTTCCTAACTCGGCAGAAACTGGCCTGGATAGCCCAGCAGGCTCTCCTCAGGAAACATTTTTTGAACCAGTCTCTTTAAGCAAACCCCAGCTAATTCAAAACATTGTAAACAATTAGAGAGGAGGGTAGGTACGCAATTCATAGAATCATAGGATCATAGAATGGTTTGGACCGGAAGGGACCTTGAAGACCATCTAGTTCCAACCCCCCTGCCATGGGCAGGGACACCCTCCACTAGACCAGGTTGCTCAAAGCCTTGTCCAGCCTGGCCTTGAACACTGCCAGGGATGGGGCATCCACAGCTTCTCTGGGCAACCTGTTCCAGTGCCTCACCACCCACTCTGTGAAGAATTTCTTGCTGATATCTTGCCCAGGACCTTGTTTTTCCCCAGATGTGCTTGTGTGATTCTTTACCGGGGGGTCATTGTACTATCATGTCTCCTGGTTGTTTCATGCTTTTCTGTTTCCAGCACTAATTTCTTCAAGCATTTGAAGTGGGTCTGACAAGACTGTCAAGCAAGGGTTTGTCTTTTGCACAGTCCTTTAGTATCATAAAGTACCTCGGGCATCTAGATACGAACCAGCAGACACCTAATGGCACCCTTCAGTCCTAGACCACTCACGGGACTCCTCCTGCAAGGGGAGTGGTGAGCAAAGGACCCTAAAGAGAAACACTTCAGAGCTACAGAGTGGGCAGCCAGACATGCACTGAACACAAAGTAAAAATCATTTCCTCCAGCCAGCACATGCTTGTCTCGGACAGGGGAGATGGGTGACTACACTGTGCCTTTCTCAGCCCTGACCTTTCTGTTGGTGTGGAGTTAGGTGTGCACACTGGACCAGACCATCTGCCTCTGAAGGAGAACAGCAGTCTCCGCTTCAAAATAGCCAAGAGCCTTAAATACAGGATCACCTACACTCATAGAGTACTAGGGAGACATGGGCTAAATGGTGCTCTTGAAAAGGGGATACGTATCTGGCTAGGAAACTTACTTTAAATCTGCCTCCAAGTATGGGAGCTTCAGGTAAAGAAAGGTACAGATTCATTACAGAGAACACAAAGGACAAAAAAAGAGAAAGTTGTGAGATGTTTGGGATATACAGCATAGGAGAGAGGGAGGGGTTGAGTTGGTTGTTTCCTAAAACAAAATACTGGAGGGAAGGCAGGGATCTCAGGAGTGTCTTAAAATATGTATAAACTTGCTACAAGTAGGATGTTGCTCATTTCTTCATCATGACTGAAGGCAAGACAAGAAATCAGCATCTTAAATTGTAACATGAGAGAGTGAGGTTAAATGTAATGATCGGTAAGAATTGGCATGGGCTACTGAGACTGACTGTGGAGTGTTTTAGGGCTATGCAAGATACACATCTCTCAGTAATGGATGTTCTCTTCTGCCTGAGGACAGGAGGATGGATTAAAATTAGCTGACCTCCTGAGGTTTAAGCTAAGCCTGTGTTTGTATGATTCTACAAAATCAAAACCAGGCAGTTTCCAAAAAGAGATGTCATCTCAGACCAACATCTCTGAGGATGCTTGCTATTCCACCATTGCTATTGGTTGGTAATATTTTAGGCTAATTAGTTGCATCTGCAATTATTTACACAAGTTAAACAGACATACAAAGTGGCACGTGACAGGGATTTTTTTTAGTGCAGTCTTTGTTTTAAGCCAATCAATTAATTTGGTATCTAATCTCTGTTCCCCTTCTTCCCTAGGATTAATTTAAATATTTGAACATGTTAATAAAGAATTTGAAATAAAAGCTAGAGCACACATTTTGTTAGAAATCTCTTTGTTTTGCAGAAACATACTTTGACATTTTGTCAGTTATTAACCAGCTTTTCCCAGCTACTTTATCTACTGCAGTAGTAAAGGCAAGGTCTTGTTGAAATAAGAAAATTTACACAGAAGTATGGAAACACACTGCATTTCAGGATAAAGCTCCTGCCTCAGAATGGAACTCAGAATTTTATTTCAGGAAGTTATGTTGTTTTTTCTTAAACAGTACCACCCGTTTCTTTTGTAGTCTTGGGGTTGTGCAGGTGATTTTTGCAGAACGGTTTATAGAAACGGTTGCAGAGGATACTATTTTTTAACAATTTGGTTTTGGTTAGTTTTTGAAGGAGTAGGTTTCTCAGGTTCAAGAACCCCACAGCTCAGATAATGAAAAGTAATTAAATCATAACCCATGATTTGATAACCCTAATCTGATAATCTCTAGGAAATGCAAAAGTGCATGCAATATGTGTTCTCACATGACTGTTCCCGGAGTGTTACAGATCCGGGAGCAGCAGTCTTGCTAAAAAAAACTCCCAAAATCTAAAACCCCTGTAAAGTGCCATGAGATGCCATGAGATATTATTGACATTAAATTCTCTGGAAACTATATAATGCTAGAATGATTGAGTACTTTCTACTGGAACTGAAGGCACCGCTTGCAAACCCAGCAATATTTTCAGTAATCACTGTTCCACCATGTCTCATTGGCACCTCTATTCCCCAAGCACCGTGTGTAAGTGTCCGACCATGTGGCTACCTACTTGGAGCTCAAGCCAGCAAGCACACAGGAGCATTTCCCTGCCCATTTCTGCTGGTAGGGCCTTTCATTTAAAGTCCTCTGCAGTCCTTCTGTTTCCAGCTTTAACCACGCTGAGGGACAGAACGCAGTTCAAGCTGAAGGCAGCGAGCTGTAGGTGCGCACACCTTGGTGTCTGCTTGGGCATGAGGTTTCTGCTCTCCCATTGCAGACATGGGGGATCCAGGCTGTGTTTAGTAAACAAAGCTGCCCTATGCCCCCTGAGATGCCTGAGGCTCACCGTTGGCTTCCAGCTGCCATTCCAGAAGGGCACCCTTGGCCACGTCTTGTATGTCAGCCCTATATGAAAGCTCTGGAAACCCTAGGGAGTCCCAAATGGCACAAGGTATCCCAGTTTAGGTGGCAGTGTATAATCTGGGAAGAAATTCAGCTTAGCTACCCATTGGTGTCTATTGTGGGATGAGGCACGTTGCTCCCTACCTTCCATTGACTGGGTCTCCACTGATGAAAATAGTGGAGCAGCGCTATTTCCACCACTGAGGTGGAGAACTATTGTCAGAGACCTTAACCTGGACCTGAATCCCAGCTGTGTCTCTGAAATTTCCCTGTGTCTGTGTGAGTGCTCAAAGATAATTGCTATCACTGCTGAGATTACCCCAGCAACGCCCTCTGTACCTCGAGCAGCACTCGTCAGACCCTGTGCCTCTGCTGACTGGAGGACAGCTAAGGGATCTAAATGTTCTTCAGCATTGTTCTGTTGGATTTGGGTTTTTTTTAACAAAGGCAGAAATGGTTTTGCTGATTGTCTTCCAAAGAAGCAGGAGCCTGCACACAAATAACAAAAGGAAGCCTTTAGAAATTAAAATTAAAGCCAAGACAGTTACATACCCACAGCTTTTTTTTTCAAATTAATTCTAGCTAAGATTCCAGGATGTCTTTCCACACTCCTCCAGCCATTTGTTTTTGCTTCCTAAAAAGCTCTGTGTTGTTTCTCTTCATTATTTAGCAGTTGCTGTTTTCCAGAACAGAACGGCTGCGCTTCAGGTTTTGGCAGGCACAGCCCCTTTTTCTACGCTTCGTGCTGTTTGTGAAATGCTTTGGGAAACTTTCCACTGAAAAGCATTGTGAAAACGCAAGCTTATTATTCTTGCGGCGGGAAATAACAGGTTCGGCTGTCGACTCACTCTGTGAGCAGGTGCCAAAATCCTGCCTAGAAATACTGATGGATTTTGCTGATTCACTGCAGCAGATGGGACGTGTTAGCCGGGCTCTACATGCCGGGACCGGGACGGGGGGGTGCAGGGAGCTGCCTCGGCTCTGCTTGGGGGTCTTGGCCTGGAAACAGGAAAGTGAGCAAGTCTAGGATATATACCACAGTAGTGTATAAAGCGCAGGTTTTAAAAGCCCAGCCCCCTGGAAAGCGGATGGGTTTTGGCCTTCCTTGGCGAGTTGAAGCTCAGTTTCGGAGCAAGCTGAGAGAGCCATCTGCTTGCTGACTGCTACAGAGCTTGTCTCTCCCCCACCTCCCTGTAATTGTTTGCGGCATGCTGAGCTTATCCCAACGCTCTGTGGGACTGCAAGGACCCAGGGCCAAAGTTTAGAAGATTGGCAGGTGCTGCACATCACAAGGCCCGAGTGGCTCGCTGCCCGGCCTCCTTGGCACAGGGGCTGGCAGTGGGCTGCTCGTCATGAGGGGGTGAAGGATGCTGCATGGGGAGGGAAGCTCTGATGTCAGGGATCCTGAATGCCGTAGGACCTTATGGGCTAATGTGACCTCTGTAAGGCAAGTGCAAAGAAGCAAGGGTGGCTTTGGTGTATAGAGTGGCACATCCGAACCGAGGGCTGTTGGCAGTAGTAGGTTGTGTCATGTCTCTAAAGGCAGGACCCCTGCAAAGTGCTGGTGGAGCTGGGTATTTGCTGATGTACCTTCCCGGTCTCCCTTCCCCCCAGTTCTGTTGGACTGGATGGCACCTGCTCAGCAAGCTCTGGAGGTATAAGCCATGGGCTAAAGCAACAGGGAACTGTTGTACTCGGCTCTGTTAGACAGCCCACACTGGTAATTTCCAGGGACTGGGTATGAGGAAGGGCTCATAAATGCATTCAAGGATGCCATATTCCTTACTCTTGGATATGTGGAGAAAACAAGGTTTGATGCAGGAGCTCAGCTTCCATGGTATCCTGGTTGATGTGTAGCTTTGCGGGCTCTGCTGGGGTGTTGTGCAGGGCTGAATACCTGCACTAGGGCTCCTGCTGCCTAAATAACTCCTGTAATAGATGGAAACAGTGAACGTTTTGCAGGGAGAGGCTGGTCAGCCTTGCCAGCAAAGCTGGCAAAGGCACCTAGGGCAAGAGTTCCGCAGGGTTGCAAGGGGCCCTTGCTGCTGCCTGGCCCCTGCACCCAGGGCTGGTGAGCCAGATGCCATGGCTGGTGCCCGACACAGAGCAGGTAAGCCTCACTGCCGGGGGAGAGGTTGAACAGCCCATAACAGGGCTGGAAACGCTTCTTGGAGACTTGCTGCTTAACAGGTTAGCAGACAGCAAGGAAAAGAAGAGGCAGAAGGTGGCAAGAAGTACAGGTGAATGGCATGCCACCACTAGGAATTGCATCCTAGCGTATTAGTCAGCATCGTTGGAAGTGCTTTGAAAATTAATATAGAAGTGAGGAAAAGAAAGAAAAGCAAACAGCGGTTTAAAGGATTCCCCTTAGTGTGATATTTCTGGACTGAAGGCACTCTTTCCAAGGGAGGATGTTAACAGTATTAAAAAAACACCCTTTGCTTTTAGCGGTAAGATTGTTGCCTCCATCTCTCAATTCGTTCTGAGAATCGGCATTACTAACATTAATGTAACTGGACAGAAATAAACCTAGCAAAGGTCATAAGCATGCATTGGCAAATAAGAGAAAATCCTACAAAAATGGTTTTTCCTTACATTAATTACGTTTGTTGGTTTTCAAAGCAAAATTGTAAACCAGAAACATCCAGTAATCCCCCCAAAGTGTCTTGTACATGGCTCAGCTGTGCCCTCACTATTCAAGTCTCCTTTGCCTGGCAGTTCTCTCTCCCCTGACTCTCCCTTCCCATGGATGGAGAAGCCAGCAACATTTCCACATCCTTGACTATTCCACTTTTAGTGGCCATTTCCTCGTTTTTCTTCATGAGGAAGCAATTTTCTTGCTCTGCACTTCCATTAAGAAAATGTACAAGCCTAATAGTTACTAAAAAGAAAGTGACTAAAGCTATCCTAATGTTTTTATGGACTCATTAAAGGTCTTATTAATTTTTCTGCGTATTGGAAAAAATCTAATTTTTTACTTGTGACATAATCAGAAGCGGTACCTGGGTTTTCAGGGGTGAAGCGTTCACACGTTAACCTTTCCTTCTGCTTTGAGCAATCATTCTTGTGAACTTGCTGAACTGCAAATCAAACCAGGGCTTTTAAAAGAGGCCATTCTCCTTCGAACACTGGTTGTACCCTCCCTTCATCCTTTGAGGTGTTTATCTGTGTAGCTGAGCTGGGACTGAGGTGACTTGTGGAGAAGCACCAGGCTAATGGGGTTTAGTCCCCCCATCCCTGGGCTCTCCGTGTCCTGGGCCTGCCCCGTGCCACCACGGGGCTTCGCTATCGGGGACGTGACTCTGCTCACCGGGGCTCTTTGGGGCTTATTTCCTGCTGCTGCTCCTTATTTGCTTGCTGCTCTCAGCAACAGGAGCTAGAAAGGAGCTTCAGGATGAATGTGGGTCCTGGGGTAGCCCTGAGGACCCCCCGCGCCAGCCCAGCACCTGGTGTGTCTTGGTGGGAGAGCTGCAGGTGAGGATGCTGTTGGCCTCGCTGCTGGGATGGGGCCGGGAGATGATCCCCACGTCCCCGCACTGGGGAGGGACAGGAGAACCCACACGTTCCCTACCCAAGGGTGATAAGCGATAAGTAAACTTTTCATTGATTCGGTTACAACAGCGAGCGGCTAAAGCAAAGCAATAAAGCTACAAAAGCATAAAAGCGAGACTACAGCGAGTGATTTACGGCATGCCGTATCTGCTCACCACTCAAAGGGCTCCAGCAGGAACGGGCGATGCTCAGTGACGTGGCGGCAGTGTGAATGTTAAGCGCGGCGTGTCTCAAAGCGCCCCAACCCTCCCGACAGCCAGGCGTGAGTTATTTCAGAAACGCGTGGCATGTCTGGCTGATCCTGATGCATCTCTTCATGATGATACTTCATAAATCCCTGGTTTAGAAATTCGCTGCCAATGGAGGAAAAAAGTGTCAGTCTGTAATCTGTTGTCATGGAAATAGGTGAGAAGTTCGATGTGCAAAGGTGGGATGGGAAAACACGAGTGTGAGCCTCTTGATTTCACCTCTTGGAATTTTCTGATCTGGAAATAGATGTAGGGGCTACACCAAATCCCAACGGAGATACATTTACTTTTCTGCATTTTGCTAGCCAAGAAAACCCCAGCCAACCTAACCCAGGCATCCTAGCGAACGGGCTGTACTGAAGCACTGCATTTTCTCTTGGATGTCGTCTCTCACCTGCTGATCATTAAGGCCTTGCGCTTTCTGTCCTGGGAATAAAATATGTCTTATAAAAAACCCCACACAAGATGAAAGGTGAGACAGGGACACGCCAAGATAAATTGAAGAACAAACGTTGGAGGAGGTGAGTGCAGAGCAGCATGTTCCACTTAGGCCATCATGGAGGTTTTAATTTCCTGAAAACATTTTATATACCAGGCGGGGACATGAGTGGACGGCAATCGCAGTATCAAGCCTCTTATCAATGTTGATTTTGCTCGGCCTTACCCGAATGGATTATTTTTTCAACAGTTCAGTAATGAAATTTAAAAAAAAAAAGAAAAGGGGGAAAAAAATCCCACTTTTGTTCAGGATAACATATGATGTTTTGCTTTAGTATTTCTCAGTTCAGGTGAATTTTAGAGTAAAAACATCATCTCAGAATAATGCACTGAAACAATTTATTCTGCAACTGTCAAAATATCAACGAAATATCAAGAAACTTCTCACTCATCCATATTTCTCCATTTTTCCATTTAATCTAACCCCAGTCAGTCCATAGCGCTCACTGGAAACTGAATGTTTCATTTGTTCTACTTACTATTCATCAAAACAAATCCTGCCTGCTTCTATTGTAGTTATTTAATACTCACTGAGCTGCCGTTCTGCCACTGAAGGGATAAATCTTTCATCCCCTTTTATGGCAGCTCCTTAGGGGCTAGTGAGATGCAAAAACATTATTTTTGAGGAGTACTACGAGGTGAACTTCCTGAGGGATGCCAAGCCACAGAGGCTGAGGTCACTTGGGTGGTGTTCACCTGGGAGCGCTGGTCAGCAACCGTGACCTTGGCACAGGGTCACTGGGGGCATCGGCAGCGTCGGCTGCCTGCCTCTCCCGGCACCCGGGAACGGCGGGGCTGGGAGACAGGATTTATGGCACTGGGGAGGTTTTTGGAGCGTGGGACGTGATGATGATGTCTCAGGCATTCTCTTAGCTGAGGCATCATCCCTGGGCCTGCTGGTGACAGCAGGGAGCCGGGACGAATAGCCGAAGGGACCCTGAGTCACAGCCACAGGGGTGTGGGTGATCCTGGTTTGAGGGTCTGCAAATCTGGTGCATGGATGTGACCGGGCTTGGTTTTCAGGGGTGGTCAGGTCCAGTACCCTGTTTGCTATGGCACAAGCTCTACAGTATGGCACCGAAAGTTTTCCCTTCAAAAATGTGGCTTTCAGTGGCTGACTGGAGTGTTGAAATGGAGGGAAACCAGAGACACTCAGAGAAAGTTTGTGATGAAGAGCTCCTCCCTGGGGGTTTTCACTGCCAGACTGAGAGCTGGTGGGACTGTTTCAGTGGTCATATCTGAAAACCCAGAACAACTTCTGATCACGTTTTATTCCTGCTGGAAGATGCTGGCTTATTTTTCTTTTCCAGGAAATGACTGGATCTGGACCATTTTTCTTTGGGAAAGGTTTCTTTTACGATCCAAAGGCAGAGCTGTGAAAGATCCTGGACCCCATTCTGGAATAAGGAGCTGAGGATGCTGTGCCAGGGGTCACAGAGCTTCCTCTGGCCTGAGGACCTGTGTGCAGCTGGATGTCCCTGTTGCTGAAATGAAGGGGGTTGTTTTTATTAGGCTGTTTCAGTTGCAGAATACTTGAAGAAATACGGTCTGTGCTGGAACACTGACATTTCCTGTAATAGGGAAATCTCTGTTTTGGTAAGCATTATAGCTGGTCGCTTAAAAATCTGGATCCCTGGGAAAAGCAGCTGGAGACCTAAACCACAGCTTCAGGAGGCTTTGTATTTTGGTTGCTCTCCTCACTGGTAGGCTTTGGGCACAAGTATGGGGGAGGAAAATGACGTTTGGGCTCTTCCTTGCAAGAAGGGGAAAAAAATTCCTGCTGATTTCAAGTCAAACCTCAAGCATGTGCTTCTGGAAAGAGAAGCTGTCAGGTGGCCACAGAGGCTGGGCTGGTTTTCATCCCTGCCGGGGGGATGCACAGTAACACCAGTCCCAAACACAGCACCGAAGCTAAGTGGCCCTGCTAGATCAGATCACCCGGGAAGGGGGCAGCGAGACCCACACACCCTTGGTTCCTCTGATCACCCATCTCCTCAGGGAGGTTTGGCACTGACACAGACCAGGAGCCCAGCTTTCCCCCAGTTTCTGTTAAAACACTCCAGCTTTTCCAGAGAAAGCTTTTAAGTCATACTGAAATGCACACGAGTTCCTTTGCCACCCGTACTTTAGTACAAGGCATGAGTAACCAATACACAGTTTTCACCAACACTGCTTTTTCACACCCTTTTTTCTTCCCCGTGCCCAGGCATAGCTGTGCCACCACCAACTAACAGCCTAACTGACTGCGCTCCCTCCCACCGTGATTTATGTCTAGGAGCAAACAAGGAAAGAGAACCGCTCTTGAAAAGCTGTCCTTGAAGTCTCGGTCTACAATAGTTTTCCCCTTTTTTTTTTTTTTTTGAAAGCGGGGATCAGAAAAACATAAATGGCAGTATATCTTCAAAGTGTTCAGGGGGTTGTTTGCCACATGACTCATATTGACTTTAATGGGAGTCACATGCCAAACTCCCATGCAACACTTGGAAAGTTTTAAAGTGCCACCGCTTTGCGCAAGAACCCCGAATGAAAAGCTACTTTTGTTTTCCTTGCTCCACAACACTGCCATTGTCCAAATCCCAGACCTCCAGTGGGAACACATTGGAACAGGGTGGGAAAAACCCAGCTGGGGCTGCTGCCAGGCACCCCTGCCTCCTGCCTGCCTGCTCTCCCCACCTGCTAGAGTGGTGGGCAGGTGAAATCAATGCTGCATCAATGCTGAGGAATGCTGCATCAATGCCAGAACCCCTGGAAAACAGGGACAGGCTGAGGATAGGTCTGTCAGGGAGATACTTACATCCCCTCTCCTGTTTCCAGTGCCTGCCAGTTACCTTCCCTCTGTTCTGCAGGGTTACGTGGGTTTTTTGCAGTGTATGTCTCTGCCCCCGTAGTTCCCACTACAGCTTCTAGTTACGAAGCCTTAAAGTTATTGCCATTATCTTGGCGTCTTAAAACACAGCTTCCATGGAGAAAGAACAGAGCAAATACAAAGAAAATTTCCCTGAAAATTAAAAAAAAACAGAGAGCTCACCCAGCAAGGTGCAGGCAGGGTTTTTCTGTTTTGAACAAAAAAGAGCACTATCTCCTGCCCTTCCCCACCCTCCGCCCCTGAAACAGGTCATGTATTAGCCTGCTGTCAGGTCAAATGGCTGAGCGTGATTTAGAGGGATAAAAACCATGTTAAAGCAAACTAAGAGCAGATTGTTCCAAGGCCGCACGTGGCTAATCCTTGCCTAGGACTAGGCAGCCTGGGCACTGCCGATACGGGAATCTCTTCGGGTTTCTTTGAAGTGCGGGCAAGTATATTAAAGCAGGAGGAAAGCGCCGACTCCTTCAGGTGGTGATTTGTGTTTATTGGCTGTGATTTTTATGAGTTGGGGAAAGAGGTAGAAATGCCGGCGTATGGTAATTGAAATGTACGGGGGTCGGTGTAAGAGACCGTTTCACGATCAAGGGAAGGTGACAAAGCCCTTTCAGAGGAGTGTTTTTCAGCCTTCACTAATGTTGCTGCATAAAGGGTCCCGGTGCTAATGCTACCTTTAATGGTGTAAGTGCGAAGCAGTGAATCATCCGCACGACGATTATAAATAGCAATACATCCTCGGCCACTCAGAGCTGGGATCCCGCAGTATTTTAAAACACTTGCTTTAAAAAGCCTTTCAGTGCTGCGGGTGGGATGAGGGATCTGTACGGCCGCTGCTGCCTACGACAGCTCCCCCGCATTGCTTCGTTTCCTTGGGGTGTTGCCTCATCCCAGTCAGGGAGGGAAGCAGAGGCCCTGCCAAATAACAGCTGGCTGATAGCTGTTTCTTCTGTCTGCCATTGTCAAGCTGTGCTCACTATTGAGTTATGCATGCCTTGAGCCAGGAAAGAAAAGACACATGGGATGTAAATCCAGCAGTCAGGGACTGCATTGAGGTCCCTCCGTGTTTTCGGTGAGCCATTGATGCAAGTAGGAACTGTCGGGGTGGGGCAGTACACCCTCAGCATGAAGGTGACTGCAGTGGCTTCCCATGCATATAGCTATTTTTCTACCTGGAAACATTGCGTAGATAGGATTGAGGATTTGGGATACTTTTCTGACAGCCCAACTAGCATTATATCCCAGCCGGACATCCAGAAATGCCGGACAATGAGTCACCGCATGCAGGTGAACCTTCTCTGCGGTGCACGTGCAGCAAGCCCAGCGTGGCGGGGATGTTTATCACACAGGCACTCCCCTTCCCTACAGATGGCCCGGACAGATGCAGTAAATCAGCCCCATCTTGACATGCCCGATGCAGCACATCTGGGCAGCGCATGCTGGGAAACCCAGCCCAGAAGCGCTCCCTCCCCAGGGGCTGCACGCACGCAGTGCTCCTCCCCACACGCTGCTGGCCTCACCAGCCCAGTGTTCAGAGTCTGACCCTGCAGGGGAGCCTGGAGAAGAGACTGGAAATCTCTTCCTCTGTCATTTTCCAGCAAACATTTCTTCAGGCGCTTCTCTTCTCTTACAGCGGGAAAGCGAGGGAGGGGCTGTCAAAGGCTGGGAGCATCCCAGCCCCTGTGCTGCATCCCCCAGCGAGCACTGTGGGATCACACATCCCCTCCCCTGCTCCCTCTTTTCTCAGCCCTCTAAAGTTCAGAGACAATGTCTTAAAAATAGATTTAATTCCTGATCCACATGGGAAAGGGCAAACCCTCACGTATCTGTGTGGAAGGAGGGCTGGTACAAAAGCTGTCCCATCTCCAGGTGGGTGTCTCAGATTCAAGACTGGGGGGGTTTTGCACTGCACCCACCCTTTTGTGCACTATGGCCAATGCCAGGTGGTGCACCACGGAGGGCAGAGGCTGGATGTGAGATGGGAGCCCCTCTGCACAGGGACCCAAGGCAGCGCCGTGAAGGTAGGCAGGGCAGCTGCCAGCTTTCACCTCCACATGACAGCACAAAAATTACAAATTAAACCCTTGAATTTTTTCAGTGTGTACAGGTGGGCCAGGGAGCCCTTTGCTCCACCAGAAGCCCAGGCAGGGCGTAAGGATGTCTCTTCAGTCCTGTGGCCAAACCTTCCGAAGGTACAGCCCAATAGGGGCAGCATTTGTTTGTATGCTTGGGGGGTTTTTTTTATTTTTTCCTTCACATACTTTGCTGGGAAATAGTCCGCCTGACCTTGACAGCTGGCTGAAAAATTTGGTTGCATGGTTTCTTGGCACAACATGGTGATTTTGTCTAAATCAGGCTGTTTCATAGGAAACATTGACTATTGCCACCAAGTTTTTTGACAGGGAAATGTTGAGACGTGTTTTGAAAAATGGTAACCATTTGTGCACAGTTGTCAGTCCTTTCGCCGTGCTAAAGCCTCCCCCTACAAGGGGATTATTTTTAACACTAAAATACGCAAAATATTTGTATAGTCAAAACAAAATCATCAGTGGTCTCCAAAGAAAATAGTTTGAATGTTTTAAAAGAATTCTATAGGCTATTTACAATATTCATCAGTTTATTAGCTTTTAAAATTAAAATGTTACATCAAAATTGTTCCTAAATTAAAAAATGTCAGAGTATAGCCCAGTGATGTCAAACAAAATCAGATGGTGGGGGTCTTCTCTTTACCTGTTTACGTTCTTTGCCGTAGTTTTATAGCACTTGATGTCAGGGCATCCAGTGTATCACTGCATACAAGTAAGAAGAGTATAGGCATAGCTCCGTGTGTATGTTATCTCATCAGAAATATGGCCAAATTTAGGAAATAAGAGTTTATGAAAGGGACCTCAGTCAGCCAAAGGAAAAACAGGCACACTGTATTGCTCATTTTGTTGAATAATTGGAAGAAAGAAATTCATTGAGTAAGACAGTGAAAGTAACAGTCCCATCAGCAGATTGATTATTATTAATGGAGGACCTGCTTCCTGGCCAACCTAGTAAGGTCTTCTCCTCCTCAGAGGGGCCTAAACAATGAGTTGAGAAGTTCTTTGTTTTCTGGATTAATGAATATTTATGTCAACAATGAAAAAGGACTTTAGCAGGAAAGGCTGAGCTCATCCTGGGACATGGCAGACCTCCGTGGTTGGATCATGGTCCTAGAGGCTGGGTTAAATACTCTTAGACAGAAGGTGGATGGGAGGCTGAGTTTCTAATATATATTGGCTGCTCCCTGAGCTGGACTGGCACAAAGAAATTTTGCAGGCAGTTTTGTGACTCCAGCCTTCATTCCCTTGGCTTTTATGACATGAATGAAAATCAATATATTATATTTGGGTTGTTTGTTAGACAAAAATTAAAAATTACCTTTTCTTGGTTTTACTTTGGTGAGGAAAAACAAGTAAAAATTAAATTAGGTTGATTTGATCTTGTTTTTAGATTCTTCTTCAGGTCATCTGATGAACCAAAAGGCAGTTACATAGCACTACCCTAAGCACAAAGTGGTTAGCAACATCCTTCCCTTTAAAGATGTTAACTGGTTCCTTGTCCTACTGAAAGTCTGTTTTGCTGTCCAGATACAAACTGGGAAGCTATTGCATCCAATCCTACATTTTGATGACCGGTTATTTCATTAGCACTGAATAACTCAGGGAAAAAAGTCATTATTCTTCTGTTGGTCATACCTCGTATCCTCCAAGGAGGTATTTATGTGTGAGAGAAGAAGTTCATTGGCTTAGCTAGGATGTTTATTACTGTCCCTTGCATAATAAAGCCATCAGTCAGGGTGGAAAGGGGCGAGGGAGAAGGGAGAGCCAAATCACTGCGAGAGAATTTATGTGTAGATAGTTGTATATAGGTTTTCTTTTATTTTTAAATGTTGATTGGAATATGAGGTCCAATAAGATATACAGCCCCGTAGCCATACACATGTGCTGTTATAATGCAGCCATTCATTCACAAAGGCTGGCAATGGTTAGGGTGGCAGATTTATTGTGTGTACCGCAGGTTAAGGATCATAGGTCATTTTGCAAATATCCTTTTCAGGTGTCTGTAAATTCCTGTAAAAACACACACAAAGTGCAAGAACACTCAGAAGAGGTTTGGTGTTTTTTTATTACCTTCCTGACTCAGAGCCCAAATGAAAACAAGATAGACATGTCCTTACTGGGAACACTGGGAGCAAGCTAACCTCTCAAGGTGGGAGTCCTCTGCTAGCCTAGACGGCTGCGACACCTGAAGTTATCTCTTCCTTACACACAGGCCTCATTAAATTTCACAAAATGCCGTAGCAGACCATAAACTTCCTCGCCGTCGAGCAAAGTCTGCTTTTAACTCCTGTTCAGGATACATACCTTCACCGAGGGGCAGCGATACCAGCCCAAACACCTTTTAAAAAGCTGCCCTGACCCCGTTTCCCACACATACAGTGCTTAATGGGAGTCTTAACTGTATCCAGCCTGAATTCTGGATGTTTTATTATCGCTTACGCAGATGATCAGACAGTGGCAAAAGTGGGGTCACGCATGCAGGGCTGGCTGTGAGCATCATCCCAACGAGGGCTGCCAGCCTCTGTGCAGGAGGGTCTCCCACTTCCCTGAGGTGGACCAACCAGAGATCAGCACCACCTGCCCTCCAGCTCCGGCAGGGTCCCGCTCAGAGGGCTTCCCTGGTGCTGTATGAAGCCTCCCCGCTGCCTTGCCAGACCTGGCAATGATGGGTGCTCATTGCATTGCCCGCTACCGTCCAATTTTACCAGCTCAGGACCTTGCTGAAATAAGTCATATGCCACCCCCTTCCCCGAGGAGGCAAAAGCTCAGAGCCACGCTAACGAATCTTATGGGCTCCCCAGAGGTTCTTGAAGAAGGATTAAATCACTCAACCCCCTCAGCTCACCATCCAGCCAAAATACCACTCTGAGGGCCTCTTTCTCCATACCTGACAGCCCAGACTTACTGCAGGTGTGCCAGAAGAGGCTGCACCATGCTGGCAGTGTGAGCAGGTGAGGGACACAAAAGGTGGGAACACACTGGCAAGAGGCACTGTGGAGGCGTCCAGGGGGGAAGCAGTGGTGCATCTGTGCCTGCCCACCCTTGTTACCACAACAGACCGCCAGCTACAGCAGCTGTTTTGGTGGCACTCCTGTATCCCTGCTGCCTCTGGACAATTCCCACGGTGATTCACGTAATAATGTCCAGTGTAATTTCCAGTGCAATTCCCATTGCAATTCCCTTTTCAATTCACACTTCAATTCCTGGTACAATTCCTTTTGCAATTGTCAGTGCAATTTCCACTCTGATTCCCACTGCGATCCGCTTTGCCATTCCCGCTGAGATTCCCACTGCAAGCCCCAGCAAGACCTCCGGGCTGGCCCTGCTGGCCCATCACCGAGCGTGGGGTTTATCTCGGCCACGCAGGGCCCGTGGCAGTGGCCAGCTTGAGAGATGAAAGGGACCCGATGACTTTTTTCTTTTTTTTTTAATGTAAGATTTGGCAGACGAGCTAGCCAGGGGCATTAGTGGCATAACATGAATAATGGTTTCTGACAGAAGGAGGTCACACAGCCCATTTCAGCCTGTCCACCTACGTGGAGGAAAGAAGCATGACGAGGCAGGAACACTAAGTTCTTGTCTGAGTTTTCTGACCGTTCACTGTGCTACTGTAGATGCTTTGGCAGTCTTTTGAGCTTCATTGCATGTTAATTAGTGTAGCTGGTAAGATTTTTTTTTTAACTAAAAAAAAGAGAATGTTGCTGACAAGGTGCCTCAGCTCCCTTCCAATATAGGTTTTGGCTGTAAATGTGGAAAGTCTCCTTTTTCTGTGAAAACAATGTAATCTTAACAGTTTAGTTTAGCTCAGTGGTATGGCTCTACATTCACCAGAAGCAATGGCTTTGGTGGGTCAATTGCATTAACCATCCACCTGATGAAGTAATTCACACGTTGAAAAACAAATGGGTCTTCTGGGCACTTCATCACCAGGTGATGCATTCTGAAAATGAGCAGGCATTTGTTTCTCAGCTTCTCCTCGTAATTAGTCTGTATCTTTTATTTTTTTCCTGGATGTTCATGTCTTAACTAGAGCTAATCAAACACGGTGAAGAATCCTCTCCAGGTTCAAGAAGGTATTTATTGCATTCCAATGATCCCAAGGTGTTGTCAGGTGGTATTTGCACCCATGGGCTGCAGAACTCTGTGCACTGTCACTGGTGATTTGGAAAATAACATTCTGATTTGCAGAATCAGTATTTTGGACCAGTCCCCAGATAAGGCCCTCCTGTCTTGACCCAGGGGTTCAGTAGATGCAGTGGAGCCAAGGCTGGCTCTGCCCCTCAGGAGGCCTGGCTGCCCCGTGAGGTGACTCCTGACTCACTGTTTGTCATGGATAGTGATGCACTTCACTCACAAGAGTGAAGCAACAGTGTGTTTATTTCTACAAAACAGCAATTCAACAAAGTTTGATAGTAAATGTGACAGTGGTTTAACAAGATTCGATGGCAAAGTAGACTGGATAATTTACTCCATAGAGGACAGGCTCAGACAAAACTGTCAGGGACACCCTCCCATTGAATAACAGAGTTCAGAAAGGATCCCCTTGCTTTCTAAACTCCTTCTCAGAGAGGAGTCTAGGTGTGGCTGGATCCAATCCTAGTCCCAGACTTGGCCAACGGTTGACGTCTAAAGGATTATATATGTGCAATCAGTCCTTTATATTATTTAGCTAAGATTTAGTGGTTTATCATGCTGTTAGTCACTTACCAAGGATCTGTCAAAGCAAGGAATCTCTCCACCCTGAGGAGTAACCTTGATAGGCATCCTGACTCAAGAGGAGATCCTGGCGTGCAGCCCACTGCCATTTCAGGAGACCTCAGCAGGCCCTGGGCCGTCTGCTATTTATAGAGTAAGATGATTGACCTATAGTCATATTTGCATACCAGCAAGATGCCTGGGTCACTGCTCCAGACAGCCCTGGGCTACTGTGTTCCCATCCATCTTCCCCGAAGTCCAACTTAAGCTGGATGTAGCCATCGCATCCCCACTGGTGGTTATTGCGTGAGTTGGGGGGAGCACACTGCCACAGCGCAGCATATCTTCCCCCTCCACGCTGTGCTGCACCCGGAAGAGATGGATGGAAAAGAGATGGACCTTCTCGTGAAGGTCCACATGTTGCTTTCATCACTGCACTTTTTGTTTGTGTCTGTTCGTGCCACGCTCCCTTTTGTGAGTCTGTTTTGCTTTAGCTTCAGCGCTGGTTGTGTTAAATAACTGTGCACCCTCCCGTTACGTTATATTGGCTTGTCACTCCAATGGGATTTTATCGCGATCTGTCACACCACACAACATGCTACAATTTGTATGTGAGTTCCTTGAACGTTTCCTTTCTAAGGTGAAGCGCTGCAGATGTGATCCAGGGCTTGTTATTCAGAGCATATATCAGGAGACATGGATGTGGTTTGGGGGTATGTGTTTCTAATTTCCACAGAGTATTTTTAAAATAAGTTTAAAAAATCCCCCCCCAAACGAGTTTGAAGGTGGCGTTGCACATATTTTTCATAACAACTTAACCAACAATTAAAGGGTTAATATCCAATAGAAAAGCTCTCCCATCACCTCTCAGGTCCTGTCATTTTGGATGTAGGAAAGGCTGTGCACATCTTTTACTTTCCTTAAGCCCTCAACCCTGAGCACCTTGCGGTTGGACAACTGAGGGCAGGGATGTGGGTGGGAGGCAGCCAAGGGCAGTTTCGTAGCACGCACAAGAGCACAGTCCCCCTTCCCCTCTGCCTTAAAATACAGTCTTTTTCCAGTGCTGCAAAGTAAGTCTGGAGGTTTTTTGGTAGTATTGAATCTTGGTATTAACAGCAGCACAATATTCAGAAGAGTGGAAAAACATGTCAGTGGAGAGACCCACTTCAATCCTCATCACGTAATACTTTATATTTCAGACTAGCCCTAAGTGTACTGGTAACGCTAATATTAGAGTTACTGCACTCCATTCAGAATGAATCTTTATTTTTTAAAGGAAAATCCGTGCTGAAGCCAAGTTTTGAGTTGTCAAGTTTTGTAGCTGTTCCCACTTCTACCACAGTTGGAGGAACATATTACAACGAAGGTTTTGAAACGACCTGAAATGAGGTTAGGTTCCTGGAGTCTCGCTGCGATTCAAAATCTCCAGACTCTTTTAGAAATCACCCTTTATTTGCTGCCCCACTTTCTTCACTCTAGCAAAAAAACGTGTTTCATTCATTTCTTTGCAACTGCTCCTTATTTGATTTGGCAAAGAGGAAAGCGCGAGTTGGTTGCCCTCGTTCGAAAGTGATGCAGCAGTTTCTCAGCGTTCGCGTTGAGCCGTGTCCTTGAATTCACTTTGTCTGATCAGCAGCCATTTTTCATCTCGACTGTACTCCTGGCACAGCCGAGTCAGACTGGGAACGAGCAAAGCCAACGGAAGATCATGTCTCTATCGAACAAAATGCCTGGTTCCCTAGCTACAAACAAGGATGTGCCAGAAACCCCAACTTAAGTGAGAATTTTGTGCTGAGCACTGAGGTCACTGCGACCTTCACAAGGATTACTTCATGCATTTTTATTTCAGTAGGTGTCAACAACCGTGCTGAGGTAGCTTGGTTTGTGCTGCAGCCCGAAAAGGGTAAGGGAAACTAGACACTTTGCATTGGCTGGGATTTTAAATGGAAAAGTCCGTCTCTCTTCTTGTTTGCTCAGCTTAATACAAACCTGCTTTTGCTTTTATCTTATCATGACATTCAAATTCCGAAGCAGAGCACAGGAGCTCAGGAGGGCAGCACTGGCTGAGAGACCTCCATTTGCAACCTTTCGAGACTGCCCTTTCACTGCTCCCTCCTGCTTCTCTCTAATACGAACAAACCCCACCAAGGCACGTGCGGGAGCCTGACCAGACTGCAGCTTTGCCCCTGTGCTGGGCACCCCAACCCAGCTGGGGTGGCTGAGCATCCCCTCCCTCCCAGACACAGGCACTGGCACACAGGCTCCCCTGTGCTGGTCTGTTTCTTCCGCGGGGGCAGAGCAGGCATGAGAATACAATCCTGACTAGGAAGAATAAGATTTTATCAAAAAGGGGTAGTTGGCAGAAGGCTCAGACTCCCAGGTCAGTCTGGACCACTCATGGCATCACCGAGCTGCATTACAAATACCTGCCTCTAGCTGGTCTGCAGGTGCAACAACCCAAACAGGTATGAGTCCACTGTAATAGTTATGAGAAGCAAGAAAGCAACATTTCTATGAAGCACAATAGCAATAAGCGAATGTTAATTAAGAGCATTAACTCCTTCCAGGCTGTTTGACTTTCCCTTACTATCCTGCTTTCCAAAATTACCTGTCCTCTGTGCATGAGCATTACTACACAGCAGTAAACCAGCGTAACACTATGAAAACATAATCAAAATAATTTAATTTGAAATGTTGTACATGCTATGAAAAGAATTTCTAGGAATAACACCCTGGATGCTTCAAACAGAATCACATAAATCATGGTTTCTCTTGTGTTTGCCCTGTTGCATATTCATACCAGCAGGGTTTTTTTTTTTTACATGGAAACTGAATCTCAAAAATATGCCTGAGGAGTAGTGAAAAATGAATCTTACATTTCCAAGAACGATAATTCTCACTGAAATATAAATATGGCAGGAATCAGGGGATCAGAAACGGTGTCCTACGATCTCTGCCTAACGGCGACCAGCTTGCAGCTTTCAAATATTGAACACCTGCGGAACAGTGTTTGGAATCAATCGAGTCTCTGAATTTAAGATTTGCAATGTCATTCAGATAATCAAGTATATCTGAAGGACTTGTAGCCCACTCTCTCACTCTCCACAGGTAGTAACAGGAGACTCAATCCATCAGACGAATTATTCATTGCCAGCCACACACTCTTCTCAACTATGAAGGTTCTGTTTCCGCTGGAAGTGGCTCTCTCTGATTGCATTCTCTCCCGATGTGCAGCCAGATTTACCCTCTGTAGCATGATTTTCCTCAGTACTAAAGATATTACCATTCCACTGTATCTCTTGGCTGACTTTTGGTACTAGAATTTAAATTAGGGGTATCATGATGCGCAGGCAGTCCCAAAACAAACTTGTATCCTCAAGTTTTTTAAAAAACACAGGCTAAATTCAAATAATATATTGTGCAGCAGAAAGACAGATCTGGGCGATGAAGCTGTAATGTGGCATTTTCCAGCTCTGCTGTTGCTACGACAAATTTGACCTGTAGTTAGTGAAAACTGGCTGCTCTGTGAAATAGCTCCCTCCGATCAACCCAATTTTTCAAAGGTTATTGAGCTCAGTCCAAGCTTTAGTAAGGCGCAATTTGACTCCTTTAGAGGCAAGATTGCCTGGGCTGTCAGTTCTGGGGGAGTTCAAAGGGTCTGTGTTTCTGGCCAGGGCTGGCAGAAACAACATAAAGGATTTGGTATTTCGACTCGTCTGGTAAGAAATCAAAAGGACTTTGGTCCACATAACCTATCAGTAATATTTTTTTGAGACAAAATACCCATAAGCTTTTTCTCTCCTTCCTGTCTCCTTGTCAGCCTTAAGTAAGCAAAATAAAGCTGCAGCTTTGCAAACCCGCAAGCAGAGCATGGCCTGCAAGTACAGCATCGGGCACGGTGGCTCAGGGGTCAGGGTGGAGGTTAGGGCAGGTTTTGTGCCCTGAGGACATCCCAATACCTTTCTCTTTAGTTTTTCTTGCTTATCTCTTATTGAAGCATCTGTCTGATCTATTTTGGATGTGAAGACCGTCTGTAACTCAGCTGGGTTAACGTTACCCCCTGTGGTACAGGTAGCTCAGATGATATTTTAGCCATGGAACTGGAAGTGTTAAGTGCATGGTTGGACTCGATGATCTTAAAGGTCTTTTCCAACCTAAATGATGCTAAGAGTCTATGATGTTCTGCGTGCACCCTAGGCCAACTCAGAGAGAAGGAAAAAGACGTTTTTATGCTGTTTTTCTATTCCTCTCCCCAGCTCTATAGCAGTTAGTGTCCAAGGCTGATGTGTACTTGAAAGAATCATACTATCCAAATATCCCCTATGTTCCTTTTCATCTGAAAAAAATGTAGACTCCTTTTTCTAAAATTAATCCCAGTGACTCTTCCACTTCACACGGGCTTCCTGGTTCCTCATACCTTTCTTCCAGTCTCCCCATTCATCTGTCCCATAGATTTGTCAATTCTTGGGCTGAGCTTCCTCATCAGCTTCTCACTCATGACACTTGCCTGCGCAAAGCTGAGGGTCTGACCCTCTGTGTATTACTATTATTATCACTATGTAAGAATAGACTGTAATAATACAATGAGCCAAGGCCCCCTCTGCCTCCTGACGATGTGTCCACAGCATATTGCCCTGCCCAGCCTTCCTTTGTTTGGTCTTAACTCAGAAAGCTTCTGGTTTTGTTGTTTCTCACAATTTCTTAAACTTTTGGACATACTTTGTCATTGCAGCAGGTGCCAGTGTCAGCCATGAGGATGACTCCCGGTGCCGTCCCCATGGCCAAAGGAAGGAGGGCAAAGAGAGGACCGTGCAGAGCAGGGCTTGCAGCTCACAGATGACAATGTCCAGGCTGCCCCATGCACTGTATGGCATTACAGGAAAGAAAATTTGCTCCTGCCTGGCCAAGAGGTCTCTACACAGCCTGTGCTCTGCTGGTCTCACCTCTTCCAGAAATGTCCCTTTTTGGCAACACCTGGCCTGTCACTGTGCACTAGCCAAGGAAAGCAGAGGAAACGTAGGAGCTCTCCCTTGTGGCCTCTCAGTGGCCATCAATGGCTGCTGTGTTCTAGGGTCAGTCATATCTGGTGTTGGAGGAAAAAACCCCACCTGAGGGGTCACTGTGCCCCCTTAACACTCTCGGCGTGCTCTGCAGCCAGAGTGGCAGATGCCGTGCCTCTGTGCTCTCCAGCTGTATATTTTATGATGCCCAGTTCCTGACAGTTCATTTTCCACCCATGGCCTACCCATCTGAAGCACTGCGGATACGCCTGTAGGCTAATAGCAAGGCTTCTTCAGGCACAGAGAGCGATAAATCTCCTTCCAACCAGCCAACACAGGCAGGGAGGAGGCAGAGCAGTCGGGTGAAGGCAATACGGTTGGGCTCTTGCACATGCTGCTGTTCTCCCTTTGTACCTGTATCTGTCAGGAATGTACCTGCGGTGCGAAAATGCTTTTGCAGAGCTCAGGACCCTTCTTCTGGCCCATTAAGATCTGTAGGTGTTTCTTGGGTCCCTTTGGGCTTTAAGGACTAGCTGGAAGGAAGCTCCCTGTTCGTAGTGCCTCTGGATACTCGGCAACCCCAGATCTGAAGCAGGGACCAAAGCTATGTCCCTCTCTGCTAGGATGTCCCCTAATGTCATGATCCAGAGCTCTGCCTAACCTCGCAGAAGAGATGGCCTAGGACAAGTGACTCACAGCCCCACCACTCGCTCCCGGACAACCGTGGATGTCATCCTGTGCCTCCCCAAGTACTAACACTTCCCTCCTGATATCACCTCTACTTGTTTCAAATTTGCTTCCAGAGCGGGATATTGTGCCAGTTTCCCTCCCTGGAGGAGTCTCTGGAGGCACTGGTCCACCTCCTCCAACCCACCTTCATCTTCCCCAGGTACCAGACAGGGAGAACATGTGAGTTACACCAGGAGAAGCAGCACAGAAACTGCACGGTTTAAAACCCCAGGAACAGCACAATGAATGAACACACACACAACCCGCCAACAAAGCACGGGCTGGTCCTTGCTACCTCCGTCACCCCAAATGTTCTCCTTTGAAATTACACCCTCGCTCCCTTCACCCGTCCACCCAGCAGCAGTCTCATTTCTATGACAGTAGCACTGTATTGCTTTACATTTAGGACACTGAGGTCACAGAAAGTGCTTTGTACCATGAAGAAGTTATCTCCACTTGACTGAAAGCTTTCTGCGACCACATATTGCATCCAGTGTCTGCGGCCACTGATCCATTATTTGTAAAGGGGACAAATCCCATCCTTTGCTTTTCTGCTGGCTGAAGATTTAACCTCCCTTCACCAAAAGAAAACGTGATGGTATGAAAGATTTCCAACTGTTTTCTTTTCTTTTCTTTTTTTTTTTAATTGTTATTAGTCCTATCCTTATTGTTGTTGTTATCCATCTGCTCCAGCGGTGACAAGCAAAGCTTGTGCAGCTAACGCCACTCAGCATGACCGAGGTATTTTCACAGTGGTGCTGCATGAGGGTCCTTCTATCTTATTTCATTAAAAGGCAGAGCATTTTATGACTTGTACTGCAATGATACGGTGCCAGGTGCTGTAGCTTGTTCCCCTCTCTTTCCTTTGCCTGCAGAAGCAAACCAGCTCAGATCCACAGAAATCGCAGGTAGAACATTAATCAAAACCACAGCGGGGATCCGAAAGTAGTTCCTAGAGCAGGAAACTGTTCGAAGAGTGTACAAGTTCATTATTGTACCTATGCACTCAGTAAACCCACTGACAGACAGGAATTTAGGGAAGAGGAAAAGAGCATTATGTAATCAAAAGCTGATGTTAAGAGCGGTTTTCCATAAAAACATACGCTCGCTCGGGTTCAGTTGCTGTCCTTTTCTCCTCAAAGGCTAGGTGCTAAGTGAATGAAACGGGTTCAGTTTACATTCTGTGTTAATGCATACATGTGTGTATGCATGTCTGTTTAAATGTGCTGCGTGGATGCACGTACACAAAGCAGCGACCTTGTACAAACCTATCTTTTCTAAGACTACTGAATACCTTGGTGTGAGATGAAATATTTTCGTTAAATGATCATAAAAGGTGTCCCTAAAATGTCACCACTTATTTTATTTTCCCAGATTGCCCCACAGTTCACTTTAGACTGAAACTAATTTAAATTACTTTGTAGCTCCCAGCAATAAAAGGAATTTAGTAATTTGCAGTTCATTTGCCCTTGCTATTCTTGGAAACGGTATTTGAGGTTGTCCAATCCTTTGCATTAGGAAATGTGCAGAGCGCAAGTAGCAGTCATGTCATGCCTGGCAGATTTTGCCAAGGAAACTATTGGGTTTTGCAGCTTTGAAATTCTGGGATAATTGACGTGTGCTCCATTCCCACAGAATAGCTGCGATCTTCGTCACTGCCTGGCCGTGGATGAGTTTAGTGAACATTGTATTTCCCGAGTGGTGGTTGAGCTAACTTAATTAGGGAAGTGCCTTTATCCCAGCCCGGACAAAGGCTGCCCTTTTCGGAGCACCGTTGAGAAAGCAGCTCTGAGGTGAAGGGCCTCTGAACTAGACGTATAGAGGTGTCTCCTCCCTGGCCTCAAGCTTCTGGCGGGGAAGAAATCTTGGAGGAAAAAAAAAGGAAAAAGAAAGTAACATGAAAGAATGGCATTTCTAACCTGTTCCCAGCTGCCAACAAAACGTGACCCAAGTGTAAGCAGCATCCTTTCACATGGGAGCAGCCTGAGAGGGGAGCGTAGGGGGACCTCCTTGGAGCCTCAGCACTCCCAGCCTCCCAGCCTGACTGGAGCGAGGTGAGGAGCCCAGCAAGCCCAGCCGGAGTCCCTGAGACATCCCCTGTTGGTTGAGGCTGCTGTGGGCCCTTCCCATGCCTACGTGGCCCGGGATGAGTGTTGGCAAACCAGCACACCCACCCAAGCTGATTTAGGTCGCCTCTGGAGCAGAAGCCGTTTTGCCTGGAGCACCCTCAGCTCCGCTCTGCTCTGCACGGGACCTGCACCACTGCTGCCGTAGCCCTGTGCCTCCGCCGCCACATAAATCATTATTATTATTGGGCTTTGCCAGAATAACGAGAGTGGGAGAGTGCTTTCGCTTGGAAATCCAGCTTCAGTGCTAATAAAAGGGAGGAGATAAAACCGTGTCGTACAAATGAGATCTTAACACTAATGGCTGCAAACAAACGGCTGATGTTGTACATAAAACAGCGTTCGAGAGAAAGCATCGCTCTGGATATATTAGCCGCCTCTGCGTGTGCTGTAGGGTTCTTCCCGTCATCTCTCTTGATCATTCAGTGTAAAAACATGTGTGTGTGAGGCAGCACTATGACATTGGGGTTTGGTTTGAAAGCGAAGGTCTCTCACCCAGCCTGGCAAGAGCTCTCTACTCTCAAGATTCCCCAAATTTATCAGGAAATGAAGCCTCGTTCTCACAGTCTCCATAAAACAAACAAGCACGTTTTCTCTCCTTTTGCCTTGAGCATAATTTGGTACATTAGTTGCTCTTGAGCCTTACCTCTCAACAGAGGACCGAGCGTGCCGGCGCCCCTCGCCGTGCCGAGCACGGGAGCGAGGGGTGGGGGCTGCTGGCAGCAGCAGTGCAGGGCATTTCGGACGCCTTGTCCATGCTGTTACTCAGACTGACAAACACCTCAAAGCTCTGACCATTTTCTCTGTATGAAGAGAAACCAGTGCCTCCACGGGAATTTTGGTCTGTGCTTTCGATTCTGTCCCTAATCTGACAGCTCCCCGTGTCCTACAGCAGTGATAAATTCCGCATTAGGCTTTCTGAGGGTGAGGCTTAGCCCTGTAGACAGAACGTACCCCTATTGCAATAACTGCACACACAGAGGAAGGTTGGGAGTAGGAGGGAGGGAGCAAAACAGTCTGTGGGATGAAGTTACCCACCGGCTTGAGGATGTTTTTCTGGAGAATGAGGTCTACGGTAACATAGTGCATTGCAATTTTTGATTTTAGCTGAATTTTGAAGCAAGTGAAGACACTGTTCTTCCTGAATTTTTCTTCCTTGTTAAGATTTCCATCTTGAGAGCTCTCCCGGAGCTGGGAATCCCTGTGTTGCCCATTGGTGGTGGTTTCTGAGTGGTTGGCATGTCCCTCAAGTTACTGGAAACCATAGGCTCATACCTTCTCATGGCATCATGGTATTTGGGAACCAAGACTTCAAGTAAAACAAGAAATGGCATTAAAGCAACTGTTGGGGATTGTTTTAATTTAATTTTCCCCCTAACAGCCCAGCAGCAACATATGGCTCTCGGTGAGATCCTGCTATTACACGATTTGGCAGCTGGGCTTACTGAGGCACGAGAAGGTCAGGCGCTGTGCAAAGGGCACAGCAAGTCAGCATCTTGGACTGGGGGAGAAAAGCTAAACTTTGGGCCCAGTTCCTTCCCTGTATTGCTCTTGGCTCCCAGGACTTAGCCCATGGGATGGATCCCAGATACACAAACTACAAATGAGACCTTGCCACGGTCAGAAGACGGCTTCAGACACCAAACCTAGTGCGTTTTATCAGCACTGTCATTTCCATAATAAGCAATAAATGTACCAGCTCATCACAAGACTCTGAAAAAGATTTTGTGGGTTGTTCTTCCAGTCGTGTGGGGTGGAAGGCTTGAAGGAACAGTTAAATCATCTGGTTCGGCTTCCTGTAGGTTGCCGGCTACTGCACCCCCAGAATTTACATCAGACCCAAAGATCCTGGTGAGACCACAGAGCTCAGACCCAAGGAACAAAGCCTGTATCACTGACAGAAGGCACACAGTGCCCGCTTGCCTCAAATTCCCTGGGATCATGGGTCTGCCCAGGGGCTACACACCTGCAGTGATGCTCCCCGCCGAACCAGGCTGTGGGGCACGGCTGAGGGCTCGGTTTTCATTTGGTCTGCTCCCCTAGCACTTTTTTTGTTCTTTCCATGTCCTCGAAAAAAATCCTCCCCAGCCCATCATGTTCTCCCCCTTGTGTTTACAGGTCTGGGCGCAGCCACGGTTACCTAAGCAAAGTCGATGCTTAGTCAGAAACCTGAGAGGAAAAAACATTTTGGTGATGTGCTCTGAATGTCAAGGGAAATGTATCCCAGCTGAGAGGAAACATTTCTTTTATTATCCCACTCCCGTCGCTTTCACACAAATGGAGCCGGTTAAACAAGTACCGTGTGGGGTCATCTGCTTAGATTACATGCTCAGCTTATCCTAGTAATGTGCCTTGGCAGATAAAGATCTGATCTTCTTTAGCTGGGCGGTTTCTAGTTGCATGGCAAAATACCTTACCCAGTGCGTTTTCCACGATCCTGACACATCCTTCGCCAGTAAATTTACTTTTTATTAACATTCCTCTTTGCGGCCCTGAGTGCATCCAGTTCGCTGATTCCCTCAGGAGTAAAACACTCATCACCTGTTGAACAAGGGATGCCTAAAAATCAGCAGGTTACAGAGATTTGAGGGTGATGCTGTGCAGAGGAGGTTGAATGAGTGAGGGTCCAGGGGCTCACGGTGCCGAGGGGCTCATGGCTTCCTCCCTCTGACCCACAGTGTGCGACCACAGGGAAAAAAGACACTTAAAAGACGCTTTTCCCTCTGAGGTGGATGGGGGGAAATGCAAGTGCCCTGGCCTCTTCAGACAGGTGCTGGCTGGTGCCTTCTCTTTATTTATGGCAACTTGCACGACACCTCACACTACACACATTCGAGCTCTGTTGAGGTCAGGCCAAAAGGCACACGTGCTCTCTTAACTCCCTGCATTGCATCTTAAAGAGCTAAACACTGCACGGTGAACAGCATACTTCGTTCTTTGACGCTGTCGTGGGAGCCGCGAGAAGAAGAGTGTCCATTGCATTAATTCAGTGCCAGTGTAAAGTAGGTGCCAAGGAGAGGAGGGTAAGATGGGATTAGGTTTCCGATTTAGACACCCAGAAGTTGCTCATGGTGTGGGTGGCTACGGGTGATCCTGGAGTTTAAGCTTCCATGGCAGTCAGCATACACCTAGCAAATACCAACGTGGAGCCCAGCAATGTATCCAGGTGGTAACGTGTAGGTGTTTCAGTCTCTGGGGTCAGTGACAGTCTGTTGCCTCTCTGCAGGCACTCGGAGCAGTCGGAGATGCAGCAGGACATCCCACCAATTCCCTGTGGACACCGTTGTCCCCTGACCCCGAGGCATAACTTCCAGCCCATCAGAGCCCACTGAGTATCCCGAGTGGCACCAGTGGGGCAGCCGCTCCTCCGCACACCCTGCCTCCCATTCCCAGGGCCTGACCTCAGCGGTGCAAACGCTGCCTCAGCCGCTGCGCTTGGATTTTAAGGAATGAGATTTCATGAGGCTACCAAGCTTCTGCTCGGAGACTGCCACCTGACCTCCATAAACAGTATTCCTGGGTTGGCATGTTATAGGCTACACAAAAAAATATTCATGGAGTGCCTTTCCTAGCAAACAGTTTCCTTACTCAGCAGTCTGCCTCGTAACTCAGCGATACTCGAGGCTTACACCCGCACACCGTGACTTCTCCTACATCGCTGATTGCAGCGTGGGTTTGGGTGAATTGTTAATAAAGCGCTACTGCAGAGAAAGCAAATCTGTGTGCTGTCTGGGTAATGTCTGCACTTACCTCAGCTTGGACAGCAAGGACTGGTATGGGCTGCCTGCTTTTCCTGCTCCAATTAACGTCCAGGTTTTAACAGGCCTTGCGCTTGAGCTCAGTCAGCGCAAGGTTATGAGGACTGGAAGACTCACAAGACATTTTCAGTCTGAATTGTTGCTGCTGTTATTTTAATGCTTGCTTCAAAATCGCCTCAGATAAACGCTTGGGCTCTTTTTCAGGCTGAGAAAGGCTGGGGAAATTGTGCTGCTTTCAGATCCGGAGGCTGTCAGCAAGGCCTTCGGTGACATCCCCTTCCCCTCTCTCTTTCTTGTGGTTTCCCCCTGCACATTGCTGAAATACGGCATTTTGTTACCTATTAAAGTGTCACTCTCGGCGATATTGTGAAGCTATTAAATTCTGCCTGATCATCCTTTGTGAACAAGGGGATGTTGACAGAGCCGCAGCCCCATCCTTCAGCTATTATCTGGTATTCAGTGCCCTCCAATTAGTATGCACAATAAATCTAGACCAAGACCCCCCACTGCTTTATGTCATTTCTGTATTAACCTCACTGCTTCCCAACGTGTTCCTATTATTAAGCCATTTAAAGACTTCCCTTCATTCACTTACCAGAGCTGTGTCTCATTTTCCTTCTTTCATCTATTTGCATACATTTCCAAAGGTTCACTTGACATGACTTCAGTTGTTGCTGGTGATTTTTTTTAATTAAAGATTATTTCCAATATACTTTCTTTACTCCATCCTCCTTATGTGGTGTTATCCCCCTTATCTCTATGAGATTATAATGACTGGGTTGAGAACAGATTGATTGTCATTGCATGTGTTCAAAAATGCAAGCATTTAGGGCTGCCTTGGTAATTTCCAGGCTAAAACTGAGTTTTGAGACACTTTTGCTCAATGGAAAATGTAAAATTGTTAAGGCGTTGCACTATATGATCCCCTCTGCGGTTCTTACCCTCTGGGTCCGGCAGGCGATAGAAGTGTGCTCCCTTCGCTGTGCAGCCTCAAAGGCAGCCAGCTTTTAGCTGGCTGGGAAAGTTGGAGGCGGAGGGTACAGATCCGAAAGTCGAGTACAGGATTTTGGGTCAGGAATGCTGAAAATCACTTGTTTAACTGTACCTGTAATACCTATACCTGACAGTTTAGAAAAACACCAATGGGGATGCCAGAGGGTAACCGTTTGGTTTCTGTAAATAGGTTGGATTAGGGGTTTGCTGGTATTTTGCATCCCTGCCTCGTTTTAAGCGAAGACTGAGGGAGCTGGGTTTGTCAGCCTGGAGAAGAGATGGGTTTGGTAGGACCCAACAGCTCCCTGGTGCCTACAGGATGGTCATCAGGATAGAGAGGGCATTCTGTGTGGGTGCGTGGGAGGGCAAAAGCTGAAACAGAAGGGTCGGGCTGGGTGTGAGGAGAAGCCATTCCCCACGAGGACAGCCAGGCAGGGGAGCAGGTTGCCCCACGATGTTGTGCTGGCTCTGTCCAAACCCTGAGCAGCCCGGTCTGCCCCCACAGCTGGTCTGGCTTTGGGGTAGACACCTCCTGAAGTTCCTGCCAGCCTGAATAATTGTCCCATGGCCCTGTGAGAAATGAGACAGTGGGTTTAACTGGGATCCAGGCACCAGGCAGGACACTTGCTGCAGTGTCAAGACTGTAAGGGCAGCAGGCAGCCAGGTGCCTCTCGTCTCTCAACATCGTTTCCATCCCCACCTCCGTGTACCCCAGGCTGGGGATGGGGACACAGCAGTGCATCCCTGTGCACCGACTGATGCCTGTAGACAGGCTAGCAGGCCTCCTCGGCTGGGATGAGAAGCTGCCCTTGGTGCACGGCGTGGCTGAGCCCTACTGGCTTCTTTGCTGCCAGGCCACCGAAAAAGATCTTCCTCAGGTAGGGCTGGGGGGGGAAACAGGAGATAATGCTCCCCTGCCTCTCTTCTCAATAAAGGAGCAGAGTGGAAAGGAAAGGTGTTTCACCCCATAGTGGCAGTGTGTGGGTAAGAGGGAACATCCTCTTGTCTCCTCCTTTCTCAGCCACCTTTCTACAAGGCTATGTACCTTATCTATGTATTATACACTTAAAAAGCTGTGAATAACCACAAAAAAAAAAAAAAAAAAAGAGGAGAAAATAATTGGAAAATAAACACTTCAGGAAATACCCTCCACCTTCTGAGCACATTAATCCAAAAATACTGAAAATTATTAAACTAAAGGAAACTCCAAGGAAAGTTGTATCAGGGATAAATTACGTATCTGCTTCTTTTTTTTATTATTTGTGGTAGAGTAACAAGGAACCAGGAATATTTAGAAAATTCTCTACCTATTTCTTCACAGGGTAGACTGGGTATTACACCACTGTTGTATATCTACCATGTCAAACCACCACGTTTCTCTGTCCGGAGCTCAAGAAATACCTTTTGTTCCCCTTATCAGTAAAAAAAGCTGATTTTAGTACCAAATAAACTATTTCTAGGATAGGAAGCTCAATACAACACCAGAAGAAAGTCTTTTATATTGATTTCTGCATCCTAATCTAAACTCACACATCAGCATTGATGTTGAACTCCTGTACCAGAAGTACAAAGGTGGAGAACAGTGTGCTCTGCTTTCATTGTGCTCCCAGTTTTCAAGCCAGGTGCCAGTTTGTTTTAGATTTGAAACATCTGGTGAAAGGGTTTCCCAAGGCTTGAATGGCAAGCATCTTTCCTCCATTCCAGCGATGTCCCCGAAAGCATCCCAGGGCGGCAGAGCTGGGACTGCTCCCATCATCACTCCCCTTTTTCGCTCTGACCTTGATGTGTGCCCTGGTTTTCTGATTTGCACCTCGATGTGTGCCCTGGTTTTCACAGGCTCGGTTTGAAACAGCCACAGCAATACCAAAACAAGACGCATCTCATCCAGCCCCTCCTTGCGCACAGCTCCACTCACAGCCTGGAGGGCTCAAAGCCGCAGCATCAAAACCGCCGTGATGGCACCAGCATTGTTACACCCACCAACCCTCCGACCCACAAAACCATAAGTCAATTAACCCTGGCTTTCTGGGCACTTGGCTGGCCTGGTAATTGAAAAAGTGATGCAGAAGCCCCTACACCTGCGGCTGCTTTGCCACCTGAAATAAAAGTGAGCTCGGCTTGTAGGGCCCAAGGAGGTGTTCAGCATTAACCACCTGCTGGTAGAAATAATTTGCTTTTCCAGGTGGACATTATCCTGACTCCTTCCCCACCCCTGCAGCACCAATCGTGGTGCTCTCCACAGCTACCAAAGGGCAATTGAGATGAGCAGAAGTGGGCAATGGTTGACATGACAGAGCAGAAAAAAGGAAGAAATGGGAAATTGTAAGTGATTTAAAGAACTCCCCATTTGGAAATCTTTGATTCCCAGTGGCTCTGATGGTCCCTGGCTGACAAGGCAGCTTGTGCTTCAGCCGTATCCCTGCGCAGCAGATCTCGCTGCTCTGGGAAAGGCTGTCTGCCTTTTCCCAACCAGCCCTTCCAGGCATTTCTGTGCTCTGAGCAGAGGAAGGGAAGAGCAACCATCTTCTCTTCCCTGGCAGCTTCTTTTTTTATTCTAGATGATTAAAATAAAATAGCATTTCCACCAGCTGTGGTAATCTGCTTGAGAAACAGATGTTTCTGAAAGGAGATGGAAGCAGCTTAAACATCTATGATGGGCTGATTCCTAATTCCCTGACCAAAGGCTGAAATGATCTTCATGTAACTTTGAAGAGGACATGGCATTTGACTCCCTGGGCAGGCAGCACTCTGCAATAAGCCCCTGAAGCAGGGCTGAGTGTTTGAAAGAACTTATATTCCCTGAGGAACGATGCCTCTGATTTATCTACTTTTAAAAAAAGTCATTTCACAGAATTAACTCATTATGGAAATTGTTTGAAGTATTGAAGATATTAGGTTTGGTGACCAACGGGAGCTTACTGTGAATATTACAAGTCAACTTTCACAACTTGCTTTTCTCCATTTTGCCGCTGGCTTCGAAGAGCATCTGACCAATGCTGGGATGGAACTGCAAATAAAAGTACTATGTTGTAATCTCATGGCAATAAAAACACACGTCAAGCTAACACTTGTACAAAAAAAAAAAAAAATTAAAATCTTACATGTATATGGAGGCTATAACTATCTCGACTGTCTTTGGGATTTATACGTTATGAATTTATTGTCCTTTTGCAGAAGGCGTGTGTGTTGCTTCCATCAAACACTGCCAGGCTTGTCCTCAGCATCGCTTTGTGGCAGCATAAATCCTCGTCTGTGCATGCTGAATCCCGTTTGATCCATCACCGTCAGACATGTGAAGTGGAATGATCTCTAGTTATCAAGTTAAACTTAAATAAAATGAAAGAGCATTTGTTGTTTTGTAACCAGCTTGACTATGCACATGGATAACACCGGAAAAAAGGATCCTGTGAAAGAGGATGTATATACAACAGCCAGATACAGCTGGAAAATATCTCCTCTTCCCATCTGGATTTATCCCAGTACTGTCTGCACTGTCCTAGTGAAGGTGACGGAGTTGCCCACCCCAGGCCTCACCAGTGGGGTCTGGCTTTCAGCAGTTTGAGACCAGCACAACCGTTATTCATCCCTTTAAAGTAATTAGGAGAGCTCTCTTCCCCCAGGGAGTTCCGGCTGGGTGTCTGGCTGTGCTGCGAACCAAGTCGCCGTTATTCCACCGTAACTGAAAGCGTCGCAGGTGTACGCTGCGTGATTAATAGCACCTAGAGATGGCTGACAATTTCATAATTTGAAATAGAGAAAAAAAAATCCACTTTGCTATTTTTCCTTTGTTTTGTTGGTGGAACTGCTGCTTTTTGACTGGGTATCTGCTGGCTCCTACAGAAACACCCAATGTCTGCCTCCAGAGGAGGTGGTGCAAAGTGACTATTTCACACAGGTTTATACTGGGTTGGGGTTTTTCCCCCTTTTTTCTCTCAAAGGGCCCATCCTGTACATGCAGCTTCCAGCTGGATGTGGCACTGGGTTGAGGAAACTCTCTAGACAGAGAGCAGCATCAGCATCACCTCTGAAGCCAGCCTGCCGCAAGCCCGAGGGATCCTCTCCTCTGGCCCCTGTCCTCGTGTCCCAAAGACAAAACAGTCAGCCACAAGGTGTCTTTTCTTATCCCTAGTGCCTTGGCCCAGCGTACACCCAACATCACCGTGGCTGTGTGGGAATGGAACCCGGTGGTGCCGGTCCCCTGATCTTCCCAAGCAGAGCAGCCACTGCAGCAGGGTGCAGGCACCGGGCCTCGGCCACCCACCTCTACACCCCCTTTACCCCAGTGGCCGTGCAGTTTGGAGGCACTCCTGTGGCCCATCATCCCAACCCACCCGTAAAGCATCAAAAGGACGGTTGTCAACTACGATGTGCTTTGCAGAGCTGACTGAGCTGTCTCTTCTAAAGTCATCTGGGCAAGAGGGAGACTTTCCTCAGTCCTTTTGTGTCTGGGGTTGCAATACCAAATCCCACAGGGGACTGAGAAATCTTTTTTCCTTCATGCACACAGTGTATTTCTTTGGCCTGAACTTTCCTCATTTGAACACAGCCCAGCATGTACATTAAAGGGGGGGGGGGGGGGGGGGGGGAAGGCCAATGCAAAATACTCTCCTACACACGTAGTTCTTCCCCAGAGAGCAGATGAGAGAAAGAGCAAACCACATGTGACAGATGTTAGTCACGTCGCCGAATGCACCGCTGGCAGGAGCCATGGTGAGAGAGCAGTCGTAGAGCCCCTACAATAGTGCTGCCTTAATAGTTGCAGGTTCCAGGCAAAGATGCTATTACATGCTGTTAGTATAAATACAACTTGTGATTGTTTTTGCTTTTGCTGTTAGTGTCAAGGGAAATTGATTTTACAGATTATTGAGATTCTGTTTATTTGGAGAAAACCTATTTTTAAACAGCAATTAGTCATTTTATTGAGCAATCTATGGCTATTTATATTTTTGCTGTTTATGTTGTCTGCCATATAGAGCTAGCAATTTCCTAACTTGCATGATATTCCGTGCAAGGGTGTATTTTGGTTTCTGCTGCTGTGTCAGGCTAATGCCACTGTTGCTATGGTAATGGCCATGTTTGAGTCTGCTTTGTCACCTTTGTACTGCTGTTTTTTTCTTAAACACAAGTTCATGCTGCAGAGGCCTGAAAAGCAGACAGAGGGTTTGCTACAGGAGCTCAACCTCATCTCTTGTTTATTTATATATGATAGATTATAAAGCAGCATGGCAATTCCGTAGATGACTAAAGCTAAAAGCCAGCAGAGCTCATCAGATCTGCTCAAGCCAACATCCCATAGGAATGTCACCGTGTTATCCCTGTACGTCAGTCCAGTCATCCTGGTTGGGAAATACTGAAAGGCATCCCGACTTAATTAGAAGATACGTGTATCTCTCAGTCCATCCTCACCCTGCGTGGTTTCATCAAAAGTTTTAGAAATTCTCCATGGTTTAGAAAGAGGAAAGGTCTACCAAATTTTTCTTGGCTCCACCGTGACCTCCAGCGCTTTTTCAAGGTTGCCACATTTCCTGCCGCGTTCCCTTACCCCCAGGAACAGCTCTCGAGTGCATGCTTTCCCTTCCCGTTTGCCTACAGTAAAACATGTTTTGCTTGTCTGGGTGCAGCTGGCCGTGTGATTCAGCTAGCCTTTCAGCTTTATTTACCCTCCCACCTTTCTTCGGGCATGTTATCAGCGGTGATTTCATATTTATTTCCACATCGCTAACGAAGACGCAGGGGAGTGGCTGCGTGTGGAGCTCTAAGAAGCTCCAGCAGCAACTCCTGCACCTGAGGATACATCTGTTTTCTTTCCCCACCTTGTCACTCTACACCAGCGTTTTCCCAGTATGGAAAAGAGTATCAGACAGGAAGCAAGGCACAGGCTCCTTGGCCAGCTCTTTTAAGATTGCTGAATTTAAGCTATTTTAAAACGCAAATCTCTAGTGGAATTACTGCACCCTGCACTGTGGATGGACAGCACTTATTCCATCGTTCCCAGCTTGGAATTACCATCGGTGTGAAGCAAATCAGGGCTGACCTCTTGTTTGATTTCTAGAGAAAATCAAGGAGAAATGGTTAAAGTGAGCTAGACTGTTCAGCTGTCCTGAGTGCCTTGCACACACACCTCCCTCTTCCGGGGCAGGGGCAGCACGTGTGGCAAGGGAAGCAAACCAGAGCTTGGCCTTTAAAGAAGGAATGAGGCTCATCTACACCAGGCTGTCCAAAAACCGCATGAGCCTGGGCTCTGAAAAATGATAAACCAGCCCCGTTTCAAGGGAAGGACCAACCCCCGTTCCCCTTGCAGGCAGGAGGAGGGGGGCTTTCGGCAGGTATTTCTAGGCTGACTGCGGGCTGCTGTTAGCCTCCAGCAGCGGGAGGGTGAATAGCTCCACAGGAGATACGAGCATCACCCATGCTCTCCCTGAGCTGGGGTTAGAAGTCATGAAACTATGACTCACTTTAAGCTTTGTTTTGCGCCAGGAATTGCCAGTGTTTTCTTCCGAACCATGTAGGCTTCCCAACCACAGGACCTCCCTGTCGGCATCGTTTCTTGCTCCGGCTCTCCATGTCGTGCTATCAGAGCAGATAACAGCGAGGGCAGGGCACTCACAAAAGGTGCCCTTGGGGCTGCAGCCCACAGATGGGTATGGGCCGGGGGGGGGTGGCTTTTTGGCAGAGGGTCAGGATACGGGGTACACTACCCATACTACCTACCTACGTACATACACAGCTGATGGTGAAAGTGTGTTCATCATTCCTGAGCCATTTGTTTGAGGCAAATTGAACAACATGGCAATTACCCTCAAGGTATCCAGGGACCATCGGCTGTCTCTCGTGTGCACATGATATGATGAAACTGTTTTGGAAAGTAAAAAAAATAAAAGAGAGATTATTTATGTCCCTCACTATCTCCACGGCTCCTCGCTATCTCCAGGCAGCGTGGCTACGGAGATCTTTGATGTTTGCCACGCATGAAACAGCAGCATTGTCGGTACTTGCTTTTATAGCCTCAATACAATATTAACTGCGGTAATTTAAGATAGCCTGTAAAGAAATCTTGCGCAACTGTTTAAGTCTAGAGATATGGTTACCGTTGCTGTCTGATAGGTCGTCCTAATCGGATCAAGGCCATGGTCCACAATCCTCCCTGCCTCTTCCTAAAATGTAGCTGACAGTTTTAAGCGGTGTTTGTTCCTCAAGGACCCATAAAATCACATTTTAAGAAGGGGAAAGACACAAATCATCATGGAGTTCCAGTTTCCAGTAGTTTCTGTATTTTTTAAAGCCTTCCAAAAATCCTAAGAATTGAAGGAAAACTAGGGTCTCAGCAGAAGCAGCCCCTGCTTTTTCAAGAATGTAGAAACTGGACAACACTGGAAAATAAAAACTGTCACTCTAAACCATTGCTTATATCACTGCACAATGACAAATATATCAACTATGTTTTGTCTTCTCTGTCATTTCTGGATAAATGCCAGAATCATGAATATCAAAGCTATTAACGCCCCTCCAGCTTTGTTAGACGTGGGCCTGCCTGCATCTGAAAACGAGCATCACCTTTAGGGGAAAAGAGGTAAAACAAAAACCCTCTTAAAATCAACCGGCGCAGCTTTTCCCTACCATGGTTGCAGCTGCACCGTAGTATGGGAGAATCAGCGGAGAACTTGGTTTCTCTAGACGCTTTCCTCAGTGCGCAGAGCAGCTGGCTGGGTGCATGGGCACCGCTCGGGGTGGGACAGGAGAAGGTGGCAGGGACATTTCCACTGCTCCTGCTGTGGCTGGCTCCCCGAGCTGGGAGCGTGTGGGTGCCAGCTGAGTGGCACCAGGTCACCCACCCCTGCGAGGTCCTCCCGGGCTGCCTTGGCAGTGGCCGAAGGAGCCAGCCATGCTGCTGCAAACCAGGCAGCCGTGAGCCAGCATCCTTGTCTTCAGGCTGCCTTTGCACTTGTTTTTCACATCCAGGAAGGAGTAAGTCACATTTATTATTTATTTTGGTTATTCCTCCCTTACAAATCAAACAAAAAAGGTCAACAATGTTATTTCAGCTTATCTGCTTCCATAGCCTTGAAGTCGTCTCTGCCTTGGCTTTCCTGGCCTGCGATGTTTGGCAGCACGCAGAACAGCTACCTGACAGGTAGCAGAGATCTTTCTCCCGGATGTTAGATGTGGTGTTGTCTGCTTCCCTCTGCTTTTTGTTTGTGGTATTTACTTTTTTTTTAATTTTCTTTTCAGAAGGGTGCGAGACTGTTTTGTTCCTTTCTCCTCTTCTCCTCCTCCAAAGATGGGCTGAAACTTGACCTCCGGATTGTTCATCCCAGACGCTCTCAGGAAAGCTCTGAGTGGTAAATGAGGTTCCAAATGCAGGAAGAGATTACTGTATTTTTCTTTTTCTTTTTAAAACCTTGAATAGACGAAAATAGATGGTAATCAACAAACCTGTGGCTAGAGGAAAAATCCCTTTAACTCACATTTTACTTCAATTACGTTCAGGACAAAGAAACACATTGCACCATGTGCATGAATAGATGCTTTATTATTCAAAACAAGCTTCAAAGAGCATTACGTCCCCTATAGAAAATATGCAATCAGTGTTTAATTCAATGGTAGGATGCAAATTTAAATTCCCATAAGGGGAAGGCTGTTAATGCCATTTAAATTGGTTGTAAATTACAGATAATACGCTTGAGACCCGAATACAGATTAGCAGAGTGTTGCTTTATGAAGCCAGCCCGACTTTGAACTTATTGTGTATTTATTTACGGACAATAAGACAATGCAGGCTTGTTTACACCTATATTTTATTATCATCTGCCACAATACATATGCAGGAAAAAACCCACTTTGTTTTTAAAACACAGAAGCTCTTAGCTCCAGTTTGATGGGGATTGGTTGTGTGGTGATGTTCTTTGGTTGCAACCATGTCTGTTCTCCTCTCGCTCCACTCCAGCATTACGTGTTTCTACACCTTTTGAATCACGCAGAAATTAGCCCAGAGGAATCACCATTTCCCTATTGTGTTAGCGAGGGAGGGAAGATCCTGGCTGCTTGGTGCAAGCCATCATTTTGCGTGTGCTTGGGACACCAGCCCCTTGCAGGGCTCGGGAGCTGCCCCTGTCTGTACTGAGGTCAGTACCTTGGCTGTTACGCTATAGCGAGCCCGGTGTGTCTCTCCCCATGGCCACAGCTGTGGAGTGAGGAGCCCAGGCTCTCAGCAAGAGTTTTTAGGGTTTTTTTGTTTGTTTGTTTCCAAAGAAAACAAAGTTCTCTGGCTTCATCCTTTGCGCACCAAAATAATCATTAAAAACAACCAACGCACTTTAAGACCAGGGTGTTCAAAATGAGCCGCGTGTCTCACATGGCACCACGTCTGTTTGCTGTTACTTTCTGCAGCATATTTCTTACCCATTCTATTGCATTTGTATAAGACAATAACTTGTAGAACCAAGAATTTTTATTTTGTAAAAAGCAACTAACTAGTCATTCGAGAAGCAGCTCCGCAAACCACTGATGGTATGAATGGGCCCTTCTGGTATGGATCCCATTAAAGACACATTAGCAATGTTTTGCTGGGATGTGTCATTTCAGAGCACGTTTCTTCAGGTCCTGAGCACGTGTTGTACATCCCCAGGTGTATTGGTATTATGTCAGCATATTAAAAAGTGAAAGAACATATTTCATGTAGCACAAGTACCACACTTCGTGGTGAATTTCTTATCTGCCGAGAGCCATGGAAATATGGCCATTGATCTCAAACGCTATTTTGCAGAGTGGCTTTTTCGCTGGATGTATATGCGTGGGTGGGTGGAGAGGCAGAACTCACCTCTTTTTATTGTTTACGAGCCTTTCAGCTCCATTGTGGGAAATGCCCACTTCAGAGTTACCTGGCGTTTACATAACCGGTTGCATATTTATCCTACGATGTCTGCGGAGAAAAAAACCACTTATCCACCTTATTTTCCTCCCACTCTTCTCAGGCCCATCAGATTCTCTAACACACATGAAGCACTGGAGGTCCTTGTGCTTTTCTGTCACCTTAAGGAGCTCACTGCCATCAGAAAGCTCTTCTTGAACAGGACTAAAGGCTCTTCCCCTTACCCAGCCTTATCTCAAACTTCTCGTGCGTACACTAACCAGCTTGCACTGCTGCAGCCTGCACTGGGAAAGCACGGTGCTCAATTCTGGACCTTTGCAACTCCTCCTGACCTGAGGTCTGGGAGCCAGAACTGTCTGCTCTCACGGAAAGATAATTTCATTGTATGCAGGGGTGACAGCATTTCTCTATTTCTACTGGCCCAGATGCTCTTGAAACCTCCTTGTTTCTCTGGCTAAACTATTACAATGAAAGCAGCATGTTCAGTAATCTATCTCAAATGACTTCCAGGCCTGTATTAGGGTCACCAATTTCCAGAATACAACCCCCCATCTTACACCCCTGATCTGCTCCATTTATTTCTAAATTCATAATTGCACCAACGCCCATATCAAAATGCATGTGGTTTATATCAGTCATCATCTCCAGCGGTGCAGGTATTCCTTTCCAGGTTATAAAAACTGTATTAAATAGCATTAGATCAATATTAGGCTCCCATTGGACTCTACTACAACCACTCCGTATGGGATTGCCCTTCCCTACTTCCAGTTTTATTCAATCTCTCAGTTCATTAGATTAGCATCCTTTCAGCTGGAGCTGCGTTGGTTTTGTTTAGTGCTCTTTTTTTCCCCAAACACAAAAATGTAGGTACTTTATGACGATACCACCATTTGTGTCCTACGTAGTTGTGGTTTCGTGAAAAACACGCTATCATGTATGTTTGACAAAACCAGCTTTCCATCAAGTGATGTTGATTGGCATTACTTATGCTCACATCTTTCCAATTTTGACGGATTGCGTCCCCTATCAACCTTTCCCTCGACTATGCCTGGGATCAACGCCAAGATAACTGGTTCAGCATCTCCTGCACCATTCCTTTGGCTTTCTAAAACATTGGCCCAGCACTTGCTTTTAGGGCCCTTTTGGTCTTCTGCTCATTTGCTTTTTATTCCCTCCTCCCACTCCCACCTTTTGGGGATTTTCCCAGGGCTTAAAGATTTATCTCTGAGGGCTTCTCTGCTGCTTCTTATGTTACTCTTAGGTACAAGCCACTTAGACCTATAGATTTTAAAGAGTTACAGATTATGAGTAACCACAGATTGGATTTCAGACCCATCTATGCTATGTAGAGGGAAGGCATCCTTGCTGAAGTTCAGACACGGATCTAGGTTTCATTCTGGGCTCTTCCAACACCTTTTTGTTGCCAGCCAGCACAAAATGCTTACATGCCTTGGGCCAGCTTAGCCGTTGCTTTATACTTTTCCTGGTGATTTGCATCAGCTCAGTGTGGGCATACACTTCCACATCAGCCTGACATTTATCACTGCACTTTCAGTGCTGCCAGCTCAAACCTGGCTGTGCTCTGATTGAAGTAATTTGGTTTTGAAATGGACACCATTAGCATCACAAGTGGTTTCTGGATTCTAGGATGCAAGATCTGAAGTTGCCTGCTATCTCTAAGTGCTGAATTTCCCAGGCTCCTCTGTAGTATGAATAAGTTACACTGTTTCGTTAAGGAGAAATGGGTATTTTCATTTCTATCTCCACACCAGGGTCAAAGGTGAGTGTCACTGCAAGGAGGAAGACAGCAGAGTCACATCCAACATGTTTGACCCTAGCACACAACAGGCTTGATCCTGCACTGTGAGTCTCATTGATTTCCACTGTGGGACATATCCAGCACTTAATAGCCTCAAGGCCCCAGAACCATCTTCCCAAAATTTGAAAACTTAAATACCGTAACTTCTTAACGGTCTCATTTAATTAAAACCACACAGAAGCAAGGCTGATAGGCAGGCGTGCCACTACCGTGTCACGGTAGGATTGCTCCCAAACGTGACAGAAATGAGTTTCCCTCTGTCCCTCACTCCGCACCCCTACCTCTCTCACCTCCTCTAATCATGCTCTTCTCAGAGTAATTAAAGGAATTTCCTCCTTTGTCTTCTCAGCTGCAGATACCGATTTGCAACCTCATTTGACTGTTGATTAACACGCCTTCAGAGCAAAACTCAGGGTACACTTCCAGCCTCCTGTGAGTGCTGGCACCCCCGTCCTTCTCCGCTCACACAGAAGATGCACCCAGTGCACCCCCATCTCCTCGCTCACCTACACACATCCCTTGCTTTGCAGCAGAGCATCCCTCCGCAAGGGCAGGTGCCCACACGTGTCCCATGGACACAACAGACCAGAGCAGTGTGACTCAGAGACGGGTTAAAGAAGAGGTTAAACCCTCCCTGGATCCACCACTTGGTAGCCTGTTTCACCATGCACAGGGCTGTCTAGGGTTTATGGCTTTGAACAGAAAGCCAAGTTTGCTCTTTGAGTTTCTGCATGAAATAGTGTGATAACGTATCAGTCGCCTAATGTCAAGATACTTTGGGCTATATTCATAAATGCTTCAGTGAATTGGTAAAGACACAATAAATTACTGCTTCAGAAGTTTCTTCATTCACCTGCTCCAGGCAAATGGGAGAAGGACAATCAATATTTCCTTTTGAAATGCCAGAAATCCTAAACATACGAAATTTCCTGACAGTCCCTACACTTGCACTGGGATTTTACGAGGTTGCATCAGTTGACCTTCCCCCTTTCAGAGCTCAAGTAAGATGGAAAAAAAAGCAAATTGTAATAAATACAGCCACAGACGGATTTAAGTACAATACCGCAAACGAAAGGACATTCAGTAATCCAGAAAATGGGCCATTTTCTAAAGGCAGTTCATTCTGAATTTTCAGTGAAGGAATTGATAACATTTCCCATTGAAATGGAAATTAAATGGAGTTTAGTGGGACAAAGTTTTGCTCAGTAAAAGCCTCTGGTTCTGAGCCAGCATATTAACAAAGCTTTACAGATGAGAGAACGGGAGTTTTTTGTTTGTGTTGGGGTTTTTTTTCCTACCAAGACCATGGATTTATGGAAGAAGGAGGTAAGAAGGTGGTGGTACTGCCCCAACAACCACCAGCGAGCCAGCCATTGCTCCTTCTCAATGTTGCAGCCAGGTGCATCTTAGAGCAGACTGTGTGGCCATTCCTCATCTGAGAGCATGGGCTTTTGTCTTCCATGTCTTTTAGCTTTTGAAGTTTCTTCCTTCTGTCTTCTGTCTGTCTTTTGCTCCTGGAATGCTTGTTTCCCCCTCGGCCACTTCCACACATTCCCCCGTGCATGAGAAAATCCTTCAGATTTCACAAAGCACCCTTCTTTCCCTTTTCTTTAAATTTCTCTTGAAAACATTCCTCAGCCACAAAACCTACAAATCTCTCCCATCTGGGGCTGGTTAGGCAAATACGAGCTGTGACTTCTGGTTTTCTGCAAACCCTCTTTCTTTTATTGCTCCCCCACTTTCCCAACCCAGCTGTACGCCCATTTTGCCCACACCCCTTGCACCCTTTTAACATGCAGATCTCATGGCGAGGGGGCTCTTCTTTCTCACAACCCACTTGCGAGACGCCCAGCACAGAGCCTTAGCTATCAGGTGCCCTGGCTGGAGTTACAGAGAGGGAGCCGGCGGGGAATTTGCAAAGCACATTCCTCTATCGCTCCAGCTGATGGAAGCAGAGCGAGTGACCTTGCCGTCCACACACTGCCAGTGCCAGCGTGCTCAGCGCCTTACCCCTCTGTGGGCAAGCTCTCAGCAATCAGTTAAATATTCAGCTTTTTTGCGAGGTTCAGTTGCTGTTATGCTGCTCACAAACCCCGCTTCGGTCGTTCTTTGCACAACACTAGGTGCTCCACAGAAAAGCCAAAACATGGGCCCTGAAGAATGACATGGGCCCAATGTCATTCTGAGGTCGGCACAACTCCTGCGGCCTACCCGTGTTCTGATGAAAATCTACGGGTCGATACACTTTTAGGTGTCTCTGACAGAAATGTTGTCTGCCAGGAAATAAATTCTGGTTTATAAAACTGTCTTGTCCGTACGAGGAACAGGGAAGCCATTTTCCCACTGTGTCTCATCCCTGTCCCTAAATACTTAGGACATGCCACATATGTGGAGGTGAGAGCTAGGTGATAAATTGCAGAGCGGTGTGCTAAATGGGTTTGTGTTGTGCCCCAACAGCTTCCCCTGCCCTCTGACTCTTATCCCGTCTCTCAGGATTTATCAGAAAGCCCACCACCACAAAAAATAAAACACAGCCCAGCCACCTGGAGAGGGTTTGGTTTTTTCTTCTTCCAGACAAAAGAATTTCCAGACAATGTAACTTGGCCAGGGGATGAGATGAGCAAGATGTAGTCCTGGACAGGTTAGCAACTCCTTTATACATAACATTGCCACAACCCTCAGGCTTCTATCCATCAGCTGGTGCAAACAGGGAGTGAAGTCTGGCTGCTCGGACGTGGCCGCCTTTCGCCACAAGCGTGGCACAAGATGGGAAAGTGGAGAATCAGACCGTGCGATGTTCACATTTAATCTTTGAGGGAGAGAAATGAAAGGGCCATGGCACTGGGAAGGAGAGCTTTCCTGTTTCCCAGTGACACTCTATTTAGATCTGAAAGAGCTCCCAGAAAGGACTTAAAGTATGAGAGACCTTTGTTTTTGAAAACACAATTTTGGCTCATTTCAGAGGGGTTTTATGGTTTTCTGTGGGCATGGATAACTGGATTCTTGACAAGTCCTTTTGTGTCCTTTACCAGCAAAAGGATACAGAAGCTGTCACAGTATTTTTAAAACTTTCCAAGACCACATTTTCTCATTTTTCCTTAATATGTTTGATCTATTTGACATCACCTTCATCTGGTGTATACACATTTTATTTACATTAACGTAGAACAGGCTGTGAAATTTACTTGGATGAAGTCAAACTGATTCAACCTTCTACTTTTGCTTCTCTTGCTAAGAGCTAATTCTCTTTTACCTCCCACATTAAAGTCCACTGCTCTCATCGTTAGAAAGTCTCAGAGGCCAGGATGTACCATTTAGCAATGACCATAAAGAATTAGGTAACGATGAATTTGTAGAAATATATAAAAATATCATACCATTTAAGTATGTATCACTTAAATATTAAGTATGTATTAATCTCAAGAACCAACAGTGAATTATAATGAAAATCATGCGTTGCATGAACCTGTTGCAGCTCACATCACCCCTTACTAGTGACCCTGCACATAAGCCACTCTCAATTGTTTCTATCCACGTGGTACATAAACATAGTCCAAAAGGGCTTTTGACCATCACAGCCAAGGGCTGGAGTGCAATTCAACCGGGAGGTTGATAAGCTGCTCAGAGTCTGCTGAGCAGGAGCCTGAAGCCCTGGGAGGCCTGTGGCAGCGTGACAATGGCCATGACCTGGAGTCACGGAGGTTGGGCTGGCACCGGGATGGGGATTCGGAGCTGCCCTCACTGGTACGGACCAAAGAGGACTGAAGCCATGTGATTTCCTTAGCGTTGGGGACTTCTGTGTCCTTGGAGAACAGGTGAGATTTACTTCAAACATCTTTAATAAAAGAAAATGACGATAAGCCATTCTCCAGGCAAGAGTTGTAAATACAACTATGTATATTGGCTTTTAAAATAGAGACATTAGCCAGAATATCTCAGACTGTGTAATTTAGGGTCTTTTATCATTTCATCTTCCAGTTATAGTACCAGAAGAAGTGATGTCTGGAAGATAAATTTCGCATGCAGAAGAAAATCCCTCACTTAAAATAGGTTTAATACTTGAATGGTGCAATAGAAAGGCCAGTTTTATTGTTTTTCCAAAAATGGACTTAAAAACTCAGAACCTCCTGCAAAATGGGTGAGTTTTTAAAAACCACCTAAGCTTTTATGAGTTTCAGATCTTTCCCTCCTTCAGCATCATAGGGAGCAAGGTTATTGTAGTCTGAGAATCCCAGTGTATTTTTCATGATGCATCAGTGTGCAGCAATGGGTTAAGCGGGGGGTTATTACACATAGACTACAGTAATGCCTGTTTCCCAGTAGAATGGAGGATGCAGACTTTACAAGTTTCTGAGGTTAAATTATAACAATGACTTTGACCAGTCTTCAAGCTCTTGTACTGAAGCAGATGTTCATACTTTACCTCCATGTGTGATATAGCTATTGAACAAAATTAAATGGCACAGCAGATGCAGTCGATATGTGATGTATGCAATTTGGTGACCTTATGGAAGCAGGGAGGAAATCAGACTTCACAACTGTTCATGGTCTGTTCGCTGTTTGTGGAAGGTTAAGACCAACAGGTGAAAAAGATTGGGAAGTTATATTGAAAACAGGGCGGTCTGAATGAAAGGAACGCGGAGCCCCCGCCATGCGATCTATAGGTAATGTGTAATTATCAAAAAGGAAACCTGCTTTTCACATAGCATGTAGGCAACAGACCGTCACAGGAAACAAGGAGCACGGCAGCTCTGCATGTGTATTTCACCTAAAGAAAACCCAGAATTAAGTCAGCCTTAGCAGAAAAGTGCATGGCAAATTAATCCTCTCTTAGAGACAAGAAAAATCGTCCCAGTAACTGACAATCTCAACCATGTCTGTGTGTCCTGGAGGACAAGCAAATGCGTAGAGGCACAGTGGGTGAAGGTAAGGCCAACCAGCAGGACTCAGGAGGTACCCTGGGCATCCTGCGTTTGGGAAGACTCACAAGGGACATTGCTGAGACACCAAAAAATCCTTTACTTTATGAAATACACTTCATGACCTGTGAGTGCATAAATCATCCAAGAAGAAATTTGTCTCTCTGGTCTGCGATGCAGATCACGGTGAAGTGGCAGGAGTGCAGTCTTTGCTTGGCTGCAGAGCATGAAGGGGACGCAGTCCTCCACACCTCCTGACACAGCAGGCCAGACCCTGTTTCCTTCCCACCATCCTGTCTGGTTAGCTGCCAGCACTGCAGGCAGCACTTGCCTTTGCTACTAGAAGCCAGCCTCCCTTCCCGCAGTATGTATGTCCTGACCAGTCCTGTGTTGGCATTTGCCCTCGCTCTTGACCTGCCCTGGCCAGCCCTACATGCCCCAGCAGACTGACCTGTACATCAGCTTGTCCCTGTCAAGTACCTGAATGACGGGAAAAGTCTGAAAATCTGAGTGAAGATGCCGCTTGTCCATACCGTGGCCTGGAGTGCTTCAGTCCCTAGTCCCACCATCCCACTCAGAGATGCCTTGAAGAGTGTGTGTGCACATGTGCGTGCATGTGTGTGAGCTCCACACTGAGTGAAGAGAACAGATTTTTGTGCTGCGTGCTCCTATCTGAGACATATGGATTTCATAGGAGAAATCATGCAGAAGTTAGCCCAGAGCTAAAAAATCTCCCCCCATATGTATGTGTAATCAGAACTATACAGCACCACCCGGATGATGTCTCACCTACACATGAGACAGCAGCTCCCATATTTCCCCAGCTCTGCTGGGAACACCTTTCCTCCCTCCTCTTGGAGCACTTTGTACTGGAAACGCACAGCCGTCCTGTGCCTGATGAACCCTCCCAGGATTTTCTGCCCTATGTGTAATTTCTGACAGGGGAGCCTCCAGCTGGTGCCAGTAGTGTTTGTACCATCCCTGAGAGCAAGGCCTGGCATTCAGGACTATTGGGTTTCGTTTGCTTTCGACTGGTCTGCCTTTCAAGATCACCCAGTTTTCCTGTGTGGTCGAGCACTGCATTCCTGCCAATAGGTATATATTTTTTGGAGACTACTGCAAGTGTTTGATTAGCAGCATGACTCTGGAAACAACACTGGTTCCCAATGTGTCTCCCGAACCGCACCGCATCACTTCTAGCCCACAGAGTATCTGACTTGTGGAGCACGGGTTTACCCAAAAGGCATTTTTCTGCCCAAAAAGTGCTCTCCTGCAGCAGTATCAACATGGAACTGGTGAGCAGGCAGCAGAGATGGCCAATGAAAACCCCATCCTATGCCCAGTTGATGTGAAACGGACGTTGTAGGCTTCAGGAGGCTTTGTTCTTCACCAAGTCTTTTCCAAAATAGTGTTGAGGGACTGCTGACAGAGCAGCTCCCCCCTCCATCTGTACTCAAGTGCTTGTGCAAGGGGTCCTTGCCTGTGGCACCATTCTGGGGTCCACGTGTGGGAATGCCAGTGTTTTGGCCAGCCACCCTCAGCACAGGTGTAAAAATCCTCATTTAAGACTAATTATAGCAAAGTAATTATTTCTGAGCCATGATGGCAGGCAGTGCCAATTAGCTCTAAATAGGATGTAAGCAGCGGTGGGGAGAAAACCTCTGTCGGGAGAATCAAAGCTAGAAGAGGCTAAGAAGAGCCCAGACACATGCAAAATAAACAGAAGTCTTTTCAAGCTGAGGATTAGGTCACGTTATTGCTTCTCAGTTTCCAATAACCCCAAGTCCTGGAAAGAAGGCAGGCAGAAGGTTGGGCTTTCTCTGCTCTGCTGCAGATGGGGAATGCCCTCCCAGCAGCCCTTGCCAAATAAAAACATAATAGACTTAATCAGGGTAATTTTCTGAAAGGCAGCTCTACTGTTGTTGCCAGCACCCTTACCCTGGTAGCCACGTCCGCAGTTTTCGTGTTCGGCACATTTCATGTGCTCAACAGAAGCCCATCAGACAGTGTTTCCTTTGGCTGGCCAGAGGAAATCCTGCTTGATTCCTCCCCGGCTTATTCCAGGCACAGCCTTACAGCGAGCGTCTCATACCTTTGGGTTTCATCCCGATCAATAGACTTGGGCTGGTGGGCAGCTGCGTTTTCAAGAGCTGAACGTAAAGGCGTTCGAGAGGATTTCAGACTCATTGATAACGTTTTACAGTGTTATCTCAAAAAAATATTTACAGCTTTCCTTAAACATTACAACTAACTTTCTGATTTTAATATACATTTGTCCCATGGGTTTTTCACCCATTAAGATAGATTAAGTGACTATTCTAATGTACAATAGCAGATTTTGCCCTGTGGTTTAGTGGCTGGCTGTGGTTGAGTGATACCCAGCCCTCTGAATCCCTGCTGAGTATCTAAGCTCTGTGAGCTGCAGTGAATGCATTTAATCTACATAAAAAGAACACAAATTGCATGTTAGCCTTTCTGAGCCCAGTAATCAGTTTTACAGTTTACTTGGTATGCTTCTCCGCAGTCCTAGTGGCTCCAAGGAGGTTCCAAGGATTCTTCCCCTTTTTTTTTTCCCCCTACCCATCTCACGTGGAAGAAAAGTGTTAGCATTTTGATTGTGCTCATTCCCTGACCCCTGTAATTTAACCATTGTTCATATTTAGTGCCGACTGGAGTCCTGCGGGGCAGCTGATAACAATAATTTGTAATAAGGCATACGCAGGCTCCATTTTTTTTTATCCTTGTTTTCCCTAATAATGCAAAATTAAATTTGTTAATTAAAACAGATGAAATCAAATAGGATTCTGGGGCTGCAAAAATACATGGATTATCCTGGCCTCACATTTAGGATGATTATAATATTTGGCATGTATAGAGAGCTTCAAAGCGGCATCACAGTTAATCCTTACCCTACCACCTCTCTGAAGTGTGTTGTTATTCCTCAATTTGCGGTTGAGGGTGCCCAAGCAAAGAGGTTAACTCCAAAATTAGCCAAAGCCTGCGCAGGCACGAGTGGCTTGCTGCATGCACCCCACCCCCCAGAGCGTAGGCTCAGATGGTCAGGAGATTACCAGGGAAGCCCATAGGTCCCCTGAGCTTTTGCAGAGCAGGGGATTTGGAGGTGACATTTCGAAACAGGGCTCGGAGGCTGTGGATTCAGTCAGGGCACTCCGAGCCAGAGGCACATGGAGCATCCTGCCGGTCCTGTCACAGCAGCACCGTGTGTAGACTGCGAGGTGCAAACCGAGTTGCTCACCCTGCCAGCTGCCGCCCAGCGTGACATGCAACTGAGAAGCTCGTCCCAGAATTATTATAGTCCCAAACATACACGTGCTCTCTGGGACTCGGGGAAGAAGCAAGACTAAACTAAGGACTAGGGGAAAAACCATACAAAACACCCTTTAGACCACACAGTTCTCTGACAAAATGCATTTTCAGCCAGATATTTTGTGACGTAATGTTGATATTGGTGTTGGCAGATGAAAAAATACTTTAACCTTCCATCTCAACCCAGTTCCAGCTCAGGCCATTTTGGTATTTTTAGTATTGCCATTTTCATAAACAAATACACTTTGGTGTGCGAGAGGAATCGAAAAGGAAATTAAACACACCAAAACATGATGTCTTGGCACCTCCGCAATTCAATTTGGAGAAGAGTTGGATTTTCTGGGGCAATGCAGGATGAGACGCTCCCTGCTTAGGGCTCAGTGCTGCTCCCTACCCCTGAGCTGCAAACTCCTGAAACGGCAAAATCCTGGTTCCCGAGCATCTCTGATGGGGATAACGCATGAGATGGAGGGAGTGGGCATAAGCTGGGGCTGAGGCTGACCGTGACAAGTTTTCTCATTACAACTCGCGGCTATAAAAGTCCTCCGCTGCGCTGTGGGAGCGGAGCTGCAGCCTTTGGCCTCTCTTGTGGCTTGCCAGTTGGGATGGGAGCATCAGACCCCATGCTGGGGTAAGCAACTGATTCTGCCTAAAAGGCTCATTTTTACTCTGGTATAAGGGAATAAAGGGAAACCCCAAAACCATGGCCCTCCACTCAAAAGGCTGGGACAGAGGCACAGTGACATCTCAGAGCCATGAGTTGATGGCAGGTGACAGGACTCTCCCAGAGGGATCAGCCTGGGTATTCCTCATGTACCATGGGCTCCCCAGTGGGTCGGAGCGATGCGGGCTATCCTTGCTGAAGGGGACAGCCATAAACCAGCCCATGATACGAGCTAATGAGGAACACGATGAGGGGTGAGAAGCTGAGGGTGACTGATAGCAGACAAAACTGATGCTCCTGGGAACGTCTCGTATGGCCTGGAAAATGGCTTGTAGCCTCTGTTGGCTGTAACAGACAAGGTTAGAAGGATCATCTCCATGTTCTTCCCAAAAATATCTACCTTCAGCATACAGTATGTTCTGGCAGCTCAAAAAAATGAATGTTGCAGAAAGCCGTGAGGATGTTGAAAACAGATTACGTCTTTTTTCCTTGGAGCAAATCTTCAGGACATCTGGAGGACAGCTATAAAATGTTCCTATTTTATGTTTTAATTACATTTTGAGATTGTTAGGCTAAGCATCCTCTGCTTTAAAAAGAGCAAACTTCATGCTACAAGTATACAGAAAATGAAAAGATCTACCAAGAACTGTAGCTATGTTTTGGTTAGTTGTCACTTGTAACTCAGTATATTATAAATAATGGAAGAGGGAACATTAAAACATGAGCTCCAACAATTTTCACCAAGAGTCCAACAAAGAACCAGACTATAGGTGTTGACAAGAATTGTTTTGTGGAGAATGATATGGCATATTGCAGAGCCTGCGAACATCAGCTTTACATAAACTTCTTCCATATGAGATGTTAATCAGGACGGAGAACTGAAGGATCTGAAAACAATCAACGTTTCTTCTCTCAAACCCCTCACGTTCAGTGTGAGGAGTTCGTGGTATCCCTGTGCGGTGGGAATGCAGCAGGATCTAGGGTAGCCGTGGGCTGATCGGGGGCGGGTGTATCTTCGGAGGTGTGTTGGGCAGCCCCCGAGCTGCCCCAGCTGAGCCAGGCCAGGGAAGGGGCTTGCTTGGGGTAGGGGAGGTGGGACCCAGTGAAACAAACTTCTGAACTAGGGAGAACCAGACTTGAATGAGCCAGGGACAGGTGTTTCAGTGTTAAAAAATGAATAAAAGATGGAGTAGAAAGTACCTGGGATGTTTAAAGGAGCAAATGCAAGGGGAGTGCCAGCAGCAAAGGAGACGGACCTGCAGATGTACACACGCAGCTTAGATGAATAGGTGGGTTACTGTAGTTCCTACAGATTAACTTTGGTGATAAATGAAATGAATTTGCAAAGTTAATGTAATAGCTATATGCAAAATATGAGTACATCTTCAAATATACTGATATCAATACATTTTAGGTGCACGCAACTATATATGAAAACACGTAAGCGTGGTTAGCATATCTTTTGAACCAGAATTTGGAAGGAAGGAGCAATTTTCAAAGAAGTAAACAGTTATGTTTGACAGTTTCTAAGTAAGGTTTCAGTTTTGTGTTTTGAAATGTCATTTTGATTTTCATAATTGCAAAATGCATTTGAAAAAAAAAAAAAACAAAAACAAACAGGGGCCCAATTCCCCCTATTTACCTTTGTGTAAGGCTCTGGTGGTGGAATACGGTTTGATTGCAAAATATATGCTGTTCCCAAGGGAACTGCTGCTTGGAAGGACTCGCTAGCCGTGATTAGACTGATCAGATGATCATTTGCTCTCAGCTTAAGCTAATATAATGCCAGAGAAAGTAAATTGCCTTGAAGGAGCTGCGTTACGGTCACCTGGCAAGCTTCACTTCCTTGGGTAAAAAGGTCCGAAACAAAGTTGCTATGACCAGGGGACTGCTCTTAGCTCGGAGCAGCACCCCGGCTGAATTCAAAGGCCGGATCTGCAGATGCGGTTGGTTGGTATCACCTTGTGTTGTTCTCGCACCGTTCCCGTCCAGACCAGCACTGATTTCATCAGTTTGTGTTAGGGCAACTCACTAAACCGTGGGGCACAGCCAATTCCTAACGAGAATGACTCTTGGGGTTTTTTGGTGCTAAACTGATCAAGGCAGCACCACCCTAGGAAAGCTCCAGGGACCATGCTCAGATCCCCTGCACCCACCACCAGCCTGACATCTCCACCATCTGTACCTGCCGCCCATCTGAGGTGCCCATCATCTCCAGCCCCTAGCAGGGAAGGCCACCGAGCCATGCATGCCCCTGCTGGTCCCAGGGTTTGGTATAGCGGTGCTCTGGAGGCTGATGGGACCTCTCTCCCTCAGTTCTTCCCAGCCCTTCCTGCCGCGGCTGGGTCCCACCTCTGCTTATAACTCTATTACAGTGGGTCAGGTCTTCAGCACACACAACCTGGGAACACACTGTTAAGAGCAATGTTCCAAATTATCTACACATTTTTCACCTTCTCCTTTTTTTGTCCCTCTAAATGCTCTCGGGGGATATTTGTGGGGTTTTTTAATTTTTTTTTTTTTTCCCGCAACATGAATCAGAAAGATTAATGCAAAGTCAAGCAATCTTCTTTTCCTTAAACAAAGTCACTCGCACTTATACTTTCACTCCCCACCTCTTGGGGAGTGAATATTTATACATTGAATTCTGCAGTAATAATTTAACTCCAGTATGCCTCATGCTGCCAGAAATTCCAGTGCTATACATATTCGTTCAAGTAAGAGAGTGTATTTGGGACTTTAAGAGAGTGAAGCTAGAAGAATCCCAAACTCGGAGTGTTTAATCCCACAAATAACTACACAGGGCCAGGCGGGAGTGCCTTCGGAGAGTTCCAAGTGTCTGTGCTCTGCAGGATGAGGCTCGGGATCAGAAAGAAAAGAGAAAATCTCCTGGGAGCATGTCCAGCTTCCGTCTCCCATTCTCAGGCTTGTGATCACGTAACCTCAACCCATGGTCTTTCTCATCTTGCATGGCCACAGAGATGTGCCTCAGACTCTGGTCTAGGAAATTGTGCTACATGTCAGGCACTTTCCTCCCCCAGAAGTCTCAGCTAGGTTTTCTTTGCCTTGACCTTTGGTCAACACTCACTGTCCTACCATAAATAATTCCCCACCTTTGTTTAAACTGTTAAACCGAAGGTATTTATTGCTTGTCATCATATTCCCCAGGGCTTTTCCTCTCTCCGCTAAATACACTGGTGATCTGTAGTCAGGTTTTGTAAGTCTTACCCTCCTGTCTGTCCATCCTTCCATGTGTCCCTCCTGACCTGGTCCCACAGGCAGCTAACACGTTTTCAGCCAGTCTCCAGGGAACATGAACTTGTCTCTGGAGGGATGGAGAAGGAAGGGCATGGTGGCAGTGCAGAAGTCTGGCTTCTAACACACAGTTTACACAGCCCACCAAGGTCGTCACCATTTTCACTTGATGAGTAGCAACTGATCCCATGTAACCCTGCTCCCAAACAAGGCTATTATACCCAAGCTGCAGGACAGTCAAATTTCATTATCCCTTCTGCAAAACATATGGAGGAAACAAAATATTGGAGGATACTCCAGTGACAGCTAATGACATTACTGAAATTACTATAAATATCATCTTTAATCTAATCAAAAACAGTATATCAAAAGCATTAAAGCTGCAGATGCTTACTGTGCCAGGGGGGAGCCAAATGAAGCCTTACAGATGTGTCATACTGTGAAGCTATATTTGCATAATAGAAAATGAATGCTGGTTGTATCTCAGATTTCTGCTGCTTTTTAAACCGGGGGCATCCAGACGTTACATTTAGTGAAGATCTTTTTCGATAGCCCAAGGTTTGGGCAGACAAACAAAAGTGAAAAACAGCTGTGGGCCTGACAAAAAAATTCCCAATGAATGGTCACTTTATCCCTTGCTAATTATTACCTGGGCTACTCGGGCATGTATTTAATTAGCATCATTTCTCTTGAAAGAACATCTCGCCAAACTGATGCTGAGCGTGGGGTGAGAGTCAGCAAAGTAACATCAATCAGTTAATTAACTGGTTAACACATTTCCTTCCTTCTTAATTTCTGCTTTTGATTTTCATTCAGCTGCTCCTGGTATTTGGATTTTCAGGAGGGTTGTTTCTGGGCAGCTGGAGGTAGTGGTGGGTTAGAGGGGCCCTGCCAACGTGACCTTTGTGATATTATTCTGCTGTTACAGGGAGAGGATGCTTTTGTGCCTTTGTGGGGTCTCTAGCACGACAGTGAACACTTCTGGGAAATAAAATAACAGGTGTACATTTATTAAACACAGGCACAGTCCCGCTTACTGCTGGAGAAATGAACAGGGACAGCACACCTCCCACCACTGGGCACACTGGACTTCAGAGATGCTCCTGGACTTCGGCACAGAGCTGCTTCCCGAACCAGAATATTTCTAAAATGACAGAGCTGCAACAGTTTTGGGCTTCCACGAGCATGAACCAAGACACACCAACAAAGCTGGGCAACGCACTGCTTCCTTCACAGTGTGCTCGCCTATGGCAACCGAGAGCACTACATTGCTGGGACTATCAAAATCTTATTGAAACAGAGCCTAGTAATATTTTCATTTGACTTCATTCCAGCACGAGGTACAGAGCAAGAAAAGAAGAATGTGGTGGGTGTTTTTCATTTTGCTTTAGGTTGTTGTCTGTTCCTCTGTATGGACACACCACTCAGCAATGCCTCCCTCCAAAGACTACTTAAACCTCAGCCATGTCCTTTCCTGAGCTGTGCAGGTCTCCCAGGCGCCCTACCTCCAGCCACCCTAGCTTTGGTCGTGCTTCAACTTCCCTCTTTGGTGGGATGAGAAGAGCACTTGTTTCTGGTAAAGCAATCCAGTTCCGGGTTACACACAGGTGATGCTGGTGTAACAGATCAGCCAAGTGTTTCCCAGCCACCTCATACAGTTGGGCTACGTGGAAGGAGATGCGAGTCCAGCAGCAATGTGTTTTTTCTCCCCCTCCTCCCTCAGCGCTTTGGAAGGAGATTTTGTGGTTGTCCTAAAGGGACTGTGGTAGAAACATGCATTATGAAGGCAGAAAAGGGTGATATGGGCCTGATGATAACTTGGCCTGAGCATTGTGGAAGTCCGTGATCACCCCTGTGCTCATCGACCCCCATAGGAGCATTGCCCTGGGCAGGACAGCAAAGCTCAGTCTTCATGGGGTGGCTGAGGATGGATTTTACTAGACTGCACACTAGATTTTACCTGGCACAGGGCCCACACTGTGGTCTCTACTGGAAAAAATGGATTTTGCCCTAAAAGATTATGTGTCTGGATTTATTTATGCAGCAATTTGCATGAAGATATTAATTTTAAAATTAGTCCCCCAAAAGCACCAGGAAAAGAAAGAGGCTCACTGGAAAAAGGATTTCTGTTCAGCTTTAATTTAAAGTGGAAAATAATGTTTGTACTGCTGCATGCCAAATATATTACAAGGATTTGAGATTATAATATAGAGTAGGTTAATGGCAGTTCCGTAATCTAATCTGCTGTTGAATTCCGATTTTAGCAACCATCTTTCCTCCTCGAGCTTAGAAGGTCTTTGTGTTTCCATAAACTCCAACAGATTCAGAGTTCAGAGTTGAAAGCTCAGTGATTTAAATTCGCCACGCTGCTAAGTGCTAAGGCTTAAGAGCAGTGAGTAACCGCAGTGCGGATTTTTTTGTACACCAGGACTTCTCCCGCTCCCTGAGCCAGCAACCAAATCCATCCCCAGGGATTTGCACCCCAGCCCCCATGGGCTGCTGCCCATGGGGTGCTGTATGTTCCTGACTCTTTTGCAGCGGTGCTCACCGGGAGAGCCTGCTTGCCTGTGCTGGGGGAACTCCCCGCAGGCAGGACACACCAGCAATTTCACTTTTAAACATAGCTCGTGTTCTCCACCCTCGGTGGACAAGCGTGTCCAAAGGCAAGCCCTAGAAACGCAGGCCACATTGCATGGTGCTCTTGGGCATCTCCCTCTCCATGGGGACATGGGAGGCAGGCAGCCAAGTTCCTCTCGCTGCCCGTTTTCCCAGAGAGGACAGCAAGCAGAGGCGGAGATCTGCTGATGTGGACTGCAGCGGGACCCAGTAGGTGCACCCGACCCAGCAGCACGGCCTGCAGGCTGGTTCTCCGCTGTGCTTTAAAGGGATGCTGAGCATGCTGTGCTCTATTAGGAGCAAATCTGAGGGGCAGAAGCACCGCGTCACGTTGGGTGTTTCCAGCCGCCTGAAAAGACATGAGCTGACTGTGCCTCTTAAATGATGCTTTTAACTCTGCTCAACAGAAAATGTTGACAGGCACAGCGTGGATTTAGTATTTTGAGACATGGAAAGGCTGGGGAAGGAGGAGGGGGGTGTCCGACGGTTTAGAAGGGGAATACTTAGGGAAGATGCAGAAGAAGAAGCAGCCAGCAACTGGTACGCCTAACCTACAAATGTCAGCTTTACAGAGTGAGTCAGTCTAAAAATAACCTCCAATTGTCTCCCAGCTACTCCAGCAGCACAGCGAAAGCGCAAGTGGTTGAGAAAAATCACCAGAGGGGGGAAGAAGGATTCTCTGTCTGGCTTCTTTTTTTTTTTTTTTTAATGCTATGCTTTTAGAAATTTCTGATTAAAAAATGAAGCAAATACCAGGCTCTCGGAAGTCTAGATACAAGTTAACCTTGTCTAATTGTATTCACTCTATTTATTTTGCCTCTGAAAATCAGCATAAACTGAATTCCAGATATTCCCTGGAATGCTCTAAATGTAAAACATGGGTCTCCTTGCAGAATTGCGTGAGAGCATAGCCCATCATCCAGACTAGACTCCCTTTCTAGACTCAATATTTTAAATGAGAGTATTGAATATCTCTCCCTATAATTTGCATGCTTTCTGTTTTAGCAGTCTCCCTGTTCGTTTACACCCTATGAACTATTCCTTTCTCTTTTCAGTGATCATTGAAACACAGTCTGTCTGTGGCAGCATCAAATTAATCCATAATAGTATTTCAGAATAATTCTTAATGCATGATCCAGAATCTGTAGGTTACTTTTTTTCCCCTTCCCTGTCTGAAGCCATTGCTCTACAACAGGTACATACTGGCTTCAGATGTATGCACATTATTCTGTCCATCACTGTTCCATCCCTACGCACTGCCATTTGGTATGGCAAACCAATCAACCCAAAAGGAAAGACCTGACACATGCACATTGTGAACAAACAAGCAAAAATGCTTTTGAAAGACAAGAAAACTAAATACCTCTCCAATGATAAATAGCACTGCTGCTCACCTGCAAATGTGATGCAGATGGAACATGCTGCTGGGGATTAGAGGGGCTACTTTTTCCTATTAATACTGCATAATTCTCTGGTTTAGGGTCTCCCTCCCAGCTGGGAACGATGATGCCATGGGGTCCTTCCACTCTGGAACGAGAGATTTTCCAGAAGCTGAGGTTTTAAAAAGTTAAGCCTGGAAAGTACAATTTTGGGGCTTAAAACATTCCTCATGTATTCTGCTATATTCCCCTTTTCTACTCTGTGAGTAGAAAAAACCCAGAGGGGTTCCAGACAGACTCTTAATGTCATATGGACCCAATGGTATATGCATTGCCACAGCAAGAAGGGTCAAGCTTGCTACTGGTGATGCTGCTGCTGAGGAAAAATCAGTCACAAGAATGTGAAGGAGCATGTGATGAGGGAGGAAAGATAGCAGAAGGCGGGATGCTGCACTGAAAATACATTGCGCCCAGGGTGGGACAATGGCAGGGTCTGGCATCCCTATGGGATCAGTTCCTCAGCTGGTGTGGAGTCATGACTGCTGCTCCATGATAGGTTTGCACCAGTAGTGAGGCCAGTCTCTCTCATCCTAACAAGACATGGACAGGTCAGGTAAGGAGGACTTGAATAACAGCGTCACACAAGTGACACTTCCGCATGGGGAGGCAGCACTGGGTACTGTCATACGTTCACCCTTAAGTGGGCTGTACCGGGCCGTAACGCCCCATGGTAGCAGGCTGAATGCATGAGAGCCTGGGAACATGAGGGCAATGCAGGACTGGTGGCAGCAAATCACACACATGGGCAGATTGGACCTGGACTTTAGTAAAGCGGCACAAAGCTCAATTAAGCTGTTCATCAATTATTTAAATTTCCCTGGATTCACTGGAATCAGCTCCAGAGATGGACTCATGCTGTGGAAATACAGCTAGACTTGGGCAGACCACCAGGTTTGAGCCTCAGTCATTCAACATTTCAGTGTTGCAGGAGCTGCATATGTGGCTCAGACATGCCAGATGGCCTAAAACAGACACTGTCCTAAATACTCCAACACCTCTCCCACCCTGCAAAGCCATCGAGCACCAGGCACGTGGTAAACACAGAACTGAACATCAGCTAGCAACGGCAAAATTGAGTACCCGGTTCAAGAGATCAGTTCTCCAGTTCGTGTGGCAAATTGGTTTGTTTTACTCATTGATACCCGTTTCCCTAGTTCATTTAAATAACACCTCTATGGGAGGGCTGATGGCAGGAAGCTTTGGTGTCTGAGAGCCAGAGCTGTTTATATTTACATCACTGGTCTCAATCCAACAGAGACTGATAGTGAAAGAAAATATTAGCCATCTGCCCAGTGCTTGACAGCCTTGCTAGCAATAAAACCAAGAGTGCATTAGATACGGAGGTTGTCTGAATCTCCCTTGTTAGGGCTGGCCTTCCAGCCTGGAGAGGAGCTTCCCTGATGGAGCAGAGCCATCGGTTCTGTTGCCACCCTTACCACCTGCTGTCAGGCCAGCAGGCAACTCAGGCAGTGTCTACCGGAGACTCAGCCTCTGCGAACACCGACTTGTTGCAAACATTGAAGAAAAAATAAAGAGGGGGAAAAATGGCTCTGTACAAGACATTGCTCTTTCTGGTGATGCATTGCATTGTTTATGAACTAACAGATGCCACACAATGTCCAGTGTTTATGGCAGCGCTTACAAAGGCGCAGTTGGAAGATAGACCTTGCCCATTACTACATTATCGCAACATTCTTCCTTGCCAAAATACAGTCCTGTATTTTAATATTTCCTGCTCGCAGCTGCATTTTACCACATACTAAAATGCCTCAGCTGTAAAGAGCATACTTTACAGCCTTAGACCTGAAGCGTAGGTGGTTCCCATACTCGAACTGTCAGCACCACCAGCGGATGCACAGAGGGTGGAAGACGGCTGCCCACGGTTTTGCTTCCCCTTTGCAGCTGCAGCCGCAGCAGGGGCACTGCCTTATCATGTGGGTCCCTTCTCTGCCCAACAGGCTGACTCTGAAACTGCTGTTGGTCATGAGAGACTAGTGGGGCCACATCTCACTTCTTTCTTTGACTAAGTAGACAAAATATCTTCAGCCTGATTCAGAGGGCGGGCATGCCTGAGAATAGATTGTACCGTTCACCCTTTGGAAGCCGCTGGGCTTGTAGCAGAATCCAGCAGCAGGGATGGGCAAGGAGAAGATGATGTTCCCATTCCCGAATGCACAACATGGCACATCTCCCCTGGGTTGGCCAGAGACCACGCTGCTCACCTGGGAAGCAAGGGGAAGGGCAGTACGCCACATTATGGCCTGGGGGTTTGGTCCCCTTCTTCCTCTGCTGCCCATGCAGAGACCCCCAGCACGCGCCTGTGCATGCGCACATTGGGAGGGCACACGTGTGCGCTGAGGTCGATAAAGTGGGCAGGAGGAGCTGCAAAACTGATTGGTCCTGGTAGCAACTGGATGCCATCCGATGCGGAGTGCAGTGGGCATCCCTGTGCTTACAAGCAAAGCGTTTTAGCTGCGAGCAGTTGCTGGGTGGCAATGCATACATCTGCTCGGCTGGGAGAGTGTGTTTCGGTAAATAATATCCCTTGGTTCTCCCACAGCATTCCTGTGGCAAAACGTTTGCACCGCCTTGCTTTTATTGTGTGTCTCAGCCAGAAAGATCCCTGCCACAAATGATGGGCTTGTTTCGTACCAGCTACACTTCATCATGTAAGGCAGTAATAAACACATGGAGAACTACCCTGCCTCGGGACAATTTGGGCACCGTGCAAAGGTCACTCTCTTCAGACCCTAATTGCTCAGCAAAAGTGACATTTAAATTGCATATCATTAAAATCATAACAAATTTATTTACCTCCTCCCTTGTTGGGATCGTTTTTGCATACATTAAACATTTGATATATTGCATGCTATTGAGGTCAGAGTGCATTTGCATCATAAAATCATGTCTTGTGGAATCACGATGACACGGGGTGCCAGCCTCCAAATATTACTCATGCACTGGCTGCCCTTGCAGGAGCTGTTACAAAATCCCAGCAGCCGGAGAGGGCCAACAGTCTCCGAGCTTTGTAGGAAGACGGTATGGCAGCTGTTTTAAGAAGAGCAGATACTATTGCAAACACGGTGAAGGAAATAATACGGTGAACCCTTCTGGACAGTGAAAGGAAAGTTGCAGCAGGAAGCTTCTATAAAAGCATGCATATGTGCATCTCTGACTCAATTCTAAACCATTTCTTCACCTGACATACATATGTATGTAAGTGTACATCTATGCATCTTTCTTTCTGCCTTGGAAGACAGCATTCAAGCCAGTATTTTTTAAGAACTGGATATACTGCTCATCTAATATGTCTAATAGGTGTTTTCTCTCTCACTTGCAATTAGACTTCAAACACTGCATTTTAGCTTCCTCAGCCCAAAAACCACATTCGCCGTGAGAGCTCTTACCGTAGAGCACCTCTGTGCTCCTGTTTGCTAGAGTATCATTAGCTCAAGGCAGATGAGCTAAAAGCAAGACAGAATTATTCTGGGTAGCCTCAGTATTCTCTGTGTCACTTAAGTGCATTCATTTCTTTTGTTCATGGAGTTATTTATTTACCTTTTGAAGGTACTTTGGGACACTTGGGGATGCGTACCATATTAAAAAAAAAAGGGCTTGTGCCTATAACCGTGGCAGCCTGATATCAGTGCCAGAGGCTGAAGGAGATCCAGCTTGCCTTCTTAACTGAAGATTAAATAGGTCTAACTAGATATTTCTCCGTGTGTTTAGCTTCCTTCTACACAGAGACTCTGGAGGACCAAGGAGTCTTATGCTTTCCTAAAGCATGCAGAAAATGCTTATTTGCTGCTTTACAAGGCCTGAACCAAAGCCTACTGGACTCTTTCCAGTCCATTGAATTTTCGGTTTTGTGGGGGTTTTGTGTGTTTTTTTGTTTTCTGTTGGTGGGTTTGTTTTTTGTTGTTTGTTTTTTTGGTGGTTTTTTTTTTTTTAATTAAAGCTGGGAGAATGTTTTTGGCAAATAACAAATTTGTTTAAAAAAATGCAGTTTTGAAGAAGCAACTTGCAGAATCTAGCCCAACGTGGTAAACAGATTTATCTGGGAAATAAGTAGAAAACATTCATAAGAACATAACCAAGACTTTCCATGTTTTTCTTTGGAAATCATGCATTTGTTCCACTTCTGACATTATTTAAAGGGGATCTACAAAAGGGGTCTAGGCAGGTTAGACCCTGAAATCAAATCTCTTATGTCCTTTGTTTTTCCAGACTGGCCACTGAACCAATGTGTTCTGTATGAGTTTCTTGCTCTTTTCCATCCCGTCTTCTCTATTCATATCACTTCTGCTTGCTTCTTGCTGCCTGTCTTCATAATATCCAATGTTCCTCCTCAGCATGGATTCAGCTGAGCAGATTCTAAACTCCCAATCGCCACATTTATTGCAAGGAAAAAACGCCTCCATCAGCTGGCAGCAACCTCTTATACCTTATGCAAAATATAGCAAACACTGGTGGCTCACTGTAAAGAATACTAGAGGTAAAATCTGTGACCTGTGTGAGATCTGCCAATGAACTGAAGGTGCACAAGTCCATGGGACATGACGAGTCCTGAGGGAACTGGCAGATGAAGTTGCTAAGACATTATCCATCACATTTGAGAAGTCATGGCAGTCTGGTGAAATTTCCACTAACTGGAAAAGGGGAAACATAATCCCTACCTTTAAAAAGGAAGAAAAAGAAAGACCCAGGGAGCTACAGGCCAGTGACTCTCACCTCTATTCGTGTCAAGATCATGGAGCAGATCCTCACGGTAACTATGCTAAGGCACATGGAAAATCAGGTGATTAGCAACAACATGGCTTCACCAAGGGAAAATCATGTCTGACGAATTTGGTGGTCTTGTACAACACGTTATTACAGTGTTGGTGGATAAGGGAATAGCAACTGACATCATCTACTTGGATTTGTGCAAAGCATTTGACACTGTCTCATTCAACTTCCTTGTCTCTAAATTGGAGAGGCATGGATGTGATGGATGGACCACTGCGTGGATAAAGAACTGGCTGGATGGTTGCACTCAGAGAGTTGTGGCCAATTGCTTCACATCTGAGTGGAGACCAGTGACAAGTGGCATTTCTCTGGGACCAGTATTGGGGCCAGTGCTGTTTAACATCTCTGTTGGCAACATGGACAGTGGGATGGAGCGCACCCTCAGCAAGTTTGCTGATGACACCAAGCTGTGTGGTGCAGTCGACACGCTGGAAGGAAGGGATGCCATCCAGAGGGACCTGGACAGGCTGGAGGGGTGGGACACTGCCAACCTCATGGAGTTCAACAAGGCCAAGTGCAAGGTCCTGCACCTGGGTCGGGGCAATTCCAAGCACAAGTACAGGCTGGGTGGAGAATGGATTGAGAGCAGCCCTGAGGAGAAGGATTTAGGGGTAATGGTGGATGAGAAGCTGGACATGAGCCGGCAGTGTGCGCTGGCAGCCCAGAAAGCCAACCGAATCCTGGGCTGTATCCAGAGAAGTGTGGCCAGCAGGGCGAGGGAGAGGATTCTCCCCCTCTACTCTGCTCTCATGAGACCCCACCTGCAGTGCTGTGTCCAGCTCTGGGGCCCCCAGCATCAGAAAGATATCGACTAGTTGGAGTGAGTCCAGAGGAGGCCACGAAGATGCTCAGAGGGCTGTAGCACCTCTGCTATGGGGACAGGCTGAGAGAGTTGGGCTTGTTGAGCCTGGAGAAGAGAAGGCTCTGGGGAGACCTTATAGCACCTTCCAGTACCTGAAGGGGCTGCAAGGAAGCTGGGGGGGGGGGGCTTTTTATATGGGGCTGTAGTGACAGGACAAGGGGTAACGGGTTTAAAGTGAAAGCGGGGAGATTTAGATTGGACATCAGAAAAAAATTCTTCCTGGAGAGGGTGTTGAGGCACTGGAACAGGTTGCCCAGAGAAGCTGTGGATGTTCCCTCCTCCCTGGAAGTGTTCAAGGCCAGGCTGGATGGGGCTCTGAGCAACTGTCCATGCCCACAGCAAGGGGGTTGGAATCAGATGATCTTCCAACCCAAACCATTCTAATAATCTATGATTATTTCTTCTTCCCTATGTATAGGGAACAGTAATGGACCGTAGTCTCTCACCCATAACAGATCCTTCAAATTGTAACCCTTCAACCCTTCAATGTTGCTGCTGGCTAAACCTACAGGACAGTACCCCACACCTCTGTCAGGCAGGATTCCTTCTGATTAAAGTGAGTCGTATCAGCGAGGGTTACATTTTCCTTTTGTGCATTGGTGTTGTTGATCTTGGCAGATGTGTGAAGAATATTACAACCTGAGACTAGGATTGGACCCCAAGTTCTTGGTCTTCCTGGAGATCTCCTTTCTGAGGTCCCCAGTCCAGCACCCAGATGAGCCTTGCAGGGGGCTGGATGGGGTAGGGGTTGGCTTTTGCAGGTGGAAAGGCTGGCATGCAGACTGCCATCCTTCTCCCACTCCAGCTGTCACACTCCTGGCAAGATCTCTTGGCGATGCCAGCTTGCCTCTCCGGTGCTGCATGGAAGATGGGAGCACACGAGCAGCTCCACATGGGGCAGTTTGGAGCAAGCTCTGGAGCTGGCTGCCCTGCTGGTTTTGATTGACTGCAGCTGGCCTCTCTTCTGCATGTTTGCTCTCTACTAGGTTGCTTCTGGAAAGCCTGTCTGTTTGACCTGTCTGCCTCCTCCCTGATGCTGAGCTTCTCCTCAGCTGCCTCATTTCCTCCCTGCGAGCATCTCAGAGGCAGCCTGAAATCTCTCTGCCCGTTGGGCTTCCAAGTGACTTTCCATCTATTTAATCTATCATTAAAACTTAATACAAGGACTTCCTTTCAGAAAAAAAAAAAAAAAAGTCGAGGAACAGAGCATTCCTTTCCTTTTATGATGTTGCCTGATTTATAGCAACTAAGCCCAGATACTTGTTTGACGGCTGCAAATCAGGAACTCAATCAAATGCCCGTACCAACCATGTATAGGAGTTTCCCTGGGACATTGCGCTCTCTTTCTTTCCTTTTTTTTTCTTCTGCACAGCAGGAGTGAATGGCATAATAGTGGATATTGGAAATAAACTGTTGAGCAGTGGAAGGGCCATCATTAGTGCTGACAAAAGCAGCTTTTGAGGCTGAGCCAAGATCAAATAAATGAGAACTGGTAGGAGAAGCTGTCGTGTTTATGAACAGCTTATGAATGTGAGGTTCGAGTTACCACTGGTTTTGAATCAATTAACTTTTGTGATACTCTGTATAGATGGGCCTAAGCTAAGGCTTTCCCTTTGATTTAAGCAGAGACACCTTTGTCCTGAACTGTTAATTACTTCTCCTTGGGTGGAGCAAGAGGCTTCCCCTAATTTACTTCCAAGCTATTTAACTCCAGTCATCACTGTCCTTTCCCTCCCCTCTTTCACAGCTCTCCCACACCCAGACCTCCCCGCTGAAAGCACCTGATGGGCCAACCTCACCCTAGAAGGACAAGGGCACACTTACCGCTTGAAAACACAAGAGGAAAGAGCAGGACTGCTCTTTTCAAAGGGGCGTTTGTCATGATATCCCTGCCTCCACACCCAAAACGTGCACTGACCACAAGGATCCTACTTTCACCTTTATCCATGGAAGAATTTAATTAATCTTTCCATACTGGCAGGCGAACAACATTTCCTGAAGAGAAAAATAAATGTTAATTTCCAGAGGTAATTAACAGTCACTGAATGAGACTAAAGGGCTTTCATCAAAATTACCAATCATCAGCTCAAATTTGAAGAGATTCTCTCCTCCTCATTGCTTCTTCATCTCATTCAGCCAGTCCTGCTGAATTAGTGCCTAATAGAGTCTCAGACATATTCATATCCTGTCAAATTCCCATCCTCCCAAGGAACTGTCCCTTTCAAATGGTAATACAGAGGGCGTATGATGTGCACTCGTTGCTATTTCGGATTTAACAGCTGGCTGCGTTGCACCAAGGGTAGCTGTGGAAACTTAAATAAGGGATGTGCGCGCGTGCGCACGCGTCTGTACACGTGTGTGTGTAAACGCCTACTCTCTTGCAAATGATACCCTTTATCTTGAATAATGCTTTCTTAATAACTCCTTGCAAGCTAATTCTCTTTTTAGACCACCACGGCTGCCAAAGGAGAGAGCGGTACAGCTTTACAGCACCCAAGAACATGGTCCCGTGCCAGGGCTCAGCTGTGCAGCCTTTTCCTTAAGCAAGTTTCTGCTTGGCATACGACTAGGACCATCATCAAAACTGGGGTGCTGTTGGCTCTCATCAAGACCTAAGGGTTTAAGAAAGGCTGTCCTCAGGCTATCCTCACCTTGGTCAACTGCAGGACAGGTACAAGGGGTTACTTGTTATTATATGGCTTCAGATGTTCTCACCACAGCTCAGCACATGTGCATCAGGGTGCCTGGGTGAAGGGACGACGGTCTCAGGGTTGGTCTCCACAGAGCCGTATGAGGATAGAAAGTAGTCCTCCTCCCAGGTCAGTGGGTTCCCTCTTCCTGCTTTTTTAAATATTTTGGGTGTAAGCCAAAGACCTATGGTGTTCACAAGGACATTTCCATCAACTCCAGCTGGAGCTGGATCTGTAATATGGCAATCTTGGGGGACCCCATGGTGACAACCAACAAGCAGAATTTCTAGTGAAACCTTTCTGCATGCTGTACCGAGGCACTTCTGGAAACAGCACTAGATGGACACAGAGCATGACCCCCGTTAACAATATACACTACATGAAAGCTAATAATTCCGGCTAAAACATATTCAAAACAGGATGCTTGAAGCAAAACTAATGCATTATTCACTGCTTGTTGGGAATACAAGAACACAGAGATAGACATCTGAGCCTTGGGCCTTTTCTGAGATGTACTGTAGATGGGCTTAGTGGGCTTATGGCAGTACAGTGACTCTCACTGCCAAAGGTTTTTTATTACTAATAGTATTTAAAAGCTTGCCCTGCGATCAAATAAAACAAAAAATGTATGCGTATTCAACCTTACTCTCTAGTCATATAGAGTGACGAGAGAGGTTTCTAATGCTGTATTCATTTCCTTGGTGCAAAATATGCCCTTCCTCTACTTTTAAATTAGATCAGGCAGTATTTGGCGAAAGTCACAGGGTGCAAAAGTGCAGAAATTGCCGATTTCTCAGTAGGTAGCTGAAAACAATTCTGAGCAGAGCACCACCATGATCAACCCTGACACAACATGCAAGGCTTGCTAATGTAATGTTTCACGAAAACAAAGACTGGTAAAGAAAGAGAAAAACATGTTATTTTATACACTCACTATGTAGGTATAAAAAAAATCTTTGTAACGCACTTCAACAGCCCTTATGAGAGCAGCATCATAGAAAACCAGATTGGAATTCGCCTAATTGCATGTAGACAGCCTGCAATATAGATACCTGCCTCTGAACTAATCACCCTCTGGTCCTTTTGTGGTCAGCAGAGAAACATCGACGCTTGGGGGAGTGATTTATCTCTTCCTAAAGTAGATGTCTAAGAAAGGTCAAATGAATTGCATCCTAAAATTGCCTATTTCTCTCCGCTGACCATAAAGGTTGAAGAGGGACTAGTTGCGATGTAAATTAATACACCGTAGACATGCAAGCCTGTGGGTTGGTGGGGAGGTGTGCGAGGCTGAAATGCACCCTGTACCTCCATCTACTACAGTGGAAAGGTCTACAGAATAAAGACAGACAACTCCTACTTCTCTTCCCCAGATACAGATTTCCAGGTTTCCACCAGATGAGTTATTTTTGATTCCGGGTGTTTTGCCGTACATCAGCTGAAATGGTACCGTATGCCCAGACCTGCCCCACAGTATCATGCCAGATAGATAAACTGCTTTTACAGGGGCTGCTGCAGAGAAGAATCTCAGGCAGCTTTGGATCCCAGCAGTTCGGGCAAGCAAGCCTCATTTATGGCACTGGTAGAGTCTTCATGGAGCCAGAAGCAGCTTGACTGGATCCCAGTTATCATTTTACAAGGTATGTCTTGCCAAAATGGTTTTGAGGCCAACTTGTGATTCTACCTGACCTTTAAGTGCAGCTGCAAACTGGCTTCAGTAGCACATCCTTTTTTTTTTTTTTTGGTGGCAAATTCTCTTTAAGATCACTTGGGGGACTGACATGGGTCCCACTTTTCCCATGCTGGAAAACATTGAAAAGTGAAAAGCAAGAGAATTATACATATTACTTTTATCCAAAATTCTCGCTTCTCATTAGCTTCCCTGTGGCTTATCCTTTTAAGAACTCACATAGTAATGTACCTGGCTTACCTGTGATTTCTTTGCTCTTCTCAATAACTGCTTTCAGGATAGTCAAATTATGATATGGTTTCTAATGAATACTCATAGATTTAATTGAGAAGAGAAACAATTGTGAGAATGGCGTTAACTGAAGTAACTGTGATTGATTTCAATATCCTTGAGTTTACATTTTTCATGTTTGATCCCAGAAACATTGCCTAAAAGGCCAGCACTTCAAGTCCAGATGACCTCAGAAAAAGGCAAGTTTTAAACATAAAAGAAAAGGCAACATATGTTCATATCCGTTAGCATGTGCTCTTATTATAAAGTAATTTAAAAAGTACAACTAGATCAGGCTGACAATCACTGCATCAAAAATCAGTAGGGTACTATGGTCACATTACAAGCAACAAAGCTGGGCTTGGTGATTTATGATAATGTCACTAAAACCTCTTGATATATTTAGCAAGTGGTAATGGTAAAGGTTATAATTCCTTTGAGGGACAATAGTGATGAAATAAACCACGAGGGTCAAGTGGATTATGACCTCGTGAAAACTCAAATAATGGAGACGGAGCTTTATAAACTTCTTTATAATAGATAATGCCTTAAACAATTTTAAAGCTGCTTAGCACTCAATTCAGGCTTGCCACGGGCTTCCTACAACCTATATATTATTAGAGGAAAAACTGACACTGACTTCTGTCACAGGAATCTTGCATCTGCTCAGAACCCGCGTTTTAGGCGCGACCAGCACTCTTGCCGTGCTCCAGAAGTTCGCGACAGATAGTGTGCGTGCACCCGTCCGTCAGTTCTCCCCACTCAGCGTTTGTAGCGTGGGTGCTTACACAGAATTTGTGATTCCAGTGTGAAGCTTGCAACGCATCCTGGATTGTTACGCTAATAATCACACCTGGCAACATTAATTTCGCTACTGTATGGTGTTGTCACCAGATCAAAGTGCTTCTATGAGATCAAGTAATAGGGCAAGATGAATGATACTGTTTTACATGCTTTGCAAGAGGAAAGAGTAACAGCCCATCGGTATGCTTATCAGCACAGGCAACACAAAAAGCTTAAGGAAATTCTCCCTATATAGTTACCTTAGACTTGAGACTTGAGACTTGAGAACGAAGCTTAAAGGGGAGTTCAGAAGAGCCCCATGCCCAAATTTGTGATGAGATTCAGGTGGAGATGGAGGAATCTGACAGGCAAATGGTGACCACCCTGACCTATCTGAATGCATTTTCCTGCACGAACCCTGTGAAAACAGTAAACGGGATCAGTCCTGTGCAGAATTATGTCCATGAGTCACCGATTCACAGATTCACACAGATTCACAGAGTGTTATGGGTTGGAAGGGACCTCTAGAGATCATCTAGTCCAACCCCCCTGCCAGAGCAGGATCACCTAGAGCAGATCACACAGGAACAAGTCCAGGTGGCTTTGGAAAGTCTCCAGGGCAGGAGACTCCCCCACCTCTCTGGGCAGCCTGTCCCAGAGCTCTGTCACCCTCACAGGGAAGAAGGGTTTCCTCACGTTCAGCTTGAACCTTCTGTTTCCCAGTTTATGGCCATTGTCCTGAGTCCTGTCACTGGGCACCGCTGAGAAGAGCCTGGCCCCATCCTCCTGACACCCACCCTTTAGATATTGATAAGCATTGATAAGATCCCCCCTCAGCCTCCTCTTCTCCAAGCTGAACAGACCCAGCTCTCTCAGCCTTTCCTCACCTGGAAGGTGCTCCAGGCCCTTCATCATCTCAGTGGTCCTGTGCTGGACCCTCTCCAGTAGCTCCTTGTCCTTCTGGAACTGAGGAGCCCAGCACTGGACACAGCACTCCAGGTGAGGCCCCACCAGCGCAGAGTAGAGGGGGAGGATAACTTCCCTTGACCCGCTGGCCACACTCTTCTGAATGCACCCCAGGATCCCACTGGCCTTCCTGGCCGCGAGGGCACACTGTCGGCTCATGGCCATCCTGTTGTCCACCAGGACTTCAAGGTCCTTTTCCTCAGAGCTGCCCTCCAACAAAACAGCCCCCACCCTGTACTGGAGTCACTAAGGTCACTTACGTACATGCACTTGGGTACATACATTGGAGTCCTTCGTTTGCATCCTTCATGTCAGCCCACCTCACCAGAGCAAGTTTCTCTCCCGGCGATGTATCAGGATCCAAACCATTGCACAGGCAAAGCGAGGAGAAACCGCATGGCTAAAGCGGCCATGCTGAGGCACACCCGTACACCTTTATAGGCTAAGGCATAGAAACAATTCCTCTGTCACAAACACAGGGAAGTGTTTGAGGCCGTGCTTTCTCAACTTCCAAGACATGGCGGAAGAGGGGAAGACAAGGAGATGACATTATGCTTACGCACTTGTGTAACAGCACAGACAATGGCAGGCCTGGGAGAGCATCAGTCTGAGATGTGAACGGGGCAACCAGCTGTCATTGACAGAGAGATTTTTGATTGATTTTAAATTAAGGTCACTGTCCCCAGGCCACAGCTAGATTTGATTATTTCTGTCACATTTCCGAAGGGTGAGATAAACTTGTTTGGAACCAGTGACTCTCTCTTTAGTGACTCAGTGCATAATGATGTATTTTTCCAGTGGGCTTTGGCACTTCCAAAGCAACCAAGCACCGTGCCATGTGTTGGTACAGCATTGCCATTCTCCTTCTTAACCAAGCAGACATCTTCTTCAAGAGCTGAATTTTGAATAACAAGTTTACACTAAGAGCTATGACATCAGCACCAACGTCATCCTCTCCACTCCTCCTCAAGAGCGTAAAGCAACGGGCTCATGATTTCATACTTGTGCATATTCCATGCCACGTGTGATGTCACACAGTCCACACATGCCTTAATGAATATGTTTGACATCATTTCCAGTTCTTGACGGAAACGTAATCCAAGCACTCATGTGACAGCTGACAGCCCTGAAACACTAGCCACTCCACTCTTCCAAACCAGAACCTTTTTCCACTCCCAAATTCTACTGTTTAAAGACACTTTTGCTATTGCACATTTGAGTGACTACCTCCCTTTCACATTCCCAGCTGCTGCTCCAAGCCACCCACTTGGTTGCCAGTGTTCCCAGCTGTCTCCCTCCTTGCTTGCAGGACTCCTCCACCGTACTGCCCTGGTACCTTCCAGAAAGCCACTCATCCCTTTTAGCACTTAATTCTACACGATACAGGTGTTAGGAAAGCGGTGGGCAGCACAGAATTAACCCAGGTGTGACATTAAATCTGAGAGACACATTCACTGCTGGCAGGTAAGTGGTGGCTATCAACATTTTCCAGCTCTGCCATGCCCTTTTTGGGATGGTGAGACCAGAGGTTCAGCAGTATCCAGGATGCAGGTGCACCAGGGATTTACAGATTGGTGTAAAATCTGCTTTCTTCTCCATTGCTCTCCTAACACATCCTGACATTTGACTCAGTCTTTTGGCCACAATGAGCACGGAGCTGACATTTTCCTTGGGCTCTCAACCTGGGGAAAGTGATGGCCAAAATCTTTCCATGCTGATAAGCAGGAAAGAAATGACCAACCACGATGGCACACTTGTGCTGCTTGGGAAATAAGAAAAAAACCCAACCCAACCTTGGAATAACAGTAGTGGATGTTAAATCCCGAGATGCTACGAAATTCACTTTCAGGCAGCTTGACCTAAATTCCTATGGGCGATGAGGAAGCCACATATTTGGAGCATTTGAAAGAAAACTAGGCAAATGCCCATAAATTATCCTATGGGGGACGTTCCTACTCTCTTTCGGAAGATGGATTAGGCAGATGACCTACTAAGTGGGGTTTTTTTTTTTTCCCCTTCCTTCCCTAATTCCTAGGATGTCATGAGTGTGCGTGCTTTACCCTTTCTTAAATCATAATCTGTTTGATCCAGCACCAGTCAAAGATTTTGAAACGCCCATTAAACCGCAAGAGGAAATCTCGAGCGGTTTGCTAATATCAACAGAAATCCAGATGGAATTACAATCATCTTTTATGTACATCCGAGGCCATATTATGTAATACCAGCCACGGATTTACTTTAACGCACCGCACCTTCCAATAAGCTGCCCGCGACACCGATAGCGGTTTGAAACCTAGGGGAAACTCTTTTTTGCCCTGGACAAAAACCTTTTAAAGCCCAGAGCCTGCGGTCTGGTGGGATATACAGAGTGATATGGGGAAATGGGGACCAGGGAGATCAAGGGTGGAAATGACCAGGGGGAAAAATTAAAAATAGGGGAAATGGGGGGGAGGGGGGGAAAGGAAATTAGAAACGTGATCAAAAGGGATGACGCTGCAGCATCCTCCCGGGCATCGGCGTGGCTCCCGAAAAGCCTGGGGCAGCTGCCTGGGACCCTCAGCGATCCCTACGCCCGCCGGCGCGGCGCCCACCCCCCCACTCCGGCCCCCACGGGAGGGGGGGGGGGGGGGCGGAGACCGAGCGGGCTTGGGGGCGGAGCGAGCGGTGATGGGCGGGGCCCCGGGTAAGAAAGTCCCGCCCCCCCGCCTCTCGCCCCGCCCCGCCCCGCCCGGCGCGGGGGGGAGCGGGACGCGGTACCGGGTAGGGCAGGGCGGCGCGTCCCCGGCGGCGGCCGGGCTTGACAGAGGCGGGTGGCGGCTGCGGTCCCCATGGAGCCCAGTTAGGGGCTGCCGCACCCTCCAACGGAGGTAGGTGCCTCGGGGAGGTTGCGCGCCGACAGCCCCGGGCGGGCGGAGCGGTGACAGGTTGGCCGGGGCGGCGGCGTTTTGCGGGAATCCTTCCCTCCCACCCCCACCCCCCACCCCGCATTCCCCTTCCTTCCCATCCGCGGCCGCGCTCTGCGGTACCGTGGGGAGGGCGGCGGCGGTTCCGCTGTCCCTGCTTCGGCCCGTGACTATTGTTTCTGGTGGCGCCGAGCGGGCGCAGCCAGAGCCCGGCGGCGGCTTTGTGCGGGTTGTCCCGGCAGTGGGGCTGCGGCGGTGGCGGGGAGCGGGGGGGGGCGGAGGACCGAGGCGGAGGAGAGGGACGGAGCGAGACCGTGACCGCACGGGCAGCAGAGCCACCCCCTTCCCCTCCCTCCTTCCTGCGCAACTTCTCCAAAATCACGCCCGTGGGTGCGCGCGGCGGCGAGACATCGCCTCTCCCCCCCCTCCCTCCTCCCTCCTCCAACGGCGCGTGGGGGCTGCCCCGCGGGAAGCAAAACACGGCGGCTGTAAGCGCTCGGGAACGCGCTCTGGAAGGAGGAGGGGGAACATATAGGGTGGGTTTCAAGATGGGCGGCAACGGGATGATGGGTTGGGGTCCCTCTCGCAGCCGGTCAGGAGCGAGGAGGAGGAGGAGGAGGAAGGTTTACCCTTCCGAAGTTGGGGCCGACGTTCCTCCCGCTGCCTTCCGGCTTCAGGGCGAAGGCTGCCAGGAGGATGAACTGTCACCTGCATCCTCCCAGCCCTTGGTGGCTTTTTCTGGCCGGGGGCTGTCGCGGGGGGCTGTCGCGGGTGATGTGCGCCGGCGTGGCTGCCGCGCTGCGGACGGGCGTGCGTGGCGGTGGGTGCCCGGGGCGGAGTGTGGTGCCCCAGAAGTTTCGGGGCGGGGAGGGGGGCTGGCTGCGGGATGCCAGCGCCCTGCGCTGGAGTTGCCGTGCGGTCGCTCGCCTTGCCACGGGGGCTTCCCCCCCCCCCCCCCCCCCCTTTTTTTTTTTTTTAAGGGATTTACTTGGCGTAGGATTTAGTCGCCGTTGTTGATGTTGGTTTTCTCGCGTGCCGTTCTCCTCGGACGTGTTTTGGTTTGCTTTTTTTAAAATAAAGCTTAAAACGCAGCATGCAAAATGTGGATATTGTCTAATGGGGATGTCTTGTTAAAGAGGAAAGAGTATCCGGTTGCCCATGAATTCTTCAGGTATTTTCCGTTTAAACTTGATGAGGAAATCTTCTTTTTCCCTGAGTAACCTTTCATGGCATTTATCACTAGCAAATGGGCTTAACGTTTCAAGTAAAGATTTCCTCACGAATATGCTACTGATGCGAATATTTCAGAAATAAGAGTAGTAGAGGATGAAAAAATCGCCACATTTCCTTTTTTAATATTTTTTGGGGTTTTGCTGTATGTAAACTTGGAAAAGCCGTTCCTTCCTTTTCACGACTCTGCGAGTGGCCCCGATTAATCGCACGGAACTACGGCGAGGGTTTAGCCCGGGAGGCTGCTGACAGCCTGCACGTTTCCCTGCCCAGCTTTGCTAGGGCAGCCTGTTCAATTAACGCCCGTTCAATTAATGCACCCTCACTACTCCGTCCTTGGCGCCTCTGATGAATTTTGTAGCGTTTTCTGCGATAAGCTCCAGTGGGACTCTCGCGGAGATGCTGAAATCTCTTTCACCTTGAGAGATGATTGAAGCCAAATTTGAAGAGCGGGATAACTGCTGGAATTAACTGGAGAGTGATGCTGAGTTTCCATGTGTGCGTTTAATTCTGGAGGTGTTCCAGTAGCCAGAGCTATCTGGGTCAAACCGGGAGTTACCCCGGTGATGGGTTTTGCAGGGTCCTGCTCGCTTCCTACCCCAAAAAAAGCAAGCGATAAGCTTTGGCAACACATGTGGATCGCATTGCAAGCGCGGGCTCGAGGACGGAGCCAGTCATGTAGCGGGCATGACGTGTGCGATGAGCAGGTCGCGCTGAACACGCTACAACTTCGGGAAGCTGGCGTTTGCTGTGCAGAGCCTGCAGCGGTGTGAATTACAGGGAAGAAAACGCATTTACATGTAACAAAGGCGGCTGGCTCATCTCCTGCGTGAGGAACTCATTTTCTTAGAAAATCTGGCTCCCGTTTCTGCCTCTGCCACAAATTGCGAGTGTAGCTTTGGGCTAATGATGTAGTGTTTCGCTGCCTCCCCCCTCCTCATCTTTGTTTGTGACCCACCAAGGGTTCACCTATACCGGGGCTGTCAGTCCAGACCTTAACTCGAATCCTTTACCTGCCCCAGCTGCCCTGCACACAGCAGCCTGAAGCCCACGATAGGTGGTACCTAGCTGCTCCGAGAGGATGCAGTTTGACATTCAAACCCTGCTGCTGGAGCCAATAAAACAGCCTCACAACGATTCATCAATCTCTAATCCTATCCCTCTTCTAATCCAGTCATTCTCTGCTGCTAATCAAATCGCCCGGCATCGCTCGAGCGGCGTTTGGCTGCGTGCTCGCCCTCGTGTTGGCTAGCCTACGTCAAGGCAGGGAAGCGGTGGCAGCGAAGACGGGCTGAGTATCACCAGCTCTCCGGGACACAGACCGTCTGTCACTTGAGGTTTGTAAAATCTGTGGCACGAGAGAGGCCTGGTGTGATTTAGAAATACAAATGGTAGCTAGAGGGTAAATTGCAACACCATCACGGAAAAATGGCCAGAAAATGGCACCTCGGGCGTTTCTGCGCAGCCAGCTGTGTGCATGTCAGGAGGGAACAGAGGTGGAAGGGTGCAGCAGCTCCCTTGGCATAACAACGGCATTCTTATTTTAGCATGGAAGACAGCCAAAGATAAGGAGTGGTTGTCATCCGGCTGGCTGGAGGATTAAAAAAAAAAAGAAAAGCTGTGTGGCAATAGAAATATTTTGATGTAGGTACTATAGAAAAAAAAAGCAGATAACCTTGCAAGTGATGGACTAGCCACGTAAAGCTGGCAGTACAAGATTTCTCCCATAAAATCCAGACTGATCCTAATTAAGCCCAGACCCTGTTAAATGACACATGGCTTTATTTATTTCAGATGTTTCTAGGTCCTAGAGATGGGGCCAAATGTGAAGAGTTTGATGTGGCAGATAGTTTAACCCCAATTACTTTTACATAAATCACGTGATTGTTACAGGAGCTGAGTACATCTGATGGGTGCCCCAGAGCTCCTGATAAATACATACAGAGATATTTAAAAGAAAGGCAAAAAAGAGTTTCTGGTGGTGTGGGCGAGGGTTTGGGGAGAGGGGTGGCCATCCTCTCGGCAGGCAGGAGGATGTGGATGCAGGAGCTGTTGCGACGCAGCGTGCCCACCGGTCTGTATGCACAGGCAGCTGAAATGGTGGCTTCGTAGAGCAGGCAGCTGGAGAAAGGGAAGCAAAATGGGAGCTGACAAATATTCTCGTTATGAAACTGGGATGGATGAATGATTTGTGCGGGTACTTGGCGGGGGGGGGTTGTTGTTTTTTTTTTTTAATTTTATTTTGAGCAGAAGGAGTCGGTTGGCGCTGCATGGTGCTAGCCACGAACGGCTTGTTTTGAGATCAGGCTGCGCTGGGTGACGCCTCCAGAAACGGCATCTACAGAATAACAATACAGTAAAACAGTTCTCAGCATTGCTCGGGTTTCATAGTCTGTCTTCAGGAAGAAGTTTTCCTTATTTTTTGTTCAAAGCCCAAGGCCTAAATTCTCCCAACAGGCTCTAGATTTCAAAAAGGCGGTGGCTGTCCAAGAGGTCGTAGGCTGTGGAGGATCATTATTTAACCTGTCTTGGTTCTCCTCGGGAATTTCCATTCCTGGGTTTGCAGTATCACACATCCTTCCCAGGGCACTGAGCAGCTCTGTAAATAGGCCACTCTCTGGAGGAGCTTCTCTGCCGCGTGATTTGATGTTGCTTGTTAGTTCTGGTTTTCCTTTTTTTTTTTTTTCCTTTTTCCTTTCCCCCAGCAGGTCTATCCCTGCTATCTTTTAATGTGCAGAGCAATGCTGTAACGTGGGTGGGGTGAGATACAGGGTCATGTCTGTGGATTTTGCCAGTCCAGTGGGTGGCCAAGTGGACTCCTGTGGCAGCTGCCACTCCACACTCTAGTGCTGGCTTTGGGTGTGAGTGGACTGGACCCCTCGGAGCTGGACCTGTTTCCAGTACCATTTAATTTTTGCTAGTTAATAGGGCATGTAGTTGTTAGGTAGTGTTTCTTTGTGGCATCAGATGTGGGGCTAAATGCTCCGAGGAATTAACAGAATAGCATGTCACAGGTCTCCTGTCCCCTTCATCCTCCTCAAAATGAAGCATCCTTCAGCTTTGTGACTTCCAGGTGCCTGTGTTGCTTCCACCACCTTTAAAGTGGCTACAGAGCAGCCACTGTAGCAGAAGGAAGGTGGCTGTTGTAGGCCTGAAGGGCAAGCTGGGCTTGGGCTTGGGTTTGGGTTCCCCCCGGCCTTCTCTGTGGCAGGCGCAAAGATGGCGAAACAAGCCCCAGGACTAACCTTGTCCATAAATGTCTTATTACCTTGTTATCTTTGAGCCAGTCACTGGGCCTGAGCTTTGCTGGGAAAGAGGGTTGAAGTTTGCCGTGACACCTCCCTGAGCTTTGATGGGGCCGCTGAAGGCAGGTGCCCCCCTGAACATCCTAGGCTGTAGCTCCAGATTCATGCTGGTTTTGAAGAGCAATCTCTCCTCCGATGTCTGTATGTGCTTCAACCTCTTAATTAATTCTCTGCTTTCGTTGTGGGGTGGAAACAAAGAGGTGGGAGAAGCACGGTGGCCACCGGGAGGGCCGAGAGGACAACGATGCTCGCCTGCCTGGGCAGATGGCGTGCTCCTCGCAACAAAGCCAGGTTATTTGGAGGAGTGCAGGTCTTGCATTCCAGCGAAAAATAATTCGTTAATGGCCAGAGAATAATCACTTTACTCCGAAAAGCCTCTCCAGCTGCATTGCACCAACTGTTCTTTTTCAGCCTCTGAATCCTTAATGACAGTAGCAGCTAATTTCTCTTTCTGTGTTTTTCTAGCTGCAATGTCCTATTTTCTCTGAGTTTATTGAGAAAATAATAGAAGTCATTACATAGCTACTTGCCACCTTTCAGAGAAGAAAACTTCTCCCTGGTTGAGTGGCCAAGTTAGTTACTTGGTGTCTGACTCAGACAATAGCGACTTTTTGTAGCTCATCAGTTATTCATCTGTGCTTAGTGAATCAACTAATTAGCTCGAGGAGTGTTACTTCACTTACAGTCCATGGGTATCAGAAGATGGTGAATAACACAGTCGCAAGCAGTGTGACAGTGGTACATGTGCATTCTGTTGCATACAAGCAAAAAACCCAAAATACAGGGTCAGGAGCGGCAAAGTGAGAAATGTGTATTCATTATGGGTTTGGTTTTTTTAATTTGACTGTCTTTGCAAGCTTATGTGACAATACTGCACAAAATGGTCCTTGGTTTAAAAATCAATTAGCTGGTCCTTTGGTTAAAGGAAAGATATTGAGGAAAATTGAACCAGATGATGCAGAAAGGCAATGAAAATGGAAGACGTGGAAAACCAAGTAAAATGTGAAGTATTTTTGTGCGTGTATAATAATGCGGCTTTCTGGTTGTTGGTGATGGATCGCTTGCTGTAGAGCTGGATCGTCACAAGGCCACTGCAAAGCAAACAGGAAGGGCAACGTGTTGTTTTTTAATCAGGATTTTCCTAACTGAGCAGTCAGGCATCACTGTCGGAGTAACAGATGCCCTCATCTCCGGCCTTGTGGATGGGGCTGGAGATCAGGAGGCAGCTTTCAGCCCGAAGGTTCTGCCCTGCAGAAAGGTGGGAGAAGAGGGCTGCATGCCTGGCTGAGCCTTGCTTTCCAGGCCATGGGGTGCTGAGGGGGTGCCAGAAGGAAGTAGGAACGTATGTGCAGACCCATGTTATTGTAAGGTTTTTTCCCCCCACTAAAGAGCTGTGTACTTCCCAGGGAAGAAAATGAGAAGGATCATTCCTTGTTCGGAACGATCGTGGCTGTGTTGCTGTCTTGGGCAGCTGCCTCTGGGGTCCTCAGAGAGGGTGATTGCAAGTGCCAAGCCCGTTGGACCCTCAATATAAGATGCATGGCCTTGGAGGAGAGTTTTCCTCAAGCCGTATGGGAGAGTGGTTGGATCAGAGGGCTCCACCCAAAAGATCAGTGGAAGCATGGGTCTGCAGCTCTGGAGGGTCTCCTGGTGTGACAGCAAAGGGTCCCTCTGGCACAGGATACCCTCTGCCTCGGGGAGCATGTAGTGTGTAGGTATAAATAAATGTATATATGCACAGGGAGGCGCACGCACATGTACTTGCGTGAGCATGTCCCAGAAGATGGAACGTGGGGAAGAGCCTTGCTGTTGTAGCTGTGACGTGCTGTTAATTTATCTCTGGTCTCTGCGGGGTGGACGGAGCTACCTTGTACTGTTTCACCACAGGAGGTCCTATGTGTGGTTAGGGTAGATTCACAAGGCTTCCGTGATGGAAGAAACCAGGCTGTGCGTTACAGCTCTTGTGCGTTGTGCGTGCCGGGTACTTGAAAGGTGGTTGTTCTCTCGGGGCGGGTGGTGCCAAGGTCTGTATCTTGTGCCTTCCCCCCCCGTTGTACTGAAGTGGGTGTTCAGAAGACCGCTTGGCCATGCTCCAGTTGTGCTGGAACCCAAGTAGTGTTGGTAGGTGGAAGAAAGCAGTTGCAAAGAGTTGTATTTCCCACTCAGTGAAGGAATGCATCTGTCTTCGGTTTGGGCTTCCCATTTAGGTCCTTGGGTGATTTTTTTGTTTGTTTGTTTGTTTTTTGGGCACTCAGCTAGCAGCTGTAGGTCCTCCCCATACGTGTTTAGCCATGAAGCCCTCACTTGTCCTTTAGGATACATTCTGGCTGTCATCATAGCTTTCTGTCTTCTAGAGGGAGTTACTAAATTGATGAGGCTGGCCCTGGATGCCATCAGATGCTACAGAGAAGAAAGTGAAAGCAGCGTATGGCTGTGTGCCGTGGATCCCCACGTTCACAGCATGTAACTGCAGAGCTGTGCAGTGACCGTCACGGAGAGACCCGGTACAGCCTCTTTTCCTGAAACAGTTAAGTCAGAAGATGAGGTGGATGCCATTGATCACAGACAGGCTCCAGACATCTTAAATGTACTTTGGTTACTGGAGAGGCTGGTCAACACTTGCTTCTTATTTGCTTTCTGGTGGAAAGGAAGGGCTCTTTGCTTTGAAGCGTAAAGGCATTTGGGACATGGTGCTTCTGAAACCACTCTTCTTGAGAAGAGGTGCCACTGCATATCCAAGGAGCTGAGGTTCTCAAGCTAGCAGCCTTTCATTTTTAAAAAGGAAGGAGGTGTTTTCATTAGAGTTTCCTGTTTTTGAACTCTTTGGTTAAAGGTTATGAAGTGGTCAGAGGTGGGAGAGTTATCATTTAGGTCAGGGTTGTCTCTTTGTACTTTCATATTTTTATACGTAGTGCACATACATGCATTATTTTCATGTTTATATTACAAATTTTGATTTATACCTTTTTTTCCCAGTTCTATTTAAGGTTGCTGCTTTAAGGAAGCCTATATAACGTTTCCTGTCAGGAATGGTTTAGATATAGCTGGTCCTGCCTGGGGCAGAGGGATGGGTTAGGAGACTTCTCAAGGTCCTTTTCAGGACCTTTTCTGTGGTTCTGCCCAACAAAAGAAATTCATAGTAGATTGTGCTTGTTATGCTGATAGGGTTTTGCTATAGCATGTAAAGTGGATATTTGTTTGAAAAGGAAGTAATAGCTAATTGTAGCATAGTTACTCCTGCTGCATTGGACAAACGTTTCTTAAAATTAAAGAGGAAAACAACTGATGTTACATTTTTAGACTAGCATCGTGATATGGCCATGATTAATTTTTCCAGGAGCTTTGTGTTTTTTATATCTGCTTAAGTGTATTAACATTTTAAAAGGTCAAAGGTAAGCTTTAAAATGGATGCCAAATTAAGATGGATGGGAGGAAAATGACATTTACTTCTTGTTACTGCACATTGTTTGAATTTGACCAAAGGCAAAAACAAAACAAAGAGCAACCCTCCCCCCCGTACATGCACGCACGCATGTGTGCATGCAGAGACAGACAGACATGTTCCCACCACCTGCCTTCCTGGCACACCTGGTCCAGGAAAACCTTATTTATCTGGGCAAATCAGTGGTCCTAACAAAATCAGTGGTCCAATGTCTTCATTTACAGGCAGCTCAAGTATCTCTTTGCAAAGTATCTCATTTAACTAGTGTGAGTGGACTCTGTAAATAAAAGTAGCTGAAATATTTATATTAGGAAAGTACGGCTAATGGGAACCATAACCACGTTATCATTTCCTGCCCTTGCTGGATTTGAGATGATGATTTCATCAGGGAAGGGACTGTACCCTCATCCCTATTCATGTGGTTCCTGGCACACCAAGTCCTTCTGAAAACAGCAAATAAAGTACAGTGGGAATGATGCCTTTGCTTCCATTGGGAATGGTGGCCAGTCCCAGCCAAAAGCAAGGCTTTAGTGGAGCTGCTGCTCTGTGAACATACCAGTCTACAACAACTTTGGTTTTGGAGAAAGTAGCATAGCTCGAGGGAAGGACTGAATCTGATTTATGTCCATCTTTTCCACTCTTGCTCTGAAATGACGATGGGGAGCTAGGCTGGCGATGCGCCCCATGCCTTGGGAATGACAGCCGCTTGCTCTCTCTTTCAAGGGACCCAGCCTGTTTTTGTGGATCTTGTTTCACAAGACAGATGCCCTCCCATCGTTCCATGACGCTTCCCAATCCAAGGCTTAAAAAAAAGTAAAGAAACCCTAAGATTTCTTCACGTCCTTCTTCCCACGGGTAGTTGGCAGTTCATCAGCGAGCATTCGGGCTGGCTCAGCCTCCGGCTGCCTCAGCCCCGTGCCATACCACCAAGCGCATCCCGACCTCCTGTGGAGCGTAGGGGCTGTGCCGACCTGGGAAGAGCCACACCGTGCCAGGGTCTGTTCTGACTTTAGTTTGTCGGGTTTTTAATAGACAATTGCAAGTTGTTACGGCTGTGGAAGAGTCAAGGCGGTCGCTTCATCCAGACCTGGGTGCTTGCTGCAGGGGTACCCGGTTTCTCAGGTCGGTGGGCAGTTTCAGCCTCCTTGAGGCGTGTGAGCAGCCCCCCCTCCTACCCGAAACCTGACTGAGGTGTCCCCTGAAGCGCCAGAAGATGAAGACGTTCAGTGCAGACAGCTGAACCCTCTGTGGCAGGGAGAGAGGCAGCGCCACCTCAGAGAGGGCTGAAAGGGTTGGCGAGGCGTCTCGCGGTGCCCAGGGTGCTGGGGGTCACGTTTTCCCTGAGGCCTCGCCAACCCTTTTCTGCAGCCTTATAGCTGTGGATTTAGTCCTTTTATTCCTGTTGAGAACAGAACTGTCTCTTTCCAAAACCAGGGCCCGGATACCAACCTCATTCGCTGCTGGTTCAAAATGGTGGGGGTGTAACTGGGGTGAAGCTTTGGCCCTGTGTCAGTGGGGTTACTTAGATGTGTTAACCCGTGGCTGGACCACCAGTAAGCAAGAACAAGCAATGCTGCTGCTCCCATAGCCGTGCCTACCCGGCTTGCTTTGGCAGGCAGCATGCCAGCCCTGTGCCGCAGGGGAGAGTGGGAAGATCCCCCTTGGGCTCCCCAGGCTGGGGAGCTGCCCTGAGCAGAGCACCATGGCAGGGAAGCCAAGGGCTGGTGGTGGCTTCCCCAAGGGAGGAAGCTGCAGGGCTCGGCCCCTGCGCGAAGGCCCAAGATGTGTCTGAGTTTAGGATGAGGGATGGTCCAGTCCTTTCCTCCCTCCTCCAACAAGCAATAAGCTTTCCTAAGCATCCTTTTGTGCATGCTGAAAATGTTCGTCTGACAAAAAAAAAAAGAAAAAAGGGGGAAGTGTAAAATGCTCAAATGCTTTGTTCCAGTGTGGAAATGTATTTTTCATTTCAAACCGAATGAATCCTTTCAAGGCTTCACTGCCCTCTGAGCAGAACAAACAAAACAGTTTTATTTTTTCATTTAGCAAAAAAAGAAAAAATAGATCTTAAATTGCTCAACCCAAACGTTTCTTTTTAATTTTATTTTTCTTTCCCCCAGCCTGGCCACCATAGCAAACAATTTCATTATTTGCATAGCTCTAATTGCAGTGATTAAACAAACACAGCAAACGCCGACCCTTCACAGAGCCTCATCGCAGCCCCACAGCCAAGTTGGTCTGTATTTTGTCAGCAGAGGAGGAGATCGGAGCGGCTTTGTGCTGGACGGAAAAGGAATTGTCGGCTTTTTTTTTTCAAACTGGTACACTGTCAGTTTAGAGCAAGAATAATTTTGCCCATTCTCTTGCTAGCAGGCTGAGGGATATCACCAAATTGTGAGCCTGCTGCAGTTTAGCAAGCATTTGGATTTTGAATGTCTTATTCGTGTGTTACTCTGAAGTTGCAACCTCTGATGCTGGTAGCTAGAATCACGCGAGGGGTTGATATTCTGTGAGCGATACCCGTTTTAACATAAAGGACTGAGAAACAAACATCTATTTTTCTTTGTGTGTGTGTGTGAATATGGCAGGTACCCAAAGATAGGGTTAAGGAAAATTTTTATCTGGCTATGGTTCCATCAAATCGGAACAAACAATTTTTTGGACATTTTTAAATGACATTTATTTATAGCAGGTAGCGCACAGGCGGCTGCTATTTCTCAGTGTGCTGGAAGAATGTTCTCCAGATGGTGCTTACTGTTTATGCTTTTATTCACTTTGGTTGAACACAGCAGCACTCTACACAAAACATGGAAAATTGGAAAATAAAAACAATTATGTTTTTACAAAGTGCCATGTGATTTGCTGAAACGTCTTAGCTGACTGATGAGCGATGCTTGGGGGCAGCGTGGGGGATCACGCCTGTCACACAAGCACTGTGCCGAGTCCCTGAATGGGTAACAGGCATCGCCCCAGGTCGAGAGGGACTCGCCCTTCTCTCCCCACAAGGTGGGTTTGAGCACGGCTGCTAATCCAACCCTCATGTCTGTGCCTCTTCTGCCTCCCTCTTCCCCCACAGGGTCTTGAGTGAATGTAGGAAAGGGCTTATAATGGCAATGTTTTTGTTGGGTTTTCTGCGGCTGTGCAGCCCCAAGGTTAGAGAGACGGGAGACAAAACATTTCATATGCCTCCCCTGTGCTTCTAATCTCAGCGAAAAATAAAAGTATTAAGGCCTTCAGCTGATCCAGCTGAAAGCAATAGCAAAACTCAAGACTGGTATCCAAAAGGACTGGCGTGGTCCATGACTTCTGTTGGTTACAGGGGTGATTGATAGTATATACACAAATGGTGGGCACACTCCTGCAGGCTTTTGTTAGGCAGCTTCTGCAGGGCTCCTCACACAAAACATAGGCATACTGGAAGCTTTAAGTGAAAGGCTCTGGAATATTGAGTTTGGGTTGGGTTGGGTTTGGTTGGTTGGTTTTGGTGTGTGTGTGGGGAGTTCCCATTAAAAAGAGTTGGAAAATCATTGAAAATAATTTAATTCTTTCAATTTTGTTTAAAAAAAAAAAGGGGGACAATCATCAAACTGGATATCAACAAGCAGGAAAAAAGCATTTTTTTTTAAAGGGGGTGTGTGTATATCTATGAGAAATAAATATTTCTAGCTCCTATTAAAAAAAACCAAACAAACAAAACCCAAAGCACTTCAGGACAATTTTTCAAATAGCAACATACCAAGTTTACAGTTTTGAATGGGACACAATTTTTATTTCTCTGTAAACATGAGCTTTCAGATTCCTTCAAAATCTAGTTTCAAGCCAGCAATACTTTTAGCGAAATTAAATTTCGAGAAATTAATGTATCAGCAGTTGTTCAACCATTTTTAGGGATTTCTTCGCTAAATGGGCAGCGCTGCACGGCGCTTCGATTTCTCTCCCTTGCCCGTTACCCAAGAGACAACCCTTTTCCAAGCAGAATTCTTGCTACATCAGCTCCATGCTGTTTATCTTTCGTTGCTCCCTTGGCAGTTATTATTTCTTAATGTGTTAATTGTAGTTCCTGGACCCTCGCGTGTAAGCGTGTGTAATGTTCACGGTAATGATGCCGACATGTTCTGTAGTTCCTATAATCACAGAGAGAAAACCTTACGTACAGTCTGGGCACAGGGCATCCAGTAAGAGAAACCAATTACGAGAATTCAAACAGCATAAAAAGAATAAAGTGGGTAATTGGGAAGAGTAGGCATTGGGTTAGGTTGGCGGTTTTTTTGCTTATTCGGTTATGATTCCTTCTATGGCTCTCTCGCTTTGTGTGATATATATATATTTTAATTAAAACTTGAATTATGTCACATGCTTTCCACCTTTTAGCAGTATTTCACAGTACATTCATTCCTAATAGCAAGTAGTCAGGGATAAGGAATGGCTTTGCTGAGCGATGGGGACTGTTAATTATTAAAAAGAAACCTATGGATTTAAAACAAATTAGACCTCATTAAGCCTAGGTCTGTTTCCACACAGACCAGCTGACATGAAAAAGCCCATCTATGAGCATGGAAAATCACACTTTTTAGAGATTTTTTTTTTTTTTCCCTCCCCCCATCCCTAGCAGGTCTGCGCCTGGGCTGGCATGGGCTCTTTCGGTTTGTGTCAGAGATCCCCAGTCTGTGATCTCCATTCAAAACTTGGGGCTTTCCTGCACTTTCCCACTTTTCCTTCAATCTCTATGTCCCTCCCTCGGCTGGTGCCAGTGATGCCACCCAGGGTGCGTAGGAGTCCCATGCCACTGCCAGGGGTGGCTGCTGCCCATCAGCAGCTGGTGTCCGGCAGGATGGCTGGGTCACCCAGCTCCTGGACGCTCTTGGGGCTAAGTCCAGCTGAAAGGATTGGCTGCTCCAAGTTTAGTGAAAGGGGAAACACGGGAAAACTCCTTTTCTCTTCCATTCTTTTGGAGGGGAGGGAGATCTTTGACTTCTGCTGGGCTCTTGCCATGGCCAAGCTGACAGACTCTGTAGGACAGATCTACTTATTCTCATTTAGAGAGGCAGGGTGGGTGTTTTTTGTTTGTTTGGGTTTATTTTGTTATCCAAACTTGGCTGTGCCTCTTAAGTTGTTTGTTCCTAGAGGTTTTTCTGTGGGACTTTACAGAAAATTGCAAGGGCTGAAGTGATCACTGGAGACCATGCACTCAAACCTACGTAACTGCAGCGTGTTTTAACCTGCTTTTCTGAAATATTTTGGAGGCAATGAGTGGGTACATCCATGGGAGAATCCTAATAAGGAGAGTGAAAGGTGGCCTATAACAAGCATTTTAATTTTACGTTCTCAGGCAAGCCATGTATGGGCTTTGCTGTCTGGCTGAGACATCCCCCAGATCTTCTCTGGCGTTACAGGCAGTGACACACTCGTATCGGGGGGAAGAAACGCCCATTCTGCTGGCTAGAAATCAGCAATAACATTTTGACATCTGTGCAACAGTTTAAAATGAATTATTCAGCACATAGATCGTGCTGTTTGAGCAGCCAGCACATCTCTGCCCATTTACTACTGTCAGTCCGTGGTGGAGATATCATTGGTGCCAGTGGGAACTGAGCACATGGACTGGGGGTAGGTTTTGGCCCTTAGCCTGGAACAGCATTTGACAGCACCCCTGCAGAATATGATAGGAATAATCTGCTTTGCCACCAGCAAAAGATCGAAAGACAATGCCAGTCTGTTTCTTCTCTTAAGAGTATTTTAAACACGTGTGGAAAAAAGACCTTAAGAATTGAAGAAATCATTAATTGCTCAATTGTTTAAGCTGTGCTTTACAGAGTGAAACTTGGATATTGTTTTGATGAAATCAGTATATTGCATACGGCTCTCCAGAAGCCCTGAGCATCTACTGCCTGCTGGGAGTAGACCGGGAGCACAAACTGGCAGCAGGTCCAGGCCAGCCTCTAGCTTCTGCCAAGTCAGAGGGTTAAAGCGAAGCAGTTGCTGATTCCTGTCAGCAAAGGCAGTTCATCAGATTCACCAAGTAAGCAGCATCTGATTTGGAAAAACAAGCCGAGCTGTTGTACGAACACCCTTTGGAGAGCTGGGAGGAAATACAGATCAGCCAGACACCAGCAAAACCAGGTCTGCTCCAGACAGGCATTTAGGAGAGAAGGTGGACATTCATCTTGTATTTAGTTTCCTAATTCAGCAAGGTCATCTGAACTAAAGCAGTGTATGTGCAGTGAGAGTCTAACATCTGTTATTTCACAGGACGTCTCTTCCCTGTAGCTGCAGTTTAAATATAAAATGCAGAACACAGTACGGAAATGTTCTATGCTATGGCTTATTGCCCTTTCCTCACCTTCCTTTAAGGACGGTGTTATCGCTGTCCACTGATGCTTCCCTAGTCGGCAGAAATTTGGGAGCACACGGGTAACGTTGCAGTGTGCAGCAATATCATCTGCCCACCACTGTTCATGCTTTTGTGGTGGATAATTAAAAATCCAGCCTGTCCCAATTTCTACCTGCTCATCCATTTGCATGTAGCAAGTAATACCCTACACTGGAAGTAGCCCAGTGCTGTAGGTGGAAAGGCAAGACGTATTATCCAGGTACCTGAAAAGCAAATGGCTAGTATACGTTAAAGTTCTTGTGCAGGAAAGGGTATCTTTTGAGAAAAAACACTTAAGCGCATAAGGAAAGTTAAGCAAATCCTTATGTCCCACTGAAGTTGGTGGAATGTAAGCGTATAGTTCAATCTTACGTGCAATAAGGGCATATCCTTGACAGTAACACCATAGCTATAAGGTTTTTGAACCCTTCTGTGTGTACAGCTTTATTTTCAGTGCCCCCGAGAGCTTGGCAATTAGCTGAAAGACGTGAAATGGTGATAAATACCCTGCAGCTTGGGATACTCAGGTGTGGTGCTTCAGCAGGAGGTAGGACCTGGCTTCCTCAGGCGGCCCCGGAGCTGATGCTGCCGCAGCCGGGTGCGAGCTGGGTTTGCATCCACCCTGCAGTCAGCACCACCCGGGCCTGACTATGCTTGTGGGGCATTTTTGTAGGCGCTAGAAGGCAGTTCTAGTGTTTGTAGGGCAGCTGTCACCGAAGTCTTTGGTCCACTCACCATCACCGTGCTCCCCTGGGGCGGAAGAGTATTATCCCCCTTGGGCAGGGAGTACAAGAGGCACAGAGGGATGTCAAGTCCATTTTAAGTTATTTTCAAGTCCACGTATGCGGAGACACCTCTCTGGGGTTTTTCCAAAACCTCCTGTCTGCATAGTTTGGGCCCTGTGTGCCGTAAAACACCTGGCTCGGAGTGGCTCGCTGTACCCCACGCGGGGAGCTGGTGGGCAGGGACGTGAGCGGGCATCTCCCTGATCCTGGAACCTTTGCTGGTGCAGGTGTGGTGTGGTTAGAGAAGGGACTGTGCAGAAGCCCAAAAAAACCAGGGAGGGAGGGTAAATAGCCAAAGTAATGTATGGGTGAGGGTGAAGAAGGCCACCTGGTTTTATTGCCACTTGATTGGGAGGATGTGTGTAGCTTGTGAGCATCCGTTAATTAGGGATGCAGTTGCTCCATGCTGGTCTCAATAAAACCTTAATAGTTTATGATACCAGCCTGTGATTGCTTCCTTTCTTTCCACATCCCCCTGTGAGGATGCGTGTATATCGGTGCAGCTGTGCACTGCATGCAGCGTGCATGTGCTGTGGCCGCTTACATAAGAAAGGGACAGTAAAATCGTATAGCAGCTAGTTACCTCCCATGTGATTTTTTCCAAGCGTTTATAAAAGGATCTTTGATAGGCAGCCCTCTCTCACGTGCGCAAAATCACCGACGTTGTTTTTCTTCCTTTTGCTGAGACATGGTAATTCTTAAAATGGCTCCTGAGCAGGCATTCCTAGGTACGTGTAGCGGCTGCAGCCTGATGGGTTAGCAACAACAGCGACAACCAAAAAGGCTCTCCTTCGTTTCCTTTATATGCACATCGTGCAGCTTTTCAAACAGTGCATCAAGCCCCACCGGCTGGAAATTTCCAGGCCCATTTCCTGCCTGGTGCATGCTCATAAAGCAAGATTGTCTGAACGGTCCGTAGCTGCAGTACTGCAGAAAGTCAATAAAGAGCTGACCACCTCACCTCTATCAAAAGCAGTTGAGAAGCCCTGCCTCATCTGCCTTATTAAAACCACACTTGACTCCCGCAGAGAAACCTAGCTGGGAACCTTGAAGAGGAGGGAGAAAAAAAGGAGGCTGAAATTGCAGTGAGTATTCTACGGCTAGGTCTTGCAGGAAGGTTAAAGAGGGCTTGCTGCAAAATAAACCAAAAAGGCAGCTTCATTAAAACAAGGAAAAACGCCCGCGTTGGATGCGATGAACTTCTGGCTCTCCCGCTTACAGTACGGCTCAGAGATAAGATGATTAGTTATTGCAGCAATGGGCAGATTTAAGTAGGTCCCGAATGGATTTGTATTTTGAATTTAAATATCTGTATGCCTGTCTGTATACGTGCATGTGTGTATATACTTAATCGTTGCCAGAAAAGGTATGATGTAGAAATAGATGCAAGAGGTAGAATTTATACTGCAAAATGTATTTTTAGTGTGTGTTTGAAAGGATGCTGCTTTTTTTTTTTTTTTCTCCCTTATATAAGAGTAATTGATTGAATGTTTGCCAAGCATTCAGTAGTATCCATCAGGAGTCCCCCACCCCCACCTTCCCCAGGCCCGCTAGCTTTTTCTCACCTTAAAATGAAAAAAAAGAAAGAACTTTAACAGAAAGATCATTGCTTTAGCTTAATATTGTAAGATTTCAGAGATTGAATTTTCTGATAGTAATGAAATGAACCCTGAGTTGTGCCATGAATTTGATTGCAGTTAATTTGATTTTTGAGATGCTCAACAAAGCTAGCCCATTAGCTTTAACCTCACATACTTTGGATTTGTATAAAGTGGTATTTTTATATATATATGTGTGTATACATAATATGAAAATCTCTTTCTGGTAATTCAGTTGTTTGTAACAATTACTGTCAATGAGTAGTTACTAACTGTAGCACCGTTGGAAGCCATATCCGGTGTGTTGCTGATCAGTAATCCCACTGCATTTATTGCTTTGGTGGTACAGGGTTAGTTTTTCCTTTTCACAAGGAAAAATACGGCCGAACATTTCAGCCAGGAGACACACGCAAACGCTGTCCTGCAGCTTTTTCCAGTTCCCACTGATCTTAATGAGAATAGTCGTATGAATAGGAGCGACTCATGTCAGAAGGGATTTTTCGGCTCACAGTTTCTATTTGTTTGATTTGCTACTGCAGACTTCGGAGTGAAAGTGCTCCGCTTGGTAGTTATTTGCCAAGAGGCAACAACGATGGGGCGGGACGTCCCCCACGGTGGTCCCCGCGTCCGGCCTTTTCCCTTTGCTCTCGTTCAGCAGTTAATAAGATGGTTGGCCTTTTCTATATATGTATATATAAATAAACCCAGCTTCAGATAAGAAAGTATTCGATGATGTCAGAAAACTAATGGCACAAGGTTACAGATAGCTGGGAATAGTGTTAAGGAGTTGATTGTCTGTGGGAAAACCAGGGAGGATTCTGCAGCTGTGAGGAGACTGGTCACTATGGGGAAAAAAAAAAAATAGGAAGGATGCAGTTTCCAGAACAGGGGAGAAGGAAGAGCGGGGAGGGAGATGAACGGTGGGGGCATGCAAGTTGGGAGTGATGCTGAAAGTTTTCCAGGCGATGGGCAAAGGTTGAGCTGCAAAGGAGATAACTGCCGTGAGCTGCTCCTGGGAGGTCCTGTAAGCGGGGGAGTGCGAAATCTCAACAGAAGTCAGGGGATACATGACTTAGTGATGTGTGGGAGGGAAAGAAGTGCCCACAGATGGGAAGAGGGTTGGACACATGGCTGGAGACAAGGCGTTTTGCCTGGATCTGTGCCACTGAAGTACACGTCAGGCACTTGCGGAGCCAGGAGCCAGGCTGCCTCCCTCCAGCTCCGTCATCCCCAGCCAACCTGCCGGAGGGTCGTCTCCCAGCCCTGGCATAGAGGGGCCTGGGGCAGCCCTGCTTCTCCCCTTCGTGCTTCTGCCTGCATCCCGTGGAGACCTCCTGGTGGACGTGGCTTGTGGAAGCAAGACCAGGGCACACGCTGGTCCCCTCCTGTCTGCCCAAAGCGGGCACGCATCTAGCCTGGGGTAAAGCTAGGCACTTGTGCCGGGTGTGATCCAACAGATCCCCAGGGCACAGAGCCGGGTACCAGGGTGTCCCGTGGCGGGGATCGGCCATCCTGCTGGAAGATGCTTGCCTGCACGCACCTCTGCAGCATCTTCTCGGGGCCTGACAAGCAACTGTCCAGGTGTCTCCCTTGCTTTCTACAGGGCAAGGAGAGGTTTTGTTATTCCTAACCTACTATTTTATAGAGTCTGGGTTGTTGGTTTTTAATTCTTCTCTTTCCCTCATACTACTTTTGGTGTCCCAGTCTGAAGGCAAGGTGCCCAGTGATTTTGGCAGGAATCAGGCAAACCTATTCAGCAGCAGAGGAGGAGAGGGGGGAAAACCATTAAAGAGAAAGCACAGACCTTCTCACCAAAGAGTCCCGTAGTGCCAAATTTAGCCCTGAAAATTGAGGGAGGGGACAGAAACCCCACCTCTGTCTTCGGGGGGTGCTGAAACACAGCGCCCTGGAAATGTTCAGGCAACAGAGGCCATTAAAGCACGTTTTTGGCATGGGGCTGCCTTGTGATGCTGGCTGTTTTGCTCCTCAGAGGATGGTGCTTGCTCTTCCATGGGAATCTCAATCCATAGGCTCCTTGCTGTCAGCCTGCACCCGGTGCAGTGGAGCTGCGGGGCGAGCTGCCTTGCTGAAGAATCTGCTCCTGCAGGAGCCAGCTGTGTTCCCTGGGGAGCTGCAGCTTTCTCCTCTGCTGAGGCTGGGAGCAAGGATGCTCCCAGCTTGCTGAAAGGATGATACAGCTTCTGTACTGCCACAAAGTTAGGCTACTTCAGAGGCAGCGTGTCTTGATGATTCTCAGCCAATGCTAGCTAGAAAGGAAACAATTTTACACACCAGCAATTTTTTATGATTAACAATATTATCCTGCCTTAATTGAAAAATGGGCTGGTGCCCTTAAGAAAAAATTAAGCTGCAGGAATTAGTATCTAACCTCTTTATGATGAATGTGTATTTTTACATGCTGCATATTACTGTCACTGCTTTTAGAAATAATAGTGCCGTGTATTGTAATAAAAAATTGTCCCGCGTTGTTTGTAGTTGCGTGGCACCATTCTGTCTGGCTGACTTGGCTTTAAGAGCCAGAACGCTTGGGAAGAAGCAGCGTGAGGATGCCGAAATCCTTTTAAAGGGAATTTATGAACAAACAGGAGGATGATGTGTAGGCTCCAAGCTCTGCTATCAGTTGTTATTGCTGAGAGATATTCACGGGGAGTCAACGCCAGACGGAGCATTAGCGACTGCCGGCCTCGGTGCCTTTGTGGGAAGTCGGTCATAAAGTCGGAGAGGGCTCCTGTTTGCAGCATTTTTAAACACCAGTGGATCATTGTACGTAGTAAGGCAGTTGGCGTTGGGGTGGGTTTGCGCAAAGGTCTTTGTGAACCACTTTCTCTACCCAAACGAAGCTTGAGAAGGAGAGAGGGACCGCGCCGAAGGACAGGCAGATCCCTTACGCTGGGTGGAGAGCCGGCAGCTCGGCTTTGCCGAGGTTCACCAGGCAGAGCACAGGCATGAAGGGGGCTGTCACCCACCTCTGTGTGTCTGTGACCACGGCCAGTCCAGGAGATGGGGAAGTTGTGGCTCCAAGGCATCATGCTCCTTCCACGTGTCTGGTCTGGGTCTGTGTCCCGTGCAAAGCAGCCCAGTGAAGCTGGGCTTAAAGGCAGTGAGAAGGTCTGAGCCCTTGATACAGACGGTTGGGGACAACACAAAGTCAATAAAATCCGTTTCAGCTATGCTGCTGTCCTGGCATCATCTGTCTCCTGCCAGCTCCTGGGAGGACGGCGGCTGCGGCAGCAGGCAGGGAGGGTGCCTGCCGTTCAAAGTGAAACCACGTACGAGTGAGCAACGTGACCGTGACGTATCAAAGTACAAATGCCTTGTTCCCCAGCCTGCAGCTCTTAAATGCTCTCGTCAGCTTAAATATCGCTCACCCGAATATTTGAACTGTGTCAGTCAAATCTCCCTGGAAACGTGCAGTGAAAACCAGATGCCTGTGGTGGGATCATGGGTGCTTTCTGGTGTCCCCGTCTGGCGGGGTGTGAGGAGCCTCCCCTTCTTCCCAGGAGAGCAAGAGGATCCTGGTGGGGAAAGGAATGCTCTGGCAGTACGAAGGGCAACCTGCCTGCCCATGATTTGGGGCTGGGGTGGGAGTAGGAGAGGCTGGGGAAGGAGCCAGAAGCGTTCCCAGATGGAGGGGACACGCTGGCTCTGCGGGGGCGCGTGGTGGGAGCAGTAGGGAGGAGGCCGTCCTTGCCCGTGCCTTCTCAGCTGTGGCCCTCAGGTCTGCGTCCACCTGGAGAGGACCCCGGGATCCTCCCCAACCCTGCCGTGGGGGGTCGGTGGGGTGGTGGTGGCAGGGGCTGCTGGCATTTGCCTGCTGCCATGCAGCGACCCTCATCCCTTGTCGCTGCCCGTGTAGGCTGGCGCTGGTGCACCCTCACACCGTTCTCCATAGTCTCTGAAGTTGTAGCAGAGGTCTTTCTAGCTACCTCTTCCTTTGTATTTCAGCCAGGGTCCCTATTAAAGCAGACAATGAGGAAGTCGGCATTAAAATGCTTCCTTCCATCCCTCCGTCCTCCCCCCACTCCTACCCCCATCCTCCTCGTCCCTGGAGGAAACGCTCATCTCTGCCAAGATCCTGCCTCGCAAAAGTAAACAATATGAAATTACAATAAAATGTTTTGATTTGCTGGGCCTGACATTCAGGAGCTGCACAACAGAGACTTATAAAAAGGATCTTCTATAGATAGCCAGTGTGAGAAAAATATAATCTCTCATCTGGGGCGTGTTTCGGATCCAAACGTCAGGGCAGTGTAGATGGAGAACAGGGCATCTCTTCGCCGAACCTGAAGGTTCTCAGGAGGTTTGTACTGCAGCATCTGTCAGCAGCTTTCCGCCTGGGATCTGGGGGTGACTGGCCTGTTGGACAGTAATGTCAATAGCTGGGGCTCCGTCTCTCCCTGTGTGTACATATGCTGTTGTTGCTTGATGCTTTATGTCTGGGTAGTGTACTGAAAGCCCGGAGAAGGAAATAGAGGAGCTGAAACTTGTTTCCTCTGGGGCTCTTGCAGATAATTCAGAGGGAGGCAAGCCTAAATGGAGGTGTAATCCCTGGGAGATGAGCTTCCTTGGGCGCCTGCCAGTTTAGCAGGCTGGGTAATCTGCATTGTCATCAAGATTTGCGGATTAGGTGTAGGGAAGCTAGTTGGCTTTGACATTTCATTAGGGAAGTTTTCAGTAGTTTTTTATCTCAGGTCTTGATGCTGTGAAATACGGATGATGTAGCTTTGTTACCCTCACACCTTCTAACGTTTGTGCAAGTCGATGCGGGGACTGCAAACAGCTCTATCTGCTGAGGATTTTTTAAATCATTGCTTGTTTATGAAAGACTAACTGGGCCAAAGGCTAATTTTGGAAAGGATCTGCGTTCTCCCATGCTAACCAAGGAATTTTCGTCTGGGTAATAATATAAGTTACCAAACTTTCATCTCCTGAAGAAGGGATAAAAGCAAACACTATTTATCCTATAATCTGCAAATATTTTGGGAACATGAACTGGTATATCAATAAAATGGTTTATCATCAAGGTCTCCAAAGAGCTCTAAAGGACATTTATTTAGAAATCAAAATGTTAAATTTAGAGGAAAGAACTGTGCAGATGAGGAGGGAGTATGTACAAGCGACAGCGTTGTAAATTGTCTCAGGGGTTCAAGGGACCGGGGAAGGACACTGTGTCCTGAAGTCACTCCTTGCCAGAGACGTCTCAGCTGATAAGAGCCGGTTGTTGTTCCCGGTGACAGTGATCGAGGGGGACAAGGCAAAAGGATCACCCCATGGGCTTCTGCGGCATCGTGCAGAAACGGGGATGTGGCCTGGTTTATTTATCACGGCTAGATGTGCCCTCGCTCTTCCCCCTGCTGCGGAGGATTTTTGCCTGTCCTTGGAGCTTCTCCTGCCGTCTCCATGATCCTTTCCCCACCCTTTCCAGGCATCCCTGGAGGCTTGCTGCCGCAAGGGCTGGGGGACGCGGGCTGTGCAAGCTGGCTGCGGAGGACATGGTGCAGAGGCATGGCTGGTAGGCCAGCCCGATGTCGAGTCTGTGCCGTGGAGGAGCCAGCTTTGTGGGCCTGCGTGCCAGGGGGCTGGCCCCATTGCTGGCAGCTCCCCCAGCGCTGTGGAGTATGGAAATGCCTGCTCTGGGGCCTTGACTCTCTTGGCCCTTGAATGTGGCCATCCTGTTCTCTGACCGCAGTGCTGTGGGGAAGTAGGGAAGAATGGCCAGGGCAGGACTTTTGGGGACAGCCAGGAGGGATGCATGGTGCAAGGGGGGTCAGCCGAGACACCGGGCTCCACCTTGCAGAGGGACATCCTCATCTCTCTCTGACCACATTACTTCCTCACTTCTGCCACCCTCTCCTTCGCTGGTGCTGTCTCGCATCCTTTGCTTCCCTGCCAGCCTCCTGCCCCATGGGTGCCGTAGGTAGCGGCCCATGGGCTCTGGTTCCTGAGGTTGGCCTTAACACCCTGCTTTGTACTTCTGTTGCAACACAGCGAGTGAAAATCAAGGTTTAGTTAAAAATTATTTACCGTGCTCTGCCATGACTGAAAAATACAAATAGAGTTAACTTAAGCATTGGACCGTGTGTTTTAGGGCTTCAGTGATTTATCCATCAGTTATGTCATTGCAAACTGAAGGTGAAGTTACGCCTTCGTAGATGTGGAATAACCAGTGGTTGAACTGAGCTTCTGTTGGTTCTTCTGCTTGAATTTATTTTCGTGAGATAGGAGGTTAAAATTAGCAGAAACGTCCTATGTGAAAGGCTGGGGCACCTTGCAACTGCGTAGGTCCTGGTTTGGGATAAAGCAGCAGTTCCTGCAGCACGTATTCCTGCAATATGAAAGGTGGAGAAATACTAAGAATATGAGTGTGTATGTGTGCACACGTGGACATACGCACACATGCTGTTCCTGTAGAAGGTAAATATCAGTTTTGATTATCTGAATATTGATGTAGCAGTTTAGAAATAGCTTTCCAAGAGAACGTGTCTGCGCTGTTATATTTACCAGCGTAATGAAATCAGACAACCTTTCAATCCATAAATCACAGTACAGTATTTGCCATTCCAATTTCTATGGTGATCCTGAGCAAGCAACACTATCTGAAGCATTTTATTAAATCAAAGTAATAAAATTTAAGATCTGTATTGGCGCTTCTTTGGCTCTTTCAGGTTCTTTTAAATTTTGGCCTGAGGATGTATTTTCTTTGTTTTTCAGACTTCGTTTTATTTACTTTAGTTACTTCATTTCTCAGGTTGGAGGCTGGCTGTTAAATTTCTGTAACCTTTTGTCGTAAAGCTTGGGGTGTTCTCCTTGGTGTTTACCAGCTGCAGCATAACACACAATTCCTAATCATCTATGCTGTCGTGTTGATTTGAGAATTTGAAGCACGAAGTGGGTCCAAGCAGGCCACAGGAATTTGTGGCTTCAAGGCAATGATAAGAAATTCTTAATGGCTTAGTAAATGACAACGTAAATTTAAAGTTGGTTTTCAGTCATCCCAAGATAAATTATTGCTTAAGATTGGCTTCAGTGTAATATTCCTTCCTTCTGGAAGACAAAAGTGTGAGGGGATTTGTGTGAGGGAGTGACTGCAGACAGAAAGTAAAATATTCTTAAAAGCCTTAAGCATTGTCCTCAATATTTTTCCACTCGGCACAAGCTCCGATCCTGCTATTTTAGCTGCGACCAGTTTTGCAGATCATCATGTGGAGGTGTCCAGGGACTCCACTGCTGGCTGGCCAGCCACTTCCTTCGGGTCTTCAGTCTGTATCAGCCCTTCACACCCAGGTCATGAGGAGCCCATGGAGGTCTGTAAAAGTGAGTATGGCTCTGCCCAAGGGCATCTGGGCATGACCTGGCTTTCTACGGTACGATCAAGATGCCCCGATTCTTCTCCAGCTTTCAGAGTCATGGAGATAGACTTTAGTTGTGGTCAGAGGAATTTTTTATCCATCGTTGGCAACTATTTTTAGAAAGACAGTAGACATCCCTCAACAAGTCTTATTTTTGCAAGCTAAGGGCACTGCACAGCAGCTCTTCGTTGTCACTGTTTTCTGTGTCTTCCCAAACTCAGTTTTCCATCCCCTCTACTTCAGGTGTTCTCTGCAGCTTCGTTCATCTTATCCCTTGTGTCAGCAGCTGTAGGTTTTTCTCGTTCCCCTCGTCTTCCCTGCAGCAGCCGTACATTGTTTTTTCTGTCTGTTTGGGTTTTTTTAAGTGCCCGGAGCTCTCTCTGTGTTGTACCTTGCACCATCTCCACTTTTCGCAGCAGCACCACGTGTGTCCCCGGAACTGGATTCCCCAATCTCCCTGCCGGGGCCAAGTTTCCATGTACTACCGCTTCCTTCCATTGCAGCTACTCATGGGAATAAATCACAAAGCATGTCGACGTAGTGGCCCCTCTTGGGAGGACGTGTGAAGGGTGAGAAGAATGGTGGTGGTCTGCTGGAAGGCGTTTGGTGACTGCTATCAAGTGGTCCTTTGATCTGGAGACAACCCAGAGGTCCTTGCAGTTCTGCAATACAGATGTCAGGAGCTCTGCATCCTACCCTCCTTCCCTCTCTTTTTGCACCTTGACTCAGTTTTTTGGGGCATGCTCCTGGTCTCCATAGGGTTGGGGTCCAAGATGCTTCCAGAGGTACCTGCATTGCTGGCGTTGACCCAATACAAGGTTCTGAAGGTGTTGCACCAAAACCCTGCCAAGCTGAAGGTAGGGCTTCACAGCCTGTAGGACCTAGTATTAGGGCTAAGTGCATTTTTCTGTAAGGAGCAGTGGCAGACTTCCGAGGTGCTTGGGGGGAAAGCAGCCGTGCCTACATGCCCAAACGCCAAGCCGACATTTAATTACTTCTTATAGCTGTGTTTTTAAGGAAAGGGGTTCCAGTGGTCTCGGATCATCTGAAGAACGATGTGGCAACCTGGTCTTGTGAATATAGAATTATAGAATCATAGAATATGCTGAACAGCACTTGTGTTCTGACGCTTGTGCTCACTCGTCAGCGTGGTGATCATCTCTGTCTTAAAAATAGCTCCGTTTTTCTTTATTTATCCCCAGAATTTACTCTCTGATGGAAACCGTGCCTATCACATGTTTAAAACAGATTTTTCTGCACTGTGCGTATGGAGGAAGGTAAAGGAAGTGATAAATCTCTAAAAACAGTATGATAAAATAAGTCCTCTGTAACTAAGGGGCCAGATTCAGAGCCTCTTACTCCTTTGGTGTCGTGATCTGTGGCTGGCCCTGATGACTTCTGCTGCAGCAGGGCTAGGGGTGCCAGGAGCTGCCCTCTCGCAATCAAACGGGAACCCCGAGGACTGAAGCTGTAGATCATCATACCCAGTGAATAGCTGGTGTGCTGTCTGTCAGCAAGGAATAGATTTGAGGAACTGAGGGGGGAAAAGAACCCCACCAACCAGCAAAAAAAAACCCCAAAACTTAGAAAAAAACTGCCATACTTGAAAAAAATAAATTAAAAATGGGGGACTTTGAGAATTTATGACTTTCCCTTTCTTGCCCCCAGTACTCTGAAGAAAATCCATCATCCATCCTCCCTGTTTCTGACATGGGAAATATTTTATAGTTAGTTATTTCCTGCAGTCTCTGTTAGCATCCAGTCGATAACAGGATCAAACTACCAACTGCGCGCTCGTCCCTTTCCTCCCTGTGTTGCTGCTGTTTGGAGCTGGGGAATAATTAACTGCGGATCACGATGATGTGGCTGCCGTAACCTACCCTTTCATGCCAATCCCCTTCTGATGGACAGTTGTCAGGCTTTCTGTCGTAGGGACCGTGCGGCATGTCAGAGCGGGTACTGAGCATCTCATCCCACTCCACTGCAGCATCAGGCCTGCGCTGGTCGCGGTCCGGCAGCGGGAATGGCAGCTATTTCCCCGCCTGCCCTCCTCCATCGACCAGAAGAAAGGGAAAAGAGGAAGAAGGGTTTTGTTCCTGGAGGATGAACCACTCCAGCAGCGGCCGCAGGAGGCAGAGCGGATGCTTTCCGCTTGCGGTCCTCCCCGCTCCGCCGCAGGCGGGCTCCAGCTAAAATAAACCAGTGTTCCACGAAGCTTTGAAGTGCGCTCGTCTTCTGAGTCACTTCCCTGTCACCCGACGGGCAGCGCGCTGCCGAGGGACGTGCTCGCATCGCACGGGTGCGCTCAGGCTTTCATCTCGCAGTGGCCGTTTGGCCTCCCACGTCATTTCCCGTGGGAGTGACAGCTTCGTCTTTCCTGAACATCTTCCTTTCCTCTGGCCTTTTCCAAGACAGGGGAAAGGCAAGCCAGGACCACTGGAAGCACAGGGACGACGTACGGTGCCTCTCCTGGCTTCTGAGTGTTCACCCTGCTTTCTTCTGCCTGCAGATTATTTGTGTGTTAGTGGAAGTATCTGGGAGCAGTGCCATCAAAACAGGTTGCCTTCTCCCCCGTCTTCTGTGATGGCCACTATGTGGCAGCGAAGTGCAACCCCTCCGAGCAAATTGTCACGCGCGCGGGCGCTGCTCCATGTGCGTCAGGTGGGCCACCGTCATCGGTTCTGCCGTCGTTCGTGATTTTTCCATCGTACCGTTTAAGAAAATGTCATCCTGATGTTGTAACGCTCTCCATTCTCTTTTCTGTACCTGAAATTGCCAATTACATGAAGTAATAATTTGTGACGAGGAAAAAAAGTCCCCAAAACTCCAAGCGCCTTCTGAATTAAATTGCCCAGAGGTCTAGTTCCTCCTTGAATCAGTCCAAAGACTTTAATTTGCTAATGTTGAGATTTTAACCCACCAAACAATATAATTCTTTTGGTTTTAATTAAAGAATTTTTTTCCTTTGCACTAGACTGATGCTGAACTGGCTTCACTAAATCTTCTTATGCTGTAAGTAGCAGTGACCCAGATAAACACATTTAAAAATGCAACTACTGAAACTACGGTATGTTGCCTTTGTAAGACGCAGCAAGGAGACTAAAATAATTCTATACATTTACAAGCGTAGCGCATAGCATCGCATCATTAAAAGCAGTTTCACAGGCCGATTTTTTTTTTTGATTGCAAATACAAATCTGCATGAAAAAAGTGCTACTTATTTCGGAGTCACACGCTTGAAAGTTACAGAGAGGTCTGTGAAAAAAAATCGCTCTTTCAATATGTCCTTTTGCAGCATAAAAAGGCCTTTTGAAGTGGAGGGGGTAACTGTGTATTTAAGACTGCATTGTAATGCAGACACGCAGAATCAGGACCATATAGGCAACCAGGAGAAGGTTGCATTTCTGTTCTCCCTGGTGCCTTGATGGCTTTTTAGTGTGAAGGGTGGGCTGTAGTCCAAGCTGCTGAGCACCCATGCCTGTGGCTGCTGGCTGGGGAGAGCTCGGCACTGGCGGGGTGGGCTGCGGGATGTCCCTCGCACCCCATAACTCAATCAAGCGGTCACCTTTCCATTCCTTTTGGATCTGCGGGTCTTTTTAGACATCAGCGTTGACTGTGTTTACGTAAAGAAGTATATGCTACTGGGAGCGATTGGATGATAAACAACCTTTAATTAGCGCTGAAGATGCCAAGGGACATAATCCCTCAGTGCCTGTTTAGACAGCGAAACCCCAAGAACTGGCCTCCAGAACCCTGCTCCCGGTGCCCGCAACACTGTGCTCAGTGCTGCTGCTTCTACTGCCGGGTCGGTGCCACCTGCAAGGGGGAATGGTGGGCACCCACCACCCCTGGGGTGGTCCTCTTCCACCCCCATGGCCTCTGCCACCCTGCATTGGTGGCTGGGTCCTGGCAAAAGCTTTGTCCCAGAGCAAGGGCTGAATCGTCCTTAATGACTGTAAGGACAGGGCAGGGTTCACCAGACCATCGTCGTACTGGGTGACTTTGGGACCTTTGGCAACCCACCCCCCTATTTAGTTAATTTTTGGTAGCAGTGTGCTCTCCTACTTGCTCTGGTTAGCACTGAGCTGTACGATTGCTAATGTGAGACAAAAAGTTGATGGAGGCTATTGATTTGCCATGCTTGTGCGGTGCGCTGCGGGACCGTATCCGCTGGATGTGGAGGACACCTTGGGGTGGCGAGATGGGTGTGCGCCAGGGGCCTGCTTCCCGTCCTCACGTACTCTGTGGAGCTGTGGGCACCGGCACTGACTTTGCCGTTGGGTTCCTGCCAAGGGCCCTTGCCCAGATGGAGGCAAGTGGTACACCCAGCAGCTGGCTGCCATCTTTGCAGTTGCTGGTGTTAACCTGCACATAGTATTTTCTAGGAAACGCACCATGTGGAGGTGACCTATGAGTTCTATGCGGCAACCAAGGAAATGCAGCCCGGCATGTCCTCCCCATTGCAAAAATGAGGGATGCTGAGTTTTGGGCAGCTCTGGCACCCTCTCAGCAGGGAGCACACCTTGGCAGGGAGCTGGGCTCCTGGTCTGTGGTCACTCACACCTGCCTGGGTGGCCACCCTTCCCGTTGCAGCCGTGGCCAGCAGCCGTCTGCTTGCTTTCTCAAACTATGGATCACAGCACCGTGTTGGGGAAGATGCAGTTGGGGTCGCAGAGGGTTTGTGCTTGCCAGGGGACAGCTGTCTCTTCTGGTTTGTGCTGTTCAGATGTTTTCAGGGCTTGGCCAGCGGTTTGGCACATGAGCGTGTACGCTGACGCATGCGGTAAGAAGAGAGGGTGTTCTTGGTGGCCGGCATGGCTCTCTGGGCTGCCTTTGCAACCCCTGTTGCAGCGCGGCTCATTTCTGCTGTGCTCCTTGTGTTGCAGACATGTCCCTCAGCCGCCATTCCAGGCAAAGGCTGGCCAGCAGTGGCCCCGGGGAGCCCGGTGGCCTTTTGCACCTCGCGGGTTGCCCATCCCTGCGTGTGGGGTGCCTGGCTGGGACAGCCCAGCTGGAGTTTCTCATGGCAGTGTGGGGCAGACCCTCGTTTGGCACACAGGAGGAGCCGAAAGGTGCAGCCGCCCCTCCGACAGCCGCTCAGCCCCCTGAGCAGGGGGCAGGCCGGAGCCCTGGTGCTGGCTGCCCTGCCAGAGGGGTGGTGGAGTGCTTGTGCTGGGGGCGTCCGCCCTCCCCCTTCCCCAACAGCAAGCTCTTAAATGAGCATGGTTGTTTTCTCTAACACCCCGCCAAGAAAATACTGATTATTTTGTACTTCTTGGGTGCTCCTGCTGTTTCTATCCGCAAGAAAGGGTATCATTTTTGTAGCAGAGCTTGTCTGCCAACATATGGATTTGCCTGAGGCAAGACGAGTGTGTGCTGTTTCTCGCAACTTACGCGGGCAGCTTTTTTATAGGCAGTTTTTATTCCCTGAAATTACTATGTGGTTAAAACAACTTCCTCCTTGTTTTGCTAATCTCCTAAACTCTGTTGCGCTCAAGTTACCGTCAGGTACTCGCTGCCTCAGGAGCTGCAGTGGTTTGAGCCCTTCGTCGCCATTGCTGCTCCTCTGGCCAAACCTGGTGCACCTGTACGGAGGCAGCAGGAAGGGGTTGGCCACCCCGGGGGTGAGGAGTTTAAGGGCTGGAGTGTGGGGATGGGGAGGGTCGCTCAGGCACAGGCAGCACTCCATGTTTGTCTCCATTTCAGGCAGTATGCCTGGTGGTAGCCCCATCCCGGTAGGAACAGGGCACTGGTGTTGATGTCCTTGCGTTGGGTACCCACGGGTGATGGAGAAGGACCATGTACATCACCCATGGCATTGGGGCGGGCGTGGGGTGTGTGAAGAAAGCTGGTGCCTAAGGGAAGAGAGGGCTCGAAACAGTTAAGCTGGGGAACAGTGATGCCGTGGCGGATCCCCACCCCCAGTACTGTACGAGGAAATGCTTAGCTCCAGCTACATGAACAGTGTGTCAGGAAAATATATTGTTGCCTGAAACAGAGTATACACAAAGCAGGAGAGACAAAAGTGCCCTCAGACTCCCTCGCTCAGAGCTGCCTCCCAGAAGGGCTTCAATGGGGTTGACCTTCCCCTCAGCCTGCTCTTACACTGCTCCTGTATTTGCATTAGCACGGGAGAGGAGGGGAGACAACCTCAGGTCTTACTCTCCTGTTATTAGAAGGATAAGCGAGGACATGGTACAGCCATTGAGGTTTTTATTTGTGGGTTATTTGCTTGGCTTTCCCGAAGGAAGAGCCTGTGAGAAGTATGTTCTTCTCTAACAGAGCCTCACCTTGCATTTTCATGGCAGGCAGTCTGCTCCGCCTGCTGAGGTGGCCTGAAGAATCAAGATTAACAGCAAAAAAATTTGCTTCAGAGCTGCACCAGTCTGTGGGCAGGTATTTTTTTGTCTGTTGTTAGCTTTTTTCTTCTTTATTTTTTATTTCCTTCTCTTTGTTGTTGTCGGTAAAGGAATAGAGCTGTGCAGTCAGCTTTCTTCCTTCACAACCTACGATCTGCGTACCGAAATTTGGTTCTTTGAAGAACCAACCGTGTGAGGAATTAACCCCAGGCTGCAGCCCTGCGTGCCCTTCCACGCTGGTGTGCAGGACCTCCTGCATCCAGAGCTTCACAGCCATGGAGCAGTGTCACCGCTCCGGGAGGGCTGAGCTATAGTCAGGCTGTGGAGCGTGTTGCTAAACTGCATCCTAGAGCTGAGCTGAACAACCAAATACGAAATCTCCTGGCCAGATTTATTGGAGTGGCCCAGTGGCATTCCCCAGAGGACTTACGATCTATGGTGATGGATGTCGCCGATCCATTAACTTAGTAGTCTCATCTGGGAAAGATGTAATTGTCGTTCTGCATCCTGCAGTTTCCCTAAGTTTTTCTGAACACGTAATGGCACACATCGCAGCGGAAATTGCTGGTGAAAAATGCTGCAGTAAATATGTCAGGGGCTCTATATCCTGTGGCAGCGCACTGCTCTTCTGGTATCGCTGCCGTCGTTAAGATAGGGAAGCGATCATAACAAAATTCGGTATTCGTTGTGATGTATGTGGTCTGCAAAGGTCTGATGGAAAAGTGTGGGCAGGACCAACCTTGTTTCTTCTTGCAGTACGTGCCTGCAAAATTCGTTCATGCTGACTGGTTCACAGTATCAGGAAAATAACGTTTACTTTTACCTGCAATAGCAACGCTATTTTTACAGCGCTGGTTGCCCTGCCTGCGTCTCCTGAAATATAGCCCTTTTTTCTGAGCGGTTGGAGTCTGGATCCCTGGTGACAAAAAGCATTATTACCTTTTTTGTGTATTCTGGGCACAGTTTGGAATACTCTTACCTGCATGTAGTACGAGCAGTGTGTCAGTCGGAGCCGGAATACGCAGCTGGAGAAGACTCCTTTGAACTGGCTGGAAGGTCTCTGTTCATATAGTGCCAAATTAGTAAAATCTGGACATTAACATTCACACTGAGACAGACTGTAAGTGCTCCGGCAGCAAAGAAACATGGTAGACTTTGATGAAACGGGAGAAAAAGTCACGCTGGAGGAACACAGCCGCAAGCTAGACTGAGAGGGGAGGCAGTCCCGTGCCACCTCGGCGAGTGTGTGTGCCTGCTCGGCCTCACGAGTGGTGGATAATCTGGACTGAGCGGTAACTGGAATCCAAGCCGAGGTCTGTGCTATTCACATGCCAAAATGATCCCTGCCCGCAAGACCTCACGGCCACATGGACGAGACAGACCGTGTTAGACAGGAACCACTTGCAGGGTGTAAGTGTATGCATGTATGTGTGTGTGTATGGGCATTTGGAGGTGTTACAAGTAGCCCGGTCCGGTCAAGTGAACAGCAGTAACCTCAGCGGCACGGAGATGCAACGAGGCAGATTTTCAGTGTTTTCCGTTATTTACATATTATTTGTGGTCAGAGGCATCTATATTTCACAGTTCAGCACAGGAGCTTCTAGGAGAGCTAAACTGGTCTTTGAGAGTGAAAACAGGTTGAAAAGTTGTGAGGTCTCCTCGTTGTATCCATCAGCACCGTAATGCTGCACCTCACGGTGGTGTTATCTCGAATTCAGTCAGATGGCTGACGTCCTGTGCATCACGGCGTGACGGGGAGAAGAGGTCATTTCCATGCCTGTCCAAGTAGGACCAGGAAACGGCACAGACACTGGGGTCAAAGCTGTGTAAAAGGATGCGAAATTCAAAGAAAAAACCGCTGCCGTTTTCCTCGCATCACAGGAGTCCTGCTTTTTTCAGTCTCTCAGACAGGGTGGTGCAAGAGTAGGGCAAGTTTGAAATCTGCTGATGATCATGTAGCTAATGAAATGCTGGGCTTGGTTTATCAAAGTGATGGGGTGGAGGAGGAGGAGGGTCAGTCTAATAAATTTGAAGCTATGAACATAAAACCTCATCTTGAAGTGGCAAGCTGAAGGAGCATTTGGTGGCTCACGCCAGTGGGGACGGATAAAGTATTAAATAACCGCGTTTTGCACTGTGGAAGGGATGAGTCCTCTACCCTTTGGCTCCTCAGGCAGCACCCCGATACTTCTGCGCCTTCATATGTGCCCGTGTTCCCAAGTGAGACCCTGTCCCGCAAGAGAAGAGAAGGGGATGAGTCTGTTTTCGGTCCCCAGCTCTTTGGCCTGTCCCTAAATCTTGTCATCTGGGACCATATCTGTGCCACTGAGAGCCATCAAAGGTACAGGCGGGAGAAGGGGCTTGCCCGCGTGCACATGTGGTTGAACACCTGCATGTCCTTACCTGAGGTCCTAGACAGGAGCATCCATAGCTCACCAAAAAGGATCTGCGAGCTGGAAGGTGCAGTTTTTCGCTTGGTTTTGCTCTTTTTCTCGTTGTTCATTTATTTAAGCCAGACGATGAGAGGTTATGTGAAAATTTGGCTTTCAGCTGATTTGAGTTACAGAAGTGTTAGGATTTTGCTATTCTGTCCCCCGTGGCTTTAAAAGACATTCAGACTAGTTTCTGCTCCTTCCTCCTTTCAGTCTGGAGAAGGTCTAGAAGCAAGACAAGTGTAAGGGCAGTGTCCTCAACGGTGCTGAGGTTAGCCCTGTTCTGGCCTCGTCTGCACCAAGAAACAGCGATGTTGAACTGGAGCTGGCGCACCCTGAAGAGGGGCTGGGAAAGGGTTTGCAGCACACCCAAGGGGCTGGGATTGCAGCACACCCAAGGGGCTGGGACTCTCAGCATGTGGTGGTACTGATGGCACCTCATTTCATTTATTGGTTTGGAGCTGGGGAAGCTGGTTTACCCCTGGAGGGGCACTCCAGTGTGCTTTGCTTGTGTGGCTAGTCGGGAGGCAGTCAAAGTGGTCGAAACCGTGCTGGTGCAATGGGGCAAGCCAGATGTTTGGCCTGCAGAGGTGCCGTAGTGGTTTAAAAACAGATTTTACCTTCACCTCGCTGTCGGCTGAGGCTTGGTGACTGGTCTGTGAGGGGACCCCATCCTTTGCAGCCAGGAGCAGGACCGATTCACTTAAGCCAGAAGAGACGGGCAAGGGACGTCGGTCGTCGCCGCACCAATACCAATTCTCCTCTGGATATCGGAAAAGATCAAATGAACGTAGTAAAAATATCTGAGCCTGGGATCAGTGGAGAGGGTCAGGACAAAGTAGCGAGCCGAGTGTCTCTGAGCGGAGAACAAACCTCCGCCGGGGAACTAATGAGGCTTTGAAGTCGTTTCACTGACATCAAACTTGGAAATCCTTTGTAAGAACTGAGATGCTTTAAGGACTGTTTAATAAAGCACTTCACTGGGAAAGGGGCAAATATTTTATCAGGCTGACACTGAGCGCTTTTTGGTTTGGGTTTTGGTGGAAGCAGGGCTGGCAATTACGTTTAATTGGCATTCTTTTCCTCTTGTTATCTTGGTGTATCGATTGCTGGGAAAACAAAATGCATGGTTTTTAAAATTTACTGTGAAGTAACGGCTCTCTTGTTTGTTTTGTTTAGCTCTGTGTTCTCAAAACAGCTCATTTTTCTTTGCTTTGCTGGGGAATGTAATGTTTTGATTGAAAATGATACTAAATAATCAGTTAAATGGGATATTTGATGACAGGAAAAATTGTTTAAAATATTTTTTTCCCATAGGAAAATCATGCACTTTACTTTTCAAGCCTAAGAAGTCTTTTATTGCTAGCATGAGTCTGCATTCTTCCTATGATCTCACTCCAAAAGTAAACACGTGGGTGCACCGTGTGTATGAAAACTGTCGAGGTCAAGGTATAGTAAATCTCAGAAGCTCCAATGCAAGAGATATCCCTAGTGTAAGTCAAATTTTTCCCTGATACCATTTTAATTTAGACTTTTGTAGACTCTTGCCTGCTGCTGGTTTGACTTCCCCAAGGGAAGCTGACCTCCTGTATGAGAAGCAAGCCTGGTAGATGAGACGGTAGATACAGTGTACCCGGACTTGAGGAAGGCCTGTGACACCATCTCCCATAAGGCCCTCACAGAGAAGCTGTTGATGCACAGGCTGGATGGGCAGACAGCGAGGTGGATGGAAACTGGCTGAATGCAGGCCCAGAGCTGATGATGACCAGTGGCACAGAGTCTAGCTGGAGGCCAGTGGTGTGCCCCAGGGGTCAGTACTGGGTCCAGTCCTGTTTAACATCTTCCTTAATGATCTGGATGACGGGCAGAGCGAACCCTCAGCAGGTTTGCTTATGCCCAGCAGGAGAGACCTTGACAGGCAGGAGACATGGGCCAACAGGAACCTCAGGAAGTTCATCAAGGAGAAGTGCAGAGTCCTGCACCTGAGCAGGAACAAGCCCAGGCACCAGCATGTCCTGGGGACACCCAGCTGGGAGGCAGCTTGGCAGGAAAAGACCTGGTGGACACCAATTTGGCCATGAGCCAGCCATGCACCCTTATCACAAAAGGTGGCTAGTGGTGCCCTGGGCTGCACGAGTAGGAATGCTGCCAGCAGGCTGTGGGGGGTGATCCTTCTCCACTGCTGAGCCCACACCTGGAGTGCTGGGTCCAGTTTGGGGCTCCCCAGTTCAAGGGAGACATGGTCATACTGCACAGAGTCCAGCAAAGGACCATGAAGGTTATGAAGAGACTGGAACATCCTCTCCTATGAGGACAGGTTGAGAGAGTTGTGACTGCTCATCCTGGAGAAGAGAAGGTTCCGGGGGGGCATCTCAACAGTGTATGGAAATACCTGAAGGGAGGGTGCAAAGAGGACAGGGTCAGGCTCTTCTCAGTGGTGCCCACTGCCAGGACCAGGGCCAGTGGGTACAAACTTAAACACCGGAGGGTATCTCTGAACACCAGGAAACACTTTGAGGGTCACTGAGCTCTGGCACAGGTTGCCCAGGGAGGTTGCAGAGTCTTCCCCCTTGGAGATACTTGGAAACTGCGTGGACATGAATCACAGAATCACAGAATGGGTTGGATTGGAAGGGACCTTAAAGACCATCCAGTTCAACCCCCCTGCCACGGGCAGGGACACCCTCCACCAGACCAGGTTGCTCAAAGCCTCATCCAGCCTGGCCTTGAACACTTCCAGGGATGGGGCACCCACAGCTTCTCTGGGCAACCTGTGCCAGTGCCTCACCACCCTCTCTGGGAAGAATTTCTTCCTGATATCTAGCCTAAATCTCCCTGCTTTCAGTTTCAGACAGGACCCCTTGTCCTGTCACTACATGGTCCTGGGCAACTGGCTGTAGGTGGCCCTGCTTGAGCAGGGAAGTTGAACCAGGTGATCAGAGGTTCCTTCCAACCTCAACTCAACTCGTCAGTGATTCAGCGATTCTGAGCAAGCAGAGATGCACGATGGGGTGGGGATGGGAGTGCAGCAGGAACTTTCGTAGGAGCGAGCAGCCCTACAGTTTGGCTTTTGGGGAGCAGCTGGTGAGATGATGTTCCCCTAGTGCCCACCACAGATGCTCAGGGCAGGGATGTGATTGCTGGGTCCCCAGCGCACCTGTCCCACCACACTGCTGCAACTGCCGACATCCCCATCCCAGTGGACTACATCACACTCCGGGAGGAGACATCTGCACGCTACCAGCAGCATCAAGGGATTGAAACGGATACTTGTGCAGTCACAAAAGTGGTAGCTCATTTTTCCTAGTATTGTGGTTTAACCCCAGCCGGCAGCTAAGCCCCACGCATCCGCTCGCTCACTGCCCCGGTGGCGGGATGGGGGAGAGAATCGGAAGAGTAAAAGTGAGAATACTCGTAGGTTGAGATAAAGACAGTTTTATAGCTAAAGCACAAGCTGTGCACACAAGCAAAGAAAAGCAGGAATTCATTCACCACTTCCCATGGGCAGGCAGGTGCCAAAGCAGGGCTCCATCACGCTTAACAGTGACTTGGGAAGACAAACACCATCACCCCAAACATTCCCCCCTTCCTTCTTCTTCCCCCAGCTTTATATGCTGAGCATGATGCCATATGGTATGGGATATCCCTATGGTTAGTTGGGGTCAGCTGTCCCGGCTGTGTCCCCTCCCAACTTCTTGTGCACCCCCAGCCTGCTCACTGGTGGGGTGCTGTGAGGGGCAGAAAAGGCCTTGACTCTGTGTAAGCCCTGCTCAGCCCTAACACAAACATCCCTGTGTTAGCAACGCTGTTTCTAGCACAAATCCAAAACACAGCCCCAAACTAGCCACTGTGAAGAAAAATTAACTCCATCCCAGCCAAACCCAGCACACCCTGTTTGAACAGAAATTTGGAGCACGAAAGCTGCAACGAGTCAGAAGCGGCTGCTGGGTTGAAGGGACGTCACCAACTGGATGGCACGTGACTCAGCAGTAATTATGGCTGGCATATTTCTGTTTGTCCTTCACATCACGTTTCATCCCTCAGACTTCCGTGCGCTGTCCCCGACTTGGAGTGCGTGTCCCGCTTGCTGCAGCCTAAGCAAGGCACCACTGTCTAGGCGTTTCTGCGCTACGCTAAAGGCAAAAAAATAAGCCACTTTTTGAAAAGCTTTGTATTTGTAAACTTGCTGCAAGGTTCCTCCAAGTGTAACAGTTTAAAGACCCCAGGGACCGGGGTGTGCTACGGATATGAGAAACGAGCATTTGGGAATAGCAAGGTCAATCTCGTTTCAGCGTAGCCCTGTTTTTGTAGGGCCTGCTGATATGTGGTACTGTGTGCTGCACGAGGGGAGGTCCTTGTGAAAGCGGGAGACCTTCGGTCAAGTGTGACATCCAGGGATGGGGATGGTTTGCGAACGGAGCAGGGGAGGGGAAAGGCACCTGGCAGCGCGGCGGCGCGCGCTCTCTCCCTTAACGCTCGGGGTACGTCACGGTTTCCCCTGCAAATGTGAGGGGGTTTGTGAGGCTTTCAAATTGGATATAAAAATTCACTACAGGTTGAAATTTGTCAGGCGAACGCTCTATTCCATCCACAGCATTTATCGTCTGTCTGGTTCATATTGCCCTTGGGACTAGAGACACTGGTTTCAGGTCTGTGACAGGATATTTTTTTTTTTTTTTCTTTTTTTGTTCCAGTTGCTCTGATTTGTTTTTAAATGAGAAGAAAGTGAGTTCTCTCCTCCCCGGAATGGATTGCTAACTACAGGTTGTTGACAACAGCAATATAGTTAGCAGATATATGGCCCTAACGTGGCTCTTTGCGGGCGATTAGCCTGTGCAATAGGCAGACCGACGGGGTGTTTCCCAGCCGAACTGTTTAAGAGACCGAGGTACCATCAGCCAGGCAAGGCGCTGCATTTGAGAACGATCGTACTGTGTGCCGAAGCAGCGTGTACGCGTTGTCAATGTCCCACCTGCACCGTGCCATTTTGCGCCGCCCTAACGATTTCCTTTTCCCTCTCGTTCCCCCCGGGGCTTGGCCGCCTGGATGGGAGCCCTGACACAAATGGGTTTGCCGCCCCGAAGGATCCATAACGCAGCAGTGGAAAATAAAAGGGTACCTGTTGCATGAGCCACGCCGGAGCCTTGTTAGTTCTCTGTCGTCTTCTGACGTTCTCTGATGAGATGCTCTTATCTGACCGCTCCTCGGCAGCGCCCACCTCATCCTCTGTGACGCAGCTCCTGTAGCGTGAGGAGTCACGGGGGGCAGCACGTAGGGGCGTGCTGGGCAGGGGACGTCGCGCAGAGGGACGAAGAGCAAAGGCTGAGGGTGTAGCTTCCGTACCAGCAGGGATACCCCGGTGTGTCCCTCCCTTCTCTCTCTGGATGACACCAGAGTGAATCCTGCCCATCTTTCCAATGTCTTTCTCACCTTGCCCTCGGTCACTTCTGAATGGTGTCTCCGAAATCTTATCAGGGAGTCGCTGGGTATTTCACCCGAGGGGAGAGAGGGCAGGGCTAAACTGGGGTGTTTCCTCAGTGCCCCCAAAAGGCGGGGACTGCTGGGGATGCCCTTCTTTGTCCTGTCCCAGGGGCACCGAGGAAACAACCCCACTTTCCAGGGGTGATGGGGCTGTGTTTGGGGTCCAGCTGTGAGCTGGCAGGAGCGTGAGGGACTGGTTGCCTTAACAAATGGCCTGTGGGTCTTCTCCACTCCGCCTGCCCCATAGCTCGGAGGAGGTCACTGTCAGCCCTCCTTTGAGTGGAGAAGGCCCTTTTAGTGCCTCTGCACGCAGCCAAGGGGTTTGTGGGGGTATCACACACGGCACCACGAATGGTGAAACACGAGGGAAAAGGTTAGTTCACCCTCAGCTGTGAGTCGGTTACTCCTCTGCCCTTTGGTGCTTGAGGATGCTGCTGCTGAAAGGGTATGTGGGATGGCCAGGAATGTCAATCTCTGGTGCCTGAATCAGTGAGAAACTTGAGAGGCAAATCCTGCTGAAATCACCTGTGGTTTGCACGTATGGGAGAGCCAGCCTGGACGTTATTTGTGTATGAATGGCTCCGTGTATTTCGTATATGAAGCTTTACTCAAATACATTTTTTCTATTCTAGCAACAAGACACCCATAGCAACACAGCAAAGCCCTTATTTGTGTACGGTGGGAACTATACAAAGCAAAAACTGCAGGATGGAAGATGATTTACTGTTTGTTGGTCTGTGTCAGAATGTGTCCTCGCTGCCCATTTGGCTATTTACTGCAGAAGGGCACAGAAAGGTGGGTTGGGCTTTGGCCGCCGAGGCTGCTGGGGATGAGGAGGCCCAACTCCGAGCTCCTCAAGAAACCCACGTCTTCAGCGGGGCGCAGGTTGGGTGCGTGGTTTTGTGGTGTGTGGAGGGCGATGGGGCACGCTGCCACGCGGCGGCAGGAGCAGCCCCACGGGGACCGGGGCGTGCAGGGCCTGGCGTGGCGGTTGGACGCGTGCCGCCATGTTGCTCAGCAGGTCTGCTGCCCTCCCGAAGGGCGGTGAGGCGTCCCTGTCGGGGATGAGCTCACCACCGCCCTTGCTAATGGGCTTCCGCAGTGCAAAAGTCAAGCGTGTTGCTTCTGGCAGGAGGATCGGTGATGGCAAGCAGTGAGTTTTGGCCAAAAAGTCCAGATCCGTCCATAATTTTGTCCCCAGGCTGACCATCAAGTCAAGATTTCTAGTTGTCTTCTGCTTTTGGTACTGTGTTTAGACTGAAAGGAAACTCCGTTTTCCCAGGAGGTACTGAGCAGGGCATCCCACAAAGGGAGCATCCGAGACCCCTTCCGTAGTGCGTACAGTGTTATGTGAGTGCTGTGTCGGCAGCGAGGTACAAGCCGGGGTGCGGAGGAGCAAGCGCAGTGCGGGGGACAGCCGCGCATGGTGCAGTGCTCCTGTCCCCCAGGAAGGCATGCAATGGCCCTGAGAAAAGTCAAGGGGTAACAGGTTTAAACTGAAAGCGGGCAGGTTTGGATTGGATATCAGGATGAAATTCTTCCCAGAGAGGGTGGTGAGGCACTGGAACAGGTTGCCCAGAGAAGCTGTGGATGCCCCATCCCTGGCAGTGTCCAAGGCCAGGCTGGATGAGGCTTTGAGCAACCTGGTCTAGTGGAGGGTGTCCCTGCCCATGGCAGGGGGGTTGGAACTAGATGGTCTCTAAGGTCCCTTCCAACCCAAACCACTCTGTGATTCTGCAAAAAGTCTATTGCACGGCCATCAGCGGGAGATAAAAAGAATAAACTGGAATTATCACCACCCCTTCCATGGCACGTCTGTATAGCTAACATGCTGTTTCCTGTACAGTTACACACATCATTGCATCGTGCCATGAACTTAACTCTTATCAGCACCCCGGTGGGAAAGCCCGAGTTATTTACAACAGGGCTCGTTTCAGTGTTGCAAGCTTCTTTTCAGTTAAAACAAACAGCAAATTAAATATTAAATAGATTAGTGGGGAAAGAGAAATTAATTGATTTTTCCAGCACTCAGGTGTGGTAGACAGAGGGAACTTTATTTCACTGAATTATTATATTACCTTCATTTGTGCATGTGAGGTACATGAAACTTGTTTTTAAAAGTTGAGTAACTGAATACTTTACGTGCAGTGAAGCAGCAATTTAAAAAAAAAAAAAAAATCCCCCAAAAACTCAAACCCAGCACATACTTCAGGTTGGTATTTATTAAAGGAGAAATCCAGCTGGGACTGTTAATACCAGCGCTGATAATTTAGTTTAAGTCATCTCCATGTCGACTTTGTACCGTGTACTCAGTCCGCGTGGTGCAAAAAAGGAGTCCAGGACCTACAAACACCTCCTTGGATAACTTCAAGCTGTCTCTCGATCCCAGCCCTTCGAACGTTTCTCCTTCTGAGGCTTGGGGACCTGGATCCTTTTCGCTCTGTCTGCCCACTGACCTTGATAGTAGTGACACGTGTGACACGTGTTTAGCTGCCCTGGGATTGTCTCCCGGGTGACACCGAAAATTGCTTTACGGGGCGCAGGGGGACTGCCAAGCTGTGGGCGGGATCACGACGTATTTTAAAGTCTGTCTATATATCTTATATATGTGTGTCTGTACGTGGGGGGTGTTGTGTTTCTGTGGCCATCACATACCCAGGAGGCAGGCGCACCCGAAGGACGGCAAGGTACGCTTCCACATAGGAAAGGTGAGGGGGGAAAGCCCACCCCAAACCCATCAACCTGGGTCGAGGGCTACACCTCCCACAGAATCACAGCATGGGTTGGGCTGGAAGGGACCTTAAAGACCACCCAGTTCCAACCCCCCTGCCATGGGCAGGGACACCCTCCACTAGACCAGGTTGCTCACAGCCTCATCCAGCCTGGCCTTGAACACTTCCAGGGATGGGGCATCCACAGCTTCTCTGGGCAACCTGTGCCAGTGCCTCACCACCCTCTCCGGGAAGAAGTCTCCTTTCTCCCCTCCTTGCCCTCGCACGGCGGGGCCCTCCCAGTGGCAGGGTAGGGCCACGAGCTCAACAATGCGTATTTACAGATCCCAGAAGCAGACAGGCTTCAGCACAGAAAACAGTATTTGACTATGCTTTAAAAAACCCCAACCACCCCCCGCATGGGCATTTCTTCAGGGTGTCCAACAGCGACAGATGAGCCCTCCTTCCCCTCATCGAGGTATTCCCTCCGCCTCCAGCCCTGTCGCGTTTTAAAGCAGCAGCGGGGGGGGGCGGTTATGATGTGTGATGCTTCCATCGTCGGCGCTGAGCTGTCTCCCTCCGGGTCTGTGCAGCACGATAATCCCTCAAGTCTCTTATACCGCACAATTTCCGTCTTAATTTTTCTGTTTCTTGACGTTAAAGGGGTTTGCCGGGGGAACGGGGGGTCATTTCCCGTCCCCGCCCGGTCATCGATTCCCGATGAAAACCCCGCGCTCCCGTGCCTGTCAAGCGAACAGAAAGGTCGGGAAGAGCCGGCGTCACGTGCGGAATATTCGGCTGGGCTGCAGCAGCTGGAAGGGCAGAGATGCTGGTGTTCGCTGCAGAGACCACGGGGCTTTAAAACGGTCATTTTGAAAAAGAGGGAGGGAGGGAGAGATGATGTAAGAGCAGTAGAAAACGGCTTTTTAACTCCTTAACAGAAACGGCGGCGTGTATTTTTTTCAGCTTGAATCTGCCGAGGTTGCCTTTATTTTTAGAAATGATTGCTCTTTTTTTTTTTTTTTTTGAATATCAAAACAAAACTGGCCCCACTTTTTTTTGGCACCGATGTTTGTCGCTTTCCGAATGTGGGATTTGATTTTTGCTCCTCTGTTTTTTAGTGCTTGGGGCATCTCTGCCTGCCGGGCTCAGCCGAGGCTGGAAAAGGAAACAAGCAAAAACAAAACCAACCCTCAAGCCTGTAGTTGTGAATGCTTTCTGCAGAACATTTCATGGGATGGGAAAAAATCCGGAATTATTATTCTCTAAGCCAGCAGCAGGAGGGGAAGAGAAATGACTCATCTGTTTACTTTTAAAAATCCTTTTTAAAAACACAAAACGCGCCTGATAAATTATCAGCGTTTTAACCAACCAGCCTCCGCGATTAACTCCCGACATTTCCGTAGTCTCGCGCTCGCCATGGCATCTCGCTGCCAAATCCAAGGATTTACAGGTCTCGGGAGAGACCCGGGAGATTTCCCGCTTCCCTGCCTAGGCCATTTTTTAGCCTTTGTCTGCGGGGTTTGCTTTTTTATTTCGGAGCGGGGCTGCCCTCCGCGTCATCCCAATGCCAGCGTGTCGGTGGGACGCAGGGAAGCACCTCGCTCTCGCCAGGTTCCGTTTGTCGGGAGCAGGATTCAGCGGCGCGCAGGTGAAAAGCGGAAATTTGGGTTGCGCCGGTGCTTTTCCATGGTAACGGAGTTGAGACCGGACAAGTTTCCATAGCGATTATTACTACGGTAGGATGCGCCGTGCATTTGGGGAGCGGCACGGGCAGCGCCAGGCGGAGTGAACGGCCCCCTGCCAAGGTGTGCGGGCGGCAGCTCGCGGGGCGGAAATCATTTATCCTGCTGGATAAATGGGTGCGTGGCACCGTTACTTTGCTGCTTTTTGGGGTTCTTTTCCAGGGGAAGGGGCTGTTAATCTCTTCGGGAAATAGGCTGCGGATTTCACTGTGATGATGAACAGAAACAATCTCTGCCCTTCTTTCAGTTGCCGTTTGCTTGGTTAATGTAAAGGATTGTGCTGTCAAAACACATTCGAAGTTTCTTCGATTTTTATTTTTTGATGCCTCTGTGGCAGGGCAAACATCAGGGTCTGGCTTGGGTTTGCTCCTTTCCCACCCCGCACCCCCCAGTTTCGGAGGTGCCGTACGCAGCGTGCGGCGCTTGCCCGCTTGCCTTCAGTAAATCCCACCGGGACGGAAAAGGGCCGAGTATTTTAGGGGATGTAAGGACCCTTCGCCCACGGTGGGTCGTTTCTTTAGGCAGGACGTTTTTAGAAATGTTCGGTTGGGGGGCTTCTGTTGAGTTAAAACAGTGTGCTGTTGCTCGGCTCTACCGCGCGCCGTCATGACGTGAAGCTTTGTTTAACAACGTGAAACGGAGGGCCCGATTCCCTGTTTCTGGCTGCGTACTGGGAAGGGGGGCAGGATTTGGCTGCAGGCAGCCCTTGAGGCCTTTTAAATTATCTGTGTTTACGGCTAAATAGAAGTTCCTCAAAACTCTTCCTACAACACTCAGGGATGTATGTATATCCAGCATCTCTGTATATATACTACCCTGCATCGTGGAGCTGTTAGCCTGAAGCGTGGGAATGTTTAATGGCTTTTCCTTGGCGATGGGGTCTTTAAAGGCAACTACAAATATTATTTTAAGGAGGAGATTTATGCAGTGCCTAAACTACGTTTCTGGTTTGCAGGCCAAGTTATGTCCGTGCTGACGCTCCTGGCAGCCCAGAGCCGCCGCGGGTCCCGCTGACAGCGATGTAGAGGCGGCGCCGGCAGAGCCCGAGAAGCCCTGCGACATGGAGGACCTGTACAAGGATGCCCCAAACCTGCCCATGGACGTCACCAGCTCGCCCTCGGCGATGGCCAACAACAAGCTGGAGAACGGGGTGGCCCAGCTGATCACGGCGGAGGCCTGGAACATCAACTCGGCCGACCTGATGAAGAAGGCCCTGTCGCCGCTGGTGACCGTCCCCGCGCCCTCTATCCTGACACCGCCAGCTGAGTCACAGAGCGGGGTGGCCCTGAAGGTGGCGGCCACCGTGCTGCAGCCCATCTGCCTGGGGGACAGCCCTGTCGTCCTGCCCATCCACCTGCAGGTCGCCGGCAGCGCCGCCCCGCAGATGCCGGCCACCAACGCCGCCACCCCCTACGTCATGACGACCCAGGGCCCCGTCCCGCTGCCCGTCCTCCTGGAGCAGCATGTCTTCCAGCATCTGAACTCACCCCTGGTGCTGCCCCCGGGGGCCGCCTGCCCCACCAGCCCCCTCCACCCCAGCCTCTTCCCCGGCGCTGCCGCCCCCGTTGGGCAGCCCCAGCTCCTGGACCCCAAGCCCTCCGGCCAAGCCCAGGAGCCCGTCCTGCCCCCCGTCTTTCAGACGCCGGGGTTTGCCGCCGTCCTTCAGGACCTGTTTCCCTCGCAGGGTGCCCTGGGCTCTACCCCCTGCCAGCCCCCACCCGACTACGCCACCCTCCCGCCCCAGGCCTTCAGTTCGCCCCTGTCCCCTCTGGTGCCCCCCGCCACGCTGCTGGTGCCCTACCCCGTCATCGTGCCCCTGCCCGTCCCTGTCCCTATCCCCATCCCCGTCCCCATCCCCGTGCCCCACGGCGCCGAGGCCAAGGTGACCCCCGACCCCCCCAAGCCGTCGCTCTTCACCCCCCTTTCCTGCAAGGGGACCCAGACCCCCCTGGAGAAAGAGGAGACGAAGCCCTTCGACCTCCTCCACCCGCGGGAGTTTCCCCAGCTGAGCCGCCACACCGTCATCAAGATGGGCGGCGAGAACGAGGCGCTGGACCTCTCCATGAAAGGGCCGCCCGCACCCCGTGCCAGCGAGGCCGCCCCGCCGCCGCCGCTTGAGGACGGGGCCCTGGACCTGTCCCTCGCCTCCTGCCGCAAGCCGGGGGGGCCCCACGGGGAGGCGGCCGTGGCCGGCCCCGTCGCTGCCGAGGCCGGCGTCCACCCCGCGCCGGACAAGCATCCCGGCCCAGCCGCCCCCTTCGCGCCCTGCAAGACCCAGGAGGCGTCGGGCAAGGCGGAGGGCAGGGGTGCGGGCGGCGGGCCGGCCGAGCTGCTGCGGCAGCCGCAGAAGTGGCTGGTGGAGCAGGCGGGCAGGGCAGGCTGCGAGCCCAAGGCCGGCAACAACATCGAGATCGTCAGCACGTCGCAGACAGCCAAAGTCATCGTCTCGGTCAAGGACGCCGTGCCCACCATCTTCTGCGGCAAGATCAAGGGCCTCTCGGGGGTCTCCACCAAAAACTTTTCCTTCAAAAGGGACCTGCCCCAGGACTCGGTGCTGCAGTGCTACGACGTGAAGAGCCCGCCCGAGCCCCGGGACAGCGCCGAGGCCCTCAGGAAACCCGTCAAAAACAGGAGCGTAAAGCTAAAGAAAATGAACTCGCCCGAGATACATATTCTTCCAATCAAGAAGCAACGGCTCGCTGCCTTTTTTCCGAGAAAGTAAATTATGGGTTTTTAGAACTTTAAGATTATTATGAGAGGAAGAAGAAGAAGAAAAAAAATAATTAAAAAGATGCACTTGGTTTTAAACTCATGTAAAACTTTAAACTATCTTTGTAAGTTATTTTTGGGGGAAGGGGGAGAGGATCGGATGTAGAGTCCCTATAAAGCTGGGTTGGTTGGTTGGTTTTTTTTTTTCCTTTTGGGTTTTTTTTTTTTTTTGTTATCAAATTTTGACTTTTCATGGGAAACTGAATAAAAAGCAACCTATTTTTCAAGCAGATTGCACATTTTGCAGCTTTAATGGAGTAATGGATGAGTCAGAGGGGTAAGAGCTATTTTCACTGCCATAAAGTGCTTTGATGATGTAATTCTTCATAACGGTCAGAATGGAAATTTCAAAATAAATGTTTGTACGTGCTAATCGGTTGCGGCATGGTTTTGTCGTTTCTGAACTGCTTTCAGCGTACGGAGAAGGTTTGGCGAAAAGTCTGTGGACTGTAAAGCGCCGCAGCTGACCTGTGGTGAGCCTGAAACGTTAAGAAAAAATAAGAGGCCCACAAAAATTATAGTGTCGGTGAGTGCGTCGCAACAGCCACTAACGATGCACCCAAACGAGCACCCGGAGGAGCAAGAGCGCACGAGGGGTACAGCCAAGCGCGCACCTAACGCCGGCTTCGTCGTGAAAGACCCGTAGGGAACCGTCTTAAAATATTATCACAGAATCACAGAATCACAGAATGGTTTGGGCTGGAAGGGACCTTACAGACCATCTAGTTCCAGCCCCCCTGCCATGGGCAGGGACACCCTCCACTAGACCAGGTTGCTCAAAGCCTCATCCAGCCTGGTCCTGAAATAGCTGCAATAGGAGGTTAGGAAAGGCATGGTGTCTCTCTTTTCCTGCGCTGAAGGTTCGCTGCCCTCTTGCTTAATATGAAAATTGGGGACTTTCACATGAGCATAGCACTAAATTCTGTCAAACTCTTGCTTTTTAAAGTTTTTTTAAAAGCCTTTTATTTTTCCCAAAGCTGGCAGAACCGACAATGTTCAGAAGAGTGTGAAGTGTTGATGGATTCATTAATGTTTACTCATCTGTCTGTATTTTTTAAGGGTTTTTTTTTTTTTTCCTAAATTGAAAATACTCTGCTACTTTGTTTTGCTCCTTCCAAGAAACGCCGCCGATGAAATGTGTCATCTTCTGGTTGCTGCTGTGCAGAGGCTCGGGATTTCGCCATCCCTTGGGACGCCCGTCCCAGTCGTCACTGCCCCACTCCGTTACAGCTGGGCCCGTTCCAGAGTGTCAAAACTCTTCTGAAAACGTAGTTTTCCCCAGGGCTGCTCCAGATTATTTATAAAAGAAGGAGGTCACAGCATTAGCCGCTGTCGTTCTCATTTCGCAGCTGACAGAAGCAAGTGCAAAAGAAGTTTCTGGGATCTTTTTTAGTTAGTCGGCGTTTTTCCACAAGGATGTGCTTCTCGCGCTGGTGGTTACATCTGCCGCACCCACCGCCCAGTCCCCGCCGTCCTCGTGCGAGGCTCCCCCCACCCCACCCCGAAGCACCCTCGGCGGGCGGAGGGTCCAGCCGACACGCACCCCTTCTGCCAGCCACGGGCCGCCCGTGACATCGGCTGCGGGCGCTGAGGCTTTCCCTCCGCTCCTTCACAGGCCTTTCCCGGGAGCTGTTGGCGCTCCTGGGTTCATTTCCGTGCGCAGGCTGCCCCCCCCATGCCCGCTCTGCACACGGTGGTCTGGTTTAACCGAATGTAGACCACAAACCCCAGCAACCCCCACAGCAGATGAGGCCAAATCAGCTTTATGCCACCATAAACCCAAGCGAGCGCCGTCACAACACCCGATGCCTACGGGCAACTAACGCCGTTTAGAGCCGACTGGAACCGCTTGTAAAGGCAGACCAGGCCTGGAACCACACGGCTGCGGCTTCCCCCAGGCCGTTACAAGAGCAACGGCAACCTCCCCTCTCTCCAACAGGGCTGAGGAAAACCAGAGCAGGCTCCAGCTGTCCTAGGGCTCCCTGCTGCCCCCGACCAGCCCCCCTGGCTTTATGGGGCTGTTTCCCAAAGGGCCAAGCTCCCCGGCACTGCTGGTCACCGCCGACGTTCCCGTTGGCATAAAGTGATGCAGGCTGAGGCCACCCCACTAGGAATGGGCAGGCAGAGGAATGGGCTCACCCGCCCCTCCGCCTGGCTTTTCCCATTCCTTACGTTGCAGTGGCAGGGGGGAGATTCTGAACGGCATCCTTCCGGGAGGGCTCAGGGCAGGTCCCGCTCTCCCCCGCTGCCCTTTCATGCAGTCCCACGCGAAGGGGAGCCACGCACCGGCACCTCTCCCGATGCATAACTGTCGGGCAAACGACACTAAGCGAGGACCGTTCGCCTCCCACCATCCCTCGTGTGCGAGGCACGAGACCTACATCCCGTGGGCACGGGGGAGGAACGGCCGCAGAACAAGGTACTTAATTACACCGAGATTGAGCGCTTCCACCTCCTCCTCCTCGCCTCTAGCAGCAATTACAGATTTTGTATATTGGGCCATTAATTTCCTACGGGGCTACACTTTAACTGCTTCTGAAACTTCTGCACGAGGAGAAGGACACTTGTGATATATGGAGCTTCCATTTCTGGTGGCTGTTAATGGAGACATTAATGCCTCTTGTGGAGTTGAAGGGAAAGTCATTAAGCCGTAATGGGAAGAGGAGGATGTTTTACAACGACGGGTATGTGCAAGGTAGAGAGAGAGAGAGGAGCCGTGCAGCCCTTCAAGGGCACCCCTGGTTGGCTCCAAGCCTCCTCTGAGTTGGGCTTTGGGGGTGGGCTTTTATCAGGGGGTCGGAGAGAGGGTTTGGGGGGCGGGTTACCTTTCCCTCTGTTCTCTTCTCCCAGGCGGGCAGGGGCTTCACAGGGAGCTGCAGACACGGAATCCGAGGAGGGGAGCCAGGGTACATGGCAGCCTCAGGGGTGGGAGATGGACCAGGCTGGAGACTTCCTGCCGCACCCAGCGCCTCCGGGCAGCCGGTCCCCTTCCCTACAGTGCCCACGGCACAGCCCCAGGACCAGAGGGGCACGGTGAGGCTTCGGCACACAGACTGAGCCGTTAGCAACAGAAATTAATCCCAGAGAAGAATGAGCAGAGAACTTCCCTGGAGCAGGCGGTGTTTGGGCTGAGAGAACAGACAAGCAGTGAGGTGAGATGCAGGCAGGTAGGAGCGCAAGGGAAAGGGGGAGAAGGGGGAGCTGGCAGTGGAAGCCGAGCTAAGAACCTCCTCCGGGCTCGCGAGCATCGCGCCTTCACTGAAGTCAGCGAGCAGCCAGCCAGAGAACGGAATGGAGAAGCAAAGCTGCGGCCCTCGGCCACTGGCAGGTAACAGGCGGAGACAGGGCAAGGTGTCGGCTTCAAAGACATGGCTCCAGGGCCGCTTGGCTGGGTGAGAGCGGGAAGAAAGGCGAGTGCTGGGAGGGTAATGCTTTCCGGGCTGAAGGCAGCACAGAGGGGAGGGTGAGGCGAGGCTGCACGTCAAACCCCACACATGCGGAGCGCACAAGGCAGCGCGGCCTCCCTGCTCCTCTGCCCTGGCACAGCGGGTGACCCGGGACGAGCAGACGCCAACCCGGCCCGGCGGGACGGAGCAGGGAAGGAGAACAGCAACGGCATCTGTTCCCGTGCACCGCGGGCGAGAAGTAACACGCGTGACCTGAGCTCTCCTCCCTGTAAAACTGGCATGCCAACATGCTTCCCCATCAGTGCCGACTTGGCTTTTTTAACCACTTGTGCCCGTTTCCTGCTCAGCCCCAGAGCACCGACACACATTACACCACCCCAGGCGCCCCCGCAGAGGTTTGGCCCGCAGGGGCTCACCGAGCAGCTTCCCGCGCTTCTTGCACAGGAAAGCTTCCAGGGGAAACTGGCCGGCACAGGAGCGGCCACCGGGCACCGAAGGGAGCGGTTCGGAGAAGTCCGTGTCCCTTCACTTGCACACAGGCACCTCAGGACAGCGATCCCACAACAATACGCAACGCGTTAGCAGCCCTCGTGAAGAGGCTGAGACAATGAAAATAGCATAAGGCGACGTTGCATAATATCCTGGTGCCAGATGTTTTAGTTTCTTTTCGTGCTCAAGTTTACAAAACCAGGCTGAAGCGCTCAAAGACCTTGTTTTGCTCTGCCTGGGATCCATTCCTGCCCTCCAAAAAGCAACCAGCTTGCCACCACCACAGTAACCTTGGGAATTCCTGACATTTGCTTTTTTCACTCACCTTTCACTTTTTTTTTTTCAGTGCCCCCCTCCCCCCCTGTTTAAAGTTCCATTGCTCTTAGACTACCCTGCACACACTTAACGCTAAAGTTTGCAGTCTGGGGGCTGTCCTACACACAACGAGCAAATCCCTTAATTTTAGTGCGGAAAACATATTTTCCACAGTTGTTAAACTCCTGGTATCTCGGCCTCGCTAGGAAAATCTGTTCTGTTGGTGAACCATCTGAAACATTTCATGTTTGAGGAGAAAAATTACTAATCGCTAAAATATTTAGCACTGCTTTGTGCCCGTACACCCCAAGCTCTCCTAGAATAATAGTATAATATCCTGGTCCTGAAATGATTAGGATACTTCCAAACCGAGAGGGGAAAACTAAAAAAAGCAAATGGGAGGGTACAGTCTAATCAAACACCTGGAAGGGAGCACTGTTTTTCCAGGTAACACATTAGTTTTCACATTTAAGAAGTGCACGTTTCCAGTGAAGTGCTGGCAAGAGACACCTCGCCTCCCTGCGTCAGCCCGTGCCCGCCCCCCTGCCTTGCTCCTGGGATTACTAATGTTCCTTAGCCCACAGCTGTCTCAAAACAGTCACATTTTCTGCATTGTTTCAATATCATCCTTCCCACCACATCCTCATCAACACAGTTCCCATCTTTCTTTGCCTAAGAACCAAAGATAGGCAACATTCTGTCCCAGCCTGGCATCCCGCAGATCAGGGGTGTGTCACTGTGACACCTTCTTACAAGGGCCTGTAGCAACAGGACAAGGGGTAACGGGTTTAAACTGAAAGCGGGGAGATTTAGATTGGATATCAGGAAGAAGTTCTTCACGGAGAGGGTGGTGAGGCACTGGAACAGGTTGCCCAGAGAAGCTATGGGTGCCCCATCCCTGGCAGTGTTCAAGGCCAGGCTGGATGAGGCTTGGAGCAACCTGGTCTAGTGGAGGGTGTCCCTGCCCGTGGCAGGGGGGTTGGAACTGGATGGTCTGTAAGGTCCCTTCCAACCCAACCCATGCTGTGATTCTATGAAACCAAGGAGGTCCTTCTTCCTGCAGCTTACGTGCAGTAAGAAAACCCCTACTAGTCCCATCGGTAAGCATGGGAAAGCTATTAGGTTTTGAGGGTTCTGATACACGTCATTTCTTCATTATTAAGCAAAAAAACCCCTACCAGCATTCACTGTTAGAAAGGTATCAAGTGGATTTTTCACACCTTAAACAAATGTTTCAAAACAAGTACCTTGAAGGCTCAGTCCATGGAGCACGGTCCAGCGCAGGAGAGCACATGCCTGCCCTTCAGGGATCCTCTGCAGCTCAACCACGATGGCACAAAGCTGCCACCCTGGATCTGAAAGCCCGATGATCCAGGTGCCATGCTTGCCTAGTACCACCCCAGCACTCATGGATAGGGGGGTCAGAGTGGGGTTAAAAACCACCAACAGAATGTTTAAATGCTTATTGTCTGCCTTACGTCACGCCAAACAAGAGATAGGCAATGGTGCGAAGTGCGTAACAACTGGGATCTAACTGAGCAGAAATATTCTCAGTGGATAGACTTTTGGGGCTGGATGTTCTGGACACAGAATCACAGAATGGTTTGGATTGGAAGGGCCCTTAGAGACCATCTAGTTCCAACCCCCCTGCCATGGGCAGGGACACCCTCCACTAGACCAGGTTGCTCACAGCCTCATCCAGCTTGGCCTTAAGAGCAAGAAACCTGGTGTGGTAGCCCGTGGGATGTGCACCGAAGCATCTCCTTCTGAATGCCAGCTAGGTGGACTCAAGGGGATCGGTCCACCTTACTAGCAGCAAACAGCGCTTTAGGCGGGGGATTAACTCACACGCTGAAGTTAGGCAAGATGGGTATGGAGGCTCCCATGACAGATGCTGGAAATCTAGTGAATAAACCCAACAGGGTCAAGATTCGTCTTTGCAAAGCAGACGCTGGCATCTGGTCAGACCACTCCTACCCTGAACCCAATCAGCCCAACCTCCATGGACTACAATAAGAGCGACTCTAGACAACTATGATATAAAGACATGAAGTTATACAAAACAAAACCCAATCCTGTATTTCTAGGTTTTGGCTCCTCGATTAACCTGGCTTTAAAGGAAATCACATCAAGAGGGAGCTGGTAGCAGCAGCTCATTCAGTTAAGAAGAAAAAAATGTAAGGACAGAGAGAGGATGCCTCATGAATTGGGTCGGGAATTACAAGGACTCAGCCTACACTTTCAGATGATATCATGTCAAGATAAGATACTTCACATCCCTGACATGGCTCACATTGTTCATCTCCCACTTTCCTCTTTACAGTCCCAGCTCAGTGCAAACAAAGACACTAGTTATGACTCAAGTCATAATCCAAAACAGTTTAAGTTAGTATATCCACCTGGTTTTCTCTTTCCCAGTTTTCCATTACTTCATTCTTCGTATGTTTTCCTTCCCGTGTTTATTGCACGCAAGCCCGATCACTCATCCCAGGCTTCCATTTCTGTTTTCTTTCAAAACATTTAAACTTTCCCCAACCTGTTCCCTTCCTGTAGCCAAACACCACCCAGGCAAAGGCAGTTCACAATTAATACGCTACGCGGAACACAAAGACGTATGAAATACGCTCCTTTTGGCTGAGCCGGTCCCTTGAGAATAAACAGCTGACAGCATGCCGTTAAAAAAACCACACCCACAACAAACCATCAAAAGCCCCAAAACTAAAACAGACCCGCCCTCCCCCCCACTGTCACCCACTGAGCCTAATAAGCAATACGTTACGCTGACCCACCTAGCACCTCACCTCTAAAGCGCAAGCATAAACCGAGGGCAGACTAAAACTGAGCGCTGATTTATTAATTTCTGCCTCCCCACTATTCTGTTCACGTGAGAACAGGGCCTTTAAAAAAAGGGCAGACTGACGGACATGAAAAGCAGTTTGCAGACCATACCTTGAGGAACATGGCCCAGGCGCGAGGCATCCGTTCCTAACAGAGTCCCACCGACGCTCCCCGGCAAGGACAGAAGTCAGTAGCGAGTACATCCGTCAGAGATGAAGCGAGCAAGCTGCACGGCCCTTTTCTTATATATATTGTCTTTTTTTTCAAAACATGCAGGAGTAAGAAGTATGTGAAAAGATTCTTCCCTCAAAACAGAGGGTCTCCAGTAAGAGCAAGGCCTGCTTGGCAGCACTGGTTTGGAGAGATGACAGCTGTGGGAAGAAGAGCTCAGACCTGTTTGAAAACCCCACTCCTGGGGATCTGGACAGCATTAACACAATGGCTTAGGGAAACAGAGTGCCCCCGTAACTACTGAAAACACCTAAATACGGGAAGGGGAGAAACCTAGTAAAATTACAGCCCCTTGCGTCTGACACCAGCCTCTCTAAGGTGCACCGCCACTCCAACACATTTTCCCAGTGCCTTGCCAACAGCCTCAGCTTCCACCTGGGAGGGTAGATGAGCCTGTGTCTTTCCAGTTCTTGACCTCAGTGCCGCGACTGCCAAGGCAGGGTAATGGCAATTACCATGGTGGTTTTGTGGTGTATTCATTTCCTTCCAGCTGTCATAACTAGAAAGGAACCATTGGCAGAGAGGGTTTCTGCCAGCTTCAGGCCGTCCATCTGTTCACATTTGTCTGTTCACACAACACGGGGTGCGACCTCCCTTTCCTCTTGTGCTGGCATCTGTCTGCTCGCACTGCGTGTCCTGGAAGGGCTTTGATTTTGGAGGCTGAAAAGCGAATCTCTGTGGATGAAAAGGTCTTCCCGGATCTTAAAAAGAAGTCGAGGTGTGCAGCCCTCGCTATCAGCACTAGGCAGCTCCCCGGCAGGTAACGAAAGCTGAAATAAAACCAGCAGTGGTCCATCAATCCACGAGCAGAAGCAGCTCCTGCAGGACTCCTCAGCTCGTACAGCAGGACTGGGAGATTCTGGAGCTGGTGGAAGCTAATTCTGATTCAAATGGGACAAATTACAGCTAATCAAAAAGACCTGCTAGGACAGGGATGGATGCTCCATGTAACAGAGGGATTTAAAAGCCCATTGGACCACTGCTGTGGCGTATTTTAGGTACACACAGGACTCCCATCATCGACACAGCTACTGCAGTGAGAGTTTTAGGACAAACTGTCGGAGGAGAAAGTTTTAAAATATATGTATTGTCCTATTCTAAAAAATAAACAAATAAAACCAATCATCTCTGACGTTCTCACTGTAAAAAAAAAATCAAAATGTCTCATAGTTGCAGACTCAAGACCAGTGGGTTTACAACAGGCTGTTCAGATTTTAAGAAGATAAAGTCTCAAAACGGCTCTGCGCAACCTTTGAAACAACCGGGGTGCTGACAGTTGGGGAACAAGATCCCAGGATTATGGACTAGTTAGTAAGCCTTACGGAGCGAAAGATTATAATCAAGGCTGGAGAAAAACGCAGCAACCATTTCAGCACAGAAACGGATGTGAAATCAGCTTCTGCCTCCCTCTTAGGCACTTCCAAATGAGCACTTTTTACTCACTCCAACAGTTTTACATGTAATAAAAAAAAGAGAGGAGGAATATATGACCTTTGGAATTGATCTCAAGGGGGTCTTTTTTTCTTTTTACCAAGCCAGCTTAACTTTACACAGCTTCAACTCAGCAGAAACAGCAGCAGAAAGATGAAGATGCTTGTAACGTTTCCAACAGGTTCACACGTCTGATGTTGGAATTAAATGCTCATTTTACTCCACTGTGTAACTAGCTAGACAATCAAAGAAAAAGTCCTGCTATCCACTTCTAAAATGTGTTTGGTAGCATGACACTGCAGTAAACCCGGCTATGGCCTATAGGCGACAAAAGGAAGACTGGGGAAAACGTGGGCCCACTGCAGACTGAGATGGGGGATCTCATTGCACAGGACTTGGAACAGGCTGAAGCAGAATCACAGACTGGTTTGGGTCGGAAGGGACCTTAGAGACCATCTAGTTCCAACCCCCCTGCCATGGGCAGGGACACCCTCCACTAGACCAGGTTGCTCAAAGCCTCATCCAGCCTGGCCTTGAACACTCCCAGGGATGGGGCACCCACAGCTTCTCTGGGCAACCTGTTCCAGTGCCTCACCACCCTCTCCAGGAAGAATTTCTTCCTGATACCCAATCTAAATCTCCCTGCTTTCACTTTAAACCTGTTACCCCTTGTCCTATCACTACAGGCCCTTGTAAAAAGCCCCCCCCAGCTTCCTTGCAGCCCCTTCAGGTACTGGAAGGTGCTATAAGGTCTCCCCAGAGCCTTCTCTTCTCCAGGCTCAACAAGCCCAACTCTCTCAGCCTGTCCCCATAGCAGAGGTGCTCCAGCCCTCTGAGCATCTTCGTGGCCTCCTCTGGACTTGTTCCAACAGGTCGATATCCTTCTGATGTTGGGGCTCTACAGCTGGACACAGAACTGTAGGTGGGGTCTCACGAGAGTAGAGGGGCAGAATCCCCTCCCTCGCCCTGCTGGCCACACTTCTCTGGATACAGCCCAGGATACGGTTGGCTTTCTGGGCTGCCAGCGCACACTGCCGGCTCATGTCCAGCTTCTCACCCACCAGTACCCCCAGGTCCTTCTCCTCAGGGCTGCTCTCCATCCATTCTCTGACCAGCCTGTACTTTGTTCGAGATTGCCCCGACCCAGGTGCAGGACCTTGCACTTGGCCTTGTTGAACTCCATGAGGTTGGCAGTGTCCCCCCTCTCCAGCCTGTCCAGGTCCCTCTGGATGGCATCCCTTCCTTCCAGCGTGTCAACCGCACCACACAGCTTGGTGTCATCAGCAAACTTGCTGAGGGTGCGCTCCATCCCACCATCCATGTCACTGACAAAGATGTTAAACCACGAGCACCAGTCCCAACACTGACCCCTGAGCAATGCTGCTCGACATCTAGTGCTGGGTATCTCCTTTGCCTCCGCCTTTACTAGCAAGAAAGAACCCCAGGTCCCAGGGGGAAAGGCTGGAGAAAGGAAGATGGACGCCTGATGGAAAAGGATCAGGCCAAGAACTACTTAAGCAAAGTGGACATACAGAAGTCTAAGGGGCCTGGTGAGATGCACCTATGACTGCTGAGGGAGCTGGCAGATGACATTGCGAGGCCACTCCTTAATTCCAGATCCATCACACTGAATGGGAAAAGTGTCTGAAGACCGTGGGAAAGTGAATATCACTCCTATCTTGAAGAAAGGAAAGGAGGAGGACCCAGGGAACTACAAGCCAGTGAGCCACACATCAGTCCCTGGGGTGCTGACAGAGCGACTAATGCTGGAAACTATTTTCAGGCATACAAACAAGGTGATGATCATCAGGAACAGTCAGCATGGCTTCACCAAGAGGAAGTCATGTTTGACCAACATGACAGACTTCCATAATGAAATGACTGGCCTAGGTAGAGGAGGAGAGCAGTGGATACAGTGTACCCGGACTTGAGGAAGGCCTGTGACACCATCTCCCATAAGGCCCTCACAGAGAAGCCGTTGATGCACAGGCTGGATGGGCAGACAGCGAGGTGGATGGAAACTGGCTGAATGCAGGCCCAGAGCTGATGATGACCAGTGGCACAGAGTCTAGCTGGAGGCCAGTGGTGTGCCCCAGGGGTCAGTACTGGGTCCAGTCCTGTTTAACATCTTCCTTAATGATCTGGACGACGGGCAGAGCGAACCCTCAGCAGGTTTGCTTATGCCCAGCAGGAGAGACCTTGACAGGCAGGAGACATGGGCCAACAGGAACCTCAGGAAGTTCATCAAGGAGAAGTGCAGAGTCCTGCACCTGGGCCGGAACAAGCCCAGGCACCAGCATGTCCTGGGGACACCCAGCTGGGAGGCAGCTTGGCGGGAAAGGACCTGGTGGACACCAAGTTGGCCATGAGCCAGCCATGCACCCTTGCCACAAAGGTGGCTAGTGGTGCCCTGGGCTGCACGAGTAGGAGTGCTGCCAGCAGGCTGTGGGGGGTGATCCTTCCCCACTGCTGAGCCCACACCTGGAGTGCTGGGTCCAGTTTGGGGCTCCCTAGTGCAAGACAGGTACAGGCTCACTGAAGACAGTTTAATGAAGGGCCACAAAGATGATGAAGGGACTGGAACATCCCTCTTATCAAGAAATGTTGAGAAAGCTGAGACTGTTCATCCTGGAGATGGCTCAGGGGGGATCTCATCAGTGTACAGAAATACCTGAATGGGTGCAAGGGGACAGAGCCAGGCTCTGTGCAGTGCCAGGACCAGGGGCAATGGGCACACACTCAAACACAGGAGGGTCCCTCTGAACACCAGGAAACACTTTTTCTCTATGAGGGTGACTGAACCCTGGTGCAGGCTGCCCAGGGAGGTTGTGGAGTCTCCACCCTTGGAGATATTCAGAAGCCATCTGGACAGGGCCCTGGGCAACTGGCTCTAGGTGACCCTGCTTGATCAGGGGGGTTGGACCAGATGACCTCCATAAGTCCCTTCCTACCTCAACTGGTCCTCAATTGTGTGATACACTCATGAGCTGCAGCAGACAGAAGACAAACCTAGAAACACAAAAAGCCATATATACAAAAGCTGCTACATTTAATTTGAAAACCCTCATGTCTATGCTGAGCAGTATTTTTGGGTTTCCCTGTAGCATTGCTTCCTATACAGCTTTATATACCCTCATTACTTCCAGATACAATTTTAAGTCTATCACAGAAAAAGCTTTTAAAAATTATAAACTTCAGAGTAATTGTTATAGAGAACCATGCACAGAGGTTTCGTAAGTGGTCTAGACAAAAACACCACACAGACTTAAGGTAATCTTTGATAATGCAGAACAGGAAAAAAACCAAGCCAAAACAAAACCACCCCAATCAACCAACAAAAAAAAAAAACACCCACCCACCCACCCAACCAACCAACCAAACTCCAAACCCAAACCAGTTAGCTCAAAGTAGAAACAGAATCAATAAATAATATAACATAAACTATCTTAAAACTGTGACTACCAGCCTCTGCATCAAATTGGCTGGACACAGACTGCTCTAACTCCCAGGTTCTGGATGTCAGGCCATTTAAATTAAAAATTTCTTACATTATAGATTCACATATACATACTTATGCATAGTTTCATTAGTTACACATATTTAAATGAAAACATGACCTTAAAGTGGCCCACTGGAATAATACATGAATAGGAAAAGGTGACTGGAGACCTCTGAGTTAAGCAAGATGATAAACTATTAATTCAGTAGTGCACCCATGTTTCAATTTTCTGAATTTCACCTCCAATTAAAGGAAAGACAAGCACAAAGAACCATGGTGTTTCATCTGAACAGGTTCAAACTTGAGGATTTTAGTCATCCTTACGCTGGGCTCCTTTCTTCCATTACAGGAATACTTTAAATACTCAAATATACAATATTTGTATCACATTCAGCATACACAATCACATCCACAGACTGGCGTAAAACTGTCAGAGTTACAGCAAAGGTTAACAGTGCTTTTGAGCTAATCATATCCCTGAGTGACCGGAAAGGAAGATGAGTTTCTACAAATACCAGGAGTATTCAGATGAACATCTCTGCCCCTGTGTCTACCACCTGAGGTAAAAAATGGTGTGCCTTTCTTAAAAGAAAGAAAAAAGGGGAAGATGCTCCAGCCTTTGAGCCAACGTTGATAACATGATGCTGCTGTCTTTCACTGTCATTCCTGAAAGACTCCTACAATACACATACAGCCACAACGAACTTGTTAAAAGCGCAGTCATGTCAGCCGCACTGCACAATCACCCTGCCATACAGCGCTCTTCAACTTCAATACTGCAGAGGTCTTCCGTGACAAGAATTGTGAGAGCTGCTACTCGTCCCAGGCAGTAGTATTTTAATTTCAAACAGAAGAGATCTTCAGATGTACTGAGGAGTACTGAGGCACTGTCTTGCAAGATGACTAAAAGATACAGGGCCAGAGGAGCAGACAAATCCATGTTGATAGAAAAGGAACTCCAAGAAACAAAGACAGTAAATCGTGTTGTCTTCTCTATCAAATATGCACCAAAAAGACATTAAGTATCTTTTGAGACAGATCAGATGCTAAATGCCCCTGGACTACTGTTCCTATCAACTTCCAGGTTCTGTAATTTGCCTGCGAAGGATCTGAGGTGGCCATTAACCCAATTTAAGCTACTTCTCATGTGCAGGCTGATCACCGCGAACAGCCACTTGCGAACAGACTTGCGTATCACAGAAATCAGAAAGCATGACGTACATGAAGTTCAAACCTATTGCCATTAACTGCTTTGATTTAAAATACCTCAGGTCTTCATCTGAACCCAGGACAAAGAGTCTTTAGCAGTCTCGTCCCCGCAGTGGTCATACGAGAATTCGCTGAGTGGCAAAACGCTATATGCAAAACTGAGCAGTTGAATATACTCCTACCTTGCTGTTTCGAAAGCACAGACCAACCCAAGTTCAAACACTAATTGCTCCAGATAAATAATGCTGGAATAATTTTACCCTTTTGAGTAAAAGTCCTGTACATCTGATGTTTACATGAACTGTCAGGAACTGCCGAACGCCAGACCAGACAGCTACCCTTGCCTGCGCAAACAGTGCTCACACACATACACAAGGTCAAACAAAGTGGACAGTTACAACAAGGAGCAAACTATTTTATTTCTGTTAACAGATAAGAACATCCCATGGAAAATAAAGACTAAAAAATATATTCCGCCTCAACGCTTGGAACGCTAGAATCTCACGCTATAGCACACGGTGAAATTCTGGTAATGCAACATCACAGTAATCCCTGTGCACACGGGCACACAGAAAGCCCCCAACAAATATTTATACCCATAATAGTGCCATGTACAAAAATGTCATTCCATAAAGGCCAAACAGAGAATTTAAACACCCTGGGTTTTCTTATGCCAATGGCAGTGTAAAAAAAAAATGAAGAGTGTGTTCAGTCAATTACTCCCACTTAAATCATACGAGATCTTTCTACTCTAAAGAACTCTGAAATTCAGCATAATAAAGTGTGGAAGAAATAAGGTATAAAAAAATATACTGCACGTGTGGGGCATGATGTTTTCCTCTATATAACCAACTTTCATACGGTTACACCAACAACCAAGTTGGTATTTTCCTAACACAAAGAGAAAATATTCTGTTTCTTTAATCAATGCTCTGACCTTTTCTCACTATAAAGAGCATGCCTGTATTATTCATCTAAGCACACACGCACCACAAAAAGATATGCAAAACAAATCGATATAGATAACCTTCAGTGTCAAATGTCTAATGATGTAATAATAACAACAATTCTCCAAGTCCAAATGACTTGCTAAATTAAAATTGCATTGCAGTCACTTAAACTAACAAAATACTTGGACACTTGTGAGCCACAAAATTTATTATTTTGCAGCAGTTATCTCTGCTGAAACCTGAGGAGCATCAGACTATTGGTAAAGCAAGGCATTTTCAGAAAAGGAATTTGTAAAAAATACGTTTATACTACATGCTTTCATATAAAAAGGCAGTAAGAAATATAATAAAACCTACCGTTTCAGGACTACACCTTCCCTAGCAAATAGTTTTTATCACTTGCACTAGTACATACAGTACATTCAGTTTCCTACACAAAAAGTATATTTTCTTGTCCCTGATGGATATTACAATTGGCAATAACAACAAACTGCTTTATTATCACCAGTCATTCTTGCAGCTTATACAAACAGCACCAATTTTACCCGAAAAAGCTTATCAGGTACACAGTAGCACTTCCTTATAGGAAATACAAGCCCAAAACACCAGAACCAAATGTGTCTTTTCCAGAAATACACCAGAATATATGGCTCGGAGTTAAGGGATGAATAACCAAGAGTATTGCATAGTACAGGGATGTCACGTGTATGAAGAAAGTCACCCCCTGATTGTTTGTCACCTTCTGATTCCAAGAATGGACAGCAAATTAAACAGGCGCTAATGAACATGAAAGTAGTACACAACTAAATTTACTGGTAAAAAACAACAAGGAATCGTACAGTTCTCTCTGGCACAGTGCAAAGTACACGTTAAAAACTGAATACATATGTACAGTGTGTATGTATATTTCTTTACTATATATATATAGTATGTATTTCCCCAACACATACATGTGTGTGTATAAAAAGCATGAACACACATATCCATGCCAAACTTAGCAAAAAGATGGAATGTTTAAGATGTGGATGCGTTGTTCCAGTTAAATCAGTCTGTCCCACAAATGGCTGTTTATACAGCCAATATGTCCTTCCATGAAACAGAAATATATATTGCCTGCATAAACTGACAATATACCGTACATTTGTCCTCATAACTTACCAAAGGACTGATAATCACACTTTATAAAAGCTTATATTTGTATTAAGCCCTCTCCCTGCATAACCCTTCCCTCCCAACACCTCCATCCCCTGTGACCAATCCATATGGCTATTCCCTTTATGGAAATCTAGGAAAAATAATCTGCAACAATATACTAGAGTATTTCTCTGCTGGAGGACCAGACACAGTGTTCAGTACAGAGAGGAGATCTTCTATTTTACATTTTTCTTGCAATAGAAAAGTTTACAGCCACCCCTGTAAAAATTGCTAACACTTGATGCTGGCTTGTTTTATTATTTTCCTTTGGGTTTCAGCTGTTTTGGTTCCGAATATGAACACCTTGGCTGAAGTCTGTAACAGAGAACGCACTTTTCAGGATTCAGAGAGCACTGCTACCCGACCTGTCCACCCCCAGTATGATCAACTGTCCTCCCCTGTAAACTTTCTGAAACAGTTCACACAATACTAGAATGTAACACAGATTCCACCCCGCCTCCCTTTATCCTGAATGTCTTTTTTACACTTTGAGAGTACTTTCAAAAAATAAAGATGATTTATATCAGCAAAATAGTTTCATATAAAGGCGATGGGTGTGAACCTGAGAGCTTAGTGTGACACGAACACACGTATTTGTGGTATCCCCATGGCTAGTACTTTCCTTGTTTAAGTCTTTCAATGTGGTAGCACAACTTTAGGGCAGGCCCCAGCTTCAGTCCCATATATTTCATTATCATATCACTCCTCAGTAAGAGTAGTGCCTTCCCATCGATTTCCTGCAGAAGGAAGAGAATAAACACAACAACATACAACTACTTTAACAAGCTGCGTGATAAAACCGTAAAGTACATTACATTTGTTTATACTGTAGTAAAAATTTATCTACTATATATAAAACAGTAACTTGGTATAATTTGATGGCCACTGAAATTGAATTTATTTTAGTATTTTTTAAATGCATGATTAAGGTATTTGAGATGTTGAAGAAAATTATAGTAAGTAAAAGAAATTGACCAAACAGCCCTCAAAACTAGATAGTGTCTGGGAAAAAAAGTGAATGGGTCAAGGGGGAAAAAAAAAAAAAAAGGAAAGAAAAATCTGCTGCAAAGGAAGGTCTGTGCAGTTAGAGATTAAATGATCCGAGCACTGAGGCCTTGCGCTGAACCTTGAACACAGCTGTGGGAGGATTCTGGCATGCGTATGCAAGCCGTCACACAGAGGAAGGGGTTACAGACCATCTAAATCTGTGAAATAAGACAGATCTATGTCCAGGTTAAACCAGACAGATTGTTAGGATCAAGACCAAGGACAACTTAGTCAGATTTCAACTGCCTGGTTGAGAGGCTGCTGAAATGTGACAGTCCCAAGCAATTAGCAGCATTACATACTGTAGACAGGCAATTGCTTCCTTTAAACACCATGAAGAAAACCACTCTGTCTTATTTTTTTAACAAACATAAACCTGACAAAACAAGCAACATTTTAGTCACTAAACAGCTTTATTTTTATTATTACGAGTCAGGAAGCTTCATTAAAAAATTGTTTGAGTTTCTCTTCCAATCCAGCTTACTCCAAGATGTAACTGTCACTCAGTGTAACTGTTAGCTGGTGCAGAACAAGGGTGAGATACTACGAAAGAGAAAGGTGAGATACTACGAAAGAGAAAGCCAACCTCTTTTTGGAGGGCCGTATATACAATGAAATAAGAAAGCAGCTCTTCGCTGAGCAACCTGCCATGGAAAAGCGCTGTGAGAAGGAAGAGGGGAGAGCAAAAACAGCACAGAGAAACCAACATGTTTTTTCCTCTCTAAATACAATATAGGTAGCTCTTATGAAACCCTACACATCGTTTTCCAAAACATGAATTCAACATTTCAACTGATTCTCTGAATTTTTTTATTACTGGCCAAGTGCAAAGCTAGCAAGGAAAAAACGCATCTCTGTTTTGGGATAACCAGTTTCCAAAGCACACTGTCTTAGGGACGTGTCATCTATGTAGGCCACATGTCCCATGCTGTGCATGAGAATGCCATCTTCTCTAAAGGTACCAGGGATCATGGAGGTACCATGGACGTTGGCCATTAGAACTTGGATACTTCCAGTATTGGCATTATGCCACATAAGCTGGAAAGCAGTGGGTATTTACTTCAGTCTAACAAGACGGGAACACATCAAAAAAATACTGCAGGAGGAGTTTCAAGCGGAAAAATAATTTTCAGCTTCCCTCTAATTAGAAGTAGCGCCTATTCTACCTTCAATTGCAAACAGTGATAGACACGAAAGCTGTATTTTAAGAGGTTAACGTGACACACAATCTTCTAGAACAGAATGGATATGCATCATACATGTCTCCTAAAGAGTTCTGCGTGTGGAGCCAGTGCCTGTGGATCAGCTTCTTTCACAAAACGCATTACTTCCTCTATTGACCAGGTGGAAGGATCCTTATTCGATATTCTTGAAGGTTCCCTTTTCAGTGAATTCAAATCCGGTCCAGTTGTGGAACTTGCAGCTTTTAGCATGAAAATAGTGTGAAAGGAAGAAGTATCACCAGTCTACACAGGGATAACACATTTTATTTTACATGACACTCTTAGTATTAACATGCGGGTTTTATTACGCATTCTTTGCCATATATTAAAATAAAAGATCTTTTATTTTCCCCCAAATAATACTGAACTGTTCCATTTGTCTTTAAATGCCTTATACTACTGCAAATATTCACAGCAGCATAAACATTAGCACTATGACATACATCGAGGGATTAGTTTGTCTTGTACTTGGCTCCCGGGTGCCAAGACACCGTTAATTTGGGAACGTGGCAAAAGCAAGTTAAGCTGTGCAGACAGAGGGAGGGCCAGGAGGGAACCCTACCCCGGTATTTCAACAACACGGTAACAGTTGATAAGACGCTGGGGAAGCAAGCCGCATACAGTGAGCCCTCAGCGGGTCAGGCTTGCCGCAGGGTCCGTAACAGCAGAGGAAGCGCAGCAGGCAAGAACCCCCTGGCTCGCACCACAGCCTTAGTTTTAACAGGCTTCAGTTCTGCATTTGCAGTTAACGTTAGCAAGCCTGCCACGCTTGGCAACAGTGCAACGTTTCACTCCATATGCAAGCTTTTCTATGGCAAAGAACTTCTTTATTGGTAACTCACAGACTTTGTATGTTAATAAAAGCAGTAATGTGTTTTGGAAAGCTTAGCTACGCACCATACCTTCAATCCGCCTCTGTATTCGATTCCTACTGACTTCATAGTAACCGCTGCTGCCCGCAGAGCTCAAGGACAGCCTGCGCAGGAGCGGGGCTGAATTGGAGGTAGCAGTCGCTGGCTGAAGGGAATTTCTGTAATACCCTGCACTCCCTGAAGTACGATATTCCGTGGAGTTTCGACGGGTGGGACTTGAAGGATTTACAGAGTTAAGTGCAGAATCCATAGAGTCCTCAGAAAACCGGTGTTCTTTGGAAGTGCTGTTTTCCTCTATAGGTAATGTTTCTGCTACACAAAAAGCAAGTATCAATATGCTTGGAGTGATGGACATTACACCTCTGTCATCTGACTCCTCGCTATGTTCTCTTGAAGACACTGACAGATTGTGAGCCTGTAAAAAGTCTCCTGTGAGGCAGTCACTGCTGCTGAATGTTTGCCCCCTTTTCCTCAAGTAATCCTTGGGCTCTTACTATATTTTTAAAACATTTTTTTGTAGCAAAAGATTTAATGTGTCAGGTTTGAGACAGTCTTCCATGAATCATTTCACTTGTATTTGTTAAATACTATGAACGGGGAAGCGACAGAGGAAATTGTTTTCAGGTAAAAATGTCTGACATTAATACTGATACATCAAACAATCTTAGTGAAGCATTTTCATTGCCTTCTTTTTTAACATACTGTCTAAAAGCTAACCATTAAGAGCGTTGCATTTATCTTGCCAGTAGTTTTTAATATAAATAAAAACTCTCACGTTAACTATCAATTGTTTGATTTGTTCTAAACAGCAGAGGGAGTCCCTAACTTCATAAACAAAACAAGGGGACAATTATCATCCACAGACACAGAGGCCGTAATTAAAAACTGAACAGGTGACAGGCAGAGCGACAGAAGGCTGCGCATGCCAGGTAGGGCACACTAACCTAACACGTTTGTCCGCCACGCTGTATCTACGTACAGTTAGTTCTTTCCACAGGGCAGGGTCTACAGCACAGGCTCTGGAGAGCTGAAGATACTCAACCCACTGAACAAGTTAAAAAATAATAAAAATAAAATCAGGACTCAGGAAGGGAGTGTAACAACATTCCCCTTTTTAGTTCTTATCCCTTATTAGCTAATTTCTACTCTGCAAAACACAAGCAACACCCGCTTAGAAGACTCGTGAATTTTTAAAGCCTGTCAATACTGTTTCTAAGCCAGAGAAGCTGAGAGTTCAGTGGGTCCCTTTCCCTGTGCCATGAGACAGGAGCCAGGTTTGCTCGATTACTGAAAATTCCACTCTTGGTCAATTAAATTCAGGTCTGATTGGGAGAATCACGCTATATGAGGGGGAAAAAAAAAAAGCACGAAAACGCAAACAAATCAATAAGACCACTCCATTCTCTAGCAATCATATGTATTCTCCGTTCGCAGCAGGCCAACGTCTAGCCCGAGAAAGAAGTTGGAAGCATGACGCGCAAATCTGTATGAAACAAATGCTGCTTTGGCAGGAGAGTTAAGAGCTGGAAAGTACAGCTAACAGGTTCACACAAGTGTAAACCCCACACTATCATTTGAAAATTACTCCGGTGAAGTTATAAAACATATGCTAGTGGAGCAGCATCTTCTCTGGAGTAAGAACCGTATGTTCTGTGAATCAAAACTGAAATAAGCTTTATTACTACCCTTCTTATATGACAACTTTCAAGAATTTCTTGGGCGAATACCCAGTTAAAACCAGAAGAAGAGTATTTTCCTAAAAAAACAGTGACCTTCTCAAGCATGTGTTCATCTTGCTTCATGAGGTCTTAGGTTCTCTGAGGAAACCTGTTTAAAAGCGGAGTGCAGTGAAGAACTGCTAGACGTACTCTGGTCTTCAGACAGCATAACCCTGAAAGGGAACGAAGCTCTCAGAGGGCCAGCTCCCTACTTAGTGAACTCGGTAAGGCAAGATCTGCAAGATGATGTAACATCTTTTATTAAATGACAGTCATGGAATAAAGAATCTTTTATGGACACAAGCCCTTCTCTTTCATAAACACAACCCTAAAAACAACCACTGCAAAAAACCTTCTGGTTTGTTAGATTTGAATCTAACAAAATATTCAAAGAGGCAGCTACTGAGGTTTTCAAAGAAAACAAACAAACAAGAAAACTAAACTTCTTTACATTTGTCAGCTTGAAGTAGTTGCAGCACCAAAACAAAAAACAATAGCCATCAGGCTATAGAATTTCAGAGAGACTTTAAGAGATGTAGTCAATGATACGCATTATAAAATTAAAGGGTAGCCAACCAAGTGAAAATTGGAAGTGTAGAGAATGAAACCACTAACAGAAACCTCAGTTCGAGACCAAAAGGCAGAGGTAATACTTTGAATAGTTACAGCAAAGCTATGTGAAGGAGCCCAACATTTAATTGACTGGACCTGTAGATTTAGATTTCAGAAGTCTTGAAAGGTAGGATGAAATGATGGAGACAATACTCGCCAGCAGAAAGTTTCACCTAGGGTATTTAAGCATCCATCAGCCAACTCTGTATAATGTATGAAGAAAAAAGCCTTTCTGTAGTTTGCACAATATACAAGCAGAAGTCACGATTATGGTTTTGTGTTTTGTATTTCTTTTTTTTTTTAATAATTTTTTATTTACAATAATCCTTGTCAAGATTTCTGAAGAAAAAAGATTTTAAAAACTGATTGTATTACCAAAGAATTTAATAGTATTTATTCCGATTACATCCCAGATTTCTCTCTCACGTTATATATCCTAAAGTGAACAACAGTAAAAAGGGATGGGAAACATCAACTCTGCTTTTTTTTCCCCCAAGATATCAGCATTTGACTTTATCTTACTGTAAATTCTCAATTCACATACACCAGGTGGGAAAGCTGGCATATCTCCCTTCATCTTTTAGAGAGGGTGTTTCTGTTCAGCAACTGTAGGGTCCAACCCACTCTCCACTCATCTAGCTTCTCTACAAACAAAACACAGCTGGAATCTTGTCCAAAAAGTGGTCCACTGGTATGACAGCTGATTCAAAACTGGCATTTAGCAACGCTCAATCCATGGAGCAATGAACAACACACTCCTCCCACCTTGACATTTTGAGCAGCTGGGAATAACAGGGGTATGGAAAGAGACGGGAGGTTCCACTGCAGAATGCCCGACCTCCGGGTAGATTAATAAAAGGCCAGTAGAAGGCCTTATGTTTCAGATATAAGGATGACAACGGACTGCTTATACACTGCAGGCCATAGCAGGAATTGGAAGTTTTGTTTTCTTGAGGCTCCTCTGGGAATCAGAAGCCAGTTGTTCTGCCTCATACATAACTGGAATGATGTAATCGGCTGCAGTAGTAAGAACACTGTTTTCAAGCGGAAGGAGACCATGTTATTCCCCACCCCCGCCTCTCCTTTATCTTTCATAACTTTAAGAAGAAACTGTTAGTGAGCTGGAAAGACGCCAAAATCTGCAAAACATATCCCTGAGCTGATCAGAAGGAAAATGAGCTGTTTCAAAGACCCTTTCCCACAATTATTCCATTTTCAAATTGTATTTCAAAACAACTATTTCAAGACAACTGTGTCTCAATGGAACCAGAACTTTTTTGGGGTAGATCTTTCTTGCTAACCAACCCATGACTGACCGCTATACAATTACCTCCAGATTTCAGCAGAGGACATTGCCCTAATGGGAAACACACAACACTAGAGAACACTTTGCCTCTTGAAATGCACAGAGTACAGATTCAAACCTCTGAAACTACGGAAAAACGCTTATTGTAATTATTTTTTATCCAGGTAACTGTACTTGATAATGAACTATTGATCTTAAAATGTATTTTAAGGAGCACACTGACTTCATCTGTAAAAAGGATCCATTAGCAAACAAGGATTAAAAACTAATAGGTGCACACGTTTACTTTGAAGAAGATTTCTTACAAGATAATGCAGATCTACTGAAACATTTGCTTTTCACCAACTGAAAGAACTTCATTTGAGTATAATCAAGTGCTCTACACTTACTAAGTTACCTACCAGAAATATCTGACTTAAGTGTACAATTTATTTGCGGAATTAAGCCAGTACTTCTTTTGGAAAGACACAGGAATCAATAATCAGTGCATAACTGTAATTTCTGTCGCTGTTATTGTATATGAAGAAGTCATGTTTGAGGGACAATGCACTGCTGAGGTCCTTTGGCCTGCCATCTCAGTGGAGGTAGGGGATGAAGATCCATGAGGCAGCAAAGATGTGCCATAAACCATGGAAGTGCCTGAGAATAGTCTCAGGAATTGGGGCTAGTTCCACCAAAAAAGGTGGCAGGATCAGTAGCCCAACTGAAGTGCATCTACACCAATGCACGCAGCATGGGCAGCAAACAGGAGGAGCTGGGAACCATTGTCCAGAGGGAAACTGTGATACAGTTGCCATCACAGAAACATGGTGGGATGACTCACCAACTGGAGTGCTGCAACGGATGGCTATAAACTCTTCAGAAGGGACCGGCAAGGAAGGAGAGGCGGTGGGGTAGCCCTGTGTGTTAGGGAGTGTGTTGATTGCGTAGAGCTTAATGACGCTGATGATTGGGTTGAGTGTTGTGGACAGGATTCAGGGAAGGCCAACAAGGCAGATATCCTGGTGGGAGTCTGTTACAGACCACCCAACCAGGGTGAAGAGGCAGACAAAATATTCTGCAAGCAGCTGGGAGAAGTCTCACAATCACTCGCCCTGTTTCTCATGGGGGACTTCAACCTGCCAGATGTCTGCAGAGAGGAAACGGTCCAGGGGGTTCCTGGGGTGTGTGGAAGAAAACTTCCCGACACAGCTGGTGAGGGAGCCAACTAGGCAAGGCACCCGCTGGACCTGTTGTTTGTGCACAGAGGAGGACTGGTGGGGGATGTGATGGTCGGAGGAGTGATCACGCAATGATAGAGTTCTCAATTCTTGAAGGAGTGAGGAGGGGGTCAGCAGAACTACCACCTTGGACTTCTGGAGGGCAGATTTTGGCCTGTTTAGGGGCCTGGCTGACAGAGTCCCTGGGGGGGGCAGTGCTGAGCGGCAGAGGAGTCCAAGAAGGCTGGACATTGTTCAAGAAGGAAATGTTAAAGGCAGAGGAGCAGGCCGTCCCCATGTGCCAAAAGACAAGCTGGCAGGGAAGACGACCAGCCTGGCTGAGCAGAGAGCTTTGGCTGGAACTCAAGAGAAAAAAAGTGTTTACGACCTTTGGAAGAAGGGGCAGGCCACTCAGGAAGAACTTAAGGGAGTTGTGAGGTTTTGCAAGGAGAAAATTGGAAGGACCAAAGCCCAACTGGAACTTAATCTGGCCTCTGCTGTAAAAGACAACAAAAAAATGTTTCTATAAATACACTAACAACAAACAGAGGGCTAAGGAAAACCTCCATCTTTATTGGATGCAGAAAGAAATATATTGACAAAGGCTGAGGAAAAATCTGACGTACACAATACCTTCTTTGCCCCAATCTCTAATAGTAAGACCAGTTGTCTTCTGGATAGCCAGCCCCCTGTGATGGTAGGCAGGGATGGGGAGCAGAATGAAGCCCCCACAATCCAAAAGAAAATGTTTAGCGAACTGCTGCACCACTTAGACGCACACAAGGCTACGGGGCTGGATGGGATCCACCCAAGGGTACTGAAGGAGCTGTCAGAAGTGCTCACCAAGCCACTTTCCATCATCCATCAGCAGTCCTGGCTAACCAGGGAGGTCCCAGTTGACTGGAGGTTAGCCAGTGTGACACCCATCTACAAGAAGAGACAGAAGGAGAATCCAGGGAACTACAGGCCTGTCAGTCTGACCTTGGTGCCAGGGAATGTTGTGGAGCAGATCACCTTGAGTGCCATCATATGGCACGTACAGGACAACCAGGTGATCAGGCCCAGTCAGCATGGGTTTATGAAAGGCAGGTCCTGCTTGATGAACCTGATCTTTTTCTATGGCAAGGTGACCCGCCTAGTGGATAAGGGAAAGGCTGCGGATGTTGTCTACCTAGACTTTAGTAAAGCCTTTGACACCATCTCCCACAGCATTCTCCTAGAGAAACTGGCTGCTCATGGCTTGGATGGGCACACACTTCCCAAGTGGTGTTCCCCAGAGCTCAGTACTGGGGCCAGTTCTGTTTAACATCTTTATCAATGACCTGGATGAGGGGATCGAGTGCTCCCTCAATAAGTTTGCAGATGACATCAAGTTGGACAGGAGTGTTGATCTGCCTGAGGGCAGGAAGGCTCTGCAGAGGGATCTGGACAGGCTGGATGGATGGGCTGAGGCCAGCTGTATGAGGTTCCACAAGGCCGAGTGCCGGGTCCTGCACTTGGGTCACAACAACCCCCTGCAGCGCTACAAGCTTGGGGATGAGTGGCTGGAAAGCTGCCCAGTGGAAAAGGACCTGGGGGTGTTGGTTGACAGTCGGATGAACATGAGCCAGCAGTGTGCCCAGGTGGTCAGGAAGGCCAATGGCATTCTGGCCTGCATCAGGGACAGGGTGGCCAGCAGGACTAGGGAAGGGATTGTCCCCCTGTACTGAGGGCTGGTGAGGCCACACCTTCAATCCTGTGTTCAGTTTTGGGCCCTTCACTGCAAGAAAGACACTGAGGTGCTGGAGTGTGTCCAGAGAAGGGCAAAGGAGCTGGGGAAGGGTCTGGAGCACAAGTCCTGTGAGGAATGGGTGAGGGAACTGGGGTTGTTCAGCCTGGAGATGAGGAGGCTCAGGGGAAACCTTATCACTCTCTTCAACCACCTGAAAGGTGGATGTTGGTCTCTTCTCCCCAGTGACAAGTGATAGGACAAGACAAAACAGCCCCAAGTTGCACCAGGGAAGGTTTAGATTGGATATTAGGAAAATTTGCTTCATGAAAGGGTTGTCAGGCACTGGAACAGACTGCCCAGGGAGGTGGTTGAGTCACCATCCCTGGAGGTATTTAAGAGACATGTAGCTGTGATGCTTAGGGACATGGTTTAGTGTTGGACTTGGCAGTGCTGGGTTAACAGTTGGACACTATGATCTTAAAGGTCTTTTCCAACCTAAATGATTCTATGAATGTACTACATATATATGAAATAATAAGATGAACCATTTTAAATAAACTATCCTTTTGAACATTTTAATTTAATATCCTTTTCTTCTTCAACTGTAGTCCTTTAGCTTTTTAATCTGCACAGAAAAAGAAATCATTCTGCCCCCACTGATGCTAATAGACACAAAATGACCCCAGGATCTCCAAAAAGAAGAAAAAAATAGTAACAGGAAGGAAGAAATAACTAATCCCCATCATCTTTCAAAAAAGCCTTTAGAAATGCTGTGCAAATATCTTGCAGCAAGAGAAAGTACGGATCAGATGAAATGAGTGAACATCAGCAAGTTCCCATGGTATAACCAGTTAAGTAGCAAATGCAGAGTTAAAAAAACAATACCAAAACACATTTTCCTAAGTCTCTCCCTCGGAGGTTTAAAGCTAGATGCTTTACTTCATATCGGAGGCAGACTAAGACCAGACATGTGCTTGGTTACTGCAGCTGAGCTGCAGCACAGGAAAAGGTGCTATTCGTCAGTGACCTAAATCCATCTAAGAGGCAGCTGCCACAGGGAGGCTACGCTGCTCCCCTGGCCATGGCTGCCTTTTATTCAACCCTTCCCTGTGTGCGCTCACGCAAGTCCATGGCCAGCCAGACCAGAGAAGTAAATTGCAAATGACTCTTGGCTTCACCAAAATGTCTTCTGTGCTTTTGCTCACCGGTTCAGCTCACCCCCTACAGCCAGGGGGCCTGGGAGGCAAGGAAAGCACAACTTTCACTGGCAGCTAGCCATAAACTCAGCTGAATTGTATCACCAAGCTACACCCTTGCTCACATAATGGCCCCAGCCTAGAGTTACTGAGAGTTGCTTCCAATTTCTCTCCTAATCCATTTCAAGGCAATTGGTTTTCTGCTAAATAGCCATATATGAAGCCGGAGGCTTCATCTGTCACCTATTTGCCTAAGCTCCGTCGCAAAAAAGGCTAGCAGGTTTAGGAGAGGGACTGCTGCAACTTGCAGTAGATCTTCCCTAAGTGCAAAATCTGTGCCAGTGATCAATAATTAACATACTTTCACCCTGACCTGTCAAAGGCTAGACACAAACCAGACACATACTTGTACTCGGTCCTTTTTGACTGGAAATACTGAGACCATAAATAATCCTCATATATAATCCTGACATAACGTAATTACCTTCAGATGGATAAGCATCATTTCTGGGAAGCTTAGGGGAAAGAGGAGCAGCATACGGTGGAGAGTCCTGAGAGTATCGTTTAGCACTCCTGTTTTCAGGTATTTCTTCTTTTGCTGCAAAGAGGAAAGTCACCAGCTATTATTCTAGTATAAAGCTGCTCATGGGGGAAAGTGCAGGGACAGAAGACATGCATCAGTCATTCACCAGCTTACAGTTCAGTTTCTTGTGTCACACAGACTCAGCCATTTAGATACAAACTTTCCCAGCTGAAGCACAGTTTACTTTATACTGTCATCACCCAAATTACCTTGACTCTGGGTACTTCTCTGAAAAGAGTTCAAACAATTGACTTTCGTAGGACAGATAGAATTACAAACGTAATTTCTCCATTGGAAGCAGGGGGGGAAGAATATTTTATTTTCTAAAGCAGCACCCAGAAGACAAACTCAGCTATCAAACAGCCATGAGGAACCTTCACACCCAATATGAATCTTCTGAAATTGCCCTGACATCAAGGTTTTCTCAGCCGTGGCCGCTGGCAACATTTGGGCTGGGACTTTTTTAATACCAGGCCCTGCAAACGACCTGGTGGGAGCTCTTGCACAAGTAATTTCATTTCCCCTTCACTCTACACTCCCGGTACAGCAGACAAAGATATTGACCTCATACAAAATACCACAAGCAGCCACCGGCAAAACCCACCTTTTCTACTAGAAGATTGGACTGTACATAGTAGAATGTAAAACTTTTGGAGCCACCTCTGAATAAGGTGAATAAAGAGGGAAGAAAGGACTTTCACTGGCGTGGGAAGGGCTAGGCTGAATTCCCTTCTCATAACGCAGTAAGTATCTTTTTGCAAGTTTATTTTACGATCCGAACATAAATTTAACAAATGAAATGTGAAGTTTTGAGCTTGTCTTTTTAGCAGCATCAGTGGTACAACACATATGTTTCCTGGCTTGGCTACAAGGAGGGGTTTGCCGAACAGAATGATTTCTGCACACGCGGAATGAGCTATCCCATCCTGTCAAAGCACTCCCACACTGGAACTAATCCACTAAGCACTGAAGCGCGTTCACATCAATCAATTCACGTCACAGACAGACGTATTAAGAAGTTACTTTTCATAAAGATGCCACACATCTCAAACATGAGCCCTTGAAAATAACAGTTGTTTAACGGTACCTGGTTTGTTCCTATCATACTCTGTAGGACTGTGCGCGGATCCCATGTAAGGGCTGAAAGGCTGGCTACTAAAGAGATTATCACACTGCAGGCTGTGGCAGAGTTTCTCCAAGAAGCGTAGGACAAACGATGCGCTGTTTACAGAAGGAAGATTGATGGCGTGCTTTTCCCCATCAAAGGAAGCTGGGAATAAGAAGATGATGTCAAACACCTCCAAGCATCATGAAGTATAGTAAAACACCATCATTAACTTAAAGGAGAAGACAGATTTCACTTTAAACCACACACAAGACATGAGAAGAGTAAACAACTGTTTTGGTAGTTTAAACAAATTTACATCCAAAGGACTGATTTTACCTTCCATTGGATCCATACCAGTTTAAATGTGTTCTATGGGAACTTATTTTAATAAAATAATTTTGGATTCACACCAGCGTAACAAAGCTTGCAACCATTCCCTCATCACCAAAACCTTACGTGTAATTGCTGCTGTTTGCTTATAAAACAGCAGCCTCTCCACCACCTATTTCAGGAGATAACACAGAAAAGACCCTTTATAGTACTTATAGTAAGTACCTTATAGTAAGTATACACCCTTTATAGTAAAATCAATATAAAAAATTAATTAAAAAATAAAAATAAAAAAGGAAGGAAGCAAACAACTAAGATTTTATTTTCCTCAGTTTCTAACTGAAATGAGCATGCTTGTGGTAACGTGCAGCCATCCATTACCACTGAAATCCTGACTACAGAAAACTGTTTTGCCATTTGCTACTTTATCCCTAGAGAAATCTATCCTGCTGTCAACACTACAGTGGTCAAGCTCCTATTTATGTCAACAGGAGCTAGGTGGCAGGGATACCACAACAGCCACAAATGGATCTGATGTCTTTTAAACTGAGTGATTACAAAGAGCCTAGACATGTGCCTATGTCTTTTACTTGTTAATCTCCTTCCTTGCCGCCCAGAGTGTTGCAGCTGATGAGGTTTTCCTTTTTTGTGAAAATCAAAGATTTTTGAAAAGACTCAGTATTACCAACATACGGATAAATAATTACCATTACATTAGCTGAAACTTTTAGTTACTTCTGGTTAGAAAGACATTATCACAAAGCAGGAACAAACCTGTAACTTAAGCTTAGGGCTAGAAAGAAGCCACATAAACACCAGTTTTACTCATCGCTTTGTCTTCTTGGTTTTCAGCCTGTGAGGCAGCAAACTTGTTAACATAAGTTTCCAAATAACTAGAGCTTTAAAGAATCACGTTCTGTTGGCAGCAGATATGTGGGGGGGAAGAAAAAAAATCCAACCTACAATCCCAGAAATTAAAAGAAAGCCTTTATTCACAGAACTGAATTAAGGAATATTTCCATATTGTGTTGCAAAAGAGACAGATAATATACACAAAACCGAAGAAAATGCCCAAGCCAAGCATATTTTAGGCTTCCTTAGGAAATCAGGAGTGTCAATTACTTATGCTGTTGACGTAAGGAAGCTTCTGATTACAGCAAGTTAACTAGCCAGCAACTACAACAATGTGCTACCTCTCTCATACACCTCCCTGACAGACTGATCTAACGCAAGTGCTCCGTACTACAGGGACAAATCCTGGACCAACGTGTTTCCATGGCCCATTCATTTTTTCCAGGCTCCAACGTTGAAATGAAGTGCTAATGATTCACAGTCCCAGACACAGGAGTCCCCTACCTCCTGTTTGGAGAGAGGATCTCCGAAGGCAAATTTTTGCTTGGAACTCAACCACTTCTGGAGAGCAAATGGGCTGTGAGACCTAGCCCTGCCTGGTCTCCTGACAAATTTACTGCAAGCTAGTAGTCAGCTACAGCAAAAGTTTAAAATGCTTTATAATAGCCCTACAGATATTCTTATATGACCTTGGGGAAATCACTTATCCTCCACCCCTTAACTCCTCATTTTGAAAAGAAGCATTGAAAAGAACAATATTATCTTAAAGTTGTCAGGAGAGCAAAGCAAGAAACAGCTGAGGCAATGTGACTGCCCCGGCAAGTCATACCATGGGAAAAATCCACAAATAGAGATTCAGTGCAAACACAGCTCCCTTGTACTCTGAACACCTGAGGGCAACCATACCAACTCCAACCAAGGGTGTGGGATCCAGGTTCTTAGGCTCAACTCTCTGCGCTGCTCAAGGACAACATAAGCCTCTCACTTCTCAGATAAATGCTAGGGGAAAAAATAAAAAGGAGTACCTCTGCAGTGCAATAAGATCAACCTTTAGTGATAAGGAAACAGGGACTGCTGCTTGCATGGGCAATCCCAGCCTCCCAGATGAAAAGTCATTCTCATTTCTTTACTTCCCACTGTGTGCATATGTTTTAGACACCAGGTTGAAGCTAGGAGAAAGGCTGAGCACTAACCTCACCCAAGAGCCTGATTTTAATTCTCTCCTTGGGAAGATTTATCTGAGCCTCAGTCTAGTTCACCCCAAACACCATAGTCTCTGCACTACAAGCATTAAAAAGGGGCTGACACCACCACCACCATTAGTGGGCTTGCTAATCAAGCCTTTAATTTCCTTTCAGTTACATTTGCCTGAATTGAAACCTTATGCATCAAGCAAAAATAAACCACTGTGTGCTTTTGTTTGAGTAAGAAAAGATGGAAAAATCCTAAATTCAATTCCATTCAAAACAATTATTTTCTTTGGCAGCTGAACTAAAAGAACCCGCTAATTATTCACATGTATTCTAGCAAGAGTATTTTATACACGTCCTCATCAGCATACAGTTTCCTCCTACAGCTGGTATAATATTCGTCATGAAAGTTTAAGTCCACAATAGATTTAGATTTCTTTGCTTATTCTCTGCTGCAACATTTATTTTTCTTGCCAGTCTAAAAAAAAAAAACCCACTACCAACAATACCCGAACAACAAACCACACTCCAAAACCACTTTCAAACAAAAACTCTACAAGAAAACACTCTCACAGTTCCTTTCCGTAACTCATTTTATTCTACTGTAGCTTTCCTCTTCTGCCTTACTTTCACATGCACAGCTGGTTGTGATGTGCTACACCAACTTAAGTCACAGTTGTGCTTCTCACAATACAGCACACAGAATTTTTGATTAAATCACAGGGAGTGTTCGCTCACCCACTTCTCAGCAACCTGTCTGACAAGGCAATGGCAAGGCAAGAGTTCAAGAACACCAGAAACCCACTGGGATCTTGTGTGTCTCTATCACCTGGGCCAGGAGTCTGGTTCAGGAGCAGTCCACACTGCCAAGTTCCTTAAATCCAGGGCTACAGGGCTGGCATCTCTGAAGGCAGCAGGCCTTGCCTTGCGGTGAAGCCAGGTGCAGAACAGTAATTTCTTCTCATACAGAATTTTTGAATGCAAACAAGCTACATAAAGATTTTTAAATTTCTCTCTCTTCTGTGAGATGATTATTTTCAACTACTCATTCACAGCCCAGATATGTCACGGGCCTATGATTTAGTCCTTTGTGATAAACAGAGCACTGGCAGTGCACATCTCAGTGCATCTTGCTCAAGAAAAATTGACTTGTCTCAGTTAGTTACAGCAAGGTATTAATTATGTAGTAAATTTTCACATATCTTGCAAGAATAAAGCAGTATGGGTTTCAAACCCACATGTACGCAGTGCCACTGAACCTTTGCTACACAGCAGAGAAGCAGCATCCATTTTGTGAACTCACTCCTGGGGCGGCATAAGCAAGGCTGACTGTAGTTCTGCTTCTATACCCAGGTTGGGGTGCTGCTTTTTAAATATTGTTAGATAGCAACATCTTTATGAGGATTTAATTGAACCTGTATTCCACTAATCACCTTTCACATCTGGTGTTAGTGTAAGGAGATTAAAGTAGCACAGTCTTTTTATCATCACTGATGGAATTATGAATTGATGTGCTAACTGCTATATAGAATATTTCCTAGCCTAAAAGGGGGGAAAAAATGTCAAGCAGCAGCTATTCAGTTTGAGATACAGAGATAATTTATCTGTAGAACTGCCATTAATACGCAGCAGAAATAAACCCGCTCCATAATAGGGGACATAGGTGGATGAACACTGACCTAAGATACTGCTACAATTCTGGGGAACAGGGGAAGGGAAGAAGTAGCAACTTTAACATGTGGAATGACTTGGCTGGAAGCTAAACAGATTAGCTTGAAAATTTTCAGCCACTTGGTTAAGGCATTAAGAACACAACCACTATGTATGGATAAGACTATGCGAATGACTTGAATTAATAAAGCTGATATTTCACTTGTACTGGGTTTACTTGACAAAAGTTTGGCCACAGCTGCTAAATGAGGTGTGCGAGCTCTACTTTGTATAAGAATCTAATTTTATTGTGTATATGTAATTTAACACTGCTACGTTCTCATGTAAAGAACTGTTCAAATCATCCTGGACCCAGAGCGAGATAGATCACACACCACCAATACTCTCTTAGTAAAGGAGTTCACTCACACGTCTGTGTTCTTGACTGTGCTTAAATAGTTACAAAAGTGACAGAAACTCATTGCAGCTACTTCAGTTCTTCTGCCCTACCTCAAGTTCACAACCAAGTGAAGAAAGAGCACCTTCACGTACCAGTTATCACTTCCCCTCCGTGATGGCCAGACTTCAGAAATCCAAAGACGGTTTTGGATTGATGGGCACAATCCACGCAAGCCTGTACAGCCTGCTGAAGTACCACGTTGACAGGACCTGGTCCAAAGTGATCTGGAAGCTGCTGAACCTTCTTCTTATCCAGGTGAGGCCCACAGTTTCCATGCTTGTTGACATAAACACACACTGAAAAAGACCAAGCCATATTTATCGCCACAGAACTAAGATATGTTTCCCAGTTAGAACTGCAAACTGTCTTCTTAGTTTTAATCTTGAGGAAATGATGTACTGGTCAACTTGAAGGCTGAACACGCATACATACTTTCTGAGCATGCAAAAGGTACCCTGGTTTCTAACAACATTCTCCAGCCTGAGTCCTAAACCCACTTCTTTCTGGTCTCTAAAGCCCTTCTCTGCCCCACTAATGTGTCAAAGCTGTCATAACCCCTGTTTATCTTTTATTTTAACTAATCTCTGTTCATACACTGGTTGCAATAAACTAAGAATTACTGGCAAGGATTCTAAACTACCAGGAAGCGATTCTAAACATCTGCCCTTACCAACTTACTGCCCTAATTTTTCCCCTATTTGAGAAGCTGCAACAAGACGACAATTCTATGGTATATACCTTCCACTGACGCTCACTCTGAAGCACCCATACAGTACTAACGTGTGCGCGTATAACGGCCCTGTGCACACATGTAACGGCTACTGAAGGTCTGCGCCTTCAGCAGCCCCAAACCACTCGTGTATGATTTCCACACTGCAACTCGGCCTTCCCTGCTAAATGAAACAAACACACTTGTCTAGAAACACTGTAAGGTGATCTAAAGCCTAGCACAAAACAATCAACTGGGACTTGGATATAACTTTTTATAGAGACCATGCAAAACTGCCTTTCTAAAGGAACAGTAAGGCTTAGAAGAACATGGGGAAAAAAGGTGTAACTAAAGATTATTTTTTAATTTTGGCCTTGGATGTCACATGACCAGGAATGCACCCAAGACACTGTTACAGCTTAACACAAATGTGCCTCTGTGGTGATTAAGCAGACAACCTAAACATTCTGTTGTACAAGAGACTGACGTATTTTCTGAACTGTAGCATTATTTGGGCTTAGTTAAAAACCTGGATCTTAAAAACTGAATATTTCCATAAGTGTCTTAATGATCTCATGTCTTCATGCACATCCACTCAGTCTCTGATGTCTGCAGATTGGAGGAAACCGATTTGTACAAATAATCAAAGATACAAATCAGCAGAAAGAGTTTTCATGGCATCTTCTGTACGGGCTCAATAACAACTGCCTCCCGAAAGGTTTATTTTCCTAAGAAACACATACCTATTTTCCCCTCACCCATGACTGAAGCTGGGAGTGAGAAGAACCTAAGAGCTTCTATTGTAAAAACACTTTCTAAACGTCAAAAGGCACCTTAAAGAAAATTATCATAATTTACGGAGGTTTTAGAAAGTTCTGAGATTTCAGCTGACAACATACAAATCGTTTCACTACAGGGTTACAAGTTCCTCAATGAGTTAGTTCTTTAGCTACCTTATTTCTCTTTTGTCAACCCTTTTCAAGATACATTTCATTACATCTCAAAAACAATCAGACGTAAGAGGATGGAGGAATGTATTTCCTCTAACTGCCTTTACTTGGTTTAAACAGTTGTTTCTTTTAATGTCAGGCTGTACAGAGATAAAAATCTCAGTTTTGTTGTATTACAGTACAGCCTGCATGATGTCAGAATATCACATGGGGTTTTTTCTACATCTATTCCCACTTCATACATTAAGGAGTGGGACAGACATGAAAGAACTGTAGAGTTTCCTTTTTCAGACAAGAACTGACAGGTCTAGCAGACCTATCAAAAGCCTCTATGCTGCAGCACTTCTTGCTATAATGCAGGTATCAAAATACTAGTTCTGCAACATAACACTGGCGCTCACAAATAGCTGTTAAAAATAAGGAGCTGGATAATAATTTACAGTAATAAATTTGCAGCACATTTTCCATTAAATGATACTACCAGTTTGCTTGAAATGGAAGCCATATCGCATTAAAAATGTCATTTGTTTTTTTAATTTGTCTTTTACCTGTGGATATGACTGCTGCAGTTGCACCAGACAAACTAATTCCATCTTTAAGTATCTGCGTAGTGCCACTGTCCCCCTCAGGAGAAGAACGAGGAGAAGGTGATGCAGAAGTCAGTTGTTGCGGCAAGGTTTTTTTCTGATTAGAGGAAAAACAAGCAAACAAACAAAGTAAAAATGTTTAATGTTTTTTAAGGAGTCTGCAAAACCTTTCTGCTATCAGTTACCATCTGACTGAACGTGTGTGGTTCCTTATTACAAAAGTACTACACAGAGCAAAGAAAATAAAGTCCAGAAAAGGAAGACCAAAAACCGTCAGTTTGCATTTACAGCTACCTAAGTAAGGCAGTGGAAGTCAAGTGACTTAAAAAGGAACACACCTCTATCTAAAAAGGGGGAAAAGAATGAGCTGTGTATACTAATTCATGACCCTTCCACATCTTAGAAAGCGCGAAGAGGCATTTTGGATTCTTTTCCTGTCCATACCCTTCCAAACACCTGGGTTTATCACAACTCCAACAGTTAGTTGGGCTGTACATATATTCCCATAAAAATCTGAGTCACATTTATGTGTCAACCTTACAGGGCACCTCGATTTTTCCCTCAGCTTGTTTCAAAGGGGCTGAAATTCTCAAGTAATCACTTTCAGGAATTAGTGCTTTACGCAACATATCAAATAAACCAGTAGTTACAATCCAGTCATGGAAGTTGCCAAAGCCTTTTTTTTTTCCCTAACCAAACTTAGTTGCAGCTTATCATATGGCAGACAAACAGAGTTCACAGCACAGATTTAGAAATTGGTCAGCGTGCATTACCTTCCACCTGAGGAAAGGAGAGTTTTGTTGTAATTCGGTTTGAGGTTTAGAAAAGAGACACTAACGAGGAAGGCATTCTAATGTGTTTTGACATGCTATGAAAATACATGGACATAAAAGAAATAATGAATTGAAGAAAGTTGAGGGAGAGTCTTTAGGGAAAAAGACCTCTCCCCTCACCATTCATCCTTGCATCAGAACAGATTATGTTCTCATTCTTCTACCTACCAAAAAAGGTCGGGATGTAAGGGATTGCCCAAGGTCTTGACATTGCTGAAGGCAGCAGAGACCTGGCTACTCGTGTGGTACTGCTATACTGCTAAAATTGATCTATAGTGAAGTGAAAATTCAGTCAAGTTGCTAAGGGAGGCTAAGCTCTCTTTCATTTAGCAGTATCCATCCTTTACACTTTTAGAAGCAGCCTATTTTCCACATAAAATTAAAAACCATGTAGAAAGCAATCAAACCAGGCGCCTTCCTAAGAGCAGCAGTGCTTAACTTCTTGACAACACCTATAAAAGAATAAATTAACTTCCTTCTGAAATCCAGGGCACATTGAAGAACATTTCTGGGCCCCTTACAGTTCAGAGAAGATAGGTTTGGCTGGAGAAACTACCTGACAACATGGCACTGAGTGGAATTGCCATGAACATAAGGAATAGACTGCCAAGGCTTGGCACTGCCTTGTGAATGAGATGAGGTGGCTCAGGTCAGACACCGAACCCAGCAGCGATGTATTACTTGTCAGGAATTGCCTACGCATCTTAACACTGTGCGACAGAAAGGTCTCTCTCCATCCTTAATACAGAGAACAAAAAGGCACTTGGGAAGTTGGAGCTTTTGATCTTAAGTCTGACATTCCTGAAGGCTCCTCTGGAGCAGGGACTCTTTGGGGGTCCAGTTGTCTGTCACCGTGTTGCAAAATACAGGGGGTTGAGTTGAGGGGAAAAAGGAGGAAATAGGAGCAATGTAGGCATGAAAACAAAATACAAATACTAAACTGTAAGACAGAGGAAGTATCTACCCTCCACACCAACACATAAGCATGGTGAGGCTAGCCAGCTATTTCCTAATTCTCCTCCAGATGAAGGAAAGAGTATGGATTTTGGAAATACAGCACTTTATGCTTGCTCAGCTGAGGTTCTCATTTTGCCACCCCGAACTGACAAGCAGCAAACTGTGATCCCAAAGCCATGTTGTTTCCTAAGGCAGGCCACATTCCCAGCAGGGTCCAATACATTTGCTTGGTCAAAGCGTCACCAGCAGGCCCCTGCCAGCTGGGAGAGCACGCCAGCTCCATTTGCCTGCAGAGAGCTCTCCTTAGTCTGGCACCACACAGCCAACTTCACAGGCTTTACCCTGACGCTTAAAAACTCTCTTCTTGTGGGGTCAAATTTAGGGCTGGGATCCACTTAGACCAAGGCACTTCCTCAAGAAATTCTGGAAGGAATTCCTTGCATTGTTATGCAAAGTGTACTTTTAAAAATTAGAGATGTAAAGAGATTTCTTCTTCATTATGACAAAGTAAAACCATACAGTGCAAGCTGGGGGAGACAAACGCAAAACACAACCCGACATGCATCCTGTACTTACAGAGAAGCTTAGAAAACTTGTTTAAAAGAGAAAAAAAACAACAGCTCAACATTCCTAGGTGTGTAATAAAAGTTCATACCTGCACAATGATAAACATTGCCCTTAAGTTTGTTGTGCTGCAAAGAAAGTCAAACCACTCTACGGAGTATCAGGCACAGACCAATCACCCCAGATACACAGGTTTTGAACTACAACACAACCAGCTTGCACCTGAAGCACAATTACACAACCTGAAAAGCTGGAGAGATTTTTGGATCGGTTTTTAAAAAAAAAAAAAAAAGCAAACAACAAAAACACCATAAAAAACCAAAAAACCAAACCACTTTCAAATCTCTAGGCTATTTGCATTATATTTGCATACGCACTTGCATACATCCTGTGAGGTATACAGGCTGCAAGGTGTTCCATGCTGGATACACCCTGCCTGTGCAGGACTCCCACAGAGCCATTTCCTCTCCTCCCCCTTGTGCTAACAGGTGTAACAGTCCAAAGAAGAGCTTGCACGTACATGTAACATCTTGGCAATTTAACCACGTACCAAAGCAATAACAACCTTCTGTGGATTCTCAAGAGGAGCTCGTTTTTAAAGTCTTTAATGCAAAAGTTATGTAGCAAAACTCCCAAGTTTGATATATCTAACTTATAATTCTGCAAGACCTAATTCTTGCCTGGTCCCACAGAGGAAATTGAGAGTATATGGAGGCACCTCCGACTCACTGACTCAGGACAGGGAGTGCCAGCAGTAACCCGCCACTCCTCACACAAATTCCCCAAAGCACGTCACACAGACCAGATGCCAAGCACAGTACTCCAAGCAGACACCTTCAGACACCCAGAAGCCTCCTCTAAGGTTGAGATGCCTCCAACTCTTCTTTCAAAGGATACACAAAGCCTCTCTACTTATTTTTCATGAGACACAGCAACCAACACTCTTACACAAAAGCACACATCCTGCCATACCCAAGGACGTCCGTAAGACACAAAAGAGTCCTGTGTCCAATGCTCTCCTTTAAAGCTTCCCGGACTTACAGATGCCTCTTACACCAGCTGAGTGTGGATGGGAGCACCTTTCTCCTCTGTCTCAGTGCACTTTCATACATCAAACAAAAGATAAAGCTGGAGACCACTTGCATCAGCAGCCTACCAGTTTGGATGCCTGACTGGAAGGGGCAGGCAGCAGATGAGAGAGAGCGCTCAGCTTTCTATTTCCAGTCCCCAGAATAATTTCTTACCTTGTGATCATAATTTCAGTAAAGTGCCTGCTTCCAGTTTTGTGCTGCAGCCTTCTAGGTATGCTCTAACAATGTTACTTCACCAGCACTTTACACTGGTTGGTATTACCACTGAAGGAGAAAGTCCCACCCATGCCACTACTCCAGCCCTGCTTGCGATGTGCGGGCAACAGATCCCATAGCCCACAGTGATCCAGACTGGAGGATAAAACCACTGCAACTTCAACTTTTCGAAACTCGGGGAGAGGGGGGGAAAAACAAACAAACAAACCGTCAAAAAAAAAAACCCAAACCAAAACCAGAAAAAACAATGTCCCCCTCTCACCCATTGGTGCTAATGCAAAGGAGGAAGGACCACAGGGACAGACACAAATTTTCTGGGAAAAGAGACTGCAGGATTGCTACTCCTCTCTGACAGCCTGCAGTGGGTGAGCAAGCCTCAGAAAATAGATTGTGCTTCCATAGCAATTCAAGACTTGCCTAAATCCACCCTGCTGTGACCCTGTCCTTCCTTGCAGCAGCGCTGGTGCTTTTTTTGGGCTGGAGCAGACACAGAAGGGAGTAAGAGGGAAGGATGCTGGGTTAGTTGGCTACCAGTTCAGCTCCCTGAAGTAGCTCGCTCTGTGGATCATTTACCCACCAGTGTTGGTATCACGTGGGAGTAGGGGGTTACAGCAGTGTCGATTTGTACCTGGCTCAACGGTTCCGGAGGAGCTGCAGCCGGAGACAGCTGTCAATAGTCCAGGTCTGATAAAGCTTGGCAGGGAAAAAGGCAGAAAGGCACCACGTCTTTCTGACCAGGGCAGAATTAGGCCCACACCTGGAGAAATGTATTGCCTGGGAAGAAGCTTCCTGCTAGTATCTCCAGGATTAGAGGGTATCAAAGAGATTCATTTGGCAAACCCAGCTGTATGCTGAAGATGCTTCAATTTTGCAACAAAAACCCTCACTGTTTCTAATCCTTTGTTTCTAAACATGGGGGGGGGGGGGGGGGGGGGGGGGGGGAAGAAGCAGCAAACTATATATACGGTTCAGCAACAAAATAACCCAGACTAAAAAGCCCAGCTTTTGTAATTTTACTGGAAATGGCTATTCCAGAACTTAATTTTTCAACACCAACAACTCACCCAGAAATATATTGGTAATCTTTTTCTGGAATAAAATAATGCACAGAAGTTTATACTGAAATATTCCAGAATAGCTATTCTAGAGACTTTTTCTTGTAATCAATTGCTGAAAACAGTAAAGCCCTGAAGGCTGAAGAGAAGACAGAAAATTAAATAATAATAATGAAAAAATCTCACTACAAAATTTTGCAACGTAAAGTAAAGTAGTAGATAAGGACTAACCTTTTTTCCAGGTTTTAAACTTTTTTTCCTTGTTTTAAGATTTTCAGAATGAGAGGTGCTTTTTGTCAGGGGAATATTTTTAGGAGACCTGCCCTTCTTGGGAACTGCAGACTGTCCAGGGGGTTTGCCCCGACCTGGTTTCCTGCCCCGCTGCGCTGGTACCGGAGCAGATTTCTGTGGAGACTGCATTGAACGCCGGGTCACTTTGGAAGGGGAAGATTGGATTTTTGCACTGCTCTTTGTAATGGAAACTGAGGAAAAACAAAAACAAAAGGGAAGGGGGGGAAAACCTCAAAATGAACGATGGAAAGCAACTTTTCTAACAAAGGCTTAAAAAAAATAAAAAATGTTGTGCACAAATTACATTGTAAAATAAATATGCTTGGATGTTTTGAACATAAGTGGTTGTCATGAAACTATATGACTTCATTAAAGACCAAGAGAGCACTCTTCATACCTATATTTTAAAGGGACTTTCCTAAGAGAAAAACATTCAGTAAAAATAAAAATAATCAATCCACTCACCTTATAAATGCTTCCCCTAATTTCCATTGCAATAAGATACTTACAAAGTGCCACTCATCAAGGAGGCCTTCAAAATACTTCACAAATTATACAGCCCATAACACATCCGTTCTCCTTTAAGAGCGGTTCCCACGACTACAAGACATGCCAACTACTTCTACTGAGCTACAAACCAATTTTGAGCAGTGAAGAAAAGCATCCCACTAAAGAGGAAAAACTAGTGATAGCAGAAGTACCATTAATGAGCAATTGTCTGAGATGCCACTTTAGAAAGATTAGTTCACATAACTATACCCAGATTTTTCTCCCTGGAGCCAGCTAGACTTAAATTGTCTGTGGAAGGAGGACTTCCAAAAATCAAACCACAAAGTAGCATTTTTATACATCCTTAACACTGAAGTGGTTCTCTCTTGAATCTCCCATCCCAATACAAAATTGATCCAATATGTTACGATGTGACTGTATTATAATCTGGTGTGAAGCTGCAAGATGTAAGCAGATTTCACTGAACAGAACTTCCCAGTTAGCACTCTCTTCCACCCCACTCGCTCTTCTCTCAAGTAACAATGATTTTATTTTAACAATTCCCTTTGCAGTGGACCTGGTAAAACACCAGAAGGATGCCAAGCAGAACCTACGGATAAGGACATATCCTCAATGAAAAGATGTACTGCACCATGCTACAGCAGGACCCGTGGCCAACAAAAAACAGTCACTATGTCCAAAAAGTCCAACAAACACTCCGTTTCATTGGCCTGATTGCTGGCAGGCAGGCATATGCAGAAGCGGTAAGTAGAAGGTGAAAACGGGATATTTTGTGATATCAAACCACCCCTGTTGAGAGAGATTTGGGAAAGTAACGCAGTATATTTGAAATCATTAGAAGCCTTTACACTAAAACTAAATTACTTTCTAGTATCACACTGCTCTACCAGAGTCTTTTGCTGATGATGGAACCCCTAACCTTAAATACTAAGAACGTAATGCGACACAACTTAGAAGTATTGCAAGTTCAAGAGGGGCTTGACTGTCAGTCACCAGTGCCCGATCCAAAGCGCTACCGCAGACTGAAAGTGGATCATAAGGAGCTGCTAAGAGCTGATTTCCTTGATTTGTTTGAATTTGGAATATTCCTTCTCCTAAAATATTACGATGTTGAGGTTTTCTGGTAAGCCAATAAAACACAAAATAAAACTCAAAGACGCATTTGAAATGAGATCTTCAGATAAGAACATACGTATTGATTGCATAACAATTTTACTGTCTAGCTCTGAGTGATACTCACCTTAACAGTCCAGCACCCAGCTTTACAACCACTTTAACTCTGAATTTTTATTCAGGAGTTAAGTGATATTAAGTATTAGCAATAGCAAATGTCACAGTAATATGAAATACACACTGTGAACAGACTTCTTATAAAATACAAGTGCTACCGACACACATTTTTAAAGCTGTAGAAGCATTTACATACATTGCTATTTGTCTGATTTGGTGACTAATCTAATACTCCTAAATGGCAGTTGAGAAGAAATCTCTTCGTTATGGCTGGTTGCAATCCTAATACATCAAATACAGACATATCACTAGGTATCTGAGAAGGGCCACCTTCTGCATGTGCAAAGTGAACACTTTCCTTTTACATACGTATGCCAAAACTTATTTTCATAAGCAATGACAGCTTAAAATAAGATGAACAGGATTTTAACAAAATGCTGGCACAGCATTACTCTTAGGTCTCCAAATTGCTGAATGACAACTCGCGTTAAGCTGTACATCTGGAAAGCAAAACAACATCAACTGTACGCGGTGCAATATAGTACTAGGTATTGCATCCGACATGAGGCTTACTCCAGTGTAAAATGCAACTACTTTTATGTATTTGTGCCACACAACTATGCGTTTAACGAAACGATCATGAGCTTTTAAAGAAATGTTGGTTCACAAACCCTTTGTGCCTCTGCCTGTGCTGAAATCTAGCAAACATTTCTATTCTCGCACAGAAAAGACACAGCTAAGGTTAAGCACGCAGCTAACTGCAATGTCAAAAGGTTCTAGGAGCACAGGTACGAGTTTCAGGACACTGGGCAATCTCTACTCCCTTCCAGAAGAACATTTACCCGACAAAGAGTAACAATGCAAACAGCTCCAACCGCTTCAGGCTGCCCTCTTGAAACACACACATCAAGTACCCTTATCTCAGCATCCTCCTACCTGCATACGCCAGAGGACCAAATATTAGCAGCATTAACCATTAAGGGGGGGGTCAGGTCCCATTTGGTATTTTTCCTTCTGCCTAGGGCTGAAGCTGCTTTTTACAATAGGCAGGACTGCAACAAAGCCCATGCTGCCCGGGCAGCCTCCCAGAGATAGCAGCAAATGAGGAGGCTGCTATTTGCATTTGTTGATTTAAGAGAGGATGGGGGTAGCACAAGGGAGTGGGAGACTGCTAAAGTAATTCCCATATTGTCTGCAGGCCGTATTGACAGTGATCATCAGTCACCTGCTCATACTTCCTTCACCCCGGCCTTCAGAGGGAGACCAAAGGTTACACTGGGTCACAGGATCTGGAGGGAAATGAAAAGACATGCAAAGTCGAGCTGCCAACCCACTGCATCTGTAGACAGAGTTATCCCCACTAGGCCACATGTTCCAAAAACTAAGACGTTTTAATAGTCTCATGAGAACTTGTTAAAATATAACGATGAAGAGAATAGAGAGGAAAAATGCCAAGCTCTGCTTGCAATTACTGCTGTATTTAGCTGGGATATTTACAACCAAAAAAGCACATTTGCCTTTTCAGGATGCTGCTTTGCATCACAAAGGCCTTCTCATTTGCACAAACAAAATCGAGCATTTGTGTCATGTTGCTCTTCCACACAAACATCCACTGCTCCAATTTCAGGAGTGGGATGCATCGCATTCTTTCCCAAGTCTCTCCTTTACACCCAAAAACTGTACCGACCTCCTCAGTAACTGAAGAGCAGAGATCGTGCTATACAAACACACTTTAACATAGCACTGTTAGCAACTAAAGGGCGTTTTCAAAGTTCACAGAGCTCCAGTTGTACTGTCAGCGAGGGCTATAGGTACCTACCTACAGCAACACACAATCAGCTGTCACACTTGCAATTAATGCTCATTTAAAACATTCTTTTTACCCCCCCAAAAAACCCATTCTGTGAGAACCCAACACCTATAAGCTCTGTATCCAACCTATGTAAGAGAAAGCCCAAATCCCCCATCTCGGAACTCCCAGCCCAGAGAAGCACGGCCACAGCTCACTCCTCACTCACACACGGACCCACTGGAGTCAAGGCGCTCATTTGCACAAGAAGGGCAGGAAGGACCACACCTGAGACCAGGACCATATTCTGCCTGTAGGAGCAGAAAAACTGACCAGACACAGGCAGGACTGTAAAATCTGACTGCAGAACGTTATCCCCAAGATCTCTTGATGGAGTAAGTCAGATATTTAAGACAACTCAAATCTGAAGCTACAGAAACCTCCAGCGCTTGGGAAAGGGATGGGACAGATGACAGCTCAGAAGCCTGAATTCTCATGCAATTCTAATTAACAAAATTCCCTCAAATAATCCACAGCGACCGTTTCACTCTATGTTTCTATGGACAGTGAGGGGAAAAAAGGTTCATATTTATAGGTTTTTTTATAATATCAGAAATCTACCCTACAGTTCATGTCTCAGAGCAGCAATTACAAGACAAGACTCTAGAAAGTTGAAGTAAAATTACGTGAAGCGAGGTAGAAGCCCATTTTGCCATATGCTCCGCGAGCACGGCATTGCTACCTTAGCTGAAGGTGTCAACCAGGACACTAAAACACAGCAATTCAGTGTTTAAACCAGCATTTCTTTCCAGAGAGAAATGATTTTGTTTGTACTGCAGTATTGTTCCTATGCCCCCACGGAGGCACAAGCCAAATGCTTTTCTGAGAATATAAAAACTTAGCCCTTCTCTCATCTACGGATTAAAAAAATGAGGCAAAGGGATTTACCGACTTACCCTAAATCCATGTGAGCGTTCTACGCGGAAGTAATGGAAACATACCTCCTGAGTTCCAGCCTGGGATTTTAACTAGACAATTAACCTTCTTTAATGCAGTAAGCTATAATCATGATAGTTTTGACAACTGGGAAAGGAGGTGGAAAAGATTAGCAATTTTTCAAAACAGCTTACTGCCAAGGATTATAAAAATTTATGTCCTTATGTCTCAGTTGAGCAAGAGCGCCATACAATAGCATAAGCATCTGTAATACATGCCACCTCTTTCTATCTATGTTTGGATTGCTTCTGGTTTACAGGTAGCTGTGAGATACTAATTGATATGTTGCTACAGTTAAAAAATCAGTTATAAGTCATCATTTTGCTACCTACAAAGCAACACTGCACTTTGAAACTTCATCATCCACCTTGGCAAGACATGGACATCATGGCTTGCAATCTTCTTCTTTCTAGATCTTAGTTTCTGCTACCAGTATAACAAAAGAAAAAGGGGGGGGGGGGGGGGGTGAGAGTCATCTCTATCTTCCGTGAAAAGTCCTGGCATTCCTTTCACAGCTCTGAAAGGTGAAACGAAGGGCTTCGAGCACCATCAGACAAAACCAGAGGAAAGGAAAGCATTTCTTTCCCAGTAACTTCCTCAGGCAGCATTGTAGCACCTTTGGTCACTCACCCCCACCACCAGTCTCTACATTTTCAAGAGCTAGGCAAGCCAGCATCTACAGAACAGACCTGTGAAAGTAATAATTAAGCTCCATCAAAACCCACTGCCAACCAACTAACACGCATCACTTCCAAAAAACCAACTTTGAATAGCCCAGGAGGGGCAGGGGGCAGGCAGGAGTGGGGGATACAGGCAAAGATAGACTCCTGGAAAGATCACTCCAGCTAATCTCCAGAAACTAAGAACTGTGAAAAGTCAGCTTCTAGGCTCAACCTTCAACAAAGCATTGTTATTGCACAATATTGCACAACAGCAAGAGGGAAAAAAAAAACAAGAAAAAAACAAACAAAAAAACCCACACAAAAAAAACTACCAACCAAAAAAAACCCACAAAAAAAACCCCACCACCACCTAACAAGATCTCTGTTTTGTTGATAAGCTGAGAAAGAAAAGAGAGAGTAAGTAAATACTCAATAAACTATCAAAGCTACACAAACTTGAGTTACCTGAAGACAGTTTAGGGGTACTGATGAATCTGTCAACAAGCCTGGCAAAACCCTGCTCTACACATCGGGTAAGAGTTTTATCATCCTGATTCTTCACCCCATCATTACTGATTCTTCCCAGTTTTTGCCAATTTTTCCCCCCAAATAGCATCAGAAGGATGAAAGGTGGGCCCAAAATGAAAGAGTATAATGCCACAAGCCACAGGGGAAGAAAAAACAAACACAGAGTGTGGTTAGTACAATGCCACAATTTGTTTTGTCTCAATATCTGAATGACAACACTGCTATTCTTAATGTAGCTTATTCGTACTAACACCAATTTGGAAAAAATCCACTGAATCCCATCCACTAGTTGTGCAACACAACCACTGTTGACATTAGTATCCACAAGACCTGAACAAGAGCAAATAAAAAAAATATTTTGCATGTAACAGTCAAAACCACACGTGTTGGAGTACTTACAGTTTAAAAGAAAATTACAACTACCTTATAAATAAACATGGTAAGATGGTGAGGAAACCAGGCTTACATAAGGTCACAGCTCTGGAAGGCAAAACCTTTATTTTCTCCTAAGTGATTACTGCCCTGTAGCAACACCATCCAGGCCTTGCTGCAAGATGCCAAGAAACATTAATACCAAATAAAAAAAGCTTAACATGTGAGAGAATGTGGCAAATCAGATTTTAGCCTGAAGCACTGAGGAGTTTTCGTGTACAATTCTGAAGACAGCATAAATCTGCTTACTGTATGTGCCTGATTTAACTACTGTGACCTGCTTGTGAAAAGAAGCTGGCTGTACCGAGAGAAAAATGAAACCTCCAGCAGTATGAAATTGTACCATTTCAACATTTGTTTCTTTCTTTAGCGAAGCTTAAGAAATACCATGCTTATCTGAAATTTTTTGGCTACCTAAAACAATACTGTCTTTTCACAGATCTAACTGTAGCTCTGCCTAAAGTTTCAACACTTTTGTTTCATCTGCAAACATTACAGAGTAGTACTTAATGTTATATTGATGTTGCACATTTGTACAACTCAGCTGAAAATACAGCACGTTTATTTTGACATGATTTCACTGTCAATAACAGAGAAGTGCATCTCCAGTAGCTAGCTTGGAAAAATCTGCACAAAATAAGCATTGAGAACATGTCTGAAAATTAAATTAAACTGAGAAATCATCAAACAGACAAATAAGATACTTTTTAATCTCTGCTTGAGCCTGTGCTACTCTTATTGCTGCAGACAGCTTTTGAAGGAGACCTTTAACATCACAGGCTGATTAGTGTAATGAAAGAAGATTGCTCTCACTGACAATAAATGCACCGAATTGGGAGAAAAGCAATGAGGTGACACACGACTTGTGGGGGGGGGCGGGGAGAGACAGAAGAAGGAAGGAAAGAAGGGGACTAAGGATAAAAGCTGCAGTGTATCACTGTTTTTTAGATTACTACATCATCTTCATTAGGTCGCCCAAATTCTCTCCTGTAAGAGCACAGAGAGCAGTTCCTCCTTCATGAATTCTTGCCTCGCCTTTGTGTGTCAACGATCCTGCTTCGTAAGACTGTGGGGATCAGGGATATATGGGAACTGATCCCTCTTCCCGATGCTGTTCACATCTAAATGATAGATACTACTTTATACTCAAATCAATCTTTGCAGGTGAAACTACTTATTTCCCACATGCCTTGTTCCCAGTTGTTCTTTTGTCTTCTCTCTTTTATGGAAAAGGTTTTTCTTTTATGAATAAAAAAAGGGAGGTTGCCTAAGTAACTGTCATTAACATGTAATGACTAAACAGTAAAATGAATTTATACAGAAAGAGCAAGCCCAAACTGCTCTGACAGCCTCCAGTCATCTGTCGTCTACTTCAATCATAAGCCTCAACTACAACTGGCTACAGTGCAGTACAAGAATCATCTTAGGCACAGTAACAGGTTTCTATCATCCCACTGAGTAAAATAAAAATTACCATCTATGGTGGTTAAACAGAAAAGCATAGTATGTTTGGCCTAGAAAAAGACTTAATAGAAAAACATTCAAAAGACACCAAACTTAAAAAGCCTTTTTGAAGCATATCAAAAGCAGAACTTCTATGGACCCAACAGATGATGGAATTTCAGAATGAGCAAACACAGAAGATAATACTAAAGCAACAAGACTGAATGGGTTTTTGCATTCATACTGACTTCCAAGAAAGCTCAACACATCGGTTCCCATATCAGAAATCCTCTTCACAGGGATGTGAAACAAGTTCCCTGACGTGAAGTACCAGGCGCAGAGGTCAGCAAACGGAGACAAAACAGCAGAGAGTTGGCAGGACATAGAGCACTCAGGAGTTTTAAGGAAACAAAAAGCTGAAATGTCCAACCTATTGATAGTGCTGTTCAAGTTCATCCTTAAAATTGCCTCAAGTTCAGAGACTTAAAGGTGGTTAATGTGACACCAACACTGTGGCCGGCAAAGTATGTGCAGGGCAGTGGAAGTTTGTACTGGCCGTGTTGCTGAAGACTCCTGTACAGAACAGAGGTAGTGAACCCAAACACCATCCTGTGTTGGGGGAGAAGCAATCATAGCTTTTGTAGAGAAGTCCCATCTCACAAATCTACTATCAAGTTTTTTAAAGGAGTCAAAAAGCAAGCAGATAATGGAAAGTCAATTGATGTAGTCTGGTGTGGTGGGTCTGTGTGGCAGGGGTTTGGTAGCCAGGAAGAGGCCACAAGGATGGCCCCTGTGAGAAGCTGCTAGAAGCTTCCCTGGCTCCAAGTCAGACCCGACTCCGGCCAAGGCCAAGCCAGTCAGTGCCTCTGTGATTAACATATTTAAAAGGAAAACCAAAGAGATCTGCAGAAGGAGAGAGGGGTGGGATGCGAAAGAGACATCCAGGCAGACACCCAGGCCAGTGAGATAAAGGTGGGAACTAGAAGATCTTTAAGGTCCCTTCCAACCCAAACCATTCTATGATACACTCAAGTACAGAACTCCTTAATACAGGATGTTGTAGGTACTAAAAGTTCAGATGACTCCAAAATATATTCAAACTAAATAGATTAAGCTCCTCCAGGAGGTACTCAACCTAAAAGTATTATTCTGGGCTTGGAAGGTGCTGGGTTGTAGACGGCCACGTATTAGGAACACTTCTGCAAAATCCTCTCCTATATGCTTATGTTTTTTTTCAGACACCTGCTTTCAGCCACTGCTGGAGAAAGTCTGATAGAACAGATGGTCCTTTAGATTGATCCAACTATCATGCCAACTTCTTTCACCAGCTATAGTTCACGTTGATGTTCCTGAGTGACAAGGCAGCTCTAAAAGCGCTTAAGTTACCAAGACACACAGAGAAAATCTACTGCAACCTTGGGCCACCAATATTAACCTTGAGCCAAGAGGCCAAGCCGACATCAAGCACTGCTGTCAAACCATACACAGCACAAATTACTACTATCAGAGATATTTCTAAGGAAAAAAACCCATACAATGTTAGCTAAGCACAGCTTCTACTAGTATAAATATTGAATGCTACATTTCATACTACTGTACACATACCCTGACACCCAGCCAGGTCCACCTAAGTGACATTTTCTGATAAGGACCAAAGAGAAAACATCAACATGAACATTAAGGCTTGAATGTTAAAAACAGTTGGCCCAAACCAACTTTTTATCTACCCCCTCCATTTTATCTTCTGTTCATGGTGTCTTAGTTCCTGAGCTTATCTTTCTAAAAGCAATGCGAGTTACGGAAGATAAGACTATAAAGACTAAATATACCACATAATCTGTTTTGAATAAATTCACCCATATGCAAGAAGCCAGTGTCTAAACTGTTCTTAAAAACTTCCTGTGACAGAGGTCCTAAATTCTCTCTGAGCATCCTAAACGGCTGACGGTAAACAGATGAAATAAAATCTTCCCTAATTTTCATATTGTCTACTGGATTTCACCTCTCTTTCAAAGGGATAAATTAGAGTCTAAAATATAAGTGTCATGGCAGGAAATTATTGTCCAAGGTATGGATGAAATATAAAGCATAATTTATTGCTTTCATGCTTAGATTGCAGGATACCGGTTTTGCTTTTGGTAACCAAAATCTGGGGCGTGCATGTGTGTTCAGTCCTTTAACTGGTGACTGAACACATTTAGAAAAAGTAGTTAGAAAAAAGTCAAGAATATCTCCCATTATATTCACTCTGGAAATCTAAGCCATACTCCGTCAGTTATATGCATTTCTAATGTGGCAGTTCAAGGCAGAAATAGTGAACTAACCTGCAGGGAAAGAGTCCAGGCTAGAATAATACTATAATATTTCAAGTGAATCCCTACAATATAATATCTGTCATACTTTCTTCCTTAACAGGCACAGTCAATGTTAATGTGACTTAATGAAGAATCCTGAAAACATTATCATATTTCTGAACTGAAATGACTTGATTACACTCTCCTTGAAGCTATTATTTACATCTTAATAAAGGACTATCATTACAGGTTTTTAATGGTTCAAAAGCGATCAAATAACAGTGAAAAAACATAACCTGAGAGCAAAAAATATTTCATCTAGCCATGTAAATTTGACAAGTGCACATAACATGCACAATCAGCACATAAAAAATAAGCACATGAAGCAAAATTGAAAGAACAAATTCTTTATGCTCAGAACAGGGGAATAAAGGAGCACATGCAATTTTAATAAAACTGCAATTAACTTTGGGCTCACTTTTAGAAGTAAAATTAATGAAATCCCCAACTTGCACCACCCCGCCCCCAGTTTCCATCACATGTCCAGAATTCTAGATTTTGATGACAAGTCTATAAGAATCTTGCTTCAGGTTTTACTAACGCCTTAAGTGTTATAGTTTTTTTTGTAACAAAGCAATAGAATCCATAAAAATACCTGGGTAGGTATTTCAAGCCTTCAGCAAATGTGAACATAAGAATTTTGTTAGTTTTATTGCCTGGACAACAGGAATAGGTAACCAACTTTGCTAACTGTTAAACAACTCTTTGACCTCTATCACGCACTAATCAGGCAAGGAAGTTTCTGTACATATTATCTCAAAATATTGCTGGTTTCCCAGCACTGAAACTTAAGTAGACTAAACAATTTAATAATACTTGTTTCCAGAAGATGAGATTGGACTCAGCAATCTAAACTGTCACAAAAATATATCTTCCAAAAAAACAAATCTTCTAAAAATTTTACACCACTTATTTACGTTGCCTCTCTTATATAAAGCCATGTATCACATGGGTATGTGTATGATAAGGCATTCAGAACAGGCAGCTTCAGGACAGAATTATCTGAGTATGAAAGAAGAAACTCTGAATATGTAGTTTAAATCTTTAGTCATCACAGAAGCAAAACCTACTTGACTTTCTTAGCAGTTAGGGTAATACAACATGCTGCTGCAGCAAATACATTAGTATCATTAGACAGCAGCATTTAACTATGTATAATACGAACAGCAAATCTAGTTTAAGTCCAAGATTCTTCACAAGCACAAAAAAAAAAAAAAAAAAGATTATCAAAAGCCCTCCTAACAGTATTAAATAAAACATGTTCCCAGAGTTACTATGAACAAAATTTGTTTCCCAGAAACTATCCTATTAACTACATAAAGAAAATTTAACCACGTTTCATCCTCATCAGCTACTCACAAATCAAATCTTTGGTCTTATCTGCATACAGCCAGCTGCTTTTTAAAATTCTGCTGTAATTGAGGGGAAAAAATAATTAAGCAATATTATTAGTCATCTTACCATTGTTCCCTGGTGGTTGTAATGCATCTCCTGTCAAGCTACACCATCCGACTGGGAAAATATCTCGAGAATCACATCTGCACCAATAGTCAAAGGCTCCTCTCCAGCCATCAAATGTAACAAAAACTTCGTCTCCTTTAACGTCTCCAATGGTTGCTGGGCAAATCAAGTATGGGTTCTTCCTATCTATTGCTTCAAGCTTCATTCCAACTTTAAAGCAGTTTGGCACAGGTTTTGGTGGTTCCTACAAAAGTAAGAGTGGTAGAATATTTGGCCTCTTAAAAAAAAAATTAAAAACCGCTGCAAGACAACCTCCATTTTTGTTCAACATCCTTACTTCTTATACTCACTACTCTCAAAAAAGTTACATTCAGGGAAACTTACTCATATTTCAAATATGCTTTTGTTCTTTTGTATCATAAAAATCTAGATTCTGTTCCCACAAACACAGCTAGGGTAATTAGCAAAATTCTCCATGGCAGAAAGATCCCGCTAAAAGTATTTACATAAGCAATAGGTTGCACCCAATACATTATGTCTGGGCAAGACAGCAAAGACAATAAAATGAAATTATGACATGTTAATAAAGAAGAGGTTTGCAAGGAATGGATATTTCTGGGGACTGATAACTGTCTGGTAAAAGCTTCAGCTCCCAATTAATCCATGAAAAACTCATTAGCACTGGACATTATTTATAGGCCTCTTAACTCAGTTGGCCTTAGACCAATTCCGAGTGGACAAAAGAAACAAAAATCAAGTCAATGTGACCAGCATAAGTGTACCCCCACAGCAGGAGTTGTGACCCGATGTAACCTGAATTACCACCCCAGTCTCAGGAACCCCATTATCCAAAAGCCATCCCAGATGTGCTGGTAAGCAAGAACAGGGAAGTGTGGCTGATCACGCCACAAAAAAATTGATATAGTTTGAAATATTGAAAATTTATATAATTGTATGAAGTTAACCTGCAAGCAATGTGATTGCATGTCTGAACCCAACTGTTTAATTTGCTGACATACTTGCCAACACCATTCTCAGTACCAGAAATGAAGTCACGCAGTGTGACAGCAGGGTCTTACCATCTTGACAAAAAATTGAACCAACAAGTCATTTTAATATTACTGTTGTTTTCAGATAATTTTTCCAGGTTTCACTGTAACTTACTCAAGAGTCATGTTTAAAAAACTGAACCATTTTTTCTTCTATTTTCAACTACTTTGTCACTACATTTTAAATGATGAGTATGTGCCCAAGAAAAACATTTACCAAAACCTTTCCAAGCGCTACTGTATTCCAATGGTTCTGATTCCCCACTACATTTCCTTTTTACTCCTCTGCATATCTACATGTCTATGGTGCCATTAAGAAATGTGATATGCATTGTATCTTAAATCCATGAGACAAAAAATAAGCTAACACACTTTTTCTAAATAACACAGCATATTTTAAAGTCCCAAGTTGGGAAAAGAGATACCCATCTCAATGGAAGAGAAGATCACTTTCTAGCTTTGTAGCTTGCCAGTCCAGGTCAAATTCATTTTAAGTAATAGTTTTGCTTTCCCATGCTGCAGAAAACAGCGTAATATCTTGGCATCTTCATTTAAAAAAAAAAAAATGTAACCATGGACCAACTGCTAGAAAGTTGTTTACTAGCAGTCGCTTTCTTCTTACCTTCTTAAAGAATGCTGCAGGTGCCATTTCGGCTCCATTGAGAGTTCTTAAGAGAAACATTGGCCAAGACGACGCATTCATCTGGAACCCTGAGTAACAAATAAATTATTTGTATATAAACAGCCCTACCTTCAGTCTGTAAAATAAAACAGGAGGAGAAGGATCTAACATCCGTTTTATTAATGCCTCTTGTCATCTATTTTTGGCGTGGCAACAGTATAAGTACCCAAGAAGGACCAAACAGGGTCGCTGTTGATGCAGAAAGGTGTACAATAATTTTTCCATTCTGAGTGACTTGCCTTCAAAATCACTCATCATCATTTGTGATTTTACAGATAAACATTGAAGACTTAATGACATTCAAGTTCTAGTACAGGAGATCATCATGTTGTCCCACACAGTCCCTTGTCAAGTGGAACTTCCCTGGCACAAGCGCCTAGCTTAGTACTGAGGTCTGTTTTTTGCTCTCATTCTAAAATATCCTCCCTTTCAGCTTCTCTCATTTATTGAGGAGATACGAGAGTCTCTATAACAAAAAGGTAATTCTTTCACCATGCCACAAACAAAAAACACAGAACAACCAGTTTCTTCTCTCTCCCCCATTAAAATAAAAAAATAAATAGCCTTAAAAAAGCAAAAAACCATGTAACATGGGAAACCAAAAATATCATTATTTTAATAAATGCATGTATCAATTTGGAAAACGTAAACTGGAAGATGTTTCTACTTTAATATTCTTCATCAACAAGCAAAAATAAAAAGCAGAATCAATAATCAAATTTATTTAGATGAACTACCTTATTCAAGCAGAACAAATGTGTGGCTGAAAACATTCTCATTCCAGATAATCTTCTCTCAGAATCAACTACTTCCCAGTTAAAACAAAAAAACCCTTTTTGAGTTCTGTGCTTTCCAAATGGATGTTTCAAAGTAATGAGTAAGATAACAGACATAATGGACATTTTTTCTGCATCTTTAGCAGTTTTACGTCTGGCACAGTTCTACAGAAAAACTGACATACTAGAGCAAATTGGAAATTTTCCCAAAAAGCAAATAGTACCAGAGTCTGCCAGGAACTGATGAGCTCCCCCACATCCAAGTCTTGACAATTCTCTAAAAACATGTAACTAGAAAGGTGGAACATAAATGCAATTCTTGATCAGTTAAATCACTAAGTCACCTAAAATTGGTTTATATGGTATAATGGTTCTTTAATTTGTAGCTTTAAGCTATCTTTAGTTGAATAAACAGTTTTCAAGTTGGAACTACCCATGCAAAACCAAATGAAAATAAAGCTCAGGTCTGACAAACAGTGTCATAATTTGAGGACTGCTGAACTGATTATCAGTCCTGGTTTGATACCAGAGTCTTTACACAGTCCAAACATGTGTGGCTATAGAAGCACAATATTCCTAACCAGCTAGCCCAGAAAACACATATATGCGAGGAATGACAACTAAACAACAGCTTCAATTACCTTCATTTGGCCTTTAAGTCATCCTAGTAAAAACAGAGAAAATTTTATCCTCAACGTAATTTGTTGAGAACACTAAGCTCTCAACAACAAAAAAAAATCTCACCTACGAAAAACAGAGGCTGGAACAGGAACCCTTTGCTACATTAATCACTTTCTCAAAACCCTTATGTAACATGCATAATTAAACCTATGGAAAAATGAGTTAGGAGGGACTATTTTAGCTTGTTGTTATGAGAGAAGTAGAACATTAGTATCCAGAAGGTTCCTTACTACTTGGGGAAAAAAAAATAATCAGTTGCTTAAGTGTCTAACAGGAGGTAATTATACACCCAATTAGCTCCCAGCTTTGCCCAGGAACAGGATGCTGTAAAACTGCCAAAAAGACTTTTTCAAAAAATTATCTAGGTATGCCAGAATGTTTGATTTCTGGAATTCAGCCTATCTCTAGAAAAATCTAGGGTAGGGGGGATGAAATAACAGCACTTGCGTGTTTTTTTCTGACTGACCGTTGTTAAGAGGACAAGGTAAACTTACATGCCTGGGTGCAGCTGCCTGTTAGGTGCTGCGCTACATGCAGCCTGACCCAACAGGAGCAAGAAACAGTATCCGAAGACAAGGCATCCACCCTTCTACTGACCACGGTGGGAAGTTTCTCTCCTTAATGGATCAACTGTCCCCATTATACATTACCAGAGTGGTCTATTCATCAGGCAGATTTAGAGACACATTTTAAAAACCACTACACTCCTGAACCAAAGCCACGCATTTAACACTGTACCTATGTGTAGCTGAGGAATAGGCATACTCTTCTCTATTAGAACTCTCTTTCATACTGGTTATCACTGCATTAATTTTACAAGGATATACCAAGAACTTCAGAGCGGTTAAACAGAGTAACTTTTCCCTCAGGCATCAAGAATTTCCAGTGCTTTTATTCAAAACCTCTGTACATCCACAGGAAAGAAGGAAAAGAGCCCTTCTGGGCTCAGATTCTATCTATCTATCTAAATATTCTTCCAGAATGGCACCCTGGTGGCACTGCTTTTCTTGTGTTTCTAAAGCAGCACAACAGCCCAGAACTCTGCCCTCATACTCTGTGTGAAGTGTCTTAATGGTTATGTCAACTGCTGCTGTATCTGTTTAACCCTCTACAAGCAAATCAAGTTTCACACTGCAGTGAAATGATACTTTTCACTTCCCCTTTCAAACAGAAGATCTGAAATTTGTTAACAAGCTGGGCTGACAAATGTTTTGAGAGGCTACTAACAGAAGGCATACTTATCTTCCTTGCACCTCTGTCTTCTCATCTGTGTTACTGATGACACCAAACCAGAAGTAGGTTTATAACTGTAAGATGGGAAACCAGCAGTAACCAATTTCTGCTTACAGTTCATTTCTTACATTAAGAACGTTAAAAGACACAAGAAATAAAAATTAGAGAAGATAACAGGGGAGCGATATTGCTGTTGTGGCTCATTAGGGTTTTTTTTGGTTGGGTTGGTTTTGGGGTTTTTTTGTGTTTTGGTTCTGGGGTTTTTTTTGGAGGTGGGGTGGGGAGGGGGTTAAGATAAATGTCAGTCAGTATTTTTCCTTATTTTTAAAAGATCTATTTTCAGACCAATGAGAAAAATGTGTTTCTTTAAAGATTTCCCTACTTAGACATTTAAGCTATAATAAATATGTTACAAGAACACAGTCTTAAATATACAGGTTAATCACAGCAAAGAAAAGTGGTGTCACACTTAAATTACCCCCAGCAGGTAGTCAAAGATACCTCATCAGAGAGCAAGGAATTCCTCTGTACAATTCTCCATTTAATAAACTGTCTCAGTAAGACTAAGCCCAAGCACTACGTCTCAGTTTCGGGAGACACATAATGTTGTCACCTATGGGTGACAATGGGGAAGGCAAAATAGATCTGGCAAAAGAGATCTGGTCAGGGAAGGCAAAACAAATCCTGCATGCTATTTCTAAGCACAGGAAAGCTGCACCTTGTTCACGAGCAGTCATCGTGCTCTCAGTCGAGTCATGCCAAACTGATCAGACACCCCTCAACGTGTGGATTTGAGGAGATGAAAATATAAGAATATCACGTGCAGTATAAGCTGGCAGTTCGCTAAAAGCTCTGGATTGCTATTTTTCCTACTATTTTCCGGAGCTCTGCAACACCGCCGTTAACCCGCCCTTTGCTGCCTTTCCCAGACCGCAACCAATCCGAGAAAACAGGCAGGATGCCCTGAGCTGCTGCACCTCCCTCCCGCAGCCCGGCTGAGCCCCGCACAGGTCGGTTAACGGCGAGCGCCGACCAGTGGGCTGCGGTGCTTTACTGCAGGGCGTTCTCCAGCGCTGGGGAAGGTCTACTGGCAGGGGCACCCACAGCACCAAGCCAGAACACGCTGCATCCATACGCACTCCTAACAGGGTGCCTACGGGGGAACATGTATGGAGTGGGCACATGACAGCGCATCGCACCATTAAGAAAGCTGTCAGACACTCCCGTTCAATATTAAGGGGCTACTTAAAAAACTAACAGAACTCAAACAGATTATTCTACTCATTCTTACGTCAAAAGAACCGAAAAAGAAGAAAAAGCCACAATTTGCTTAGCCTGAATTAGTCTGCTTACCTCTTTTTCAATTAAAAAATTGGGTTGGTGAAACATGAATACCATGGGGTTTACCACAGCAAAGAGGTAAAATCAACTTCACGTAAGCAATACTCAGCAGACATTACTTGAGAAGCTTTGTTTCTTACCAAGCGGAGGCTGGAGCATGCCCCCTTTCTTCTCACAGGTCCCGATGGGCTGTATGTCTGAGGAATCCACAAGCCTCCAAAAATCATTTTTGTTGTCGCTTCCATCCAGCCGCAACCTCAGCCTGGCACCAGTGATCCCAATTACCGTAGCTATACAAACCGAGGTCACGTTGCGAGGATCGCGGGCTTCCAGTTTCATACCAACTTTGAAATCATTTGTAGGTGGAATTCTAGACTACAATAAAAGGTGAAAGACGTTTTCTTATTGTTGTGAGTATTGCTAAATTTACCAGCCAGTCCAATATACAGCTTTCCTTCATCCAAAAGTATCAAATAAATGGTATATTTTGCCTTTGACCTTTGAGTGTTCAGCAGCAGGACAGAAAAGGCAGGTGGATAACCTACCAACAGCTAGGTTGGTAGGCTATCCAGCTACTATTTCAGATACTTGATGTTTCTACTGCATAAACATGACTGATTTCTAAAAAGATAAGCACTGCTAAGAAGGCTAACAAGGGAATTCTGAGGAAGATAGGAACATAAAGATAAGGGAGCAATGATCAATATTTGAAGTGAAGGGAAAGTAAGGGCATCAGGAAACCTGACATTCAACTGAAAAAATATCCCATACCAAAGCAACCCACCAAAAGAAAAAAAAAACCAAACCATACAATAAACCACCCAAAGGATTTATTAGCTTTCCATTCAAAAGAAATAGCTATTCCCATAATAATAATATTTTGGAAATTTAAACAAAATTTGGACCCACTGCAGTAGGCATTACAGAAGCCCAAGGCGAGAAAGAGTTTCTGCATCAAAAAAGAGCTTACAATACAAAGAAAGAAGACAGAAAAAGGAGTTAGTGTTAACTGCATTTTACAGAAAGAAAACAGTCTTAAAGTCACATAAACATGTGCTAAGACAAAAACTGCAGCTTGTGCTTATCCATAGAGAACTGAACACATTCATAGACATACAATGAACAGCCAATTTAATTAGCAGACATCAGGTTTTTCAAAAAAAGACTCGCACAGGGAAAAGCAATGCAACAAATGCAACTTGTGTCTTTCAGCAGAGCCTCTGGTTGCAAGCCACAGATGAATGAGAGGAGAGTAATTTTTACTCATGTATCAACTCACTACTGGCACAGATCGACTGGATCGCAGGCTGATTACTTGCCTACTGTGGCACTGCAGGCAGTAACATCATCCAATGACAGGCAAAATTTCGTCTTAATGCTACCTGGGCTTGAACGCCTCACATAGCCGTGTAGACAGATTATTCCAGAATCCCATTAATCTCTTTAGATGCATCCTCATTTCCAGCTTACATTTAATCATGGAAATTTTTGCCAACACTACCATTTAACTTCAATTCTTTCCGTACCTTTGCAAATCACAACAAAACCTACAGTGTATTTACAGAGGGCAGCCCGACCCTTTTCCTCAGTACTCTTTCAACAAGTTAAATAAGCCAAGCACCAAAGTTTCTCCTAGGAGAAGATGACTATATTTTGCTGTCACCCTGGAAGCAGTTTTCTGCAATTCTTCCACTATGAAGCTGCTCTTGAACCCAGATGTTGGGAACTGTAGGCAGCCTTCCCCATGACATTTAAACCCAGCTACCCCATATAGACTAACACAATCTGAATCCTAATATGGGAGGGTAGGTAGAAACACCAAACCCATGGGCATTCATGCTCACAAGACTCATATGTCCCTTCTCCTGCCTGCCTGACTAGGTCAGGTGCGGATCCTGTAGTAAGCAGATGAGGGTGCACTTATCTACCTGGATATGCAGGAAATACACTACAGCAACAAGTGCTGATGATATTTTGTCTCCACCACAGTTAATTTTTTTTAAAATACATCTCGTTCTACTTGCTACGGTGTGCAGGTGCACTATTTGCAACACACCCTAGATCAACAGCAGGAGCCCTGGAGAAGCCCAAGCCCAAAAACCAAGAAGGCGGGCAATATTCACTGAACGCTGAGTGTAGCATCTGCCAGTGCCGCATTCAGACAGCAGGCTGTCTGAAATGGAAGCCTCAGCGTATTAAAGGGCAATTCAATTTCAGAATATTGCTTGTCAAGCTGTTATTTTCTACAACCATGAAAGGCAACTGAAATTGAGAAGTTGGGGAGTTTGGTTGCTTGTTTGTAGAATAGGTGAGCTTGTTTAAATACCTGTAAGTCAAGGTATTCTACTAAAAAAAGCAACTCCTCCGTGCCAGTCCTTACTTGCAGTAAAATAACAAAACCAGCTCAGTAACAGCTTGTTTTTAACCTTTGTTCCAACCCCAAGGGGCTGAGCTTTTTTATTTAAAATCTTCAACTGCTTGAAAAAAAGTTTTAGGGTGAGAGAAAGGGATGTGAAATGCATCGAAATTTTAAGTAGTAACTAAAAGCAACGCAGAGCAACAGGTAAAATACCTTCTAAATTAAGATAAATACTTTAATCAATTTCCCTTAGCTGTCTGTGCCTGTATCTTTATTTATGGTAAAAGCTTTAATTTATTGCTCCCCAGGTCATTTTTAATTACTACAAAATGTAAACTTTGTAAAATTCCCACAAGTCACAAATTCTGGACATAATTGTCAAACTAAGCCTCTTTCTGCTATTTTATTTTGTGGGTGGCCACAGCAGTGTATTTCTTTGCGTAACACAGAGTGATAATGACATGCACAATTCATGTGTAACCCAATAAAAGTCAAATTAGTCCTACACAAAGCTCAAGCACTTTAGTTTCCAAAATCTGCAAACGTCATGTAGTGAGAGGAGCTAGCTCTGCACTAATTAATACTGCGTATCGCTTTCTACTTAAAGGTCAACTCAGAAAAACTGAAAGTCTGCATATGCAAATTGTTTTCGAAATTTGCTGTGCACAGAAATTAAAGCTCTTCTTTCCAACCCACACGCTCCTTAAGCAATCTAGGCCACTTGGACTTCTGTATCTCAGTCAATGCATGTCACTTAAGCACCTTTATTTAAGGTGTTACTCAGTTGTACAGTTTGGACCTTTTGCGCATTAGTAGGAAAAAGGAAGGTGCAAGGCAGACATGAGGAAAGGCTTCTGAGCAGCTTTCCGCAGTAGCTACATGTCTCGGGAGCATACACTGTGATCATGACGGTTTATGGTCTGTGAGGTCTTGACCTCAGAATGACCAAGGGATACGCTACAGCTCTCTGCCTCTACCCAAACAGAATTTGGGGTCTCTGCCTCAAGCTGGTACACACTATGAAAAACATGTACTGCAGAACAAATTCCTGAAGCTCCACCCAAACAAAGGTATAGACACTGCTACTCAGCCCTCTCTCACTGAAAGCAGCATGTGGGGGGCTCTTTGTCCTTTAGCCTCATCTCCACAGAGCAAGCTGATGTTCAAGATCTAGTACCAGGAAATGCTACCACCTGTATTTCTTTCTCCCTGTTCTCCATTTGTGCAACTACTTCAGATTTCACTGAGTAATGTTTCCTCTCCTTCTCAGCCTATTCTGTTGGTGTTGCTTTTCGTTTGGACGCCACTGGGGGCCAGTATCGTTTACAGTATCACCAGGCTACCAACAAACCCCAGAAGATACATTTTTGAACACGCCCAATCCACTAGACATGCACTGCTTGTCACACCTACTACAGTTCTATCAACCTGAACTCTCCAGATCCTTCAGCATCCACCTTCTGAGCCCAGTGCAGGCATACAGTCCAAAGCTCACCCTCTAACTTCACACAGCTAAGATACTCCTCAGCTTGGGAAAATACGGGTCCCCAGCTCCCTCTACAGAGAGAAAGATGCCTGCAGAGGTCGACTCAGTCTCTAGAGAGCTGAATAACTGGAGGTCATTAGCTCATGCAAGATGGTAGATTTGAACTGCATCTGTAAATACATACCAAACTATCAGGCAGGGGGGAAGTCAAACTTGTAGTGTACAGTGCAAAAAAAACAGTACATTAAACACACTTCATTATAAATCAAGTATTTCCTTTGTATTCCCATGCATTCCCCTTGTTTTGTTCTTTAAGTTCAGTATCTGCTACTCCTTAGTAAAAATCACCCTGCTCAGCAACATATTTGAGAGATCCAGAAAAGAATTGGTGAATAAACTCTACCACACACGTACACAAACAGCCATCCCTGGCAGTGTTCAAGGCCAGGCTGGATGAGGCTTTGAGCAACCTGGTCTAGTGGAGGGTGTCCCTGCCCATGGCAGGGGGGTTGGAACTAGATGGTCTTTAAGGTACCTTCCAACCCAAACCATTCTATGATTCTATGATCTTGTAGCTAGCCAGAATTGAAAGGACTCTTCAGAAATGGGGCAGGAGAAAGGCTCCTCTGACAATCAGCCAAATTTTAATTCTCATGAAAAACCACCGTAACTCCAAGATTACTGAAAAAAAGTAAAAATATTTCTGAACTCTGATAAGACTATGTGTTTTCATTAACTAATCTTAAAGAGAAACACTTTCAGTCCAAAACTACAATTTTAATGAAACCCTCCAAGTCTAGCTTGAGGCAGAAACCAAGAATGAAAAACCTCAGTAGCTAGCATTTGCCAAAACTGTAAGCTACTGATAACCAGAGATCAAAAGAAGTCAAATGAGAAGTTTGCAAGCAGTCTAAACATAACAGTTGCTCTAGGATCATCCGGTAACACACATACATGCATACACACTTGGAAAATAGTATCTGTTTTACCTGTCTGAAACAATGTAGAGGGGCAGCTACTGATTCAGTCTCTTTCAGATAATCATCCCAATTAAACTGTTCTGGAAGACATAAGATGAAAAAAAAATTCATATACAGACAGTTTTTAAAGGGAACTTCAATAAAAAGGCAGGGTGGGGAAAGAAAGGAAGAGGAAAACCTAACTATCTTGTACAATGCATGGGTTTTTTCCAAGAACAGGATTATTCTCAAAAGGAAACCACACCTCTGAAAAACATACAAACCTCAAAGTAGCTTTAAGAGTACCATTATTTTATAGAGGCAATGACACAATAAGCAAAAATCAACACAGACCTTTCCCAAATTCTTTTTTCATTTTTCTTGTGGTCCACATACAAAGATAATAGTCAGGATATCCAGATTCAATTCTCTGCATAAGGAGCTCCCAAGCACCCTTGTACAAATCACATTGGCCTTGCTGTACCTTAGCTTCCCTAACAGCAAGGCTGATACAATAACCTCACAGGAATACAGAGATGATATATACTGAAAGACACAGAAATATAGATCCTGTTGAAATGTATGTTGAGAATGCTATTCCCAGTCCACTAGAAAGCAGAAGGATTAGCACAGCCTGTCAACTGCATGTTTGCCTTTTTCCACCTGAAGTCTGATAGAGGTTTCTCTTTGAAGGGTAAATATTACGGCAATGTTCAGCAACAGAATCATGGTATTTTTTTCTAGTGTCAACACTGGCATTGTTTATGTGGATGAGTGAGTGTATTCTGCATTTGATTTAACCAGTGTTATCAGTTTGACATGAATGGACCAGTATGAAGTACTAACAACAAAGATAGAAGCAAGCATTACTTAAACTAAGTGCAAAAGAAAAGCTACAATAGCAAAGCTGATGTTTTTATTCCGAAACCACCTAAGTGAGCTCTCACCAAAGTGAGCTCTTTTGCTTATTTTTCTTGTTTGAGCAGCTGGCATCTTCCCAGTGTTCCCAAAGAATGGATCACCGAGGAGGCCGCAACAATCCAGCGATGCTGCCCAGCAGCTAGGCCGCAGCCACTGCACACAGCCTGCAGCGAAACCCCTCGGCCATGACCGAGGGACCACACCATGTTTATCAGCAACCCCTTCAAAAACGCCACTGGGTACAGGTAAACACATCTCCGCAATTTTCAGGAGAGAGAAGCAGCAAAGGAGCAACCAGAAAACAGCAGCATTTTCCAGCGTGCACACGCGGCTTCTTTGAGGGACGTGTGGTGACTCAAACCCAGAGCCTGCCTGCACTGGCACCGCATGGAGCTGAAAATACACAGTGCCTCAAGTAGAAGAAAGCTGCACCCCTGGCCTGCTGAGATCCTCTTTTTTTTTGCATAACAGACTCAAAAGGGTAAGAGCAACGTCCTCATCTCTGCAAAGGGCACGCGGTTGTTAGCGAGGTAACAAGTCAGTAAAACCTCAGAAGCTGTTATAATTTGGTGGTCTGGACGGTACGTAGGCTGCTAACAAATATGTTTCCGTATGATGTCTTGGAAGTACACCTCCTTTGGAATGAAAATTTTGTTCACACATTTATCCTGTGACCTCAATTACATATTACTCACAAAAGGCAGGGTACATTAACTTCAGCATGTGTTAGATTTGTGTTTCAGGAAGGCATAATCAGGGAACGGCTCTTCAGAGCTTTCTCCAGAAAGCAGCCTCCAGATCCATTGCCCTTTCCATTGGCCAAGGAGGCTGAAAAATTAAAATATGATGAACTGCTGGCAAAGTTTCATCTGAGAAAAATTCTTCTTTGAATCTAGTAATAAGATCGCCACTACAGGTTGACTTCCAATTTTTTTTAACTGCTGGGTTTTAATCAGAGCTTGCCTTAGTAAACTTTAAAGTACCCAATTCAATAAAAATCAGACCAAGAAAAAGGAAAGTGTTAGCTACGTCCCAGCTGTCTCAGATCTAGCATGTAAATGCTGTAATCGTGAATCAGAGCCTCACTGTGTTAAGGACCAATTGTAGATACTTCAGAGACAGCACCTTTCTCCAGAAGAAACCCCCATTTACCTCCTCTGAAAGAAATTCTACCAGCATTTCCCAAATCATCTCAATTGTTGTAACAGGACGGTAAATTTGGTGGGATGGCCCAAGCGTATGGCGGAAAGCAAACGTTTTTTCCCAGGGAACATTTACTAGAAAGACATGTAAAGTACACAAGCAGCCAGCAGCAGATAAAGCCAAGAATAGAAACAACATTGCCTGGCTCTTTGTTTTAAATCCTGGCTATCAAAACCTCTTCCATCAAGCATAAATGACCTGAAGTTTAAATTAGAACCCTTCCACCTGTGAAGATGCACTGTATTAAATTAAAGCCAAGCTCTCGGAGATGATGCTAATTATAATTTAATTACTGCAGTCAGAAGTAGGAGATGGATGTATGCTTGCAACACGGAAGATGCATGGCTAGGAAGGTAATCACAAGGAAAACATCTCTACGTAAAATGCTTGTCTATTCTCAACATGCACAGGTAAAGAAGCAGCTGTTTTATATATATTTCTAATTCTAAAGCCCCTGAAAACATACAATTTCTGAGAAATAGAAATCCTCAAGAAAATTAGCTTGCACTAAATGATTTAACATGAATTTCTCTTCCCACTCGAACCTGCAGGCTGAATTAAACAGCTTAAGAAAAACCCATTATGCAACAAGCACAACTTTATCAACCCATCAGCAAAGTGAAAACCAGAGAGAGAAAGGAATTTTTACACTGAAGAAGAAACCAACATAGGCTGGAAACTGGGAGGTGGAAAGAGGGGACACAACACACACCAGAAGGTAACAAAGATCTTTTGTAAAACAACTAAACAGTTTGTAACCAACACAGGAGTAGACTCTAAAGCAGTGATCCAAGACAATCAGCATGAGCAAACAGCCTAACTGATTTAAAAATGGAGAAATAAGTTTATGCCACAGTTGCTTGTTACTGGCAATGACCCATGGGTCAACCACCTTTGATGTCTCTCCAGTGCTATATCAATACCCTAACACCTCTTGTCAAACCTGCCAATCACAAAGTAAGCAGAGCTACAAGGGAGCCCCAGGAGGTCTCCAGTTCCTCCAAGGTTCCATCATCCTCAATGTGAAGACTTTTTTCTTTCCATCAAGCAGGAATTTCTCGTGCTTCAGCCAGTATTTGCTGCTTCTCATCCTTCCACTGTGCTTCTGAGAGAAGCCTGGCCCTGTGCCCTCCACAGCCGCCTGTCAGGTAGCTTATGGGAGAGCATCTGTCTGTCTTCAGTTTTCTCTTCTTTCGGCTGAAGAAACCATTTTCCTGGTTTCAGTACTGGTTTTCTGCTTACATCCTGCATTCCGTCTCCTTCCCTTTTCTGGCGGATTGCCAGCCAGCTTGCTCCAGTACAGCCGCGTCTGCCTCGTACTGGTGAGCTCAAAACTGAGCGCAGTATTGGAGGTCCGGTCTCAAGCATCAACAAGCAGCTTGGCTGGTGTGTCTCGGCGTGTACTTGATGCCTTTCACCACAAGAGCACGCTGCTGGCCCACGCTCGGCTCGCCGCCTGCCAGGACTCCAGGGCCTTTCCTGCCAAACGGCTTTGCCCGCAGAGCGCTTCCCGCCTGGGCTGCGGCAGGGCTCCAGGCTGCCCAGGCGCGGGACTCTCCCTTTGCCCTTGGCTCTCAGTGGGCTCTGCCAGCCCCCGCTCCGCTAACACTGGGGGTCCGTCTGAAGAGCAGCCCTGCCCCCCAGCCTACCGGCTACCCCTCCCCGTTCGGTGGTGCCCGCAAACCAGCCGTGTTCTGCCCAGCTGTCCCCCCTTGTCAGTAAGGCACAAAACAGCATCAGCCCCAGCACTGACCCCTAGAAACGCCCCTGGTTGCCAGGTGGACTTTGTGCTGCTCATCGAAAACTTTTGTCTGGCAGTCCGGTCAATTTTCCATCCACACACCCACCCCACACCGCACCAGGCTGGCTGAAAGGGCACGACAGAAACCATACGGAAAGCCTTGCTGAAGTGGAGGTGAACAGCATCCACCGCCTTCCACTTGTTTATAGGATCACTTATCACAAAAGGCCATCAGTCATGCACGGTTCACACTTGCCAAATCCATCTCAGATGTTTCTAACTTCACCTTTGTCCTTTATTTTCCTTGGAATTGGTTTCCGGCAGGATTTTCAAGAGTAAAAATTTTTTTTTTTTCCCAAGACTGAGATCAGGCAAGTCAGCCTGTAATTCACTACATGCTCCCTTCTTGCCACTGGGCATACTGTTTGCCCTTTCCCAGTCATCATGAAACTTGCCCAGTCACTATGACCACTCCATAACGAGAGAGAAACCTCACAGGGACATCAATCAACTACCTCGGCACCCTTGGAGCCATCCCATCTGCTCCCATGATTGTGTGAATGCTCACTTTGTTGAAGTGCTCCCTGCCGTATTCTACTGTACATAATGCCTCAGTTTATTTTACAAACTCTGAATTGAAGATTAAGACTACAATTTAAATGTCACTCGTATATAGGTCGAGTTTAAGGTTCTGGTTTATTTAGCCTAGTTTAATACAGTATCACCACAGTCTAAACGCCGTTTAAGCTGATGGAGCAGCTCCTGTCTTCTCATCTCATCCCTAGGTTGCCTTGGCATGCATCTGAGACTTCTGACACAGAGATGTACCCTTCCTATTCTTCATCCCACCACACCTCTTTGTCAAAGATGAGGTTTCTTTTTAATTTTGGTTTACATACTCCTGCAAACACAGTAGTAAGGTATTTCATATCCTGCTTTATACCTTGTACCTCCTTCCATACACTGTGATCATTCCATTAGCACTTTTCCTCCTGTCTTTCCCTACCCACTTTAGTCTATTTTCTCACCTGTTCTTCTCAGACCTCTATATCTCACCTCCTCTTCAACTTTTCCTACCATAAATCCCCCGGAAAACTCTGGAGTTTTCCACGATGTTAGCCCAAAGCATTGTAAGGCATCTTTCGGCATCCAGCACTAAGAGGCTCTTTCTTTTTCCTTGCTACCAACAAGCAACAACACAGGATAAAAATTAGAGATCTTGCATGATCTTGAGCAAAGCCCTGCCCTCTAGGTGTCTGACAGAGCTGAATCTAGATTTCATGAGTAAATTCAGTGCTCAGACATCAGACTAACAGTGTGGTCCAGAATGGAAGAACACAGATGACAGAATAAGGCTTGCCTGCTTAGCACTGCTCTTCCACAAAGCTTTTTCAACACCTTGCTCTCTACTGTAGAAGGAAGCAGGGATGTCTTCCAGTGACTCATGCAATATGGTTATCTTATCCACATAAGAGAAGCACTTTGCTGGTGGGGGGTGTCTTATGGGGCTCCGTCTGTCATGTCAGACAACGTTATTTTAAAACACAGACATGCTATCCGAGTCCAGTTTGACTGGTGCTCCTCTTACACTGTAGAAGAGGGAAAACAACAGTTTCTCTCCTGTCTCAAAGTAACAGGGAAGAATAACAGAGATGACTGCTAAGACCCCAAGAAACAGAAGAATCAGGTCTGGCAACTCTAACAGCAGAAAGCTGTACTATGGCTGGCAAAGTCATCACCTTAACCACCCAGCTACCCTGCTAGTATCTCAGCATGTTCGCCCAGTGACTACACCCCTTGTAAGGAATTCCTCTGCTGTACCTAAGGAAAGCTCTGAGCCAGACCATCTATCAGGAGTCAGAGGGCATAGAAATGTAAACAGAGTGAGAGTTTTAGTAACCCAGTGATATTATATCAAGAGTTAACTAAGGACTCCTGAAGAGATGTTCTACTTTAGTCAACAGTACGTAAGACATTTTGCAATGCCCCAAATTTAAGCAACCTACGTCAACAAATGAAGCATATATAAGGATGCTGCTGCCCTCTCACAAAGGCTAAATTGCTAGCAAACCCATGGATATGCTGCCCTACGGAACCTATCAAGGATAGTAGAGGCTTTTTACTAGACAGTAGAATTTTGATAAGAAGCTAGATCATTTCTGGCAAGTATAGAGTTTCCTCAATTTATTATAGACACAAAAGTTATTTGAAAATAGATTAAGCTTAAAGTAAAACTAGAACCCTAGGAAATTTAATCCCATTAGCAATACTAAAAACTCAGGCCGTTTAACTGAAAAGCCTGTCTTTAGCAACAAATACATTAAATAAAGAGAAGAAAACTGAGGCAGAAAAGGTATGAAAATGGTAAATACATGATTAGAAGAACAGACAAATCAGCAAATTATCAAAAAAAAAGAGAAATGTTTACACAATGTCTTTGATTATACATGCAGAGTACTTGTATTAGCTAGTAAATCTATCAGGCTCAAGTCAAGCAATTTCAACCATGATTTTTTATACCAAAACATTCTTTGACAACAGTCAGAGAAAAGCAATGACAGGTTTTTAACTACGCACCAGTAATAGCCAAAGAGACTGCAAAACAGCCTCAGGAGATAGTACAATCCAAATATATACTTTTTCTCTTCGGGTACCTTAACTAATAACCTGACAGCTGCAATACCTACCACTTCTTAAAGACGGGTTGTTTGCCTGCTGATTCTTTCCATCTTTCTCTTTTTTAATATTCTTTGAATCTAAAAGACAAGATTCCATTACATAATAAATGTAATATTCACATCATAACGATGTCCAGCATAACACAGAATGCTTGCAAACAATACAGAATGTCTTGTTCCAAAGACTGACTTTCTTGTATTCATTTCAGTGAGTAATCAAAAAGGTATTTGTACTATAAATTTAAATCACTGCACTATTTTGCTTCCAAAATACTTTGACAAGTACAGCATGAAAAAACAGAGCTTTTGACTACTTGTATTATCAGAATAAATCTAGTAGCAGAAAATGTAGTATTAGCTCCACAAAGAGCATGACTGCCCTAAATTTTAACAGCTTTACTCATCCTACCTGCAATTTGAGATCCTCTAGATTACTGGATATCCTTTTTAATTTTGTCCAGACCACTATGAACTGAGAAACAAACAAACAAAAAACCCAAACAACCCAACTTAAAAGCATATTTCTGAGTTAAAGATTCTATTTCATATCTAAATTCTTGAATACTCAAATGCAAACAGCTATCTCTGTGCACACTTCAATTCTTTAAAAAAAAAAAATTCAGAAGAATCCACCTTCTCTACCATTCATCTCCACACACATACAGAAAGGAGTCTGTCATATTTCATTTTTCCAGATTTCAGTGCATACAAGAGACACAGAAGGGGACTGGGAGGCTAGAACAGAGAAGACACAGGGTGCCAGTTTTACCTGCTCCTTTTAGTCTTTAAAATATGCTGGTTTGGTGACTTGCTTTTGACACTAGTAGACTGAAATTGAAGCACAATTCAAATATGACACTGAGATGGCAAATGAAATGCAAGTACATTACCAGATTTAAAAAGGTTAACAAGCTCTGCATGGCTGAAAAACTCTTTGTTTGCAAATGCCTCAGCACCAGGAATGGAGTCACTCCTCCAGGAAGGTGCTTCAGTTCACGCCTTTGGTCATCCTAGTTAGTCTGTACACGTGAAAGGATGGTTCACTTGTACCAAAAGATTGCATTGGTAGCTGATTACAGTATCTGCTTGCAGTTTAGTCTTTAGCTATTGCATTTGGAATAAAAATACTGCAATTTAGAACAAGAAGCATTTGGTGATCAGAAACAGTTGAGATAGAATGAGTTGTTCTGCAGCAGAGATTAAGCCCTAAATGCATTTCTCTTATGTTTTCTGTAAGGAAGGCTTTTCTTGAAACAGATCACTGATGAGCAATGTGTGATGTTCATCATTTCCACCTCCCTTCTTTCTTTATTTACTGAGGAATTGCCATGTACAGCAAGAGCTGAATCATACAATCTTCTGTCGTCAATCCCAAAATCCTCCATTGGTCAGTGAGGAGAGGATACCATCCACATGGCTCTGCACAGGGTAGGATGTGGTGCTCCTCCAGCCAGGCCATAGCACAAGCCAGGGAACCCACAGGGGGCAGCCAAGCAGGGCTTCACCAGCCAGGGCAACCCCACCCAGGAGCAACCCAGGGGGGCACTGGGAGCAGCTGCAGGTACCCCTCCTGGAACTAGGCTGAGGCCAGGCCAGGACATGCGCCCATAGGTGGGCCCAGCCTGACAGGGCCCACGGTCGGGCAGGGACAGCTGTGGAGAGCTGGAGACCGGCCCTGCTGCAGCCTCGCTGGAGCAGGTGCCGATGGCACCGGAGGGCTGACATGGTCATGCTCCAGTCCTGGGCCCTGGGCAGGGTGGGGAGAGGCCCCAGGTGGGCTTGGGCACAGCCATTAAAGCCTATTAGTGCACTCAGGGCCAAGACACCTTCCAAGAATAACCCAGGCTCCACGGTCACAGAAAACATACCTACAGCTATATACCTGCCCAAAATATGCTGCAAAAGCATCACCTGTTTCTCCTAAAGCAGATATGGGAAGTACCCAAGATCTTTTCAAAAGGAAAGAAAATACTACATTCACTAGTTTATTTAGTCCTCCTTCTTTACTTACACACTTCTTTTGGAAACATTTTCTACACCACTGAAAGCCCTTGACAGGTTCCTGAAGGAAAACCCTTACGGAGGTCAACTTCAGAGGGACATTCTGAAACGCTTCTGGATGGTGCCCACAGAGGTCTAACCCCAGTAACTTCCTCAGGAGTAGGGCTTTAACCCACACAGTGGGCACCCTGCATCTTGACAACCGCTATCAGTGGGAACCTGAGAGGAGACAACAAAACTAGCCCAGTAACAATGACAAGACACATGGGCAACATTCACCTTCTCCCTCCTACAGATCGAAGTATATGCCATTCAGTCTCTGGGATTGAACTGAATCCAGCTAGTTTTCTACTGGGCACTGGCAACCACCAGCAGAGCTTTTTGCCATGTTTTACAAGCTCAGTTAGTCAGGCTTTCCAAAAAACAGTTATGAGACTGTGGCAGACATCAGGCTGACAGCTTACAGAACAGGTAACTTCCCAATCTGCTTATTTCCAAAAAGGAAATCCAACAGAGTCTCACATAAGAGATTTATTGAAGAAGAGAGCTAATAACTGTTTCCTGTGAACACCCAAAGCTTGAAAGGACAGAGTCATGAAAGAGTATCTACCCAACAGTGCCAGATTTCAAACAAGACGACAGCCTTTCATGATGAGAGACATCAAGAATAGGTCAAAGAACATGAAAAAACACAGCCTGGACACCAGATGAGTTCTCACTGACAACCACCACCCAAATTATTTATTTCCTGTACCAGTTAGGTTTAGTGCCTCTCACCAACACCACAGCAAATCCAAACACTGAAATGGAACGCTGTCGGCACACATTTTTCTTATCATCAGCCATTAGAAATTATGAGAACAGTAAGGGAAGATTACATTAATAAGAAATGGATTCCTCAACAGGAATTTAAACATTTATTTCATTTGAGGTGGAGGCATCTTTGGACATAATAAACCCAAAGCACTGTCACTATTGCTCATTTTTGATGGCTGGAAATTTATTCTCTAAAACGCTCAAGTAAAACTCACCCAGCACATGCAGAAGCCTCCAAAATTAAGGCTGAACGAAACCTCTCCAAGGGCTCCCCTTGCTTTTATGCATTCCAGCCTTCAGTGCTGAGAAGACCCTTGCAAAGCTGGAGTGTTTAGTCTAAGCAGATGACAAGCTGCTAGCACCAAGAACTACTGACCTGTGTTCACATGAGATACCTGTATCTACTACCACCTCAGAAAAAACTTTCTCCCAGTCTACCCTCCACAGCTGCTATGATGCCTTGGTCTGGTGTGCCTCTTCCAGAGAGTCACAGTTGTTAGGGTGGATAAGATTTTATGGTTTATTTTCAAAAGCAACATTAAAGAAAGTAAGAATTTATTAAAATTCAATTTTATAAACATGAAATACATGCGCTCTTTTGCTTTTTTTTTAAATGCATGCCAATCGGTATTTGAAATTCTGATATCAAAAATTCTAGTAAATTTAGTTTCAAAAGATCACTGAAAACAAAATTAAGACATGAAAGACTATTATATCAAATCACTGGCCTGAGGAAGATGACTCTCAGCATATGACCCTCAGCTTGGTCAAACCTCGAAAATGAGGTTAGGAAAGAGGGACATACTCGGGCAGGTACAAACAGTATTTTCTTTCCATCTCCTTCACCTAGCCACGTTCAATGACTAACTCCTTGAAACCAGAAAAGTGGACTTGAAAATGGAAATTTTATTCATAAAGACCGTTTTTAAGGAGACACATTTCAGTCTACTTTCAAATGTATGTTTTATACTATTTTGTCAAAATACAAATGAAAGTGAAATGCTGCTACTGTGGACTTAATTATATGACACTCAGCTCTTAAAAAAAAAAAAAAAACCAAAGAATGGGATACCATTTTCAACAGAAGTTTTTAAAATACAGTAGCATCTGTGAGTATATGGAGTTTATACATTTGCCATGTAAATGTATATACATTTAGCCTATAATATATAAAGGCTAAATATTTATTTTCAAAACCCCATGAAAGATTGTTTTCTTCCAGGTAGCAAGATCACAATACAACATACACTAAAATTACAAAAGCAGCATATTCTATTGTTCACCAACTAACTGGTTTTCTACAGCACACTTCATAAACTAGAGCTGCAGATACAAAACAAGATCAGCGTAAGATTATTTAACATAGTGCTTTCTGCTCACCGATTCAAAACTCCATGTGTTTACATTACTCCCACCCTATCTGTAACCACAGAATTCTTCTGCTGATAAGATTACCCAACAGAAGACGGGCAAGAGAAACCACATCTATCATGCAAGAAATTAGAGACAAGGATGAAAAAAGACAAAGTTATCTTGACTGATACGTTAATGCTCACACGCCCACCCCAAAAAAACCAAACCACCACAATCAGAAAAGGCACCTGTAGAATATAAGGTCTGGTAAAGATAATCCTGGTGGCCAATATATAGTTCCTCTGATATACTACCATGCTGAACTCCAACTTCTTGTCTGAGGTGCTTTAAAAATCCACACCACTTCTTTCTGGGAAGAGCTAACCGTCCAACAAATTAGATGACTCCTTTGACTGCATGCTGGCAAGCACCGTGTCTTTTTTGACAGTATTAGTTTTTACCAAAGAATGGTGTGCTAGATGAGGAGGCACATATGTGTTATTTTCTAAGATTTGCTATTTGCTTGCTGTCCAGTGTGGGGAAAAAGCAGGTCACAGTCACGCTTTCAAGATTTCTGCGCCTACTTCTTAGCCACTTCTTAAAGTCTTCCACTCTGATGGGTGTTCAAAACATGGCAAGAGACCAATTTTCTCAAATAAACCCCATTGTGTCTTGCTGAACGTAAAATACCTTTGGGTGACAGAAACATGCTCTTCCCATACCACACAGTTACTTGCCTTCAGATGAGGTTTAAGACAAGCCCAAGACTTACCATTGCCCAGGAAGGGGCATTCTTCACTCCCTACCACACAGGGTTGTGAGCACCTTTCGACCACCCTTCACCAAGGCTCAGTGTGCACAGTTGAGGATAGCAGAGTGAATATGAAACATCTCCTCTCCCCTCTTTCTGTGTTTCCCTAGTAGGATTTCTTATCTTATCTGCCCAGAACAGGGTGTCTCTTTTAGTATGCACAGACAACATGCAGAAAACCTACAAGAGAAGAGGATAGACTTCCTCCATAAACTCTTGGTGCAACAATTAAACAAATTATTCCTGACTTTACAGAGAATCTACTATAGCAAAAGACAATTATTCACCAAGAGAGCCCACAAGCACACAAAGCAGCTTGGGCTGAAGGTGGAAAGCTCAAGAAAAGTGTTAGCAGACTTTTATGGGGGAGCACTACCAGTGTGGAAGCTTTGAAAAGCAGCAGCAACCTAATTTCAGACAGTGGGTCTCTCTCTTCACATTCTCTTTGTTTCACCAACTCAAGCATCCTTGTTTCTTCTTAAGTCTCACTCTTTCTTTTAGCACTTAACTCACAATTAACTTCTGCAGACATGGCACATCACACCTTTGTGGTACACTGTGCATTTGCGGATGAACTTCTTTAAAAACGTTCATTTTATCTTCAAGAGACAGCTGCTAATGCCTTTCGGTGTGGTAAAATTTGATTCCTTGAAGTACTCAGTTATCATCCTGCTAAATTATATGCAGTTACAGAATAAAGCACTACATTTAATATCACACCCAGACACATTCTTCAATTTTAGAGTAGTATAATGGCTTCAAGGCTGTCACAGGACAACATTGCTTTGGTTGAACTGGCAGAACTGTGGGACAAGCCAAATTTAGCATGTTTACTCTAAAACAATGTGAAGCTTAAACTTATATTCAGAATACAACATAAACTGTCGCCTTTAATCTAACAGTATAGTAATTGCCAAGTAATATCCCACCACCTTCAAAAAGAGAATTCAGCAGGTTCCCTATTTCCTTTCCTCTTGGATAACAGCTACTAGGCCTTACCTTTAGCTGCTGTTCTCCCCATGGTAACACTTCTGTGATCTCCCCTCTCACAATAAAAAGGCTGAAGTTGAAAGACCAGTTAATTCTTCCTTTCAGCACAACAGTTTCCTGTGGAGTAGTAATACAACAAGTTAGAGGGGAGGTTGTTGTTGGGGTTTGGGTTTTCTCTTTTTTTTTCTTTTTAAATAAAGGATGATTGCTGTACAATTATCTTGCTGGTTTTAAGTTGCAAACATTTAACAAACTCTAGGACAGCATGTAAACAACAGATACATCCAAGCAGTAAGGGTACAGAACCCAAACTTTTATTTCATTGTTTTATTCATCTTCATTGTATAACGGTTTGCATTTTCTGTGGATTTCTAATACAAAGAAAGATAGTAAGCATGCTTTATTCCTTTTTCCCCCCAACAAACATGACTGAAAAAAAAATAGAAGAATGACTTTTCTACATAACCCACTCATTCTGCCACACTTACACACAGTTAAACAACCATCAGTTTAAACCTCTGGGTAAAACACACAGTCTTGCACAACTACAGTTGAAGGGTAAACAAAACACTGATGTAAGAAATCTACACAAAGCTCAAGTAAGTGCTCACCGACACCCCTGCCCACTGTGACAGAGAACCTGCAAGGGAAACCCTAACTGCAGACAAAAGCCGTGAGCTACCTTCTCGTAGGGTTTAGAAACTACAAGAGCCAAATTAGCTAAACTATTGTAAAATAGCAAAAACAAACTGGGGGGGGGGGGGGGGGGGCGCGGGGTGTGTGTGTGACTTTCTACTTCAGCATCTAGCTTTTTTGAACTCTATGTTCAATTCAAGTCAAACTCATTTGAAGCTTTTTAGACTTGAAGCAACAAAGCCAGCAAGTTTATTACACTTTTCCCTTAACTGTTCAAATGATGGTTATAAATACATTAAAATTTCTGAATTATCTTCTTTGATCATTTCCTTTCAAGGAACTCCAATGAGGTTAAAGCTGATATCAAAGCTTTAAGGGTTTGGGGTTTTTTTAAGTATGTGCATACTTTTTCCAAGATTAATTTTGCCAAAGGTAACATTTTTAGACACTACACCTGTCAAGCGTTAAACAAAAGGAATAATAGTTGAAAAACAAGTTATTTACTTGGAATTTCTTGAATCTTATACCCACATGCTTAAAAAAAACCCTGCACATGCATATCACATATAACAAGAGAGGCATCATCCAGCTGAGTATTTCCCTGAAACTGTGACATTTCATTGAAATCTTGAGGAATTTGCACACTGTGGTGATGGATTGCACAATGAAAACTTTATACAGTGTCAGTCCCATGGCTAAAACTAATTAAATACAGTTTTAAAAATGCCAGTGACTGAAGAATTCATTTAGTGTGCGTGCTGCGTGTGAACATGCTGGACAGTTATTAGGAAAACTCACAAGCTTGAGACTTGAAAGCAGTTATAAATAAAACTGAATACTACCATAAAGTAAGCAGGTTTCTCTACACAATAGCATTCGCAGCATAAATGATCATCAGGATTAAGAGCAGAAATCCTTTTAAGCCATCAAATAAATCTGAAATACTTGATACTTTCGTAGACTCCCCCAAAAATTCAAAGCCTTTCCGCAGCAAGTAATAAATTGTGAAAGGTGATGCAGAGTCAAAGTAACTGTTTTTACAGATTACTTTAAAACGGTGCATGTTTTTTATCTTTTTGTTCCAAGTACCAGATTGCACTTGGTGCAGTAATAAAGATTCCAACCCCACAGTGATAGTCATCAAGTTTAGCACAACCGGAGCGTCTGTCAGAACATAAAAAGGATTCCAGCTTTTCATTAGCTTGTGTTGTACCAGATAGGCTATTTTACAGCATGCCCACCAGCCTGTTAAAAATATAAGACAATTGAAAGTTTTGAAAGCACTGTTTGAAATGAGGCAAACCCAACTGCAGGAATACAATAAATTATTGTTTCAAAGAGGTGCTACTTAAAACTCGGTTACACCTATGTATTGGGTTTGTGTGGCAAAGTTTTGGTAGCTTGGGGGCTACAGGGGTGGTTTCTGTGAGAAGCTGCCAGAAGCCTCCCCTGTGTCCGACAGAGCCAACACCAACCGGCTCCATGATGGACCCACTGCTGGCCAAGGCCGAGCCCATCAGCGACGGGGGTAGCACCTCTGGGGTAACGTGACCGCGAAGGAGGAAAGGAAAAAACCTGTGTAACTGCAGCCAGAGAGGAGTGAGAAGATGCAAATGGAACAGCCCTGCAGACACCATGGTCAGTGGAGAAGGAGAGGGAGGAGGTGCTCCGGGCACCAGAGCAGGGGTTCCCCTGCAGCGTGGTGAGAGGGCAGGCTGTGCTCTGCAGCCATGGAGGGTCACGGGGGAGCAGGGACCCCCCTGCAGCCTGGGGAGGGCCCCACGCCGGAGCAGGGGAAAGCCCAAAGGAGGCTGTGACCCTGTGGGAAGACCATGCTAGAGCAGGCTCCTGGAAGGACCTGTGGCCCCATGGAGAGAGGAGCCCACACTGGAGCAGGGTCCTGGCAGGACCTGTGGCCCTGTGGGGGACCCAGGCTGGAGCAGTTTGTGCAGCCCATGGTAAGAACTCACATTGGAGAAGTTGGTGGAGGACTGTCTCCTGTGGGAGGGACCCCATGCTGGAGCAGGGGCAGAGTGTAAGGACCCCTCCCCCTGAGGAGGAAGGAGCAGCAGAGAGAAGTGTGATGGACTGACCACAACCCCCATTCCCCGTCCCCCTGAGCTGCTGGAGGGGAGGAAGTAGAGAAAAAGGGAGCAAAGCTGAGGCCGGATAGAAGGGAGGGGTGGGGGGAAGATTTTCAAGGTTTAGTTTTATTTCTCATCATCCTACTCTCATTTGATTGGTAATAGATTACATTAATTTTTTCCCCCAAGCCAAGTCTGTTTTGTCCATGACCATAACTGCTGAGTGATCCCTCCTGGTCCTTATCTTGACCCACCAGCCTTTCCTGGTGTTTTCTCTCCCCTGCCCAGCTGAGAAGGGTAGTGACAGAGCAGCTTTGGGGGGCATTTGGCCTCCAGCCAGGGTCAGCCCACTACAACCTAAGTAGTCAATTTAAAGCTGCTATTAAATTAGCTTGTAGACAGTGCTGTTTGTCACAAAAAACATTCCAGAACAGTATTACGGAGCCTCTAACAAGTACTACATGCGGCTGAATTACAGCAAAATGAAAACCAGTTGCCTCCAAAGCAGAACAGCGTCGGTCTGAAACAAAAGCGTATCTTCTTTTGCCAGAGCAGACCTAGGAACAGCTTCCACTGCCTTGTGTATTAAATGGCAAACCGTAAGCAAGGCAGCTATGCCTCCTGCTAACCAAGACAGTTCTCAGCCGGAGAGTTCTCTTAGGCTCCACTCACCGGCACCAGCCTGGCTCAACTCACAGGGCACCTGCCACACAAGAGCAGAAAACCGCCAGCAAATACAGGGGAGAAGCCCCCAGTGGCGTTTTGGCAAGGTTACGTAGGGAGGGCAGAGCTCAAGGCATCCTTGTCTGTGTACCTCGGCAAGCAAGTTGAGTGAGTGATAGCCGTGGCTAAGAATTTCATCTAGCAGCTTCTAGAAATGAAGGGAAAAGAAACAACACATGGTCAGGAATATAGGAGCAAACAAAGAAATGCCATGGCAAGGCTGGAGCATTAGGGTGCACAAAGCAGCAGAATGAAAACCAAAGTTAGAAAGAGCAAGCTAAATATAATGATTGTCAGTCATGGACAGAAAATAGCCAAAACCCACAGATACAGTGAATGACAGTACAGAATCCGTATTGGACACTAGTGAGAAACTCTTGTAAATTAAGGAAACTGAAAAACCCAAGACAAAAAGCCTCCATGAACCTAGGATAAAATTGGCTTCATCATCAAAATATCTACAATTTAAAGAGCTGTGGAGGATCTCCACACTCATGAAGTATGTTATTTACATCTTAGTTCATCCTACAAACTGAGTTTCATTCTTTCTCTAATTACCTGATATAAAGGATGTAAAGCTACTTTCTAAAACAAACAAACAAAAAAAAAAATCAGATGGAAAGCCTTCATCTGCCTTGAATTCCTTACCGAATTTTTTATTGTTAATCCCCAAATCACTTCTATGAGCCACCTCCCACTGTGGGAGTCCTTTGTCAGAAAGCAGTATATTAGTAGACAAGCCTAACCCTTCACCCCCTCTGCATTGCTACTACATAATACTCTGTGTCAGAAAACAGGATGGAAAACATCTTTCCTGTCTAACTTGGCTCTTCTCAAACTTTCTTTTCAAATTTTGAAAGAATTACTTAAAGGACATGTACTGCTGCATTTCAAAGCTACTTTTCTACAGAAAATGTCAAAATCATTCACTGTTTTGCCTGCTACGCATCTCCATTATCCTTCTCACTGTAAGCCAAGCACTCAAGTAAGGCAAATGTGCTGAAAAAAACCCCAAACCAGTGCATCACTAGGGCTTCCCAGTGCACATTTATCTTGACAGCATGCCCGCTCATAAAAACACAAAGCATAGAATTATGGAGGTAAATACAACATTTAAAAGAAGCCGAAGCAACCAGCAGATTGTGGGTTCAGACCCCAACAAAAAGATGAAGGTTTTTCTGTCAGTGACTGCATCCCACTCTCAGAGGTGAGACAGAGACACCAGTTTTAGAGCCAGTTAGCTTTCTCACCCTGCCACTGGTACAAATGCAGTAACTCAGAGCTCATCGCTGCTGTCCTCATGGGAGGAAGGGACAGTCGTCAGTGGGCAGGCTCCACTGGATAAGGACCCAAGCTATTCTTGTATACAGATACACAGCACAGAAGAGCAGTCTAACAAAACATCCACTTTGACACATTGGTTAAGTTCTTAATTTTAGCTTGAAAAACAGGCCAACATTTTTTAGGCTCCATCAGAACAGGGAGTTATACTCGCCCCTCTCCTTCATTCTTTTCCTTCTGCAAATGCTCCCAGATCAAATTTCCATGCGCGAGGGGGGAAAAGAATTACACAGGGTTTGAACAGCAAAACCAGTTATAGACAGAGAATAGACACAAGTAAGCAAAGAAACAGTCCCCCTCCAACTCTTTTGTATGCACAAGTCCTGAATTTGCTTTCACCACCAGCATTCGAGTGCTGTTAGCTTTAGAATGAGACACCAGTTACACTGGCTGGCCGGTACAACCACGCTCCCACCGCTGTTACTGTCCCTCCCCTGTTTCTTGCTGTTTGTTATGGCAAATACCACAGAGAGCTCTCCAAGACAAGGACCTGCAAAGTCTCCTCAGTGGACCGACACACTGTCCGGCAGCCGCAATTCCCACTCCAGGTTCCACGCATGGGTAACGTACCCACAGGCACCAGCTGCTTCCCAAACAAGCGTGACTTAACTGCATTCCTTCAACAATATCATTCATATATCTGGAGCACCTTTTTTTTTTTTTTAAACTTAAGTCATCTCTTCATCTGTTATCTCTTAAATAAAAACCCTACTTCATACCATTTTCAAACATCTTTAAGGGGCTGAAAAGAGGCAAAGAAAGAGAGTGAGATTTAAAAGGAGTATTTCTATAACATGCCATGCTTCCAAATTCCCAGTCCTTGAAAATTTACTTTTCAGCAAGCTACTGGGTGTATAGACTCATTTATTATACTTATAGACACAACAGCACGTGCTTCTTTTTTTCTGTAATAATCAGTTTACACCTTTTAGAGCATACTGTGGTATCATTAAAGTAAGCGCTCAAAGGCTAACTTACAGGAATGTATCAGAAGTTTACAAAATATAACACAAGCTTTGTAGTTGTAAAATTGGTATTATTTAGCATTACACATACATGGTTTCAACCCAAAACGAAGATCAGGTCTTCTTTCGTTTATGCACACAAACATATAACCAGTTGGTGTTCTGACAAGAAATATGATCTAAGTTGGAATCCCTTATAGTTCACATTCTTTGTTAAAAAAGTAAGATTCTTTCAAGGGAAGGAAATTAAACTTCCATGTTTTCATACAGCAGAACTTCTAATGAGCTTATATATCTGACCACCTTCTCTTCTAGTTGATAAAAACAGAGCTAGGAGAGACAGGCTTTTGTCAAATTTATGGGCTTTCAAAAGAGCAAATATTAGCTAGCCATAGGTATTATTACAACAACTAAGTTTGAATATTTGAAGAGAGTGGGTACTTAGCGCTTTACAAATATCATTTTGTAATGTCATTTGCCTTAACATCAAGCAGAAATTTTCTGCACTTGCAAAACTCCTCAGAAAGTCACCAGCAGCATACTGCTCGCTATTTATGAAGCGATTAGCATAAACAAACTTTTAAGCTGTCAGCAGTAAAATACTGCCTGTAAATATTCTGCTCTCTCTCCAGGTAAGTTTATGATCTGCTTTAGAATATGAGCAACTGTAATTACAGTAAGTCATACATTTCAAGACTACAAAAATCTCTCTAAACTCTCAAACCATACTAAGTGGTATGTACAGTACAGAGCAAGGCATTGTGTATTTTAAAAAGCAACACTAACAAGGTTTAGACCAAAGATTTGCCTTAAACATTCCTGAAACAAGAAAGAAATACTTATGAACGAGAACAGCGGAAAAATAAGGTCTCCTAATTACACAGCATAGAGTGTATCAACACACAACAGAACCAATTTATGTCATGTCGATTCAACATCTACTAATTTAACAGTAATTTTAAAAATTTGAGTTTAGAGCTGCTCTATGGCTACCAATGTAAAATAAAAATAGCTTTTCTCCTCTTTCCCTCCCTCTCCATCCTGCTTTAAAAGTCAGAAGATGTGGGGTTGTAAAAACCTGAAAAAGGAAATGGTATGTGTGAAGTCAGCAGTTCAGCAAAGCAGCTGACTGGCCATTAACAGCTTTAAATATTCTTAAAATGCCAGTCTTCCCACATGAAAGGGCATTTTAATGTTATATTCAAGTAAATCAAAAATACAGCTCGCAGCGCTTACATTTCTATCTTGAGTAAAACTGGCAGTTTTAGTAGTTTACTAGTACGTATTTACAGTAGCGCAGGAGTCCGACAAATTGTTTAAACCTTTTGGTGAATTCAGCTCACTGAAACCTCCGTGCTGTTTTCCACTTCCCCCTTCAAGCCTGGAGTACTCTTCCTGAAAACATTCATCATCATTATTCAACCTGGCTTTGTTCAAATGCCTAACTCCAATTTCTTTCATAAAGCAAACTAATTACATTATGCACAAACACACACACTATTTCGTATGATTAGCACAGGCTAAGAGCTACATACCTGCATGAAATTCTTTCTACATCCAGATACATCATCTCCTCTGCCTTCAGCTCATTCTCCCTCGACACAGAAGAGAGCTCTCGAGCTATTTGTTCTGTGAGGCACCAAGCACACTTTAAGCACAGCGTAAATACAGCAGGTAAGGGAGAAAAGAAATTGCTGTTGCAAGCACCGTAAGAGATGCCCAGATGCTAGAGATGCCTATAGGGCTTTTCCGCGCTTGTCTTTGGCAGACAACAAGCAATACCACCAGCTTTAAAAGCAGCAGTCAAGAGAGAGTATGTGTACGTAAGTGGACAAGGGGGAGAAAGGCAGAGGAGGGACGGTGGAAAAGGGATTTTACAACCTCTTAGGCAACTTTGGCTTCCTCCCATCTACATTCCCTCCAAACTTGAAAAGGACTGTGGAAGCTCGGTTCAGATAGGATCTAACAGAGCTGCATCCACATACCGTGTAGCCAGCAAATCCATCCTTGTGATCCAGATTTTTTATTCATCCAACAGAGTATCTAGAGAAACACAAACACCTTTAGTCTGATGCAGGTATCTAGGAAAGTCAAATAGAGTGCACAATTTTTTTCTTATTTTCAGTAAAAGCATGGAGAGTAGTCTTGGGACATCTCTGCATAGGATCAGCCTACTGCCAGCATCCCAGGTAGAGTTAGCTTGTTTCAGAGGAACATGCTTGCCTCCCATTGCTTATACTCACTGCCAACAGCAACATACTTCTGTTACCATTCTCTTCCAGTGCTTAAAGTGTCCATTTCTCTCTCCCCACTTGAGAATCCAAACAACATGCCGCTGGCTGGGACTCCCTGCCATGGCGCATTAACAAAGACAGACCTTGCCTCACCACACTGACCTGCTCCTGCAACACTCCATGGCGTACCCTGGCTTATGTAATGGGACAGTCCCACGTTCTGGAGTCTAATCAGGGCCCTAAATCAAACCAACCAGAACTAAATAAACCCTTAAGCAATTTCCTGATAGTTCTCCCTTTCAGAGGATGTTTCTGAAGGGAGAAAGCACCAGAGAGCTCCTTACAGTCTGCAGGCACACCCACGTCCCCACACTGGGCTCACCTGTGGTGCTGGCATGGATAGCTTTGCTGTTCCCCCAAATTCCTACTTCTCTAACCAAAAAGGAAAATCCTTCTTTAATCCCCTTACACAAGGGATGGAATTCACCATCCATGCAGATGCCATCAAAAATATTTATCCACCTATTTGGACAAACATACATAAGCACCATTCAGTGCTGCTAGACATTTCTGCAGCTAACAAAGCGCTGACAGGTCAGAAAAGACAAGGCAACTCCTAAGTGCTCAAAGGACTAGACACCTAACGCTCAGCTGTAGTATTTACTGCACTCTTCAAACATGGAAGGAGATGAAAGACCCAAAGCGTCAGGAACATCCACAGCAAATCCGTATCTCTCTTCCCCACTTCCCAGGACAACTTTCCAGTTATAAAAAAATCAAAACAGGTGAAGCAGGCTGTAAGGGGGGCACCTCCAACTCTTCCTCAGCACGGCAGTACAGCTGTGCGTGGCTCCGGCCCTGGTCAGAGGCAAACCACCTCCCTTTCTGCTGCTCCTTGGGATCGCCTCCAGAAAGGTGATCTCCCTTTCCCTCCTCCACCCAGCATTTACACCATTGAGCGCTGGAGAACATGCAGACAAGTACCTGGGCAGCATTTTCTCACAACAAGCTGAAAAAAAAAAAATGTTACATGCCATGTACAAAATTCTCCAGCTAATTGTAACACTTGATATTTTGTGATTAAAACCAATACATATCTTCATACCTTTCCAGAAAACCTCTGTCTGCGCTTCATAGCACTCCAGTGCAGGGTACACGTACAGGGATTTGTTATGAGAAGTGCCACCAAACATTCTAAAGCCCTTTTAACCTCCAAGCCCCTGACAGACGACAGTGACAATAAGGAGTTCCACCAAATTTAGCAACTCTGATACCCTTTCACATTCCTCCATGTACAAAACTCACGTTTTTACAAACCGTGCTTTTTAAATGGGCTTTTAAAAGTGCCCCAAGAATTGCACTCCTTCCACTGAACCTTCCTGCATAAATCTCTGATAGATTCCAAACAGTACATAAATAACGGCACAGGCTTCATTTTAGGTACGCACCTCATTAAAATGGTGCTACCCCTGTTATAAACTTCAGATGCTCCCTACACTAATGTATGCTAGAGATGATGAAAGGCTCAACCTCGTCTTTGCCCTATGCTAAAAGGGATATCGTATTACCTTAAGATGACAACAGACTTCGATTTCCATCAAAGAAGTTCATTCCTTTTATGAAAAGACTGACTTCCCTTGGTATCTTAAATAGAATTTGACCCGATTCATCAAACTGAAGACCTAGAATCAAATTATTTAACCAGGACATCTACCTTTAACACAATGTCTTGCTTGGGTTTGGATGACAACATACAGATGGGGAGCTGCACAGAAAATGTACCATTTATGAGCAAAAATTATCAATCCAAAACACTGTTTATATTAAACTCTTAATCCTAACAAATAATAATTTAAAAAATTACTTTAGGATTAGTTTGGATACGAGATCTAGACAACACCTTCCCTGCGGAGCAGAAAGGCTACCCCCCTGCTAGAACAAATGAAAGAACATTAATATTCTGTTAAAGGTTTTAGTATTTCAGAAAGACTTTGATATTAGGCTCTGCAAGTAATTTACAAAGCAGGAAGAGAGGGCATGGAAGAACCACAATAAACACACACTTAGCACTGCACCAATTTGGATCCAAAATGAACAACCACCACCCATAAACAGGCGCCTTTGTGACAGTCCGGAACTATGAATCAGTCTTGAATCTACACCGCTGAAATAACAGAGACATGTAACTTCCATCACAACAAAGTGCATACTTCTTCAATTCGTTTAGATCTAAGATAAGAAAATACTGGATTTTTTGTCGCATGCCAGGGACCTAGAAACTAAAGCTGTTAGTTTTTGTGACAAGGATGTTGGGAGGAGAGCTGCTAAGGCTAGGAGACAGTATATCCCCTCTACTACAAATGGTCTAGTTGTACATAGCTGTGCCCAATGTCCACTGTACGCAAGAGAAAGTATCAGAGCAAGCCCAATTAAAAGAGAGAAGGCGGCTTGCAAAGACAGTTGCTACTTTCTGAATGGCCGTGATGCAGCTCCTGACTTTCCTCCAGCCCTATGGCCTTGTTGACCAAGCAGAAAAACTAACAGTGAAGAGACAGGAGTACCTCTGGGGGTTATCATCATCATTTTAGGCATTAGGTACTCTTTGTCCTTACATCTGCTGCAGATAGAAGGGGAGCCTGCTCCCTGTTGGCTCAGGTACTGAAGCCACCCCTCCACCCCTAGCCCACCCAAAAAGATGACAGATATATTTGAAGAGATCACAGAGACAGGATACAAGTTTTGGGCAACGTGAGGAGTTCACACGCACACACGGACTGAGCTGGTCACTCACCAAATCACCTCTGGCTGCTCCCAGGAGCAAGAGGCAGCACTGCTGCTCCATGGCCAGCACTGCCACAGGAGCAAGGGGTGGCACGAGCTGGGTACACACCCTCAGCCCTCATTGACCACACAGGTCAAGCCAGCTGCATGAAGGTACAAAACCAGTATAAACAGTATTCACACAGGAACATGCTCTTAAAAATAATTACAACTCACTACAGGACTTAGCTGTTTCACTTTTTACAGGCTTTACCTCAAGCAAATGAATTGTCTCTCTACTCAGACATCATAGGTAAAGCTCTTCACACGCACCACATGTACCTCACCATTATCGTTTATCACTACAGTGGAAAAATAAACCCAACTGCATGTAACTAACATTAGAGCTTCCTACCACTACATCAAGGTATCACCAAACTATAGAACACTTTATAGAGTAGTCAACTTCAAAGAAGCTGCACAAATCGGGTTAGTAAAACCACTCTCATACACCAAAACACAAATCACAGTAAAAAAGAATCACCCACCAAATCGTATCAGAATGTTAAGGAATATCCTGGGATTTCAAATTACATTGAGCCAAACTGCAAAGCAGAAGTAGTTGCAAAAATACCAGGGCTACTACCTGTAACAGTCAAGCACGAATAATTTCCCATTTAACATTTCCATTGCCTTCATACTTACAAACTGCTCTGTTAAGTCTCATCAACTTCATACAGGGTTTTCTGGCTTGTCCCACATGCTAGAAAAATCCTGGAGTTTTGGGCCATTTGCCTTGCATGTCTTACACTTAGAGAACACAAAGGGCATAGTCCTTTACGTTTAAGATTTCAATCTCGGGAAGAAGCAATCAGCACTAAGGCTGGGTGCCTAAAGCTATTTCTTTCAAATGGAAATAAACAGAACTTTAAATGCCCCGAGGTCAAGAAGTTGGTTAACAACCTCTTGTGTAGACTCCTTGAAACAGTGTCCTGGTCTCTACCTGTAATTTGGTTTGTATTTACACTTAGAAAATATTATAGTGGACTGTCAAATAGTATTTTCAAATATTATCTTACAACATGCAAGAATAACCACATTTTTCACCCATCCTTGTTTGAGGTAAGTGTATCCAGACAAGCAGGAAAGCCAGCTGCAATGTCCGGGACACTTAATGACAAATGTCGTTTCCTGTTAGTGACACTATGAAATATCAAGCGATAATTACTGTGGACTTCAATTCTCCCTGAACATTCACTCCAATATGGATCGACTGCAACAGTAAAGGGAGTAAACATAGCTCACCCACTGCTCACAATCCAAGTGGAACAGTAAGAAAACAATGAGATGAAATCACGAGAAAAAAACACCCATGAACAGAGGTCAGAAGGAGCGATCTGAATTTGCTGCAATTTTTCACATCCTCTCAAGTAAAGCTACGGTGTTGTTTTATACACGCAACTTTTAGACAGATACTGGAATTAATACTTTCTCAGCGCTACAAATTTCACTCCAGCAAAAACAAAATTACACTTGGTTTTCTGAAGGAAACACTCTCCAATGCCTATTCTGAACTGAAGCAGCTATTCCAGAAAACAATGCCCCCGCCTTAGGAGAGCACAGTAGCTGGACACAGCAAGGACGGACGCAGCGAAGGAAGAAAGAAGGCATCCGTACATTCAAAGGAAAAATACACAAAGCCTGAGGAAACATATTTTAGAGGACTGCCACTGCCTCTTCCCTGAACCTGCCTACATCAGAACCCATGCTTAACATAGGACCCGAATTTAACAGCTGAATTAGAGACAGATACACATTTGTGCACCTACACAGCTTCGAATTAGCGTGAAAGTAGCTCATACTTGCAGCTATAACACATAATCAAAAGCCAGTATGTTTTTTCCAAGTCTGAACATTACTGTGAAAATACATAACACCAAGCAACCTGACATATTACACAAATATTACTATATATTTACACCAAATAGAAAACTAGAGCATCAACTCTATCACCTGAGTCTCAAACAAAATCAGTAAACATTGCTTCTGTATTCAAACTCAGGCTATGTTGAAGTAAAAAGCCAGGCAAGTACTTCCAGGTCTCAACTTCAGCTTTAGCATTTACTCTTCCCTGCTGTCTCCCGCTTTCATTACCGTGTGACTTCCGTAAATAAAGCAGCCCCAGAAGAGTCTTCAATGTACTTTTTCTTTACAACAATTCAAGCAGTATCATCCTTAAATAGTACTTAAATTTTATGATACCCTAAGGGAGAAAACCAGCTCCCCCTGCCCCCAAGCTCATGCAGACTGGTTGCACAAGTGATTTCCTGAGACGTACCGCCAGCGAGCCCACTCGTGTGGGTTGGGGGTCTGAGCAGCTCTCAACGGTGGCCTGTGGAAAACTGGTACACCACAACACGTTCACTCCCCCATTTATTACCTGATGTTAATGTGACAGCTTCAAACACAACTGTAACACAGCGAATGCCTTCCTGCCATTACTCTTCTCATCTGCACAGTTGTTACTGACCCTGAGTGACTGCCTCACCGGCTGCTGTTCTCTGCCCCTTCCCAAAGCGTAAGGTGCGGTATGAAAGCTTTAAAAATCCAAGGGTTTCAGACTGCTACTCTGAATAACAAAAAATTCATAACCAGTCAAACTTGAAGAGCTGTTTACAAGTCAGACACGGGACGCTCTGAACAGCTACCATCAAATTTACAAAGTCTGTGTGTGCTTTTTAAGGTTTAATCACCAACCCTACAGTAGTTAGAATACGCGTGAGTTACAAGTGAGGCGTACATCATTAGAACTCCCTCAGATATCACTATTTCACCACTTCATTAAACCTTTTAGGCTTTAAGATTATTTTTGGCTATCATCTCCTATAGCCTAATGAATCAGTGAGAAAGAGAAAACTGTAGGGAAAGGCATCAACTTCAAACCGCGCTAAGTAACCACTTTGAAAATTTAAAAAACACTTGAAGTGTCCATCGTTAAAGAACAACTGAGCGCAACATTTCACCTGGATACTAATTTAATCATTGCAGTCTGCAGTTTGCCCCTGTACCTAAAGACAGCGATGACGAGCACCCCCCTAAGAGCGGAGCTTTCCATACCACGCCGAACTACTCCCTTCGGAGCATCACCCACGCACGGAGAAGACGACTGCCCACGCAAGATGCTCCCTGTAAGCGGGCAATCAGCGCGTGCCACAGCCGCAGTTCAACGAAAACGCGGACGGTGCGGCAGCGCATCGCAACCCGGCGAGTGCCCCCCCCCAACCGTCCCGGCACCGCGCAGCCTTCCAACAGCCCCCCACACCCACACTCCCCTTACCAACACACGGGAACGCTGCGAACGATTATCATTCTTAACGCGTGTCCAGTTTTCCAGGCTAACGACCGTTCCCCCGAACTCCGCCGAGCAGCGCGGTCGCCGGGCAGAGAGACGCGGGGCAGGCGCAGCCCCCCGGGACGACCCCCGCCGCCCCGGCCGGGAAAGCGCGGCGGGCGGTCAGGGCGCGGGGCCGCCCCCGGGGGAGGGCAGCGGGGCCGCCCCCGACCCAAGGGTGGGGGGGAGGCGTGTCCTGCCCGCGCTCCTGTCAAACGCTGCCCCCCGCAGCTGCGCCCCTGCCCCCGAGGATCCGACGGGGAGCGGCGGCTCCGAGAGGCCGGGACGCGGAGCCCGACTCCGGCCGGACCCCTCTGCCGCCTCCAGCCCGGCGGAGCTGCCGGGAGGCGGCGGGCGGAGGCACCCCGGGAAGGAAGGGAGGGTGCAGGGACGAGGGGACGGGGCCGCCGCCGCCACTCACCGGTCGGGCGAGAGGGAAGCGGGTCCGCGGCGGCTCCCGCGCCTGTCAAGCGGCTGCTGCCGTCGCTCGCCTCACGCCGGCGCCATGTTTCGGGGGCACCGCGCATGCCCGGCAGCGGCACCGGGGGCTCGGGCCTTCCCCCCCCGCCGCCCCCCTTCCGCCCGCCGCACCGGCACATGTCCCGGGACGCGCCGCGGGAAGGAGCGAGGCTCGGGGGCCTCGGCGGCTGGGAGGGGGTCGGGGCGGCGGGGGTGGTTAGCCCAGAGAGGAGGCAGGCGTGGCAGCGCACCGCGGCCCCACCTGCAGCCGCCGGCAGCGGTAGCCCCCTGCGGCCCGCACCCCCCTGGGCACAGGGACGGTGCACAGGCCGCCCGGGCTACCCGCGTTAAATACCGCTGGCCACAAACCGTGTCGTGCGTAGGGTAACCGGTGCGCGTCTACCTGAGCAGTTCCACGCGGTTTTTTGGAGATCCGCGCTTGTAAATAGGGCATAGTAGTTCAAAACTGCTTACTGCGCTTGTTAGTTCCCGTTTTACAAGCTTTGGGTGTTTTGTTTTGGAGCCCAAGAGTTGTGTAGGCCTAAATGTATCAAATTGCTGTGGAATCGCCTCAAATCCCCTACGTTCTAAGTTTCGTCTTGGCTGCTTGGCATCACTTGAAAATGAAAGGTTCAAAACTCAGCTAAGGTCAAGAGAGGGAGATTCTAGGAGGTTTTTTAATAGGGTGAAAAAAAGGAAACCCAAATATATACCCCAAATCCCCTCAAACTCTTCTATAGGAAAGTGAAATACATACAGCCCGCTTCAGCATCCCGCATAGATCGCAAGTTGCTATTAACAATTTGTTCTAAGCACTCTCATGAGCAGTAAATGGCTCTCCAGAAACAAGGATAATGAGTCCTTGCCATAAATTATAAATACTTAATACTTACATGACAGGAGAAAAGTAAAAATATGCTACCTGAAGTGATTAAAAATATGCAAGAGGAAGACAAATACTAAAATACTGCAGTATGCTTACAAAAAATCTTCACAGCCAAGTGTGGTATGCTCATAACCAATGCAGATTGATGCTGCTTAATTTGAAATGTTGTCCCCATTCTGTCATATTGAACTTTTGCAGGAAAACGAGATCGTGTGCATTACAGAGATGGATACAGGAATGTGCCAAGTGTCACAGAGTAAGACCTTGGGAGACATGGAGGAAAACAAAACGTTTCAAAGGTATCCTTTAAACCCAAGCCAGCGCTACATGTGAAGAATTCATTCCCCAAGAGCTGACACCACACCGCTGGTTTCTACAGCTATTCTTGCAGAGCCTGTCAGTCATCAACTGGTGCAGTCCTCTACCTGCTCATAATTTTTCTAGGAGCCCAAAATCAGGAAGCCTGGCCAGCATTAATCCTGCTTCTTAGACCCCTAATGTGATGAAACTGAGAATAAACAATAGACGTAAGAATAAATGTCTACAAGATCACAGGTGCATCACCAGTAAAAAGAACAGAATTGAAGAACACTAGCAACAATGTCTTCTAATCCAGGAGCCAAAGGGGTCTGCAGCGCCTTCACATGTGTCCTTCACCTATGAGCTATAGCTGATCTATAGAAAACCATTTATTTACAGGATTATTAGCAAAGGAATAAGGAGTCCTGCCTGCTTCCATTTCCCATCAGTATTATGAGCTTGTTTTCTGATGACTCACCCATCATTGTTCATTTCCTCTTGTAGGAATTAAACTGAATTATTTGGGTCAGAAAAGCCAGGCAATTTTTAAGTTCTCAGTGTTCCTCACCAAGAGAGAAAAAAACGTGTGTATCTATATGTATATATATATGTATGTATACATCTATGTGTATGTGTGTATACATACATGTTGAGTCACCTTGTTTTGAAGGGAGGCTCCATGATTTTAGAAAGAAGTAACGTCAAAATAAGACCAAGATGTAACCAACTGCCCAGGGAGATGGTGGAGTCACCATCCCTGGGGGTATTGAGGAGAAGCGTAGCTGTGGTGCTTAGGGACATGGTTTAGTGGTGGACTTGGCAGTGCTGGGTTAACGGTATTTCCAACCTAAAGGATTCTATGGAGGTAGATTCCAATGAACTCATACAACCTGTCAGTATGATGTTCTGAGAGGGTGATGCAGACACAGATGTTGAAGTGAGCTGGCAGTTCCTAAAAGAAATAACATTCAGAGTGTAAATAAGTGAACTATCCATGCAGAAGAGGTAATGGGCACAGTAAAAAATCAGCCTGGTTGTCACAAGCTCTTTGTGAAACTCAGACGGGAATGAAGCATGCAGAAAAGAGAAGCTGGGTCAGGTTACTTGTGAGAGCTACAGCAGTGTAGCCCAGTCACATAGGGACAAAATCAGAAAATGAAGGCAGCAACTAGCAAGGGATATCTGAAGTAACATGAAATCGTTTTAAGTACATTACCAGAAATGGAAAAGAATCAAGCCAGTAATTACGCCAGTATCGAGCTTAACTGGAAAGTTTTTGACAGACAACACAGAAAGACAAGTTTCTTAATATTTTTGTACCTAATTTTGCTTTTCTCTTTTTAATACCAGGCATTATTTATACTTGGGAAAACAGACAGATTTCAGGGTTGACTATCAAAGAACGAAGTAAGAAGTTATTCAGAGAAAATTTGCTGCTTGTCTGTCAGCTGGACTTGGAGGACTGGCTGATGAAATCTCAGTTACTAGTGGTTATCTGAGAAATTACAGTGGAGGGATATTATAGGACAGAAGAGGAGAAACAGTATGGTTGAAAGAAAAGAAGAAATAGGATGTTTTATACCTATCATCTATTTAATTTCAGTGCCCATAAAAGATACTGGAGCAAGAAAACAAGCTATTTTCAGGCATTTACAACACAACAAGTAACAGCAATACAGCTTTGTCAAGAACAAAAAACGTCAAATATGATCTCTTTTGCAACAAAGTAAGAGGAATCGTCAGTGGGGAAGAAACATGGGGTGTCAGGTTGGATGTCACTTTAGTAAGATTTTTTACATGGTTTCATATGATATTCTTTAAGCAAACAAGGGAAACAATGGGGATGAAGATCTTTAGGGAGCTGATACAAGCAGCTCGTTGTCAGAAGATGTTAATGAACTCAGCAATGGTTCAGGAAATGTGTTTACATAACGGCTGATTATACCAAACCGGGAGGCTTTAGCACGCTGGAGGACAGATGTAGGATTTAGAAGGATTTTCACACACTGGAGATCGGGTCTGAAAAAAGGAGGGTACTATTCAACAGGGATAAGTCCACGCTGCTGGGCGGAGGCAGGTACGATCAGCTGTACAAATAGGAAAAGGGGAACTACTGGGTGTTCTGCAGGTAAAAAAGGGTTGCAGTTACATGAAAAAGGAAAAAAAGATCTGTGATTATGGGAATCACAATCAATACAAAGAGGACAATGTCAGAGAGCTGCAGTGAGAAAGTCAAACCACATAAAATGATACAGAAGGAGAAGCACAGGTTCTTCAGGTGAAACAACCTGATTTACATGGCCCTAGAAAAGCTCAGTAGCTGTGCTCTGTCTGCCTTTGGTAAATATGTAGCCCATGGAGAGAGTAGAAAAGAAAAACCTGAATGATCGGATATCTATAAAATAAGTCCTATAAAGAAATTCTAAGAGAAACCCAACAAGGATTTAGGTTGAAGGGGGGGTGGCAGAAGAAGATAACATACATCGATACCAATGCAGATATGAACGTGTATGCAGTATACAAAAGGGAAAAGGATGAATTTGCTCTCTGGTTCCGCAGTGGATGGGTCAGGAGAGAACAGGTTTAAAATGCAGTAATAAGGACTAGAAAATAAAAAAGATGAATATAGAGAAGAGGTTGGCTGGGTTGCTGTGCAGCCTCACCCTCAGACTCTCCAGGAAGAGCTAGGCACTATCGGCCAGAGCTGGCACAGGTCAACTGGCCCTTGGGCAGGGGGTGGGCTCAACCATCGCCCATGGTCTCTACCAGCAACATGATTCAGTGGATGTAAGCTTTCGTTAAGGCCGTAGGAAAGTATCAGCTTTCTTGGGGAAGGGATTTTATTGTTTCTGCAATGAGCGTGCCGCTAGCTTCCAAAAATAAGTTGTTTCAAGAAGAATTTTAAACTGCCTTCCTGTTTTCTGAGTCCTCCTTCTTTCAAGCTGTCACAATAAGATTGTCCTATGCAACTAATTGTATTATAGATACACAAGAGGATGCAGAGTTTCACTGCCTAAAGAGAACTCTAAATTAGACATAAATAGGTCTGTCTTCTACTCTGGGTTATGTGAATTCATTAGAAATTGTCCATTTTCATCTGACAGCAAGTTAACATTTCATTCTTTCCCAGGAATGAAGTTCACCTTTTCCAGAACAGCCTCAGAAATCCTTCAAGGCCTGAAGTATGACAATGACATATTCTTTTAATAACAACCTTTTTTTCATTTTTTTTCTTCTTTTCTGCTTGCTTGTAGGAAATGCCATCACCTCCTTCACAATTTTTAAACTGGGTAGATTAAGAACAGGAATAATTACAGATGACAAGTGTAAAGAACACTCACTGCAACTATATTAAGTAAAAATATTCAGAAAGCAGTTTCATTTAATGCTATAACGTTCCAGTATGTACATCAGGTGTTTAGATACGCGTGTAGGAACTGGTAACACTGAAAGAAAAGGAGTTATGTTGTTTTCATTTGCATGGCTGCAAATAACTGAAAATAACTTCTCTGAGGAACAGGAAGTTCACAGAAATAAGTGGGAACAGAATATTGGCCACACAACTTGTTAAACTATTTTGCTGTATTGGTTAGAAATTGATTTGTAGGGGAAAAGCAGTGCGATAGACATAAGCTATGGGTGATCTTTTGCCATTAGATGGATAGTGATTAAAATTACCCAGCAAGGGAAAACAGATTTGTTTTATTTGGTTTTGTATTACCTAACGTGAGTGCTTCCTACACAGTGACAAGAAAAAGAAGGAAAAAAAAAAGCTTACTCCAAAAATGTTGGGGACAAAAAACTACGGTAGATTTGTAATACCAGCGATGCGGGGGCCCTTTTCCTGACACCTATCAAGTTCTCTGCAGCTTCAGGCTGCCTCTTGGTTGGATAAATAATATGCAGGGCTGGAAAGAAAATTGTTTTTCCTTCTCTATGAATTTTCCATTTCGAGGGTATTTTTTCCATAGCTGAAATATCAAAATCCTGAACGTGTTCATAAGTCGAGAGAGTAAGAATGTTTCAGTAAATGGAAATGGTTTGTTTCAGTGTTTCTAAATAACCCATTTTGACTTTTTCGTTGTTTTCACATGAACTGCATTGTATTTGAATCGGTATGTTGTGAATCAAACGTTTTCTAAACTTTTAGCGCTAACTATCCTATTTTGAGGGTTAAAATATATAACCTTAGTTTGTTTTTTTGTTTGGTTGATTTTGGTTTTTGTGTCTAGGAATGGCAGAAAAATCATCCTTTTACTGGAGACAATTTCAGTAAAGCAGAACTACTTGTGTAAATGTAGCAGGAAGCTTTCCAACTAGTCTGAAACACATGAATAAAGTGGGAGAAAACATTTTCTGGAATGGATATAAACATGGGATTTAAAGTAAAGCAGCAGTGCCAGGAAACAAAACTTACACTTCTGGGCCATTATAATCCAGATCAGGGATTTGTATCTGGCGGGGGGGAAATGCAAAAGCTATAAAACACATCTTAAGTCACTGATCCTGGTGCCCCAACAAATATTTTAGCAATGCACTTGACTCAAGTCCCGATTAGTTTTGCAACAGTTAAAATTCATGATTAATTATTCTCATTCAGTTGAGGCACTCCAAAACACAGTACGGAAGGAGGCACAACTTACCCCTCGTTCTCTTAATGCTGTCGGTTTCTGCGCGTGTCTAGGTAAGACTGACGCTCTTCAAGGGGCACCGCAAGCGTTGTCCAACCGGAAGCTAATGAAGGTTGAAGCTCTTTCGTTACCGCTGAGGAACAGTTCTGGCGCCAGGTTCACTTTTTGGCAAACAACAGCAAACTCTCCTTTTCTTTAATATACTAACTTTTCTCCTTTGGATGATCTTTACAAGTGAAGAGGAAATTCAAGTAAAATCGTCCACCCTCTTCCCTAAGAGAGAGAGCAAACAAGGTGAAGCGCTAAGCTGCCTTTGAATTCAGCGCTTGGTGCTAACGCTGCCTTGTCCCTGCCGCGGGAGCTTTCCCAGCTTGCGGGGAGGGACCGCTGCCCAGCCCAGTCCCAGGCGCGCGGTGGGGAGGTCCATCTGGCAAGGTTCGATAGCTCTCTGGGTGGTTAACAATGCATTACAAATCCAGCTCTTCTGGCTGCAGGAAAGCTTTGAGAAAATCAACAGATTTAAGCAAATGCACTGTTGTCTCCCAGTATTTTTAGGCAATCTGGCACGGTCATATAGGTGCATGTGAGGGGTGAATTTTTCTCATACACAGCCTTTGGACGGTTTCTGTGATGCCACCGAACCGAGCACGTCTGCCACAGGATTTACAAGTTGCTATCGGTAGCTCCCTGACATTTTCTTTTGCCTCCGTGCCCCGCCAGCGCCTGCCAGCATCCTCCCGTGGCCCCCCGGCTCTGCTGGCGCTGGGGAGGCAGAAGCGGGCCAAGAGGCCAAGCAAGGGAGGTAGTGAGGGGGAGTCCAGCTGGCGAGCGGGGAGGGGGAGCGGGCCAGAAGCACAAGCTGGCCACCGCCGGGGCTGCCTTCGGGGCAGGGCGGCAGCTGTGACCTGGGGGAGCCAGGGAAAGGAGCCGCCTCAGTTGGCAACGGGATCCTGAATTCACCATCCAATGCGTCGTTACGGCTGCGTGAGTCCTGCTGGTGCTATACCCCTCAGCGAACATGCCCCAGATGCAATGCCAGTGACTGGGGGAGAGGGCCATGGGTGGGTGAGGGGCTAAGGGCTAAATAGATGTACTGCATAAGAATAAAACCAAAATTGTGCTTTTCTTGAAGGAGAGCGCATCAGTGTGCGTGAGCTGGGTTGCTATCTCTTTTCATTAGATCTAAGACCTAAGACCAAAAGAAGAATTAGCCGAAATTAACACCATTAAAGCACTGTTGAAAGCTTAGCTTCAAGCCGTACGTTGTTCGGCATGATGTGACCGACCACGTACACCCTGCGAGGCCACCGCAGGCACGAACAATATGACGAATGCCATTCTTCGTGCGAGCAGCGCTTATTTCCATTTCAGCGCAATGAAACCTGAGATGCCACAGGGGTTAATCCTGTTTAGTGCTGCCGTCAAGTCAGAGATCTGTCAGCGTGGTGTTTCCACATGACGACAGAAGCGGTTTGCTTGCAGCTCTCGACTTGCAGTCTCACCAACGCCAGTGACTTCTGCTTTCCTTTCTTTGTAAACAGAGCAGCTCGGCTGAAATAGAATACGTAAAGTGCTGATTCATTTATTCAGCTTCCCAATCATTTATTTATTCATTTATTTACGGTTTAGTTTATTTGACTTGGTTAGGAACAGATGCTTGTGCTCACGAGGGCGCTGGACACCCACTTTCGGAGCAGCATGTAGGGGTGTGTGCCAGGCACAGCTTTCTGAGGACAGAGCCCACCAAGCGCAGAAGACCCCAGTGTGTACCCTCAATGCTGAAGAGCGTGGAGGGAGAGCGAGAGGGCAGGTTGCTGGGGTGAGGGGTTAAAACAAGGGCCAGGAGCACAAGCAGCTGCTGCCAGCGCCTACATCTTTCCCTTTCTGCAAGGCAAGAGTGGTCACCTCCTGCCACCCATCCCTGTCCTCCTTTGGGGCTGCAGCTCCTCTGCTCAGCGATGAGACCGAGCAAGGGAGGGACTGGATATCTCCAGCTGTGGAGCAGAATGAAAGTGCCAAATGGAGCGTTCTTATTAATATTCATAAGTAAGGACTATTTTTCCCAAGGCAACTGTTTGAATTAATAGTAGACAACCCCAAAGCAGCAGTACCTCGAGGTAATGGGGTTTTCTTTTCTCTGTGTCAAAACACTACTATTAAATACTTTGAACCAATATAGAGTTTAGTTTGTAAGTATAAGAGATTATGTTAAAGTATTTGTTAAAGTATTTGCTACAAAGGTACGAAAATAATGTGCATATATATATATATATACATACATATATATATGTGTATATATATATATATATATATATATATATATACACCACCTTACCTTCACTTTTCAGCATTTGGGTAAAGAAAATGAAGCGTTTCAACTATTTTAGCTAGCTTTCAATTTTAACAAGATTTTCCCTTGTGTTACACATTAAAAAAAAAAAGATTATATAATTGTTCTTTGTTAAAAATATGAGAATACGAGTAAAGTTTAGGTGTGAAGGAAGGTAGAAACAGTAAGAAAATGTCAGAATAGCCCTACACTATTTCTGTTTTACCTCCAGGTAGTAGAGATGAAGATTGAGGAACCGAAGGGAGAGGTGTTGAAAGAGCAGGATAAAGTGAAGGACAAGTCCTCAGGGTTAAATGGTACATTCAGAGTGTTTTGAAATAAGTGGTGGAACTCCTAAAATAATACACACTCACTCTTAGGTAAAAGAAAGAGATACTTCTCAGGAACTTGTCAGGAATACTTTCTCTGCCTAAGGTGTTTTTTTCAAACATTGCCCAACAAAGGGTCAAAGATGCCAATGGTCCCTTAGGCAAATCCTGCTACACTTTGGAAGTGTCTGTGTAAAAGGATCATTATCAACAAAGGCCTATAAGCAACATAAAAAATCACACTGACAATATACAAGCATTATTAAATCAGAGGTATATTTTCTATTGTGTTTAGTTTTCTTCTTTCCATCTCAAAAAAATGGAAATAAAATTATTTCAATAACAGATGATGAAACAAATCAGAAATTCTCTTGAGACTTTTATACAAGGAGAGACCATATACACGGGGTTGTTTAATGTAGAGATGAACGAGGGGCAATAATTAATTATTTTAAAAAAACCCAAAGAGTGTAAATTCATATAGTCTTTTATTCCAAACATAAGCACATACACTGAACTTGAATATCAGGAAATGTGGAGAGTTAAACAGAATAATCTATGAAAACCCTTAGCCCAGTGTAACATTGCTATCACGAGTTAAGAGGGTATTACAAAGGAATAGACCTGTAGAGGTTAAAATAGGTCTGACCATCTTATGATGGTAATAGCAGAGATAATTTTAAACAGGGAGCATCTCATCAGGTTTTTCTTTTGCAGCTGACAGCTGTAAGAAAGAAAATTCTTTTTCTGCCTGTAACAATTGCTCATACTTTTTTTGCAATCAGTTGGGTTGTCATTGTCAGCAGAAAGTCGTGGGACTGCATAAACCTCTGATCTTATATAAAGTACAAAAATTCCTTTGTTCTTAACAATTACAAACTGTCATGACCAAAATACCAGCTGAACAGGAGGCAGGGAAGGAGAATTATATTTCTAATGGAAACTCCAGGGATGTAAAGAAAATGAGTTGCAGAAGAAGTAAGATATCAAATATCTGAGTTATCAGAACAGAGTGTTTTTCTTTCTAGTAGTTGTTTTTCATGAGCGTAAGTTCTTACACACTTGGCATTAACAGCTTTTTCTTTATTCTTTCACTGTCTGTGTCTTTATTCTCGTGATATATCTTTATTCCTGTTCAGTTGCTTGTGAAGTTATTCCCAAAATAACTTAGCAAAGTAGGCTCTAACAGAAAAATCCTCATGCATTCAAGGAAAGGGGGGCATGAGCACAGAGACAGAGCCAAACCCCTGTCAAATGAAATCCCTCTGCGCTTGTTTCCGGTTGTTGGTGCAGAAGTTGATGTTCCCATCACAAGTGGAGTGTTTCTATACATGCAATAAGGAACCTTGAGCTCCATCACTGGCTTACGTGCTTGGGTGGAGAATTCTTTACAACAGGATACCGCTACTGCCTGAGACAGCAGCAGTGCCATATAGGTATGTACATACCAGATACATGTATACATGGTATAACACATAAAGGATTTGATATACATAAAATACATATAAAATTGGAGGGAGCTGGGAGAGATCGGGATTGGGAAAGGCTGGAAGGTGAAATGGGAACTAAGAAATGGAGAAAGCATGGCATGACTACTCCATATGACCGTGTAACCCTACATGAAGTATGATGCAATACTAGTTTTGCGGTGCTAAACCTGTGCTCCGCTCCTGGCGGCGTTACCTGGTGTGTGCAGTCCGTTGGAGGCTGTTAGCCACCGCTGACTGTTATGGCAGCCCATCTGAGCTGTTTGAGTAGTCAAAGCACCCTGTAACTGTAACTACTGGTCAGTGCTCTCCCCTCCAGGTGAGAGCTCCAGCTGGGATTTGGACCCACTGATCTGGCCTTTCTTTGTGTATACGGGAGGAGTTTTGCCCATTACCTGTTTAAAGGACCCCAACCTTTGAAGGAATGTGAAGTATTAGCCCCTTGGCCACAAGCTGGTCAGAAATGCATCGTTCTCATCAGTCTTACCAGCCATCTGTGTGAAACTGTCTTAGAGGGAGCTGAGCATGTCTGAACACAGTTTGGACATTTTTGTGCTAAGAATTGTCTAATCCAGCCAAGAGGCAGTGTACCGAAGGGGTTCCCGCTAAGTGAAGTGGCAAGCGTGATCCTATACCTGTTACAGGTCTTTCCCTACCTCTGTGGAACACACGGAGTTAATTTCTGGATGTCTTCTTTCTCAGATTCAAGGTGTCAGTAGCTAAGGAAAGAAAAATGATTTACTTTCCAATAGTTCAGCTGACCTTACACATTTATCACTTTACAGGATTTCATTTTTCAATGGAGTCTATTGTTTCGACACCATTACCTCCGCTTTTAGCACAGACAATTACAGGGCATTTATTTATACACTAGAGACACACTGCTTGGATTTTTACATTCTTTTCACCTGAAATAGTTCCATCACAAAACAGTTGTTTGTCTCAAGCAAATATTTTTTTGCTCAGTTGTTCTTAGAAATACTCAAATGTCTTTTTATTTGCACAAGACAAAGACCTTTTCTGCTGACTGTCACAAGTGAAGAACAAGTTGGGGTAAGACGCTGACAAGACATGGATTACTTGGCTAATGTCATACCATTGCACAGACAGACTTTGTTTGAGGGTTGGGGTTTTTTTTCCCTCTCTTAGTTGTGCTAAAAATTATCTTTCTGCCAGACTGCTCTTGTAAACAAACAGAAATTTACTAATGTCCTATTTACAACTACTTTGTCACAATGAGAAACTTAGTTATTTTGGATTTCCAAAAGATTTCGCAAAACTCTCCACTCCTCCCCAGTCCCCTGCCACCAGTCCTGGGTAACTAGTGAATGTCACCTAAATAATTTGAAGATTAAAACCACCCACTTTTTGGGTTGTTTTTCATTTACAAACTGGAATGTTTCCATGCAATAGGGCCTCCTATGCCTCTGACCTGTGTTCGCGGCGAACCATTGCAGTTCATGGCACCGTTGCTGTATTCATGCCATCTGCCATTCTTTTGGCCATGGCCAGCTAACTGTGGTGAGCTTGAAAGCTGTCCCTTAAACACATTTATAAAATCCCACACATACTGGAAGTGTGCCAGGACATTAGCCCATAGAAATCATGGGGAGTGTGATCAATTTTTCTTGTGGACCTGAGCCCGCATTTTGGGCTGTCATGCTTCCAGCTGAAAAGTACGCACCATGGAATAGCTGTGATTTATCTGGCTGACTTTTCTCATCTGAGCCAATGTAGATACCTAAAGGAGGGATGTTGAAGAACAAAGAGAGAGCTGTAATGCCCAAGTTGTGCTTCAGAGACCATAGGATGGGAAAGTAGTAATGCCACTGCGCTGTCCCCATACGTGTATCACTACTCTATCCTGTCCTGGTCACAGGAAGCTCCTTTTGAAGGTAGAAAGTTTTCACTACTGAATAGACTGTAAACTCAGTTTCTTTTGATACACGAAGTCAAGAACCTTTATATTTGATGTTTCTTGATGTTAACTCAGTAATAAAACATCCTTTGCAAAATGGTGCCCCAGAATCCTTTGTTGAGCCGAGTTTAATAAACTGACCTTCCAAGACGCCCGAGGCATTTGGAGAAATGACTGCTGCATAGACATGTCACAAAGAAGTGACAGTTTCTCTTCTTTCAGTTATAATTAAACTCATGTACTGCCCTTTACTGAAATGTGCCCCTTTTGTGCACATTTTCACTGTTCCAGTAGCTTTAGGAAACAATGATCTAAATATACCGGTAGGACGTAAAACTGCCTTACTCCACAAAGCCAAAGTAGTTATGCAGGAAAGGGGGAGGTAAACACTGCGCGTGAAGACTGGGCTACAGGCTCTGGTGAGATGGTGTGTGCTCTAGCAGAAGGAAGAAGCAGCAGGCTGAACAGAATCGAATGGAACTGCTGATTTTGTTTTGCAGCTTTGGAAAACCACCACTGTAGCTTGGCACACGTTCAAAAAAAAAAAAAGAAAGGGGGGTAAACTAGGACCGCACTGAAAATCAGATACTGAATTTGATCAAAAACTTGCATATATTCCAACAAAGATATATTCACAGGGAGAATAACAGGACCTGGCCCAAATTAATTTTCTATCTCCTGTGAGTCAGGACTATGGTAATATGGCCTCAAATAACATTGAATCTGAATCACATTGCTCTGAACAACTCCCACCTAGCATCAGCCCTGACGTGCATGGTATTACTTTTTAATGGGTTTGTTCGTATAAACGAACCCATTAAAAAGTAGATCTACACATACTTGGTGTGGTTGGTTTTGTTGTTTTTTTTTTCCTTTAGCTGCATTTCAAGTTTATGTGCCACAGTAGGTTCTCATATATATCAACACTTTCATTATGTTTATCAAGACACTATATGTTTTCCTTAGATATTCTGTGTACAACGATATGCTGCACTCATTCTTAGGATTGAAAAATTATTATACTGACCCTTAAATCATGTGGCTAGTCAGTATTCAGGGCTTTATTGGGTATTTCCACTAGAAAGTCAACTAATTACGTCAGTCATTGATTACGTGAGCCTTTCTTTGGTGCTATCTTTGGTGCAGCTTACACATACTCTTCGCACATCCCTGCTTCCCTGAGCAGAGGAGTCGTCAAACAGGAGGAAGCTGGCCTCCTCCACAGTTCCAAGCTCACCTTTCCCCAAAGCAACCTGATAGAGTTGCCCCTGGCTCTATCACGCACAGGTGTTTCTTTTGCCGTCCCTTAATTCTACATGGGCTTTTCAGCGGACATCACCAGGGGCTCAGCAGAAGACTGTATCTGAGGGTTGGTTCTGTCCTTCAGCGCTGGTTCCATTTCTGAAGCTACTGTTAAGCAAATGGGTTTGTTTTTACTCAGAGCATCATACCCAGCATATCCAAAAAAATATGCAAATCCCACAGAAAGGTATATCTGTTTGGAGCTATAAATGTCGTATATAATCCAGAATTCTTAACAATGACTTTAAATCCAGCATTGTGCAGATTATGTGGGACATTTATTACTATAGGCCGACTGACTCCTACGTGTTCAGCACCTCCTGCATACTTTCTTCCCTCTGTTCACACAGCAATATGTTACAGAATGAAAATGCTTAATATTTTAGCATATACTTGATTTGGATACTTTGGTTCACACAGGGGCAAAAAATTAGATAAGGCTTCAAAAATGAACTAAAAATTTTGTATGTTAGACAATCTTTCTTTAACAGCTTTGAGGCTATTTTTCTACATCACTGCAAAATCCTGCCAGAGTACAAGAAGCTAATATGAAATGAATGCTCCATTGAAGGTGAAATTACAATTACTAAAAGTAAGGCATGAAAGAGAGCATCAGAAACATCAATCAATATATGATTGAAGTCAAACAGAAAGAAATCTTCGTGTTAAAATGTTGGAAAAAATGTCAGACATGAAATGAAAATTTCTCTGCATTGGCTGTGCTGAACAGAGAAGAAAGCTCTAGAACTGTAGTAACAATAATGATAATAATGGCAAAAATAGTAGTAGGGACTTAAGGTGCTGAAAAGGGCTTAGCAAAGTTACATCATTATCTAGAAACATTCCAACCTCATCATAATTAGCAAGAGCAAAGATTTTAATTCAAACAATCATAATGCAACAGTGGCAGTAATTTTTTATTTTTTAGGTAAAGAAAAATAGTTGGGAGAAACAAACAAATTATAGTCTAGAGGCCAGTTCTACATAAAGGAGTCACCATGGCAGAAATTTCAATAGCCACTGCCTTTAGGCACAGATGCAAAAGTCCAAAATACAAGACAGCAGAATCCAGTTGAGCAAATGCTCAAGAAGGAGGTTGCAGATATGGCTTGGGCCAAACCTTTCACAGCTGTATACACCGAGGCAGACAGAAACTGGATTTTCCATTAAATGAGCACACACACAATGTAAGGAACATGGATCGGTCTGATTGTGTTTGCAAGGTTACTAGGCATTTTGAGGGTGCTGTGTGCAGTGAATCAGCAAAACAATGGAAACCCAGAAAACCTGGGAAGATGCATATGATACTGGTATAAGGTAACCATGAAATAAAAAAGGTGCAATGTTTGCACACTGCACAGCTAAAAGCATCATCCTACACATGGTTTTCCATGAGAAGGACACCATCAAAAGTGACTCTTAAGATTTTTGACCTGGAATTTAACATGACTCCATTTGAAGAAAAGCAAACCAAAGAGAGGGTATTCTTATAAAAAATATCCTCATCCAACAACACTTCTGTTTTCCTGCAGTCAAGGACAAGATGGCTCAGAAATATTCATCTCCCAGCATCACTCTGGCATTCCTCCCAGAACTTTCAGGGTCTGCTTGGCAGAAAATATGTAGCTGAATAATTTTAGCATACTCAACATCTCTTATCCCGTGCTTCACAGTCATCTTCCTGGAAGCTCTGCTTAAGCTTAAGGTGTCTAACCAGTAGCAACCTCCCTATTTCAGCTTCTTCAGTGACGAGAAGGAATCACTGACAGGTTCTGGGGCTATTGCTTTACCGTGCAGGCTAAGCTAAGCGTTAGAGAGCCTGAATCATGCATGTGTGGGTGCAAAGAGGACAGCATACACATATGTCATACCAGAGGCAGCAACCCTGATCACCTGGCATTGATAATCAATTCTAGAGAGGGTTATGATCAATACAAACACTACCAGGAAAGCAGAGACCTCCAGCTCTTGAAATAACAGGTCATGATCAGCAATATCAGTATCAATTGCAAAGTCCGTCATACCCAAATGAATTTACTGATCTTAGAGCAACATGCAGCCAGTCTTCAGGACCAGCATGATCTATCCTGGTTGTGTAGCAAAGCCAGAACTGAGCTTGAAATATACCCCAAGTGTAGCTGAGGCCAAGTGCCTTAGTAGCGAAGGAGCCCTCCCATCCCCAGTCTTTCTGAAAACGAGCATGTGGAGAGGGAAAAACAGTTGGTGAGGACCCTGCACTCAAGGTCATCACACTTTTTCAGAAAAGGTGGCACTCTTCCTTCCTTGAGCAAGGCATGAGGGCAAGCACCAGCCTTGGCACTAGGAAATTAGGCAATACAAAATATCCAGAACATCTTCATCAGAGACCAAATTAAACCCGTGAAAAGGAAGAGGTCTGTTGTGACTTTTGGCTTCTCGTAATAGCCAGGTAAATTAGTCCATGCTTAGTCCTCAGTCGGTCCTCTCTGCTGTTTGATCTCTCTGTGCCATGCACTGAGGCTTAGACCCTTTTAGTGGTGCTTGCTTGCATAATTTTCTGTTTTATCTTCCTTGCACAAAATCTCTTCCTTTACTGCTCTTCGCCTGAGAGGAGGAACTGAAGGGGAACTCTTGCTCCGGCTCAAGCGGTGTGCAGTGTCCACCGTGGGATCAGATCCTGCGTATGTGGAAATCTGCACTGGGATCCTCCTCAGGAACAAAACTGAGTGTTGGATCAGGCCTTCCCCCCACACGTCTTGGCCAAGGTTTATAAAACGGCATTTCAGCAGCTTCTACTTCCCTGAATATTAATTTCCTCATCTTTCCCTACAGCCTGCTTAGCAGATAAGTTATTTAGCCTGATTAATTTAGAAAGTTCTCTGTCTCAAAATTAAGGATAGCTGTAGCACTGAAAGTCCTTGTGTGTCTCCTGGGGCATATGTCAGACAACCCTATCATGGCCAGTACCTGGGGCACATCCAGACTGTCTCCAGAACTAGCCTACAAGAAAGTCAAGTGGCTGCTTTACTAGATGTCCATATGCTAGCTGCAGTAGCTTTTAAACTACTGGAGTTTACTACCATTGTGCCCTCCCCCATGATTAAATAATACAACTTTAAAAAAAAATATATTGGTGAAAAAAAGAAAATACGGAGTTTGGGGAAAGAGGAAACTGGGTAAAGAGGAACCTAAAGGAAATGTTCTAAGAAAGACAACGGCTTCCCCATTGATGAGGCTTAAATGGCAATTTCAAAGCTGAAAAAAACATTTGCAGTCCTCAACACTAGGTAAGTAACACGGCAGTACTCCTCTTTTTCATAATACTGTAGGAGGTGTAATCATAAGTAGAAGGACAACAGAACTGTGTTATTGTTTAACACACACACATTATTTGAAGAGCTGATGGATCACTGCATATTGGGTATAATCCACAAGCCACAGGCCAGTCATGGTTAATTCACATGACAAGGTTTATTTCCACATTTCACTGTTCAGACTGTTACAGAGGGTTTGCATGTTTTTATTTCTTTCCACACCTTTCCACCTCCTCACTGCCAATTTAAGAGCTGTTAGTCTCGGTTCATAGTAATTGTGAGAAAATAAAATTCCATCTGTTTCTGTCAGGAAAAGGAAAGATAGGGAAGGGAATGAGAGAATCAACAGAAAATTCCACTTGCTAGACATCCTTTGCTGCTAGCTATTACTTTGCTAAGGGGTGCCTTGCTCAGTTGTAGTGCACAAAGTACCTAGCACTTAGCATATGCACAGTATTTTAATTTTATATATGTCTTTAAATTCAGCACTTCCAAGAATATTGTGCAAGCACTATTCTTCCACTGTTCATCTAAATCCATAAATATGACTGCCATGTGCAGATAGTGCCCTACAGAACTATTTAATAAGCAGTCTGAAGTCCATTTTTCCCTCACTGGGTTTTCGACTCCAGACATAATTTTAATAGGAATGCGTAGGAACTCATGCCAGAGCTGTTGAGCATAATAGCAAAATTCAAGCTTCTGTCTTTGCAATCTGTCTTTCCAATGGCTTTGGAATGGCTTAAAGGTGAACAAATAATGAGGAAGAGAGACATAGAGAGGGGGGAGGGAGACACACATGCTCAGACAGAAGCAGAGATAGATTTAGGCTAAAAAGCCATTAAGAGTTAAATGATCTGCAAAGAGGAAAGTCTTGAAATTAAATTTCACTCCATATCGAATAGGAGATTTAAGAGTGGTATGTTAGAAGAGGCTCCTTTCATGAAAATGCAAATAGCAGCAAGCTGTTTTAATTATAGTCTGTAAGTGTTGCATGCTGGGAGACTAGGAAAACATGCAGAAGAGAGCAGAACCATAAAACCTTCCCATCAGTATTTTCAGGTCTTTTCCAAACAACAGTAATCTCAGTCAAGCAACATTTTGCAGCTCCATTATGCTTTTTTTCCTAGCTCACTGACATTTTGGCACACACACACACTGATGGGAATTCTTCTACTTGCAGGTATCCCTTCAAGGAGGGTCTTGCAACTCAAAGGGCAAGATGTTATCTGCTTCTGAAGGTGGAGGTGCAGGCATCAATCCCATTTTCTTCCTGATCCAGAGACCTGCAACCACAGCTGCCAGCAGCAGGAAGATTAGATCCCATAATTCAGTTCCCTGGAAGAAAGAGATGGAAGTAGCCCAGTGGAGCAGCTACAGACCACAAACCATCACAGCAAATAAGGCAGATCTCTGCAAGCGACTGTATGTAACACACGTCATTGGTCAATAAAAAGTTTCATTTCCAGTGAAATTTCCAGTGCTTGCTGTCAAGAGGAGACCATAAAGAAAGCACATCATCAAATACGCTTTACCTAAATGTAATACAAATTCAAGCAGTTCACGCCAATAGCAGAAGTAACAATTCTCCACCTCTTCCCATCCTCTGAGGCACACAGGTTGCAGCCAGCTCTATCTGAACACCTTGAATACTGGACAGCCCCATAAATTCTAATCTTCTCCCTTCCTTCAGTGAGAAGAAAAATTCCTTCACTTTCACTTTCAAATGGAGAACAAACTAAAACTAAAACACAGTCTTTCAGGAATTGAATATTTGCACACAAACCAGTCGCAGAATACATTACTTAAGTCTGGAAACATTGTGATGATGGGTGCTGAGTAACAACCAGGTAATAACAGCTCTGAAATATTCAAAGGGAAAAATATGAAACTCCTCGGTATTTAAAAGTACATTCCAGCTTTGATGATTGCCTTGTGTTTGAGAGAGCCCAGCGCTGCTTTCCTAAGGTTTTTTTCACCTTCCTTCAGTAGATGTCACTGCAGTACAGGCTAACTAGTTCCAACACGGTTTTGGGGAAAAGGACGATATTAGTTTCATCAGGGAGTGGTCCACAATGGAGAATTGAAGCCTTAAGCTTTTGGATTTTCAGCAGCACTGAGTATCAGTCCTCACATCTAAATTTTTTTCTTACGCTTTTGATTCTTGGTTGGGACCAAACACAAGAAACTATTCACTGGCTTGGTTGGATGCAGCTGAAATAACATCAGGGACGCTAATCTGGGACAAACATCATTCTGAACCAAACCCAGCCTTTGTGTGCTTCATACATTTTGCTTCTGCAGACTGAAATCACAACCTTCTTTCTGATGCAGCCTCCAATCAAGTCCTTAATCCCACGTATGCATTATTCTGATCAAGATTTGAAATCTTCTCTCTGCGTTTCTTGGTATAACTTGAAAGCAAAATGTCTACCAGATCAGTTTTTCCTTTTTCTGCTTTAATATATTTTAAGATGGCTTGGCTGCTCATACAGTAAAACAAAATGTTGGTTTTACACCGGGTTGAGGGGTTTGACTTAAAACATCTTCAGACGTTAGTCAACAATGAAAATATTTGAAAAGAATACGTTTACTAAGTTGAAAAAATCCATTAAAAAATATTCCTGGAAATGCCTGTATGTCAAACATGGAAAGACTGAAGCTAAAAAGGGAAAATAACAGGATGTGTGTGAGAAGCAACATCAGAAACCAGGGAGGGTTTTGCAGGATTAAAAACATACTTTCAGCAAGCTCACATACAGTTAAAGAAATGAGGTTGCTAACAAAGTCATCAGAATTTAGTCAGACCGTACAAACTCCTCCTCTCTTAGTCATTCCTAGAAAACAAACCAGAACCGCAGTCTGCCGCGGCTCCCCAGGCCTAACAACCAAATCCCTTTTCAAAAACAGGAAGGAGAAAGCTTATCTTGGAAACAGGCTTTGTGGCTTCAGGCTCTTTTGTAGAAATAACAACTGAAATACTAATGCTGGTCGAGAGCACCTTGGCAAACACCAAGATATGAGATCAACAGACCCTTCCCCCGTGCAAGAGGCGGCAGAACCCCTTCACCTGAAGAACCCTGGTTGCTGAGTTGTTACAAGGAGCGAGAGGTGTCGGATCCCATCCCAGAGCCTTGCGGTGCATGTGAAAACACACACTTGGAACCTCACAGGAGCCAAGGCTGCCTGCCTGGAACGTTAGGAGGAACTCGCTCAGCCAGCAGGCGTTCTGCGCTCACATGGGGAAGCTCCCTTTTCATCTCTGGGCATGGTTTTAGCGAGCGCTCTCCACAGAAACTCCAACTCCAGGTGACTGAAGCACTTAGAAGCAGCAAGGCCCCTGCCCAGGAAAAAAGGTATCCACTTCCAAGCAAAGCTAACACTGAAGGAAGTTTTCATGGCTGCTGCTAATTTGCAGAAGCAGCTGGAGAAACAGGAAAGTCCCTAAGACAGAAACCAACACCATTATCAAGCAACAGACCCCTCCAGTGCAGGCTGCTGAAATAAACCTGGTCTCAGCTGTTCAGACTGCATTCAAGCTCAAGTCCCTATTAAGCATTAATACGGACGTCACCCAACCAGACCTACCAAATGTGATGAAACAGAAAGATCTAAATTTGTTTACGAATGATGTTAACATCTATGCTGTCTCTCGGCTCAATCAATTACCTGCTACTTTATCAAATATGGTTTCCAGCCTTTCCACCAGCCTAATGAACTCATTGAACAGGAGACAGTAGAAACCAGTAGTTCATTTCCCCCTGCCCTCCCCAGAGGAAAGCCCACACATCTGAGCAACTATTTGCAGATGATCTCCAGAAAGAAAAGAGAAAAATATTTTGAAGGACTATGCTTTAAAGCCACTTTCTACTGAAATGTCTAAATGGAATTTAGGACCATTATTTTTACCATCCAAGTCTGAAAATTTTGTCTTGCCTTTTGCTACATCTTCCTTTCTTGCTGCTTCTACCTGTCTTGTTACACAGCTTCAAATTTCACACCCACACCCTTCTTTTCTCCCACTCCCTTTGTCTCTGTAAAAAACCCCTGTCATCCATGGCTTCTTCATATGTCACTCCCTTCAGCCTCACCAAGTACTGGATCCTTTGTTTCTCTTCCTTCTCTTTCAGAGGTTTCTCTCTTCCATGCATTTCTCCCCCCAGCTTCGTTTCATGGCAGTCACACTGGGCTTCTGCTCTCTCGCTGACAATGCTACATCCCTTACACTCTTTCTTCATTTTTAGCAGCATTAAATATGACCCTTTTCCACTTCCCCCTATCATTTTCTTGCTGTCTGCTCTCCATGCAGCTGTTCTCTACAGCTTTGTTCCTTGATTTCAACCAAAACATTCTTTTATTTTCACCATACTCTAGTGTCTTTGCTGTTCCATCCAATCCCTTTGCTGAAGAGTCCCATGTCTCCTGTCTGTGACGTCAGCATTTCTCCTTCAGCTCACCCTATACCAAAACTTACTGCCTTGCTTTGATGCTCATCAGCCATTCTCACATCTCCGATGCTGTGTTCCTCCCTTTTAAACAGGGACCATATATCTTTCAGCTTCATACTGAAGGTCTTCTTTTTCCTCATGCTTAGTCACTCAGTCTTTCCACAATTTCCAGGTCATCTGCATTTATCAGTATTTGTCTCCCCTCCCTTTTCCCACATCTCTTCTTTCCTTTCTCCTTCTATCTCAAGGATTGTTGTTCATTTTCTACCTGCTTCACTCTTCACCCCTTTCACCCAGGAGCTGTCTTTCCCCACTGCAAGTTTGTTTTATCCATCTTTAGTTCTTCCAGTTTCCTAGTGAAGTATTTCTCCATCCTCCAGTTGGAGAGCAGCTGTCATCTCAAGTAGTTTTTTGGCTACCCTGAATCATCCTCCCTCTTACCCTGCTCCTGCAACTCCTTCACTCTCCACATTGGGATCTCACCAATGACTTCTACATGAAGACATCTGCTTTCCATCACTTCCCTTTCTGTAACTCCTTTCCGTCTTCCATGTCACATATTAAGAAATTCTCTTTTCCAACTCCTCCGTTTGCCTCAGTTCTTCCATCCTGAGCAAACTGTTGTTCACTCCTCCTTCAGTTCTCACGCTCCCACCAAAAACATTCTTTTTATGATCCCCTTTTCTCACCAGCTACAGACTGCTCTGCTTCTCTTTCCCATCTCCAAGCTCATTAAACATACCACGTCTCCAGTTTCACCCCAGAACCTCTGTAAACTAGCCTTCTCCCCTTAGACACAACATAATCTGTTCTTCCCTGTGTCTCTCATTGGTTTTGAACTGAACCAAAGTTGAAAAATAATAATCCTTCATTGAAACATTGTCCTCCTTAAGTTTCCGTGATTGGTTTTCCCTCTGTGTGTTTGTCCATTACCACTTCATGCCATTTGGAGTCCTTTCAAGACCCACCTCCAGCATTTATGATGATCTAACTCTATGATGATTTAGTTATTATTTTGAATATTCATCTCCACTCCAGTTCTTCCTGGTTTTATTCAAATGGAACTCTCAAAAAATCTGGCTCGGATTTGTTCTTCAGGGACATGACCCCAAGAACATTATGTTTAAAACAACACTTTCAGTTGCATCTCCTTTGCCATCACCGTGATAAATCATATCTAGCCTGCCACTTATCTGCACTTTCCACCTCCATCTTTTTTCTCATAGCCAAATTATGCTGTAATCCTAACAAGACTTTCCTCTAACATTTCTAGTAGAAGGCTTTCTGCATTCATCTGCATACTAAAAACTCATCCGAATTTTCATTATGCAACACATTGATTGCTGCAACATCTGTTTCCTTACCCCTGCCATGCACTACCTTAATAATTCATCGTAATTCAGTGAGATGGTAAGTTCTCAATATTCCTCTCTTACAATCCTTTCTTTATTCTCCCCATCTTCACAGCATCAGCTTACGCTGTCTTCATTTTCAAGTCTATTTGCAACCTGTCCCCACCATATCATCTCTCAAGCTCCTACATCCAGCCTACCCAGAATGATAGTTCTCATCTGCTTGTTAAAATTCCAGGTATGCACATCCACGGTATCTCCCATACTGCTCCCACATGCTTTTGCTGAGTTTTGCATAAACATCAACAAAACTACTTTGGTATTTTCCTTAAAAATCTCTCTCTATCTGATATTCGTATCTGCCATGATGCTACAGATTTGGGTAAGTCTAGCCAACTGTCCATCACGCTGGGCGAACTACTTCATCACTTCCCAATACTGTCTCACCTGTCGCCTCTTGAATTATAAGGTTTTTGGGGCAGGGAGCATCTTTTTATTTTGTGTTTGTATGAAACCTGTGCCACCTAAATAAGAATTCTGTCCAAGAGTAGGAGTGGCATGGGCTCTCCATTGGGCTTGGCTTAGTAAGACAGTTAATATAAATTCTAATTCTTCTAGAGAGGAAGGATGATTCTAGATTTTCTATGGAAACCTATTCTCTTAGAAAATAGGTCAAAAGAGCCCCAAGTTGGGGATACTGCTGGTTTAGGTGAAAACAATACAACTAAGTAAAGTTTAAATGCAACCAAGAGAGAAGGGAGTACGAGGGAGAAGTCAGAGACGGAAAACAGAGTATTTAAATATAATGAGAGGGGCATGCTTTGGGAAACTGTTTATGGAAAGTTACAAATTCTCAGAAAACATGTCTGATTTTAAGAAAATAATCACTGGAAAAATATGTGAGTTATCCTATCTAATCTGTTTTCATTCTGACATCATTGCTGTGGACACCAGAGCTCTATGGGGGAAAAAAGCGGTGGGAAGACAGTGTGATCTATGAGACTACAGTGATGTATGTCAGGACCATTATCGTGAGATGAGCTGAGGACTGCAGCGTTGATGGGTCTAGACATACAGGAATTGCCCTCAGAGCTTAAGACTCAGAGTAGTGCAACAGAAAGCCACCCTGCAATCATGTCATCTTACTCCTTGTCTTGCAAGAGCCAAATGCTGACATAAAACTATGAATTATGCTGAAGGATGAAATACCTCATAGGCAAAGCTACCTACTTGCACACTGAAGGTGCCTATTACACACAGTAAGAGATATTAGGATGAATGAAATCTATTAACCATAGCTGGTCATTATTATTGAAATAAAGATGTATAGTTCTTTGAAATGTCACATTATCTGAATTACTGTAGTCTGGCAAGAAATACTATTTAACCTTAGTCTGCGTACTATTTTCTTGTCACGGTGAATTTATAAAAACACACTGACTTTAGAACCACAAAAGAACAACAACAAAAGTGTTTTTACTCTGCTAAAAGTCAAGTTACTTCATCGGAAAACACAATGCAAATGATGGCTTGCACACACAGGTTGTTTTCCTCAGGTATCAGCATCATCATAAACACAATAAATTACAGTAAAAAGTGGACCGGGTTCAGAATATCTAAACAAATTAAATGTCAACAACTCAATTATTCATCCTTGCTTCTGCAAGTCAAAACAGTCACATCCTGATCTTGGAGGTTATAATTAGGCTGAGTCCTGGCTCTGTACAAGCAGAATGCGTATCTTGCAATCTACCCACATATGTTTAGGAAGCCAGAAGAAAGGGCAGTGGTAATGCATAAGAGGAGAATACAGCAGGTGGCTAAGCAGCACAGAAAACCTATTTTTAAACTAAGAAGCAGAGAGTAGGTAAGCTCTAGATCACTGGTACTTTTCACAGCCTAAACAAATCTTGTTAAATAAGTCAGTAAAACTATTTCTTACAGACCAAGCACTGTTTCTTCTGTTACTTCCCTGCTCCTGGCAGGGCTCTGTTTGCCTTAAAAGTGCTGGGCAGACCAGCTAGGAATTCTGTGGTGGGGACACGCAGGAAACCCTCATCCCTACTGAATCCCCACAAACACTCGTACCAGGCAAAACTTGTGGAGTGAACCACTTGCCATTTTGGTGAAGGATGGTTGCGGCACCCACCCAACGGAGGAGGACAAAAAAAATGGTTTGTAGCCCTCGCATGGAAATGATTGCACAGGGAGGAATAAAGCCGTAACTCTCTGATCATGAGCCAAATCTTCAGAATGAAATGATCGCATTCAAGAGCAATACTTCCAAATTACATGTTTTAAAATATATATTTTAAGAAAAGCTTTGTAAAAGGATGCCAGTGCAGTAATAGCAAGCTTTACCACCTGAGAATTGTGACTGTCGGCCTTTATTGTACGTATTGAATATGCAACGCTGTGTGGGAAATTCATGATAAAATTCTTTTAAAATTACTGCTTGCTCAACTGAGAGATTGGTTCCTGGGAAAGCAACAGCCAGTTTGTAGAGAATAATAATAAAACCAGCATCACTCCCTTTTGTTGCATTGTTTTCTCTCAAGACCCTAGGAAAGAAACAATATCTATTCACTTCTTCATGGGTTTTGTTTCTTCTGTATGTAATGAAATGTCACTGCAAGAAAGAATAAATGAATAATCTGCCCCTATCCATGTGCCAATTTCTGCACTTTTCAGCTAGGCGAAACTCCTATTGATTTTTGCCTGTTTAAAGGCTCCCCTTAAATGCTGTGATAGTATCTTGTCCCGTATATTTACATTTATACCCGTGTAAACCTTATGGCTAATGCTACTTGCTCAGGATCCAGTGGCCCTCCACTTCCACTGATGCCTAGCTCAAATTTATTCCTACTTGGCTCGTAGTGGCTGGGTACGGATGCAGTGGGTAAGCAGCTCTTCCCTACCGAGAGTGTATTACATTGGTTAGCCATCAAACCAGTAGCTGCCAGTACGCCTATCTGGTACAGTGACTCATAAGCGCTCCTAGCGAAGACACGTGTAGGACTTGGCACTTCATGCTGTTTCCAGCAGAACAGATCAGACTGCTCTGAGCTGCACTGGAGGGCCAGCCTGACACTGAGCCAGCCAGTTTGTGGCACCAAAAAAGGAAGCCAACACAATCTGGCTGCTGCCTTCAAGTGTTTGTCTCTGGCCTGGATCACTCCAAAACCTCCTTAGGAGTCCCTGGAAAAACATACTTAGGTGTCCCAAACTTGAGCCTTTCCCCTCCTTTTTATAAGAAAAATGTCTAAATACAATATCTTCTTATGAATGAAACCTGCTTGTGTCACCTGGTAAATCATATTTTTTTCCCTATATTTTATTTTTGGAGTGTAGTCCAGCTTCTGAAAACAAAACCTCTATTATAGACCATGATGTGCATGTCAGGAAAAAAAAGGGCTTGGCCTCTACATGCATGCTTGATTTGCAAGGGTTCACATTAGAAAATTCCATCTTTTTAGTTGAGTGAAATCAGCCTTAAACTTCTGGATGCCCTAAACAAAAATCTGTTGTACTCTAACATTTCTGTTACAACCACAAGATGAGGGAGAAAAATACTATGGTGAGTACTGAAGAAACCCAGAAGACAAGTGAGCTATAATGTTTGATTTCAGGCACATAAAATTATGGACTTCTGTCCTTACTGAAGCAACGCTCAGGATCAAAGTTTATTATAAAGTGTTCTATGTATCATACACCGGATTATGAGAAACATCCAAAAGAAGGCAGATCTCAGTAAAAAGAGTAACTACATCATGCTAGTGCGTAGAACTGGTTACTTGTGAGAAGTACTGTAGGAAAAGGAAATTAATTTTGTGTAGGCTATAACAAAAAATCCACAGTTCTCTGCTCAGATTTTGCTACAGCAGTGGTTCTGTCTATGCCTCCTCACAAAAATTCAACGTGTACTACATCACTTACAATCTGGCTTCCTATTAAAATGACAAGATACACTGATAGAAAAAAAATTGGTTTAATTGCTAGCATATGTTACCGGAAATTCAATTAGTTATTTTTAAGCATTAAAGCATTACCCCATCATTTATCTTAATTTTTAACTTGTAGCATCACTGCCTTCTAAATCAGTTACAGCCATAGGGGGATAATTAAGGAGCACAAAGCCACTGACAGTCGCTGGAGTAGCCACACTGGTAGCACATTTTCCACCCTTTAGACAACAGCAACACATTTTGGACTTTAGTTCACGTTATCCTTATAGCTATGAAAGATGTGACGTACTCCTGACACAACAATATGGGAAGATCCATATACCAACTGGAAGTTTGGGCAGACTTTTAAGCATCAAAGTTTCAGAAGATCAGCTTGACTGCTTCCTGTGAACCATGAATCAGGTCTTTCAGATATTATTAGAAATTAATTATATTAGAATATTATATTAGAAATCCTCTGGCACCTTCCTTCTGAACTACAAAGCTCCAAGTCTTTACACTGGCAAGCTCCAAGGCCTAACAGAAGACCTGTAGAGTGCAACAGTTGGTGCTCAAGGCCTGATCTCCAAACTACACACATTTCAGGGATTCATAGTGTTCAACTAGTTCAGTTTGAACCCCACTGAGCGCTCATTTGTGGCTGGAATACATTCGGTGCACTCCTGGAGCAGCTCTGCCAGTTTAGCTTCATCCAAAAGGGATGTATTTCATGCACTCCAACACCACTCCGCACTGTGAATCAAAACACTGTAAGCAGAGATGATGACAGCATTAACTTCACGAGTGCATCCCTGATCCAGACTAAAGCACTTAAATGCCCCAAAGCTCATGAAGCAGAATGTGTGGAACGACAAACAGAAATGAGGAGCCTGATTTTTATGCACTGCAATGCCTGAAGTTCTGTTATCTGTCTGTGCAGATTTTTTTTAAGGTTCGTACGCTCACAAAAGAAATATACTTTTGGTTAGTGTTAGATTAGCAATACTCAACCATTGCTGAGCCCTACGGCATGTTATGTCCAGCGGGCTTCACATTTTTCTAATTTAAATAACCATTGAAGCGTACCAAGAAAACGGGAGCTGAGTTCAAGCATCCGTAACTTGCAGAACTGTATTTTGCCATGATGCATCCGATATTCGACGTTCGCCTGAAAGTGGCTTCAGTTTTTAACTGTGTTTGTAATTGGTGTGAGCAAAGCCGGAAAGCGCAAGCCTTGCAGGTGCCAACAACAGAACGTGGAGGCCGAGATTATGGTTTTGTAAAGGTTGGAGGGATGCTTGAGGGCTGGAGGCATTTTCAACGTTTCAGGAGGTGATCTGAGGCAAAAAAAGGAGACAGCGATTTTTAACATCCCATCCATCCATCCATCCATCCATCCATCCATCCATCCATCCATCCGTCCATCCATCCATCCATCCGTCCGTCCGTCCATCCATCCATCCATCCATCCATCCATCCATCCATCCATCCATCCATCCATCCACCCACCCACCCACCCAAGGCAGCAGTAGTTCCTACGGCCCTTCTCCACCCCCTCCCCGTTCCGCACACGGGTGACTAACTGCTCTGCGTGCCGGGGGAGTGGACCAGTTTCGATGCCAAAAAGAAAAGACAACAAAGCCCATCCGTTAGGCGAAATCCCCCCCGAACGAGAAGCCACCTGCCCTCCTCACGGCCCTCACGGCCCTGCCCTGCCGCCGGGGGCTGACCCCCCGCACCTCCACCTGCCTGCGCTGCCCGCTGCGGAGGTGTCACTCATGCCTGCTGCCGCCTCTCCCGTAGCCGGACCTCCCCGCGGCTGCCACTCGCCGCCGCCTCTGCCCCCACACGACCCCCAGGGCCGCCGCCCGCAGCCCCGCGCCCGTTGCTCGGCAGCTGCGAGTCACCCGAACCCGCCGCGAGGGCGGGCGGTGGCGAGGCTGGGGGCGGTGCCAATGGGAGACGGAGGGGAGGGGGAAGGATCATGGATAGCGTCTATTGGTCGGAGAGGGTGTGGGCGTGGCCTGAGGCCAACTCTCTCCTCTGCTACTGGTGGGAAGAGGTGTCAGTGCGGGTTTGGGGGCGGGGCCGGGCGCCTAGCGGTGGCGGTTGAGCGCCGCGCTAGGGAGGGACCGCGGCGGGCGGGGGAGCGGAGTGAGGGGGCGGCGGTAGCGGCGGGTGAGCGCGCGCCGCCGGGTGTAGCGCGAGCAGCGGCAGCGCCGGAGCGGAGGTAAGCGAGCTGCGCGGGGCCTGGCCAGCGCCGGGAGGTCGCCCCTTGCCCTCCCACCACCCTCACCTGTCACCTCGCGGCTGCCGGGCTCCTCCTGCTGCTGCTGCGGCGGCGGCGGCGGGGCAGCCCTGCGCCTCGCCCCTTCCCTCGGTTCCGTTCCCTTCCCCTCCACCGCCGCCCAGCCGCCGCCTCCCGCCCCCCCATCCCTCCGGCGAGCCGTTTCCTTACGCTGCCTCAGCCCAGGTGCGGGGGGCCGGGGGCGCGAGGCTGTGGGCGCTGGCGGCGGTACGGCGGTGTCCGCTCGCCGCCTCTCCCGGGAGGGGGCAGAGCCCGCGGGCGAGGCCCCCTCCGTGGCCCCGGCCCCTCCTCGGCCCCGCTGGTTGTGGTGTCACCGGGGTGCCCCGGGCCGAGGGGGGGGGGTGTCGGCTGGCGGTGGGATCCCGCCCGTGTCCCTTGTCTTGCGCCAGCTCTTCCTCCCTGGTGCTTCTTCCGTCTGGCTGGAAGGGCTCCTGCCTTCTGCTCAAGAGATACTCCCGAGGTTATTAGGATCTGGGGGAGGGAGTGTTTCTCTGGGGTTTTTCTGGGTATTTATTTGTTGTTGTTTTCGCTGTGTGCGTGTTTGGGTTTTTTTAACTGGTCGCACTGTTGCCGGGCTTGTGCATTTTCTGTGCCAGTTAGGAGAAAAAGGAAGTAGCTGTTCCCAGGTAGGTAGGGGGTAATGGAGAGCATCAGAGGGGACAACACCCAGGAGAGAAGGCTGCTCCTCAGTTTGAGCCGCTAGGAAGAAGAGGGATGCCGGGATTCCCGTTGCTGGGCTATTCCTTCATTCTGCTCTCGGCTTTCATCCCTTCCATCGGTCGGTGCGCAGGGAAAACTCGGTTTCTGTCCTTGGGCTTGAGCACAGGGAAAAGGGTTTTGTTTTTTTTTTTTTTTCAAGCAGGGTTTTGTGTGTTCGCAGCAATGTCCCTTCCTGGGCAGGAGGTGCAAGGAGCCGTGTGCCTGTTTCATTCTCCTTGGTGTATGTGAGGGCTGTGCGTGCTGTTGCTGAACTACTCCAGCCTTGCTCGCAGAGATCCTCCTTCTGTCTGCATGGCGTCCTGCCTACCATTGCTGCGGCAGGTAGCTGTCTGAAACAGCAGCAGCAGCCCCAAACTGCCATAGTGAAATTCGTAATGATCGTGCAAATTCCTGCGTACTGTGTGCCTTGGGTGAGGGAGGCGATGACCTGGCTTGTCAGGATGGTAATACATAAGTCTACACTCCTATCTGGAAGAGTTCCCATTTATTGCAAATACCTATTTATTTAGCAGAGCTTTGGAGCATCTCAAGCAGGCTGTGTGGGAATATAAGACGGAGGAGGGCTAGGAAGGTCCTTTGGCATACGGATAGATGCAGACCATGAATGGCCTTCAGGTTTGGCAGTGTTGCAGGAGAGAAGTTTTGCATTGTCCTGTTAGTTTCTTTTGTTGTCCTCGTGCCTCTCTGCTGTTTTTCGGAGAGATGCTGAGCACCGCAGGCTTCCAGTATGAGGAGTGTTCGAGTTGTATATTGCCAATGTATAATGGTTTCTTGGCTAGTACAATCTAGAATTCCCACTTCATTTTACTATCTATGAGGATGCTTAACTTTTTTTTTTTTTTTTTTCCCCAGATCTCAGTGTAGGGGTGTCAAATCTAACATTTTGCAGAGGGTTTGCCTAAAATAATGTGACCTTTAAGATTTTTCTTGTGTTAGTGTGTGTGTGTGCTCTGACTTAACAGCCAAGAGATCTGCAGTTGGGGGGGGGGGGGGGGGGGGGGGGGGGGCGGAAAGCAAGCTTCTTGATAAAATATACCTGCCTGTAGTAGAAACACGAAGCGCCATTTTAATAGGTGGGTTGAGTAATAGAAGTATTGGCTTTTTCTATTGTACAGACTTAAATACTACCTCTAGTTGTGTGGGTGTTTTAAGATTTCTCTCATTTTGTTCATTTGGCAATAGGAAGGAAAATCTCCCCCTTTATACTTCTGGCAAGATGTTCTGCAAGAAGAGAGCTCTCTGCCTAAAGAAGCCTCCGCATTGAACAACTCTCAGGAGTATGGCCTTGTTTGTCAGTATTTACATAAAACTGTAGTACCTGGGGATTTAAATCAAATTTGTACCAAAATCTTTGTCGCCATGTTTTAGCACCTTAGGTTTTTCTGGCATGCAGTAAAACCGGGTGATATATTACCATGGCTGGAAGACCATAGGTCATAGGAAAGGGAGATGTCTAAAGCTGGAGCAATCAAATGCTGCAAGGATCAAGTGCTATACCATGTTTTGGAACGAGGTCTTTGTAATTAATTTCAGGCAGTGCTTAGACCAGCAGTTGGAAGCAGTTATCATCATTCAAAATACACATGTAAAAAATACGCCTGATTTTTAAGTTTAATTGAATGTTGACCATTTTAATGAATCCGAGATACAATCCGTTGTTGGTTTATGTTAAAGGTTTTTGGTTTGGTTTTTATGTTTCAGATTTGAACTTTATGGAAGTTGAAACTAGAAATTATTTTGGTTCCTTTTGTCTGACTTTAACATGGGAGTTGTAACAAACCTGTTAGTGTTGTAGCTGATCTGCTCTGGCTTACTTTTCAAAACTTGACGTGTTGACACAAAGAAATTGCAGATCCATTTTAATGTTTCTGTAGATCCTTTAGTTTAATAATGATGAAGAAAAAGTAAGCTTTGAAATTCATATGCTGTGAGGTGTTTACTATAGCTCTATATTCCCAATAAAACCCTTGAGGAATATCAATTTCATAAGCCCTTTTTTTGCTAGTGAAATAGCTCTAGGAAAATGTAAAAAAAAAAAAAAAAAAAGTATGATGACGGTGACTACAGAGGGAGCTTCTTTTTGTAAAGAGGTTTGGGCTACTCTGTTGGAAAGTGTTATTGGAGCACTGTTATAGTTAACTATCATGCCAGCGTGGTTTGACACTAGCAGTGGCTATTTCTGTTGTTGTGCGGAGCAGGACTATGTGAGTGGGAGGAGAGCTAAGGCTGCAAGTACAAGGTAGAATAAGAGAATAATTTCTGTTTGCAGAAAACACCCTGTCTCTATATATAACAAAAAGCCAGTTCAGTGCTGTTATAAAAATAGCTATTTATAATACTGACTATATATGGATGCTCTTGAAAACTGTTCACGTATAAGCATTAGCTTTCTCTCTCCCTCGAACACACAACGCTCAGCAGTGGAAATCTGGAAAGAAAAGAACAACCAGCAGTTTTCCTAGGTATTATTTATGCTCTGGATAAGATGTGAATTCTTATTTATGAGAATTTTCTTTAGCTTATATGGCTACTTTGAGCAGAGCATGGACACAGGTCATGAAACAGTAATGAGAGGAGGAAGCTACCCTGAAAATGTCTTGGCATGGAGGATAAATGAAGTCATTGTGAACTGTGTGCTCATCGTGTGAAAGGGACAAGAATGGCTTACATTTGTTGTAATTTCTATTTGAGAATTTTAAAGAATTTCAGCACTGTTCAAGAGATAAACCTAGCAACTCTAGGTTTCTATCTACATTTTTACATCAGAGCATCAGGACATGACAATGATCAGTGACTTGCTATCACTTAAGAATGTATGTATAACGAGTAATGGAGTTAATTTCCTGGTTCCAAATTCTGTATTCTACCTATAAGACTTTAGTATCTAGATGGAGATTTGTTTGTGAATGGTAGTACCAGCTTTCTGCATTAGAAGTTAAGAATTGTTTTAGTGGTCATTTTAATTTATATTATGAAATTAATACACAAGTACACCGAGGAAATGGCTATTACAGATCATCCCTCTTGCCAAGTCTGTGCAGTATCATAATATTAAATAAGGATGAAAGAAAAATATTAAACTTCTGAATGTTCACAACACTAACGTAGTCAGATTATAGAAATAAGGGGGTTTAATGTAGAAATGTTTCTTAGTCACTGTGTTAACAAAGATATTTTAGCGTAACAGAAATAATTGTGTTATCTTGATGAAATCACAATGAAAGAACAAAATAAATTTAAAAGACTCTGCATGTCTTTAAACTCTGTTGCTATAGAAATATTGCATATGGGTTTTTTTTCCCTTCTCTGAAGCAACTGTAACAATTTCATAGGAATAGGCTAGCCTTCAGAGCACTTCCATGCTTGTGTTCTTTCCTTTAGGCAAAATAACTTTCAGAAATGAATGTATGAGCTCTTAAGTTAAAGCTGTGTTATTCTTCTCTGTTCATGTGAAGATTGATACTTAAGTTACGTTTAGTTGCTGTGGAGTCAAAATGATCTATTGCTGTGTCTTAAAATGAAGAAAATGTGTATGGAATAAATAGCCACCATATATTAACTTTATCTATAATATTTATCCATGATACTGAAGCGTTTACGTCTCCAGAAGCTTTTAATTCTAGCTTTAGTGCAATTAGATCTGTTTTTCTAGCATTACTTCTGAAGAGATGTTAGTGTGTTCCAGTTTGGCTTCAAATTTGTATTCCTAATCTAAGATGGTTGAACCTTCTAGTGTTGGAATTGCCTGTTAATGTCTTGAAAATGAAGCCTTTAGTTGACATGTTTTTAGCAATGGGATAACTTAACACTGACACTTATTTTGGAAGCCTTTAGTTGACATATTTTTAGCAATAGGATAAGGTAACCCTGACACTTTTTTTGGAAAAAGAAGATAATTTTCCAGTGGATGGCATTCACGAGAAATACTTGCGTGGCAATATTTTTAAAAAAGGCGGGGGGGAAAGCCCAAACCCCAAATTTCTTCTCTTAAAAAACCCAAAATGTGAATCAGTTCTTAACAGAATCCTCATTATCCAGCCACACAGAGCTCCATTATTTTGTTGAATTGTATCACTGTGTCTGCTTCCTTCTGTAGTCATCTGTAAGAAGAGGTTCAGATGTTAACGGTAACACACAGCTTCATTCAGCTGAAGGAAAGTGAGGATGTGACTGTAAGGTTCAGTAGAATAAAATGTTTTATTCAACCATTAAGTATAAATAAAATAATAATTATTGGAGCTTGAATGTGAAACCAAAACTTTTTTCACCCCCTCCTCCACTTTTCTTCACAATTAGGTGTCAGTGTTTTAAAGTCATCATGTATTGTAGGAACTGTATGTTTTGTAGTGAATTCAGAGAAATGGTTAACACAATGTTTTATTTGTAGGGGAGAATTCTTATTTAGCTTGGTTCCTTAGAACTACATCCTGGTTGACTCATCATCTAACAACTAATTGTGGAGCCCTTGTGTTTGTGGGGAAATCCTTAGTTTTCAAACTCAGAAGTTGTTGCGATCCTCAACTGGGATTTTTTTTCGAGTTTCTGTTTTCAGGGATAACTATCTGGCATAGAATCACTCAGAGTTCTTCATAAGCACTAAGCTCAAACTAAACATACTGAAGTGAGCCAGCTACTCAGCTGTGAAGTCCCACTTACACGTGAAGTCAATAGCTACTTGAATGCCCATCAGTTCACTTTACAGTCTCATCCCTTTCTTACCTTGAGAAGGTCCTTTTGGCCTGTATGTGATTAGTTGACATTTTAACTTGTTAGAACAATCTGATTTCATGGGCACAAAGTAACTGCCAGCTAGTAACTTTCCTGGTTTTGTGCCAGCAAGTGAGGCTTTGTGTATTTATATTTCGAGCACAGAAACTGTTGAATTAAATTTTTAAGTTCACTCTTGTTGCTACATTTCCTAATCTTAAGAAGGTCATACTTGGTGGGTTTTTTTTTGTGTGTGTAATTCACATCTCGCAAGCTCCCTGCGTTTGCCAACGTGTGCATTGGCGCCGTGCTGATGTTGGGATAGCAGCAGGTCCAGCATGCCCTGAGTGTTAGATTCATGATGCTTGGTGGTGTGCAGTGCTCTTTTTTTCATCCGGACAACATTTGTAGATGATGGCGAAGAGGAAACTGTGTTCTGATGGGTGTCCTGTAGTGGGTAAGCATCAAAAGCTAGCTAGAAGGGTTTGCGTATTACTGTATGCTGGGGCTTAGAACAAATTTCATTATGTCTGGTAAGAGTATCGTGCTAATTGCTGGTTCATCAGAGCAGTTTTCCATGAATAAATGTAATGTAGCTTGGTTGTTCTGCATCTTCCAAGATAGTGGTTTTTTTGTTATAGATTGCATTTCGGGCTGTTGTCTGAAATAGTAATAGGAAAACAGAGGTGGATGGAAGGTGGGGATATGCGATTGTCAGTTCTGTCTAAAGCTCTCCTCAGAGCTATTATGCTTGTTCTGTATTCCTGTTAACCTGCTGGGTTCAGTAAAAACTTTACAGTAGCTGAAAACAAATTGCAGGAAAAGTTTCCTCTTCTGTTTTTTATTTTGAGCAGTTAGCAGCATTTTGTTTAATCTCTGGAGTCACTTAAGCCCTCTCTACAAATATTTGTGCACATGTAATAAATTAAACATATGTTCAACTTCAGTTGTATTGCTTATTGAGAAGTGTATGTAGGATTTGGGCCCATCTGACTTTAGTTTTTATGTGACCCCCTTCAGAGGTGAAGAAATCTTAACACTGTCAAAACATACAGCACCTCATATACCCTATGAAACTGGTTTGAATCTCGCGTCTAAACTGATATTCAAATTCTTGTTGTTCAGCATAGTTGGTAGACATACTGGCAGCTCATAACTGGGCATAGATATTATGTACATTTTGAGATCAAAGAAAGTTTAATTTGCATATGGGTTGCTTATGTATAGAACTATTCATCCAAAAGCTAAAGCTGTTTATTAGTCAAAGAGTAGGCAATTGGCACAACAGTGATAGTAGATGTTAATAATTTTCAGTTGTGAACCTCACCACATAGACTTTTTAAAAATGAAATGCTTTTTCATTGCAAGATGGGTGTTCACTGAAGTGAGGCTGAATCTTTTAATATATACTGAATAATCCCTCCCCAACATTCTGTTGCTGTTTGTAATAGGATTGCTTAGGGTGTTTTGAAGAAATAATTGACATGAGGAATGGAAGAGGGACCTCAGGAGGTTGTCTAGTTAGGCCTTCTGCTCAAAAGTAGTATTTTCCCAAAAATGTGTTTATTCCTAAAATGTCACTAGGAACAAGTTGTGTAAAATTAAATTGTTCTTCTCTTTCCAGGGCACTTTGCCCCACCTCCCCTTTCCTCCCTGTGCTCAACTCATTTTAATGACACTGCTGCATTATCTTCTTTTGAGCACTTGAAAAGAGAATTCCAGCTAAAAGGAAGCAAAGGTCTTTGGTGCAAGCAGGTTTTGTGTTTGTGTTCTTTTTTTTTTTTCCTTTCTGCTTTTGATTCTGTCTCCTCCCTTTTTTTGGTTTTATTCTTAATCTGCCACATCCACAATGTTGCCATCTGGTTGTTTGCTTAACCTCTGCAAAAATGCTTACAGTCTTTCTTGCCTTCCTTGTCAGACAGGGATGGAGCTGCAGTGTCCCCCAATCCACCACTCCAGACATACATATGAGTATGCTGTTATCTACCTATATCTATAACCTATAAAATACCCCAAAGAAACCCCCAAAATCCCTCACCTTAACTCATGCTTGTATGAAAACACCTACAACGACTCTGTGCTCGCCTCAGAAGTTTCATGCTTTAAAAACTTGAGTCTACCTTCTGGACCTCTTCACACTTTCCTGATCCATCTGTTCCTCTAGCACAGCTTCTTCTCCATCCCTTCGCACAATCTTAAGCTGTTGAAACGCAAGACGCCTTTGCAGATCCTTTAATTGGTAGTAGTCTTTATTTTTACCTCTTTACGTCTTTTTCTATTTCTTTAAAAAAAAACAAAAAAACAACCCAAACCACCACCCCAGACTCATGTGTGTTCTCTCTCCTTTTTTGTTGGCGTTATTATTACAAAGGATGTTTTAAATTACACGCCGTTATAATGTTTTTACACAACCATTATTTTTCTACTTAACTGTGAAATCTTGTTTGGGTACAGCTTGTGTTTGAAGGCAGTTATTTATGGAGCGCTGTAGCTGTACTTTGTGAGGTGCAGTAAGTAATGTGTTGATCCGGTAAGTCTATAGGGTGGAGCTACTACTCAACGCGGGATGGCCTATTATAAAACAGAAAACCTTGAAGCGAGGAGTGGCTAGTGCTGATGAAATGCCGTGTGGAACAGGTGGGACTTGAGAGTTTTATTTTAGTTGGAGGGAAGGTTGCTTATGCAATTGTTCCATCTGCCCATCCATCTGTCCATTACCCTGTCCTCCCACCCTGAGGGTAACTTCTGAACCACTTGCTCAATTTCTGGTCAGATTTGGCAGAGGAGCGGTGTTGTCCAGCTCTGTTGCAGACATACAGGTCTTAACAGAACCAAGCAGGTGGTTAGAGAGGAGAATGGGCTAGAATCTCGAGTCAGGTGCTAGTAACACATGACCGTGGCATTTGCTGCCTTTAGCCAAGCTGGTGCGCAAAGTAAAGGTACCATGGAAAGTGGGAGAGAGACGAAGCTGATGTGATGGGTTATTGCATCGTGCGTAACGAGGGGGAGATCACAGGGGCAAGAGTCTGGGGATTTATTCAAGGAGGGAAGTAAGAGTGCTATCACGGGTGGACGTGGGACCGAATGTTATCGTGGGAGACCTGTTTGACGTTGCCTGAGGTAGGTTATGTGGAAATGTAAAGAATTTCTCACTTTAAAGGAAATTTGGGGGAGAGCTGTTCAGTTAAAACCTATCTTAAAGAGCATGGAACAGGAGAGGATTGTAGGTGGAATACAAAACACGTCATCTGATGTACGTGGGTAAGAGGTTGTACATATCCTGCAGAATCGGTGACAGAAATGTGAACTTGATGCAGGAAGAAGAGTGGCGGCCAACCAGGAGGAACTTCAAACATAGAACCTCATATATAGAACAGAGGGGGATTAGAGAGAAAAGAGGTGCTGTAGCACAGCAAAACAAATAAAATTCACTGAAATGTTTCTTGAAAAACATGGCGGGCTGAAATGCTGTGTTCGGTTCAGGTTTTTAACAATTCTGCAACTGCAACACGACAAATGGGTTACTTCACTGCCTTTCAAAACTGTACTGGTGCTATAAACAAAACCAGATTTCGGTATGAAGGTGACAGTGTGGGATGCTCACGGTAATAGTAACAAAACAGTATTTTCAGAAGGTGAACCTCGACTCTGCTTTCCTGAACCAAATAAATAGCTGTTCCTGTCATTTGGAGAGCATTGAATCTGTTTCAGTAAATTCTATACATATTGACAGTTGCCTAAAGCTCTGTGAGTGAACAGCGTGTTTGGAAAAAAAAGTTACGGCCTTACTTCTGCTAGCCTAGATGTTTCTCAGTTGCTTCTGCTGACTCCCACTGTGATGTAAGTCACAGGAAAAAAATCCATGCCTATTTGTAATGAATTTATTTGAAACTTGAGATTGTTTTAACTCTAAGTTTGGAGACTAGGAGATGTTTTCTGGGTTTTTTTGTGGGTGTGTTTTTCTGGGGGCAGGGCGGGGGGGAGCACGTCAATCAAATTTGTTTAGACAAGTCACAATAGAACACAGTGACAAAAATTGTGTTGCAAATAATACGTATGGATGAGGGGAGTTATGAAGGTCCTTAGATAAAGGTCAAAGTCTGCTCAGCTTGGATCATACAAAGTACTGAACGGTTCTGGGAGACCAGGCGGCCTGTCCTGTATTTTTCCACACCAGTAAAATGGGTGACCTTTTATGTGACTGCCCCAGTTATATTCACTTAAAATAACATTGGAGCTGTTGCTGCCTATTTCACTGGAAACAGAATGGCAGATCAAGCTTGTTATGTTGCTCTTCTTCAAAGAAATTAGCAAAGAAATAGTTTTAAAAAATAACTGTCCTTTTAAATAATGAAGTTACTTAAAGCTTCAGTGCTAGTGAAAAAAAGATTGTTCAGTTACAGAAAATACGAATAAACAGTTTTACTCCATTAAACTTACTTTCCCACTCTAAAGTCAATGGCTTTTTAAAAAATACTAGTTTTTTAATTACATTTTTCTTAGTATCTCAGATTTTTAAAGAATTTATTAACGAAGGTTGTAACCTTCACTTTGTGACTGTCTAACGATTTTATGGTATTTTCTCATACTGCTTAGGGCTTAAAATAACTTCTTGCTCACTTTCTGATTTTGATCATTAGTTTTATTTCTGACCTCTTATGCTGGGCTGTGTGATGGAGAAAAGGGTCTGGCACAAGGCTGTGGTGAGCGGTCACGCTCGTGGGTACAGCTCCTACTAGCCTTGAGCTTTCCTGCTGGGGGTGAAATGCTGCCTGGGCAAGCTGGGTAGCCCAACTGTGATGTTGCTCAGGCCTTGTGCTGCGCTGCTGATGTTTGAGGAGATATGTCATGCTAAAGTTATAAACTGGGGTGCTGCGGATCCAGTTCAAAGTGTGGGATTTGACAGCTCTGTAGGTGACATATATTTGTGTGATGTTAATTTAGGGGCTTTTTCTTATAATTTCACGACTTGTTCATATCTCTTGAGATGAAAATCCAGTCCACCTGTGAAGCTGAAATAATTAGGTTTTATTTCAAGTGCAATGATAGATGAAGATTGAAATGGACCTCTAGAATCAATTACATTTGTGAGATGGATGGTGAACTTTCCCTAACTTCTTTTTCCTTGTTTCACAGACTTCACCATTTTATTGAGGAACTGTGGAACAGATTAAAAGAAATTGTAGGCTTTCATATTCGTTACATAATGGCATACTGTGGTGGTGAAGTTTCTCTGCCAAAACCCAGAAATAAATTTGAACATGAAGGGAGTTTCTTAATGTCTGCCAGTGTCCGGTGGTTATATAGAACAGATTTGCATTGTGATACCACAGCAGAGGTGGCGTTATAGTATGCTTTTAACTTACAGTTTATATCTAGAAGCAAAATATCAAAACCTGAGATTGTTTTTAAAATTACTAACTCTTGCATGAAAAAAGCTTTAATCTAGTTGCATTTTGCAAGCAAAAACTCAAGTACGCTACTGTGTGTGCTCATGTTTAGGTTCTGGAGGGCTAGTGGTGGAAGAGCAAATGATGCTGGGCGCATAGACAATTTCCTGTGAAGCTTGTTCTAAGATTGACTCAGTACGAAAATGTGCAAAATATATTCTTAATGCTCTACAGTTTTATTGTAAATCAAACTGTTAAATTCTTTGTTAATCAGATTTTAAATTACCAAAGCCTTATTTCATATGGTACTAAATCTAGCTGGGCTAGAAATGTAGCTGTTAGGGATGTCTTGCTGCTGTTTTTAGTATTGCTGCATGCCAACAATTCTCATATGTACAGCTTCTCTGGTCAGTTATGGTCCTGTATGTGGCACTGCCAATAGTGATGTGTCGATGTTGGAAAAATACTGGATTTTTTTTTTTTTAGTACAAAGGCACCTTTTGTGCCTTTCTTATTTAAGAAACAGAGAACATACCATACTAATAGATTATTTGCTTATTTTCCCCTGTTTTTTTTAAGAGAACTCAGAGTGCTTCTACAAACTCCACAAATTACATTGAATTTTTTGTCCTTCAAATATGCCTTCAAAATACATGAACTGAAGAGAAATTACTGTAAAGTTATGTGGAATAGTGCAATATGAAGAGAAGTGTTTTGAAATAATTTTCAAGCAAGTCTTCTGCTGGAATATGTGCACATCTTATTAGTTTTTTCTTCCTCCTAACTTCTTCAGTTTTATAAGTCTTCTTTTTCTCTGAAGACAAGTGGCCATTCTCTTTTGAACATTGTTCCTTACCAGCACAGAATAAAGTAATGTATGTTGTGCCTTGTCAGTTTTATAGTTGTTACAACTTCTTAAGATGCTTTCTAATAATTCCACCTGAGGAACGTAATACTGCCATTTAATTAATAGCAAACCCAAATCACTGGAGGAGAAACGTAGCTCAAACTGCTCAACCCTTGCTTTCAACTTATTTTAGATTAGTTGCACTGCAGTACCTATGAAGATATGAGAAATGTAATCCTCTTGAAGGAGAAATATACAAAATGAGTTTCCAAATTGATTTCAAGTTCAGATGTCAGTACAGGTCTGAGAAAATACCATGCTTCCGTCAGTGCTAGCTATATATGGTACAGCTCTGATTGGAGCGGAATATAAGTCAAGGTAGCAACTGAACTAAATTCCAGATGAGTAGGAATTCTAATGTGCGGCTACTTACGTTACTCTGCTTCTAAAATACTGTGCACATGGCATACCTGAATTAAAATCTAAACGCTGTTAAACGTGCTTATCACTGTTACCTTTCAGGACAGAAGGAATAGGTGAAAATAGGACTTGGTCCTTGGGGAGGGTGAAAGAGATTAGTTAAATTGCCAGTTGATTAATAATTACTTATCTGCATTTATTTTTATGTTGAAAGCTATGTCACTGCTATCAGCACTTTTGAAAGTCAGTTTTTGCAAACAAGTAGTCTGAGTTTTTTGTTTAAAATTCTACTAAAATTAAGGTACATCAAGCAAGCATAGTACATGTGTTTTTAAATTTTCCTCCTGCCTTCAAGGAGTTTAGGTAATAAAGCATTGTGTGCCATAGTATAAATAACTAGTGAGTTGTTCAAAGATGTCGAGTGGACTAAAAAAGTATTAAATTTGGAAAAAATGGAAAAACAGAAATGGTTTAGCAAAGTCCATGCTGTATAAGGAGTTGTGCTGAGCATGACCTGAAACAATACTTTGAGTTCCACAAACTGGCCTTTTTAATTGCCTTGTTTTGCATGTCATGTTTGAAGAGGTTTGTGAAAGAAGTTGGATGAATGGAAATTGGAGCAAAGTTTGAAAAAACAAAAATCTTTAGCATGCTTAAACTCTTTGGTAGAAACTGTGAACGTCACGGGCTGTATCTGAACTTGCTATGTGGTTTTCACCTTTGTTGCTTTGTTCAGGGTGTTGCCTTTGTTCTTTCATGCACCACTATTTGCGTGCTGTTGTTCATACAGTTAGTTGTAAGGTAGAAAAGTGGTCAGTGTTCTCTTTTACACTTACTTGTGATGATTGCTTTCGTTAAAGCATATAATCATCAAGTAGCCCTTGTGCAAAACAGTAAACTATTTCCTCCTGTCGAGTTGCATGGTAATACTATAAGCTATCCCTGTATTGTATTTCTTGCAGTTGCAGCACAACTTAATTGAATCAGAGATGGAGGATGTAAACAGCAAAAGTTTTAATTTATTCTACTTAAGAAACCTGAAGGTAGAGTTTCAGTGATGGTGGATATACTGAGAAGGCATTTTAGGTAGATTTTGCAGCTTTGTCAGTGACATGAGGTAGGGTGTTCTGAGCAGATCCCAGAGAGTCACTGCTCGTATCTCCTTACGTAAGAAGTTATTTGGAATTTTTACATTTTGGATTGCAGGGATTGTAGAGTTCTTGGCTCAGCGTTTGAGATTACTAAATAGGAACCAAAGCCAAAAGACTCCTTAGGTTGTAGGCTGCTTTCAAGTGAGAATACTGAAGTATGCCGAGCTTTTTTATTCAGCAGTAATTGTCATTTCTCCGTAGAAGTTCCAGTAATAGGTCCTTCACTGTTTTGTCCATTTGTATTAGAGAGATGAAAGGTTAGGATGGTACTTGAGGCTTTTGCTTGTGATTAGTCTATGTTTTAAGTAGTCTTGTATTTTTTTGTTCTCTGTCACAGTTTCATGGAATCTTGTAGGCTATAATTTCTTTTTGGGAAATACTGCTCAAACTGGGAATGGCTAATTGCTTAGTGATGCATTTTAATGAAGACTACCATTTTATGGTATGATTTCATTTGAAGAAATTTGCTTGTTTCTAGGACCTTGGTGTGTCTTCCAATAAACCTCTAGAAGGTATTATGATGATCAGTGATAGCAATGGTCCTTTTTTGTCTCATGGTTCTGGTTTAGGATGGCTGCCGGGGAGGCATATGTTGAATAGGGTAAGTTTAGAAAGTGGATGGGGATTGTTTTATCTATTATCAAAGTGAGAATGAAGGTGTTCCTTCCCACATTTCTCTGGTTTTGTTAACTATGGCATTTTATGAGCTTTTGAGTAGCTTAACCATTGACTTGCAGAAGTTAAGGCTGTATGATGAACTATCAGTTTGTGAATGGCACTCCTATTTCTACAGAATAAGCAGATCTTGTATGACCTAGTTATTTTTTTTCCTGGTAAGACTTTGTCCTTGATATTGTAATGTATATTGAATGTTAACCACAGAACTTTGAGTTCTTTTCACATATAAGTGTATTTGCAGTGGGTATTTAATAAGTAAATGTAGCGAACATTAGGAGTTGAATCTTACGGCTCCCTAAATTTTGGGTGCAGAGAGAGATTGAGATTTATTACCTAACATCTTCTGGACAGGTAAAGCTTTTCTTCTGTGACTGTGTTGTTTAGTAACATAGCTGCTTAACATGATTTGCTCTGAGAGGCACGGTGTTAGTTTTGGGCTTTTGTAAGCACCTCCTCTGAGCTGTCCCTTATATATTGCATTCAAGTGGAGGAAAAAAATGTCAGTTATTATGGGATGTTCAATTGCATAATGCATTTTTTTGGTCATGCGCTTAACAGTTTTGTTCTTTTTAGGACACAAACCCCCACTATGATCTAGATAATATTTTTCCTCTTAAAGACTAAAGGCCTGGTAGTGATTAAGTCATATTTACATAAACTTTACATTTCTAGCTTTGCAGTTCAGTTGTACTCTTGTATATGAGAAAATAAAATGAAGTTAGAGTATCTTTTCTTTATAAAATATGCAGGTAGTGTATATTTGGGTTTAAGCGGTAATTAATGAATGAAGTGATAGAACATGGAAGTACCAAGAGGGGGAAGCATTGAGAGATTAGGGGTGAGGGTGTTTTGCTGTAGTGCAGCTATAAACACACTTTACAAATACTGTAATTCAAGAAGAGCGGGCTAGTTTGCTTTTCCAACAGTGGGAGATAATGTCTTTAGTGAGACCTGCTCTTAATGCTCTGTTTTGCAGACAGCTTCACCTCTGTAGTTCTTGAACTGTCCAGTATGGGTTATTCTGTTTGGTAGGCTTCTGCAGTACTGAAGGGATGTGTTTTGGAATTTCTGCAAATGTTGCAGTAAATTAGGGAGAAAAAGAAAAAAACCTCTTGGTTGGGAGAAAATCCTGGTGAAATATGAAGCTCAACATTTCTGTGTTTATTCTGGCAATAAAATTTAAAAAATGCATGCTTAGGTGCCAGTTGTGTGCTGTGCCATTTTCACTAGGGCAAAAAATACATGTGTAAACTGCACTCAATCAATTTCTGTTTCTCTGAAGTTTTCTGTAACTCTGAAGTGCAGCCTACCTTTTTTTTTTTAAGCTCCTAAGTAGAATCGCATTGAGTTTTGTAATACCCAGTCACAAATTAGGTGGTTACATTCTTACAGAAAGTCCACTTGTATGATACAGAAATGCTGCATGTATAGTTTATAAATGCAGGATGATCATCTTAAGGAAGAAGTCTTTCGTATGGTATGTGAGTTTTGAACCTTTTTGGGTTTGTCTTATATTGCTCACTTTTCTTCCTCAATTATGATTTTGAAGCTCTTCAATTGTAATATTAACAAAGTGTCCTTTGAAAATTATGGTGAACTGTCAATTGAATTAAAAAAGGACTGAAACTAGTTAATTGTCTTTTATTCCTGCTGGGTTTTTTTGGCAGGTTCCTTTAGCTATTTACAATACACAGTCAAATTTTTAAGAATAAAAAAACTCTAGCCTTACTATTTTTGTTTAAAGATGTGGCTATGATAGCTTATCCATAATGCTGACAGTAATAAAATGAAATACTGAGCTAGAACTATTCCCCAAAGTCTTACTTGCTGTCAGATATCCCAGAAAACAGAGTGATGCAATGTGTTGTAATAGTAAATGATGCTTTGTGCATAGGAAGCCTATCCCAAATTAGCTGGAAAGGCTGATGCTCATTTTCTTCTTTCAGATAAGACAATGCATTGACCAGGTATTTTGAAAGAAGGGAACATGGAAGAATTCATTTACTTCTAGAATACTGATAGGTATATGTAAAATGGACACTGCTTACTAGGCTCTGCTAGTGGGTATTAGGTGTAGAGAATTCTACTTTATTAGTGGTCATCTACAGGTGGAAGCCCTACTGTTACTCTGTTGCACTTCCCTATGGCTACCAACTTAATACATGGTGGTATTAATGAGATTACTATCAGCAGCCTTTAATATTTTTAATCCTGATTTTTATCAAGGGCCATCTCATAACTGGCACTCATAACCTTATGGACTCTTATTTCTTATTACTTGCCCAAGAATAAAAATTCCCTGTTACTGAACAGATTGCTTTACAGCATAAGGTCATGTATCAGTGTTTTCAATATTAGTTCTTTTCCAATGTTTTTCTACAAGCGGGTCTGTATAATACTTGTTCATTCTGTGTATTTGTTGCAGATACAAAATGTAGTAAAGAAAATGGGTGTTGTTTAAGGACAGCTCTTTCTATAAGGCATAGATCGTTTATTTGGTGGTGAGTATAGGATTCTGTTGTTAATGTCACATGTTTGTGTGCTAATCACTGGACATACACTGAAGAAGATCAGAAAATATTGAATGGTAACTCCAAATTGTTCTGTGTTTTTGTATCAGTTAAACAGAGTTGCTTTTAAACCAGGAAGAATAAGTGTCTCTTCCTTTTCAGGAAGACTTTAATATGTTTTGCTTACAATTTCTAAATATAAAACACTGTATTTCTAAAAACAGAAATTAAAGTAATTTAATTACAACTCTTAATGAGTGGAGAGATTAATTAATTGAGTAATCTTAATGGCTCGATGTACTGAAAACACACCCTATTCAATTTCCTTCCTAAACTGATAAAAGAAATGGAGAGGCAGAGAAGAAGTAATAAGACTGCTGTTACCTATTAACTTGATGTTAGTGGTCAGGGCTCCTTACTTAAATGGGATATTACACTTAATAGCTCTTATCAGATCAGTGTATTTCAAAAGACAGAGGTCAAAAGGTAGTTATTGTTGTTTGACATTATAAATCTGCGAAAACCAAAGGAGTAAAATTAAATCTTTGAAGGCATGAGCAGGTAAGGGGTGTTCTGTTTTGGTTAGTAAGCTTAAATGTGAATTTCACAATATTGAAATCTGTCGAGTTTTGGAACAATTGAGAGGAAGATACGTAATACTTCTAGACTTGAAACACATGGCTGCTCAAGTGTGCACCAAGTGTGCCATTTCCCCTGATCAGCTCCCTTTTTGGAGTAAAAGTTCTCATTCATTGGTATAGCTGAGTTGGTACACTTAACAGCACTGCCTGAGAAAGTGAGAACAGTCACTCCTGACTAGATGCAGTCATAAGAACACACTGTGGCTCACATAAACTGTGGCTATGATTATAACTTAATAACTTCTGAAATTTCTAGGTTCCTGTGTTCTTTCAGACAGATACCACTTAGCACTATTTTCAGTGTTCAGTGAAAGCAGGCTGAAGACATGGCAGAGCTGACGTGCTTTAATTCCTCTGTGCTTCGTGTGAGCTATTGTACATGAAAAAATCCTATAGCCCTTCGTTAGTCTCTCGGATTCTAACCCATTTTGTTGACAATTGGGTGTAGCCCGTTTAGGTTCTTCAAACAAAAGCTGTATGCTTTGTGGCCTTTTAATAACGGAACATTTTTAGAAAAACTATTTTGAGCATATGGCTGAATTATTACCCAGTCTTTTTGGATTAACTGTTGTGACTCTTGGTTAGCTAAGGCATTTTGGTTTAGGTTCTTTTTCTAGCTTATTCTATACTTTAGAGCTATATTCTTTTATCACAAGGTAAGGCTAATAGGTTTTAAGTCCTGGACTAACTACTGTAATCAACTACCTTGGTCTGCTACAAACCAGTTTATAAAAACTCCATCTGGTAGTTTGTGTGTAAGGATAACAACATCAAGCTTGAGTTAAACTAGTCTTTACTTGTTAATACATATTTGGTAAAATATTCTTATATTAAATTACTCTTCTTGTTACAGCTGTCTTACTGTCAAGATGGCATCAAATGATTTCCTTTTTAGCTTTTCCATTGTGTTGTTAAATAGGTATTGCTTTGTCAAAGGGCACAAAGCTGTGCTGAAATCTAGATCTAACTAAGAGATTATCTGATTTGAACACAATGAGGACATTAGGATGGTTGGGGGTTCTGTATGGGGCAGAGTCTTTGGGAGAATATTCAGGGCTGTCTTTACATGCTTGTAGCATTCTTACGCTATACTCTGTATTCCATTCTGTCTGTTGTTAGAAACCAGATGCTGGATTTGGTAGACCTGTGGTCAAAGAAATGTAACTATTTTAATGATCTTGAAAGTGGATCTTAGTAAAGATCCATTTTTTTAGGCAGATGACAAAACTTCATACAGACTCATGCTATGTCATCAGTTCCACAAGTCTTTGAAATACCTGTGGTCTACAGGTCTTAATGTTAATGATTTCCTTTTGGTTTAAAAAAGTAAACTCTAGGAGCATCTAAAGATATCAGACCTTCACCCCATCTTTTCAAGGCACAGATCCTATGCTTATGAAAATGTATAACGCTTCTTTGCTTTTGTGGGAATGAAAATGCATAGTCTGGTCCCATTCAGTAAATTATCTCTGAAACCTTTTCTCCCCTTCGCTGGTCTCAGTAGGCAGCATATGAAAAAGACTAAAATCCTAAGGAGAACCTGAGACGGTGATGCTTTTTAACATGTTAGATTCACAGTTTGATCAATACCCTACTTTGTAGCATTATATCATAGTATTCTCTGAGTTATACTCCAGTGTTCTGTCATGGCTTTTTAAACTTGACAGTTTTCTCTTTATAATACAAAGAGAATTTAAGCAGCTAATAAGTCATTTGCTACACAAATAAAATCACAAAGAGGGGATAATCCACTAGTGAGTCAAACACTGGTAACCTAGAACGTCTTAGAGTCATTTTGGGCTGTGTGCAGCATCTTCAAGGGAAAGTAAAGTTCTTCTTTTATCTATCTCTTATTTTATGGTCCCAAAGCAAGATGGCACAGCTCCTTTTGCTTCTTCCAGTATAGGAAGTTAGCCCAGTGAAATTATTCCATTCCTGGAGCCTCTGATAGGAATTGTAAGTGAATAATTTTAGTTTTATTAGCATTTGGTGATGGATTGTTGAAACTGTTTCAAAAGCAGAAGTTGCAGTTGCTGTTGCGTCCCTGAAATTCACAAGCATTTGTGAATTTGTTTGCCAAAGTAACTGTTTTTGTTGTGGTATGCACAGCAGTATCAACTGCCCTCTACTACACAACATTGTATGTTTATATAATGTATAAGATACGGGAAATAAGGAAGCAAAGCTGCTTTATTTTTTTAATAGAAAGCTATAAAGACATCATCTGAAAATTCAGGAGCCAACTCACTTTGCACTGAAAGACAGAACAGGCAATTCACCTTTGGCAGAATAGGCATCTGAGCCAAGATGAGCAATACAAGTTTAAGAACTGTCTTAATTTAGGCATATCCAAAGGGACTGTGGGTAACATCATGTTTAGAAAACTGCTAGCTGCCTTAAAGAGTTGGCAGGAGCAAAGGATTATCTCAGGGCTAAGCAGGATTATGGCAAAATAAAATGTAGGAGTTAACTATGGACCAGGACACTATAGAAAAAGAAAGGGATAACATGAAGTTTTGCACTGCTGTTGAATTTGGGAAGTGCCTTTCTGCTGTCATGTAATACCCTCAGACACATCATGCAACATAGTTTGAGGTAACTCCAGGAGTGTCAAAGAATCACAGGGTAGTTGAGGCTGGAAGGCACCTCTGGAAATCCACCCCCAAGGACCATGTCCCTTCAGGTTTTGAGTATCTCCCATGTGGAAACTCTGCAGCCTCCGAGCAGCCTGCTCCAGTGTTCAGCCCTCCTCACTGTTACGGTGGTTTTTTATGCTCAGGCAGAACATCTTTGTGTCAGTCCATGCCCCTTGCTGCTTATCCTTTCAGGGACACCTCCAAGAAGAACCTGGCTTTGTCTTTACACTTTCCCATCAGGCACTGAAACACTGTTAAGAAACCATCACCTCTGGTCACCTGTCTGAAGTCCTTGGTAACCTAGTGTAAGGTATGGAGAGTAGCAGTGCCTCCTGGCTCATAAATCCACCCTGAGGAATCCAGCATTCCTGGAGTTCTGTTGCACTACTGGCTGCTGTAGTTGCAATTCATACTGCCTCTTAGGTTTTTAGTTCAAAACTTTTGTTTTGATTCTTATAACACTTTTCTTTAATAATAAATAAATAAATAAATAAAATCTCATAATTGTTTTTATGGCTGTCTGCTAAGAAGAGGTATTTTCCTAAGTGAAAGTTCAAGATTAATTTAATCCTATTTATAAAAATAGCATATGAATGAATACTTCACAAAATCCCGTAACTCTCTCCAAATGGCTTTGAAAAGTTACCTGAATCTGTATGCTGCCAAACTGGTTGCTATAATTCATTTGGTTTTCAGATTTAAAGGAGGAAAAGTTTCTGTTCTCCAACTTCTGAGATGAACTCTGCTGGTTTTGCTTCTATTCTGAAAGTGCTTTGAATGACTGAGGAGAAATGTCTGAGCATTTTCTTTTTCTCCCCCTCTCAGCCTTCAGTGAGGTTCATAGATGTTGCTTATGCAGTTATAAACAACGTTGCTCAGCAGCTTGTAATCTGATCACAACACACTACAATATCCTTTGCAGTTCTCAGGGATACCTGTTCAACCTGCGGCTGGTTAATTATCTCTGGTGAAGTTCTCTAATTCATTCGTAAATTCTGCTTCCTTTCTATTTCTGTGGATTAAGCTTCTGAATTAACAAAATGACAAGATGAACATCACAATATTATTGATATGTTCATGATGATGAGAGGCAAAAGGTTATTCCATGGCAGCATGCTCTTCATCCTGATTTTTCATCTCAGACGTGTGAGTTGCTAAAGATTCTAGCCATGAGCAAGCAATGCTATTTTTGGTGAGATTGCCATGGTAATCAGGTAGATTGTGGAGCGCAGTGAAGAAATACCTTTTGTCAATTTATGAGTTTAGGAGAAGAGGGGAATTTGGGAACTGTCATTAAGTGGAAGCTGTCAGGCTTTTTCATGCCTTGCCAGTACCATAATACTGTTGTTAAAACCCTAAGGGGCAGAGCACAGTAGCCCTGGTGTTATCCTACCAGTGTGAAATTGGCTAACTAATGCTTGCTAGCTTTTGAGTTTATGGAGTATCCTTAGTTTGCAGGGGCTGGTGGTGCATCTCAGAGGAACTAGGTACCTCAGTAGCCATCTGCAAGTGTCTTGTCTTTTACCACGGGACTTTCCAGCGTTGCTGGAATCGTGAGGTTTCTAAGTCTTTTTTTACCAGTTGACCTTCTCAGCTGTTTCTACTGTACCTCCGAAATGCACACAAACCAAGTAGCGTGAATGTAACGTGAGAAAAATTCCTCATACTCAGCTGAACTTTAAAAAATTATCTCCTCCTATTGCTACAGTCCAAGAACTTTCATGTTGTTACTGAAATTTGCTTGTTACTACTGAGTCTAACTTCCAAGGCATTATATTTGTCTCTACAAGCCACGGTGTATTTGCAGTGATCACTGTTACTGTGGGATAGTATAGACAAAAACAATGCTCGGTTTGTTAGTTGTTGCCATTGGTACGGAAGGAAGCAACTCCTGGTATTCTGATTGCAGCGTTGCATTATGAATCTGTTTAGATGTCCGTTTATTCTTGCAGTGTTCTGCTGTGTAAAAAGTAGGAGTTAAAGATGTATGGAACGGGATCATATGGAAGGGGATTTAATACAGGAAGTGTTTAATATACATAGAAGCAATTAATTGAGCTTAAGTGAGGCTGTTGCTGGAGTTGCTGTGGGGGATTCAATTTTTGTGAAACACACAGTACACAGCAGTGTTTGTATTAAATGTTGTCTATCCAGAGCAACAATGGATTTTGTAATACAAGCTCAGCACCTGTGCTAGAGACAAAAGCCTTTTAATAGAGGATTGGTTTTTTATAATGAATGATATTCAGGTTAATGGGATCTTAGTGTCATCTCTCATAAGTTCATGGTTTGGCCTGTAAAATTAATATGTACAATAGTGAAATCAGTGGGTGATTGACTATTCAAATATACTGGGGTATAAGGGTGAATATCATGCCAGAAAGGAACAATTTGTAGTTATTTTGAAGAAGATAAGTGATTATTTGGATCTGTAATTTTTTTTTTCTTCCAGGGTAAAGCTGTGTAGAGAAAAATATGAATGCTGAAGGATCTTGTATAAAAACTGCTACCAGGATGGAATGCAGGCTTAGTGCCTTTCTCCTTGTGTGCTCTGATGCAAACTGATTTGCCTACTGAATTGTGGGGGCCCAAGGAGAGAGGAACTGAGAGAGATAGTACTGCAGTACTGTTTGAGACACAAATGAAACTCGGGATTTTTCTGAAATTTGGGGTTGTGGAAAACAGTATTGCCAGTAACTAACTGGTGTATGTGATCAAATGTATTTTGCTTTTTCTCCAAAACTTCCATTTCTGGTTTCAGTTTAACTAAGCTGCTAAACAGGTTCTGTGATCTATATTTAAGCAATATTTAACTGGTGAGGACGCTGGTCCCAAATACCATTCCTTAGTTGTTTCTTTAAAATTTCCCTCTTCACAGGAACACAGAGGTAGTTCCAAAATCAAATCTGATAACTTTCAGTTTCATGATTACAAGTAGAAGTTCTAAATTTTATTAGGAAAACATGTTGTCACAAGCATTTTTTGTAACTCGTTCATGTACTGTAGTGATAGCATTGTGTGGTTCCTACTGACCATGTGAATATAGTGGGTGATGCTAAGCCTTAAGGGAAATAAGTGTTGTGAATGAACATTGAATCATATTTTCTTGGCAGTTGGGAAAATCCAGTTATCAGTATTAATATGCAGTGCTAATGCAAGAAGCAGAATGTGTTAATGCTTTTCATGGTAGTGAAATGACGACATGGCATCGTGCAGAAATGAGTTTTGAAGGCTCTGGTGAGAGTACAGTGAGTCTCCATGTAGTACCAAACAAACAAAACTCTGCAGCTTGAAAAACACTTTATTTTTAATGTGAGGTTTGTTTTTTTTCTGTCACAACAATAATGTAAAACATTTTAGAGAGCCCAAATAATAAGCAGCAGTAATAAAAATGGATATAAAAGGCTAGAATTTATGGGATTTTATCCCAGTTACTATTCTAGAAAAAGCCAGTTTTAATAGTAAAACTTCTGCTCCCTTCAGGTAATCCTGAAAATGTCCTACTGAATAAGGAACTGGCAGTCTTAAACTTAAATTACATTCACATCTGTTTTAAGTCTTTATCAGTTTGCTGATCTAAGTTTTGTGGTAAAGAAATCATACCCATGCAATATCTAATGAATGGCAGTATTTCAGAAAGGAGTGGTTCCTCTACCCTGTACATATTATTTTAAACTCTTTCCTTGAGTAATTGCCTTCCATTTTGTAGCCCATTATCCTTCCCCCTTTTTTCTGTTGTACTGAGCTTTAGTTTTGTTACAGTTCTCCTTTATTTCAGCCTTTCCTGTTTTACCAGCAGCAACTCATCTGTTCTTGATTGCAGATTTTTTACCTTTATTAGATCTAGCAGAAGTCTAGAGTATCCATGATTTTGCATGAACTGCACTTTTGATTTAACCCCTATTTTGTTTCATTTTACTGGGTGAAACTTCTGAAGAAGCAGTATTAGGAGGAAAATAAATGCTTTTGGTAGGGGCTTCTTGGTATGGCCTTAAACTTACGGCAAACAAGGTAGTTTAAGGAATTAAAAAAACTGACAACAAAACCACAAACAATCCTGGTCCAATGTTTGTGCAAAGGTGTGGGAGTTTTTTTGAGACCACTGGTTGCTCTGTTTATGATTTGCAATCCTTAGACTTGTTTTAAGAACTTTGTTTTTAAAGATCAAAGCATATACATTTAAAGCAGTCTTTAGCTTATCTTGCAGTGTTAGTTTTGTCACTAAGAGCAAGGGAACCACCAGTTCCACACTCCATAGGTCATACTGAATCCATCCTTTTCTGTTTGTCTCGAATATTTGTTCCAAATGGAACAAAGCCTTCATCAGTATCATGGGTGTCAGCTTGAAATTTGTAAATTTATAATTGGATACTGTGACAGTACTTGTATCCTGTCATATATACAGATTTGTAGATAAAATGTGAGTTTTATTAGTTTAGAATAAATCTTGATGTATATATATGAGTTTCTAAGATTATTTAAAAAAAATAATGTTTCTTGATCAAATGCACAAAAAGAATAAATTCAAACATGTAGTATTACTAGGGTTTTTTTGTGGGTTCTTTTAGTAGACGGGTCTGGAACTACTATAAGGTTCCCAAAGCTTTTAAGATTCTGCTTTTAAATTGTTCATAACTTCTGCCAAATGTGGCTGGGCTGACTTTTTTTTTTAATTCTCTCCACCCTCCCTGTGCTGGATGACTGCCTCAACCTTATAATTTCATGGATTTGCATGTGGTTTGGTTCTGACTGTTATTTAATTCAAGCCAAAAGAGTTAATTGTTGAGAGAGAAGCTACTTCAGAAGGAAAATTTCAAAAGGTTTCTTGTAAACACCCCTGGTGGTATTACAATATTTAATAAGGATGAAAGGGTCACCTCTTCATGGTTACGCATTTGGTCAAGTTGTCACAAATAATAGTAAAATTCTGTTCAGGTTTCATGCAGTTAAAAAAGATAAATATTAAAGCATCTTGTTAGAATGTGCTTATTGCTGCGTGGAATTTAGCGGTTACCTGGCTCCAAAGATTAAAAGCCTGAGGAGAGTAGAAAATTGATCTAACTTGATATGGAGACAGGGCTTAAGATGTAGGATAATGGAGTGGGGAGGGGAAGGAGGAGAAGGTATTTGAGGACAAGGTAGAGAAAGGTGGTTATTGAGAAAGGGATAGAAGAGAAGAAAGTTGGAAGAAAAGGGTACTGCTGGAATACCAGTTTTCGGAAGGGAGTCTCTTCAGTCTCCCTCTGCTGTGAAGCCCAGTGGCAGGGTATGTCTCTTACTGCTTTCTTGTGCTGTTTCTCCACAAAATCACGGTTGGGTTGAGGTTGCAAGGGACCTCTGGACATCATCTTGTCCAGCCCCCCTGCTCAGACAGGACCACCTAGGACTGGTTGTCCAGGACCCCATCCAGGCAGCTTTTGAATATCTCCAGGGATGGAGACTCCACAGCCTCCCTGGGCAGCCTGCACCAGGGCTCAGTCACCCTCACAGTGAAAAAGTGTTTCCTGATGCTCAGAGGGACCCTCCTGTGTTTGAGCGTGTGCCCATTGCCCCTGGTGCTGGCAGTGGGCACCTCTGAGAAGCTTCTTGTGAAAGCTCACTTCTGAGTGGGGGCAGCGATTGCTGGAATGACAGTGCTATGCCTGGGGCAGTCAGAGGTTCTGACTAGCTTTTGCACTATATACGCAGCATGTAAAATGGCTTATTCTGCTCTTCAGGCTTGCGGGCAGCATCTGAAGAACCTCCATAGAGCTGTGCGTGTGTGCACATAGGCAAATTGTTTAAAATACTAGAGTAGCAAAATAGAGTATTCAGTTACGAAATGAGAAAATTAAGGTACCTGTGGCCTACTATATTTGCTGTTCAGTAATCACGTGATTTCACTGATCATGTTGTGGGCGTGCAGCCCACACTGAACAGAAGTTAATCAGTTATTCAGCATTTCATTTTTCATTAAATGAGCATTGTACGTTGTGCAGAGTGGACAAATGGTAAAGAAAATGGTATTTACAATATTTGAACACTGATAGGGAAGCCAAGTTGTTTACTTTCTCATAGGCTCTGGGTGTCTTTGTCACTGTATGGTATGATCACTCAGTATAAGTCTCTGGTTTTGTGTTAAGCTTGGAAGGGTGAACACTCCCATCTGACCAGACGAGTGAACGGAAGTTTAAATTATTTTTTCATGTTTAGTACTTTAAGTATCTTAGTTTTTAGCATTTTGTTTAGTACTTCAGTACTTTGTATTTACTCTTCTTTAAATCAGTTCCAGCTATGACTGTTGTACATGCTTGGAAAAACCTGCTTAAGCTATCAAGGTGGGATCCTAGGGAAGAATGACAGAAGAATTTTTCCATGTTGTACACTTTTTGGTAGCATTTGTTTATGGAGTTTCAATACAATCTTTTTGGACATAATTAAATTTATTGACTTGTTTGTCCTGTGCTAAATCTTCTTGAACTTATTTCCAGAAACTTCCTGGCTATATAATGTTTAAATAACTCAGCATGAATGAAGATAAACTTTGGGGTTTTTTGAATGCTGTAGAGTTTTTAAGAAAACAAAATGTATCTGTTTTCTCAGGATGCTTCCTAATGCTTCAGTGTATTTGTATTGTCCTGAGAGTCTTAAATATTGAACTTAACATGAATATTCTACCTCAAGTACTAGAATAATGTTATCCCTTACACTAGCAAGAAAGGGATGAATACTGCATCTTCATGAGAGTTACCTTGTAGACATGTATTCTCTTATACATTTGTGGGGATGCTGACCAAATGTTATGCTTGCTTTTTGCTTGCTCCAGCTCCTGCATCGCTGTACCAAAATGATCTATATTTAGTATCCGTAGGCATTGAATTCAACAGCATGGGGTAATGATACACCCTGGTTTAAGTATGTGAAATGGAAAACACACTTGCAGCTGTTAAAACTAAGTGTGTTTACAGCTTATAAAAAATACTTCTGTATTTCTCAATCTTTGTGCAAGCTAATCTGTGAACACAAACTTTTTTAAAACAATAGGTATGATTTTTACCATTGCATTTGTCATGCTACTAATCTGTTAGTGATACAGGAGACTTGGTCACTTCTGTTAGATACAGAGTTAGAAGACAATCCTGAATGAATTTGTGGTGCTGAGTATTAAAAGTTAACTTAGGCTGGGTAAAGAGGAGGTGTGTGAGTATCCACGTATTTTAGGTAGCTTGATCTGTGATTAGTTTTTGGGGACGTGAGGCTGGGATTATCATCTAGCAAGAGATAACAGTGTCAGGATTCTGTAAAAGCTTTGGTCTTGTTGCTTGGAGGCATCGTATGAAAGAGCACTATTAATTGGGCAACGTGGGATCCAGATGGCAAAGCTAGTCCTCAGTGTTCCCTTGAGCCTGCTGTGACGGTGGCCTGAAGGGAGAGCAAAACCTAGGGGGGGTGGGGGGTAATGTCCTGTCTCCATTGTGTAAAATCCTCTGGACTGGAAAAAAAAAAATTATAGTAGGTTGATTTGTAGAGGCTTTGGGAAATAGTAACTTAGAAGAAGAAAGCCTAATAAGTGTGTGGGGATTTCTTCTATTAAAAAAATAATGTATATACACACACACACAAATAAAGTAGTGTAAAACCATATACTAGAACTGCACTTTGAGCCCTGAGAGGTAGAGAGAGATGGTAGAAATAGGAATTTGCAATCAGCTATGGATACTTGGATTTGTTGACAATTTTACATGGATCAGTAGCAGCTAGAATTGAGTATCGGATTGTATCCTAAAACATTTTACTATTGTCTTGCAAATATTTGTGGACAATTTTATTTTTATTAGTTTCGGTTTTCAGTTCTCTGGCCTTCTATAAACTCAAACAAAAAAGCCGAGAGTGCTGTACAGTCTTCTATAACACTTATCTAAAGAAAAACAAATCCCTGCTTAAGCCTCATAAAACAATATTAGGGTGTTTTAGCCTTGCAAACACATGCTGGGTTTACCATGGCAGAGACTGTGTTTTCTAATGATGAGGCCTAGGCCAACTTCTGTTGTGCTCTCTCTGGGCGGGCTGACCCCTGCAATTACTGCTTTTACAAACCAACAAACTCAGCTTTCTATGTCTGCAAGGGTCATAAATTGTTGTTAGGTTTTGTTTGAATCAGGTTGAAGACTTCCTTAGGTGTGGATTTGTATGTGTTTTTTGGGTTTTTTTGTTTGTTTGTTTGTTTTCTTTAACATCATGTAGTCCTATGGTGATTTTTGATGCTACATAAAAGTTTTGCTGTAGTAGAGCCCTGAAGTATTTGTGTATTAGGGAAAGGAGATGGGAAATAACAAAGGTGAAGACATGAAAATATACCAGATTTACCTAGAGAATACTTTAACAACGTAACCTGGAGCATCTAAATTACATTAACTCAGAGTTAATACTAATACCATTTAATTCTAATAAATATTTTCAATTTTAAATATTCTTGAAATGACTGAAAGTGATGTGTAGATTTGAATGAAGACCAGCCTAACTTGAAATCTGAGGGGAGTAACCAGTAACAGATATGTTCCTTTTTATGTTCTCTCATATAACAATTTGGAATATTAAAAATTGGAAGCTCTTGGAACACTTTTTGGTTAGATGAAGTCAACAAGGATATATTGAAGTCCAGGTGGAATCTGTTGCTGATACTATTTTATGCCTTTTTGCCTGCACTGTACTGGCGTGACAGTCACTACAGTAGTCCAAAGCCAGTTATCGGTTGCAGTTTCATGTATGAGATTTTGGGAGATTAGATCAAAAACATAACAGATATTAAAAAATCAGGGCATATGTGTTTGCATATGGCATTTTTTTCCCTTCTATGTTTGAATTCGGTGTGTTTTTGGTGAAAACTTGTTCTGTTTTAAAAGGTGTACTGCCTACCTGTATGTGTACTGCGTAATTCTTTCCATGTACAGTATATTAAGGATTTGAAAAATACCTTTTGTAACAGCAAAAATAAATGTTAAACTGTACAAAAGTAATATCAGAAAAGCACCTCAGCATAAATTACTGTACTATTTTCAAGAAAAATAAAATTTGTAGTATTTATTGTATGACTGATGTCTAAAAATAAATACCACATCTTGCAAAAAAATCATCTATTCTCTTGAAAAGAAACTTTGTGAAAGCCTTTTGCTTACTGTACCTATTTGATTTGGTTGACTGCAGTGCCTCATTACAGTCATTGTTCTGGCTACTGATGAAGTTATTTTAGAGCACAATTCTTGAAATGTCTTTCAAATGACAAAAAAATATTACCTTAATGTTACTTTTTTTTTTTTTTGATAGAACAACATGAAAATACTAATAGAAGATTATTTTTTCTTGGGCCTGGAGAAAGCACGGGCTTTCTAAACTCTTGTGTACGGAATTTCCAGTCATCCATTTCTGTTGTGGCTTACTGAGCTGGATCGAGCTGCGATTTGTGTGGAAAGCTTGCTAGCAAAGGGGGGAACACCTGAGAGAACACCCCACAATCTCTGTTGATCTTGTTTGGTTGTTCAACACATTTGGACCCTAGCTTCTCCTTTAGAACATGTTTGTTGTGTACTGAACTCGTTTAAACAGGAGAAACCAAGTAAGCACAGGGTTTTTCAAAAGGGTAATTTGGGGGCTTGACAAGCACCTTTCCTTTCTGCAGGCTTGGAGGAGTTCCCAGTTGACTACTGAGGTCTTACCTGACTGCAAAAAAGAAGCTAATCAGCCAGAATGACACTAAAGAAAATAGATGGGATTCCGTTTCAGTTCACTGCAGAGAAAAACAACTTGATTTTCCTTTAGAGATTTTTCAAGGCTAATTGGGTGCCATTAGAGAAGCTTTTAAGAGGAGGAGATAGACTGAAACTTAGAAGTGCATTCCTTCAGTTTTATTAGCATAGGCATATTCTAATAGGCTGGTGTGATATTGGGAGATAGTGCCAACAATTAAAAAAAACAAAACCATCAACCGAACCCCAAAATCCAACAAACTTTGGGCAGTTGAATGAGCTTTTTGTTAAATGTACATGTGTGAATACAAGAGTGTTCAGTACATAAGGTCCCTTGAGACTGTTGAATAATGATCTGCTCATCCTTGTGCTCTTAAATTTGTTGATATGGTTTGCTTTTTGTGTTTTCTTGTTGTTACTGAAATGTGAAGCAGGATAGTTCTTCTGCTTCAGATAATACAGTCAAAGCACTTCTGTCATAATTTTGTTCTAACTTGCCTTGCTAGAAATGCTCTGCAATCCTAATAAGGATTATTGGCTAAGTCCTGTGCAGCCTGATGGAACGCCTTTGACCCGCTTTGGTCAAGAGCAGACTCAGCATCTCCTCTGGCCCCTTCCAACCAGAACTGCTCAGTGATTCTAATCTGGTGCATCTCCTTCATAGCTCTGCTGCTCATTTCTGGAAACCAGGTGTTTTTCACAGGCTGGGTGTGTTTACTGGTATGTCATCCAGACATTCTCAAAGACATATTTACATTTTTCTCTTCTATTATTTTTCCTTATTGTGTATAGTATATAGTATGTATATATTCTTATACATACGTGTGTATATAAAAATATATGCTGTGTAAATATGACAAGTGGCACATTCCTGGCTGTTAACACTTGGTTGATGTATCTAGTGCTCCTTGGATCTTTGCTTCTACTGTCTGACAAGTTACGTGGTGTCAAGAGTTTATTACATGAAAGCTGATACTTGCAGATTCAATTATGGGTGTTTAGAAGCTGGTTAATAAACTGGTGAGTGCTTTCCAGTGACTTAAATTACATGTTATAAAGGTGAGCATTTTTAATTACGGAAGTAAGTTTGGGTGTAGCTGCTTTACACGCTGATGCCAAGTAACCTGTGAGTGTTGAAAAGCACGCTACTCTAAGCTCTTTCTTGAAAGAGCAGCCCAGTGTAGGTGTGGCTTTTCTGGAAGCCAAGCCTTCAGCAAATGCTGATTCCTTGCTTCCAGCTGTAAAAACTCTTATCTGAGTTTTTAACTCTTTCCAGATCAGACGAGCTGCTGAAGCTCAGTATTGTGGTTACCAGCATGAGCATAGACCCCTAGTGAAGATGCCCTTGGCAGACAGGTATTTCTCTGGTGTGGTCTCACTGCTGGTTTTCCTTTCCTCCTATCTACATGTGCACGGAGTTAGTTTGCTGTGGGGGATACGTGCATGGTTATCTTATTGAAATGACAGATTCTTATCAGTGGTGCTCTGGTGACGTGAGGTTAGATTGGGCAGTATCTCTGAAGGTGCTGTGAAACTCTACACCTGTTATCCCTGCTGGGGGTGCAAGAGGATACGCTCCGCTCTAAGCTGTGGAGCATGGCTGTAAGGCAGGGGTAGTACTTATGTCCACGATGTCAAAAGAGTTACTACATTCAAGTGACTGAACAGAGTCTACCTTTCTAGAACAGCACCTCAGTACCCCTGTGCTTTAAAAAAAACACCCAAAAAGCCCCACAAACCAACCACCCCCACCAGTGCTCCTCTTCCCCCCAACTCCCACCATCCAAAACCTCTCCTTATAATTCACTTTAAAAATAACGTGCTTGGGTGACTGTTAAGACTGTGTGGCTCCTCTGAGCTAGGTTTCTGAAGCTGGTTTTCCATAAGGCAGCAGATCTTTTCGATAAGGAGGTTAGAGCACTAGTAGGATGTTGGGGCTGAGAACCTGGGTGTCTGGTGAAGAAGGAGATGGAGAGAACTAGAGCCTTGTGCTCTCTTGTTGTCTTGTTATGTGTAAGTTAACCAGTTGGTGTTAACTGAAGCGTTACAGAGTTGGTATAACTCCATAATAAGATTTTATTGAGGATGAAAAATGTTTGTCAACTCCAAACCTGACTTGAATGAGATCTAAAAGAAAAACGGAAGTAATTTTTCATTTGTTCTTGAAGCTCTGAGTGAGGAGAAATTGTCTTTTGAGATCAATGTGGTCCTATACTTTGCAGGGGTGGGTGCTGGGGTCCTTACTAGTGAGGCTAGAGAGGCTGTAGTTCTGTGCCTGTGGATGAACTGGGACACATCACCAGAGGCCGATGCTTTATATAGTGGTAGCTTTGGTTTTGTATGCTTTTCCTAAGTAGTTTACATCATCTTACTGTAAAGAATACTTTCAATACCAGAGATTTGACTTCTCATAGCAGTAGTTTTTTCTTTAAAATATTCTTGATACCTTTAAATACTGTATAGATGTTATTCAGGAAAATCTTGACTTTTTTGTTAGTTAAGTTTTGTGATGGTAGATTTATACTAATCTTTAACTAATTGGGTTAGAAATGAAAATAAATCAGGCTTTATGTATTAAAAGCATGTTTTCCTTGTCAAATTCAAACTGTGTCCAAACAGTTTACATAAACTAAGCTGGATAAACTTAAATTGAGCAAAGAACTGCTAAAAGGACATCAATTAAATTGGGGTTTTGTAGCTTTGGGTTTTTGTATGAATTACACTTGCCTGGTGGGGATTTCACAGTATCTTTGTTACAGCTGAGGTGTTGTCTGATGCCTGAACTTTTAGTCTCTTTAATTCTTGGACTTTGAAAGTTTAATGGTTTACCACTTTAATTGGATGCTTGAGACGGAGTTAAATACGATTTCTCCTTTTTATTTTTACTAAACATTCGGGTCTATTTCCTCAACAAACATGACAGAAGTTTACAAACATCTTTGAGGAAAGCTTGCCTGTGTACAGTTCGTTTGGGAGGGGATTTCCCTTTCCTCTTACAGAAAATGATGCAAACTATTTTTGGTGGGACAGTGCATTTAAAAAGTGGGTGAAACTAAGAAATCTGCTTTTGGAATCAAGTATTGAAAGATCTCATTGCTTCAGGTTTTTGGGTGCAAATATATTTGCCTTCTTGATAGGGACATTTGAAATGCCATTTTAAAGTATTAATAAAACTCTATACTGAACACAAATTAACATCTTATTTCAAAAAAGTCCATCAGCACTTATTTCAGCATATTTAAAATAGTTGGTTTTGTTCGCAGTGTGAATATCTGTCAGTCTTGGATTAAGTATTTCGCTAACCTTTTTCTTGTGTGAAGGATGTATATGTTAGTGTGCTGGGGAGTCTTTCGGGGTGCCTGAAGTTAACCGCCTTCCATGTTCTATTTCTAGTGTTACTTAGCTGCTGCTTACAGGCTGAACTCAAAGTAGGATCATTGCATTTCACCACCACTGGAACTAAGGGTACAAAATTATTTAAATTCTCAGCTTGCCAAGAAACAAGTCTCTAATAGTTGGAAAATATGCTGATGGATTCCACCTCCCCTACTCCCTATTAATTGAACTTCAAGAGCTAGGATATATTTCTGAAGTGAATTGAGAGCTCCTTATTGGAGCAGAATCAAGTACTGTAAGGAGAAGTTCTTCTAAAGGAAGAAAAAAAACCAACCCAGAAGGCTTGCTTTTACATAAGTGAAAGAGAAGAGCTGATACCTCCTCCTCACACCCTCAAACAAGATGAGAATGTATTAGATTTTGCATCTCTGTTTTTAATTGCAAATTAATAAAAATGACAATATAATCTGCTTTCACATCTCAGGGTAGTAATGACAGACTTCATATTTTGAGAAATTGCCTCTTTTAGTGCTGGAGACAGTTGACGTTTTCCTTACAGTTGTCTTCAAAGTGAGTATTGTTCTCCAATATGCTGGGCAAAGCTCTTACCTGCTACTCGGATTCGAACAGATTGTGGTGTGATCATGTATCTGTTCTACCCTCACGCAGGTGCAGTTCCTTATTTAATTCACAAGCTGATGTGTTTACGGGTTTGTAAATGTATAGTTTCCTCAGTCCAGAGTGTTGCTTTATTTTACGAGTGTTTTCGTACGTACAGCTTTCGGAGCGCAGTTATTTGTATCGGTCTTCAGTCCACGGGTGTGTGTGGGATATGACTTTCTGTTGGTTTTCTTGGTGCTTTTTGTGCACTGAAAAAATTGTCATTTTTTACTGTAATGGCTTAGCCTTTTATAACAGATCTTCTGATCATGGAGGGAGATAGCCATCAGACCCTTTCTTTATTCTTGTAGGGCTCAACTTGTGAGCTTACACTAAAAATATAAAATTATCTTTTTCTTACTTGGGCAACTTGGGATCTATTTAAAAGTGCTAAGAAGAGAGTAAGTTTTCATTTGGAGGAAGCTTTTGGCTTATGTATGATTCATTTCTAGAAGATGGAATAGACGAGGTAATCCAATTTATTCACATTCATTTTTAATAAAGAAAAGAAAGGTTATTATTTAGCTCCAGATCTAAGAAAACAAATTTACTAGAGGGAGGAATTTGTCCCATCAGTAGGAGTAGGTGCATGCAAATGTACGTTTCTCTGTGTGTATATGTATGTAGAGATAAAAACCCACTGTTAACTCTTATGTCTGTATAGCTACTTGTGGGTGTAGTTGTGAGGGGTTTTGGTCATTGGTTTGCCTGAGAACCAGTTCCAAAACTTGTCAGTCATATTTCTAGGAACAAACTGGCCAAACCCTCTTTGTCAAGCTGAGTGAAAAAAAGTAAAAAAAGTAAAAAAAAAAAAAAGACCCCAAAATAAGTATAATTTACTAATTTACTGTTCTAGGGAGGTGGGGATTTTAAACAAGGGGACAAAGCAAATGAAAACATATTTAGATTGGACCATTGTTTGAACTAAAAGAGCCATGATGGCAAGAGATGTCACATTATTACTTTTTCTTCTTGAATTTCCTGAAAAAGGCAAAGCTATTGCATACTCCCCACAATGACAGCAGTGAGATAGTCATCAAAAGTTAATCTGTAAACTAGTTGATAACTTTTACTTTTTTTCCCTCCCTTGAATTAGCATGTTCTACTGTTTTATCCTCCTCCTTGCAAAGTTCTGTTAGTTTTCTTCCAAGTGAAGTAATTTAAAGGTACTGTTGTAAATTTTCCTGCAAGCAGGGTAAGGGAGAATAACACCACTAATCAGATAACACTTGATTAAAAGTTTTGAATTTTACTAAATATTAAAACTCTCATTATTACTTATATTTTACTGTGTACTGGCTTTCTGAAAGAAAAAAAAAAAAGGCACACATCCATAAGGTGGCAATAACAAATTTTATGTCCATTTTATGTTACTGGCAGCTAATTAGATTTACTCTTTTAAAACAATAAGAAAGCATGCAGGGAATATAGCCTATTTTTTTTTACCATTATTCATTATTAACAATGGAGAAGAGAAGGTGGCTTCTAAAGTTGGGTACTTAATGCAAATTCATCCTCTTGCATAAGCTACAGAGCATAACACTGTCATTAAAACTGACTCATAGCATTCAACAGAAGGTGTGTTTCAAGCTTTAAAAGTGCTAAGAGAATTACTGCAGTCTAGTAAATACCTTGCAGTGGGAAAAAAATATTTTAACTGTGTTTTGTTGCAAAATGCTGTTGCACAAATTGTCCTGGAAGTATTTTTGCCTTTAAAAAAAAAAAAAAAAATCTGAGCATGCAAGCAGGGAAATGGAATTATTCTAAACTACTCAGTATTTTGATGAGTTGAAAAATGGATGCAACTAGACTATGAAAGGCATTTAACATCCACGTTTGAAATTCCAGCTCAGGTGGAGATTCTTACATGACTTGATTGTCTTTTAGTTATGTTCATTGTGGGAGGGAGGGATATCTCTTATCCATCACAGATATACCCAGCAGTCCATATCCAGCTCTGTAAATTGGTGTGTTGGGTCTGGCTGGGGGGTTTTAAGATACAAGTAGATGGAAATAGGAAATGTGTATCTAGCACCACAAGAGGCACATGTTAAACTTACATTTAAATTGGCTTAGTATGCAGTTTCATCATCATCAACAAAAAAAGTGGTATAATCCAAAGAAAATTACAAGAATTATTTCTGACTTTTTGTCTGAGTAAATGGCATATCCCCCGTTCTGCCTGGGTCGCTAAGGGAAGTGGAGATTACTTTTCCAGTGTTGGAAAGGCACAAAGTGAATGGAAAGAAACAATATAGTGCAGCTAAGATGGTAACCTTGCGTGCTGTGTCCCTACCTGTTGGGCAGCGTTGGCCCTGGGTGCATGTGCTGGGTGGGCACGGGGTCAGCGTGCTGCTGCTGTGTGACTGCTGCCCGTGGTAGATGGTGCCCATTCAGTTCTTGTTTCTTGATGACCAGTGTTTAGGCCTGTCATATTATGCATGTGTGGTTTTGTGTGACTTGCTCACTGTAAACAGGAGACAGCTGTTTCCTCTTCTTGATGTGAGAAATGTTTCACCTTGAAAGGTCCCTAGCAGCCTCTGTCACTAAGCATAACTGAACTTTGGGAAGTTCCTTTTAATCCTCTCAGATGTTGTATGCCAAATACTGTTTCCAGCCCTTATTTTCTTAGGGTTTCTTAACATTACTTTTACAAGAAATAAATAAATTATTATTAGTAAGTAGACTTCTGTGTCTCCCAAATTACTTCTATTTCCCTTCACGTTGTAAGATTATTTATAGAAGAAAGTAGATATATAAGAAACAGGAAAGTCAGTTATGCAAATACTGACTTTTGTGTGCTGCAAGTCTGTGGGGTTTTTTGTAAGCTAATATAAGTTTCAGATCTCATGATGAACTCATTGCTTATGCCTGAAGCATCTTCACCTTTGTTGTTTTGTTTTCCTCTTATTTTTTTAAATTCCAGAATTTCCCTGTATGCCAGCCTTTCACTGTCATCTTCCATGACTCCCTGGAGTAGCTTCCCTTCCCTTTTTCCTCTTTCACCCACCCTTCTTGCCCTTTGTCAGAGGCATTGCCTTCCTTCTTTTTTTCCCTTCTCCTCCCAACTCTATAATTAAACTTAGAAGGCTCAAAGGATAGAGAAACGCATGAAGGATGAAAATCAAGATTGGGGTTTCTCATTACCTTTCCTTTGGTAGGCCTGCCAACACTGTTTACCGTTTAGATGCAGCTCGTCCTTCTCAAGACCTGTTTTTCAGGCCCTCTTTTGGGACACTTGCATATCTGGACATGCTTTTGCTGCCATGAGAATCTCCCATGCAAGAAGCCACACATGCTCTATTGGCACTTGTGAAGCAGTCTGCTTGCGAGAAAGGCCACGCACCTGCCTTTTCCTGTTTACATTTAAATAATTTTGCATTGATACATAAACTTCTAATCTCGATGATTCTTCACCTTAGATTACAGTGACTGACTCGTAAATACCAGTCTTCCACTTTTTTCTTTTGAGGTAGCTCATGCCTTACAGTAGAAAAATCTTCTATTTCATTTAGATGCATTTTTGCCAAAATAATTGTTTTGACTAGGGCTATGGCATTCTTTCACTGGTCTTTTATTTTAAATACTAAATTTCTTGACAAAAACTTAAGCACAGTTGGTTGCATATGTATGCTTTGCTAGTATATTGATGGCGGTGGATGAAGGTATTGAACAACTACAGGCTGCATTTGTGTTAAAGAGAGTTTGTCTGAACATTCATTCTTTGAGTTATGAGGATAATTTTCATGTTATGTGAGATTTAAAATGACTTTTCTTTTAACTATAAAGTCAAAATCACAAGGCTGAAATTACAAGAGAGAAGCTATTACTTTATTTTCAAAGTCATCATAAAAGCTGGCATTCAAACAGCATTGTTTATTAAAAAAAAACCAAAATTATTACCACATCCTGTTTCCAAAGATGAGTCAAATTGCTTCCTAATGCTTCTGAAGTTTTTTCCCCGAGTCATCTGGTGGGACTTTCATTTACCTCAAGACCTGGATTTTACCACAGCAGTTTTGTTCGTACAAAGAGCCACTACCATAGCGTGGTTTCAAAAGTTGCATCTTCATAACTTACTTTATAACAACACCCAGAGGTCTTCAACATAGCAAAAAAGTTGTCCTTATCAAAGAGCTTACTATCTAATTAAAGACCCAAGAATGCACCTTAACAGTTGACATAAACAGGAGAGGAAAAAGGAACAGCATAAGCAATTGCGAGTCTTTGTAATTAGGTTGTGTAATAAGGGTCCTTTAAAGTTTGAGAAAGAAGATGATCAGATTCCCATCTGTTCTGATATAGAACTAGAGATATCAAGTTTAGAAATGGTAAATAATTTTTCCACTGTTGCTTAAATTGGTAGTGTAAGGGGGAAGTGTTCTCTAAGTTCCAGTGGCTTTCCCCATCAGCCTCCTTAGCGGAGTAAGTCTCTCCAGTGCTCCAAGCCCAGCTGCAGGGGTCACATTCAGCCTTGCTGTCAGCCGCCTCAGCCCTTGGATAGCACGAGCAGGATGGCAGACTCTCAGCCTTTCTAATTATGTGACTAGTTCTCCAGTTTCACCTTCGTTGAAGGTCAGTGTTCTCCCATTTTCTTGGTGGTAGACCTGCCCCTGCCTTGTAACACACTAATACAGGTGTGTGTCCTCCAACCTGAGGCGTGAACCCCGAGTTCACTCGCATCTTTGCTATTTGAAGCACGGTGACCGCTCAGTTGTTTCTTTCTGAGAAAGCACTTCTGCTTTAGCTAATACTCTAGTTGTTTTAAATCCACAATCTCTGTTTTTTATCGTTTTCAAGCTCTGAACTGTCCCGATCGTAGTCATATTTCATGCTGTATGAGGTGAAAGTGGATCTTTTGATCATTGAAGAGATTTTTTTAGTACAAATATTGAAAAGCAGATAAAAATCACAACAGCCAATTTTCTCTGCCGCCACCCAGTTTCACTGTTTTCAATAGGACTTAAATTTTGTGTTTAGGTAAAACAAATGGTACATGAATGAATATGAGTAAGTGTTGCTGCCAGCATGTTTTTAATTCTATACAGATGAACTCTTTGTTAGTATCCATTCACTGAGCAGTGCGGGGTGGAGACAAGCATATGTTCTTGTGCAAAAGATAGTATTCGTTGCTTTTGCCTGACTCTGTTTTCAAGGTGAATTTTGCTGCTTTTAGATGAGATCAATAAATTAAATTCATGGGTTTGTTTCTGTATTTTTGTTTCCCTGCTGGAAAGATGCTTACATGTTTTGCAAATTGACTTGGTCACCAGAATAGATCTTCCAAGTATGTTTGCAGTAATTTAGGTAGTAGAGTGAAGTTCCCCTACCTGAAGGTGTTCTGGGTGGCTCAGCGTGAGGGCATCTGTTGTACAGCAGCAGAGCAATTAACTTGTCCTGTTACAGTGGATTTGCACTGAAGACAAAGTTTATTTCAGGGTTTTCAGTTTAATGTCTGGATTCCTCAACAGAATTTCCCTTGGTACCTGGTATGTTGCTACTGCTGCTTCTGTGGTGCTGCATTCCAGAAGACTCAAGGCTTTCATGCTCAGTATCATAGAATCCTAAAATCACAGAATGGTTTGGGTTGGAAGGGACCTTAAAGATCATCTAGTTCCAACCCCCCTGCCATGGGCAGGGACACCCTCCACTAGACCAGGTTGCTCAAAGCCTCATCCAGCCTGGCCTTGAACACTTCCAGGGATGGGGCATCCACAGCTTCCCTGGGCAACCTAAGGAAACTTACATTGAGAGAGGGATTGTTAGGATTTTTTTCTTTTTCCCTTTATCTGGAATCTGGATCTTTGTTACTGAACTTCATCTTATTATACCAGTCATAAGGTCTTAATGCAATCTGAGACACTTTGGAGATAAGTTTTCTTGACTTGGCTTTCGCTTAATTGATTTATTCACCTGTGTAAGTTTAACAGGCTTTTTTAACCGTTAAGTGTAGCAAAACTGACCTTTTATTTAAGCATGGTTAGTACTCAATTAGTCTGATAAGACATAATAAAAAATTCTATGAAGCATTAAAATAAGCACTTTAAAATATATTTGATGCTAATTGTACTTGCTGTTGTCTCTGAAATCTGTGAAGTTGGAGGATAAGTCTTGTAACGAGTTTGACACATTGAAATAGTAGTAGCATTATCTTCAAATTTAGATGAAACTTAATATTTAGAGGTGTTTCTATAGGTTTCAATTTCTTTGGGCTTTCTGAAGCAAGCTGATTTGAGGTTGAAGAGTTAGTCTTTTTTTAGTTAAAGAAAAAAAGTAAACCCAAACAAACCAAAAACGCCAGCACTCCCCCAAAACCCCCCCACTATACTCCATTTGCCCACCATGCAGTTTGATCACTTGTAATGGCTTTTGTGAAGGAAGAACCAACAATGAAAAGCTTTTGACTTGTTTCTTTAAACGTTTCCTGAACATACCTTGCATGCTAATGTGAATTTATTCTTGTAACGGCCTGTGTTTGGGTGTTAGGACAGTAACTGAGTGGCTTCTTTTTGTCCTTTATTGAAAACTTTTGATGGCATTCTTTGCAAGGTTAACGTTGTAAAAGGTAGACTGATGATATTTAAATTGTGTCTGACTATTTACTTGGAAACACATCAAGAAGAAATTGTAAGTAATTTTTATTAGTATATAATTCTGTTCATTTGCATGTATTGTATTTTCTTATTAGTTTAGTGTTAAATTTGGGGGGCTCCTCCCTTTATATTTTTGTTTGTTCCATATCTTTGGTATGTTCTTTTAAAGGAAAAAGTGATTTCTTGGAGTTTTTTTTTCCACTTCAGCTAGTGAACCAGTAATCTGTATTTAATGATATGTTTGAAGATGACAAGTAAGAGTAGTCATTGCGGTTATTTTGAACCGCATTAGAATGCCTACAGAATCTAGTTTTAGGGTTCATTTGCTATTTGTAAATACACCATACGCACCTTTACTTTTCTGTTCCCTTATGAGAAAGCTCCATCCCAGCCAAAGCCAGTGCAGAGAGGATCATCTGACTTTTAGAATATGAATAGGAGTTATTTTTAGAACAATGAAGAGAAAATTGGGTTGGTAGGAGGGAGAAAGTTTGTCAGATTAAAAGAAATTCGGTCGTTTTTTGTTAGGAGATGGTCTTTTTAAATCACATGTGCTTTGTGCGTGCTCGTATGAAAGATCTGATGGCTGATCTAGTTAGGAATGCATCCGAGGAGTTTTATCTAAGCGGCCAGGTCTTGTGCGCCTGTTGTTTTGTCTGCTGGCAGCATGGCGGTAGGGGATGGCTGGTGCAGCTAGTGTGGTGCCACTGTGGAGGGGAACCATGCAGTGCGCTCTGTGGCGGTAGGCTGCCGGGGGATGGAGGGACCGGGGAGCGTGGTGGAAGAACTCGAGGGGCCCTTTCTTTCCACAAATACCCTGCTGAGCTCAACCTTTAGAGCAGTACTTCAGCTGACTGGCTGTTCAGTGCTCCTAACGCTTTCCCGTAAAGATAATACATTGTAGTTTTCTTGGACAGGAATTGCCTCTGCTCAAGACTTTGTCTGAATGTGCTTTTTTGGGTTTTTTTTTTTTGTTGTAAAGGAGGAAGACCTTTATGCTCAACACTTTTTAACTTCTAAGCATAAATCTTCAAACACAAATGTGGGAATTGAGTCACAAAGTGAATCCTAATGTGTAACTCTTTGAAAATAGTAGCTTTTTTTGGTAATTATTAAAGATGAAAAAGCTATGCTGTAATACTATTTTATAGCCTGGGGATTTAAAGTCCATTGCAGATTGTCAAAGATAATATGAGACTAAATAGTAAGCAACATGGCAAACGAATTTAGGATATTACTAGAGTGGTGTTCTGAGAAGAGAAAAGGAAAGATTAAAATGAATGAACCAACTTCCAAGGACACCACTGCAAATACTGTCTGTTAAGGAAGTATTAGCTTCTTCCACAGGAAGTTATTCTGTTATGAAATAAGACCTTATTTTATGTAAAAAAAAATTATTAAATATACTTTTTTTACTTGCCTTCTTTGCCTAATGGTACCTCAGTAAGCAGAAGAGTGCTTTTACTTCAGCCACAACTGTTGGGCACTTCCATTTAGCAGAAGTGAATGCAAAAGCATCGAGCTCCTTGTGCCAGATGAAACTGCAAAGGCTTTGGATTTGACAGGTTGCTGCTGAGTGTGTTATCCTCTGAACTCTGCTTGATTTTCTTCAGAGCTGGTACAGGTATGGCAAAGGCTGCCTGGCATGTGTAAGGACCAGCATAAACTGCGTAAGAAGCTGTCACACCCACAGTAGACATATTCGTTAAGGCTTTTATGGGAGAGGAAGACTAAAATGGAAGCTAAATTGTCTTTCCTGTCCTTCTGTTATGACTCATGGGAGCTGCTTTTGTGCTCAACGCTTTGATAATCAGTCTGCTTATTTGTCACTATGGTCTTAGAAGCATCCTGCTAAGCACCCACTCCTTTGAGTTGGCCACAGCTGTTAGAGAAGCTCAGAAATCCTGCGTTTTAACTCTGAGAAGTGAATTTAGTTCATATATCCAGGATGAGCTGAATTTATTTTTGAATCTGTACTTGCGTACGAAAGGAAAAGCACTCATAGAACAAGATAAAACAAACCAAATTGGTATTGGTGCTCAGTTTTCCTTTAGAAATTTAACTAAACAGGTATCTTTAGTAGTCGGGAACTGATTCAACCCTTTTCCTAGTTGTGTGCTTGCTGCAGAATGGGAACTTTGTTCAGTTTCTTCCTCCGCCCCTAAAATACATACTGCTTTTAGGCCAGTTATGTGATGATGACTTCCCTTGATGTATAACCCATCCAGATGAGCTTGCAGTTTTCAGCTATTAAAAAAGCGACCAAAGGCAAAACCCAACAGTTGAGTTCCAGCGATGATATTAGCAATGTCAATAAAAGCTTGCTGGAGCTGAATTTTAAAACCTGTGAGCTTGTGCAAACAACCTTGGTGTTTTGATTTTACATAATTTGTTCAAATTTGGCAGTTTTCTAAACTTTGTACTTACTTTTGCCAGCTGTTCTTTTCACTCTTAATTATTTTTTTTAATGAGCAGAAGAGATAGATTGACGCTTAAGAGTATGGAAAATGGTTCGCATAATTGCAGGTTCTTGTTGCTTTTTATCTCTTCTTCAGCTTTTGCTTTTTTCAACTTTGACATTCTTTGTATTATGAAATCTTGGTGTCTCTTCCTCTGGAACCTTGTCCTGTTATGTCTATCTTCCCTTCATAAAACAGAAAACCAACAGGTGGTAGACTTTTCCAAATGCAGGAGCGAAACTGGCGAAACTTCGTTAGCGTTATGGTTGGTTTTTTTTTTTTTCCTCTCCATTGTTAAAGTCTAGCTTCCTCCTCACAGCCATTCAAATGCACAATTGGTTCTTCCTAATTTGTAATTCCTCCTAATACTACTGCTACATTCTTCTGGATCAATAAATCCCAAAAATATTCTCCAACTATTTTCTTAACCCTGCCACTTGTATGTTTTGCTGTAACACTGAGTCAGGTGCTTGTGACTTTAACTAGCGTTTCCCTAGAAAATATCAAGAAATAGAATTACACATTTAAAGGGGAGGAGAAGGAAGAGGTGCCATAGTAGTGATGCATCATGGCTAATAGAGGTGGTTAATGCTTCCTTTCATGCGTGCACCTTGTAGGACAGAAGACATGCCAGGGTTTGGATTAATGCGTAACATTCAAAGGCAGATGCTTATGATATTTAAGTTCTTTACGTCACTTTACTGGCCTGTTTTGTTAGTGAGCAGATGAAAATGTACCCAGCCTTTAGAAAGGCTTAGTTTTATCTTCTTAGTGGGTAAGAATAATAAATAAATAAAAAGATTACCTTTACTTCTTGTTTTAGGAGAGCAGGAGAGGTGTATTACCTGCTTACAAGAAGCTTGGTTAAAAGTGAATGGATTACTTAGAAGTCAATTAGAAGGTTGTAACTGACTTCATCAAGATGCAAAAAAAAAAAAAAACCAAACCCAAACTTTTTCTGTTTTGATATACGCAATGAACTGTATATTTGATGCACTATATACTGGTATATGAATCTGTCTATTTCTATAGCAGATTCATTTCTCCAGATTTTGTGAAGACAGATGTCTATCTCATGTTTTATATAATTCTCACTAAATGTCTGTACTGTGTAAGAAGTGCTTCCTTTCCCATCTCCACGCACACACACTGATTATGAAATAATGAATAGCATTTTTATTTAGGATTGAGGCCTGGAGTAATTGGTTACCTTGGATGCTTTTGGGTGATGCTATAGAATGCTTAATAGTCATGAAGGGAGAAGTAATTGGGGAGGGGCTAGGGTTTTTCCCCATTGTTTTAACTTAAATGCAAATGACCAGGTATCAAAATGCTGTAATAGTTGGTATGTTCATTCCTAGAATGTTTACACAGTGTTTGGTTTTTACATATAAGCCTTACACTTTATTGCAAAGCAACTATATTTATATTAAAATCTTAGGCTGTTATAGTTCCAGATTAAGTAAAACTGATTTGGTTTTGTGCATTTCATGATGCTTCATTTTGCTGAATTGGCTCTGTGTTTTGTAGAACACCATGGTAACAGAGACCATCTCAGAGATCTGTTAGTTTAAATCGTAAGTTGTTGATGTGCTGTGAATCTGGCTGCCTCAGAAAAGGATGTTAGGAGAATGAGTGCCGTTTCCCTACTGAGAACCTTTGAGAGGTAAAGAATGGTCTTATTTCCTCTTCTGCAAGGGCTATCATTCTAACCAGCAGGCAACTTATTAAAACAGACCTATATGGTGCTCAGTGCAAAGAACAAACTGTGGTTGCTATTAATAAGGTTTGCCTTGCTATTTCCAGTGTTCAGCTTGAAAGAATCTAGTCTGTGTTCACTGAGTTACAGAATCATTTAATTCTTGTTATGGATAGTTCCTTGAAATTACTTTAGTTGAAACTTCTAGATTTTTTTTATTCTTTATTTTTCTTATTGTAGTTACTCTGCCATTCACAAGACTGTGCTGTTCAAAACATTGAACAGCTCATGTTACCAGATTCCTTGCAAGAATTACTACTTTTAAAAAGTCTTAATTCAAGTGCCCTTCGAAAAGCAGAAAAAACCCAGGAAGTTCAGTAGGTGCTGCCACTGAGCAAGTATGTTTAGCAGTTTCTTTTCAATTTTCCAGTTTTTGAAGCAAAGGTGCCAAGCATATACATCTTGTCTAGGGATTAGATGGGTCTAGCTAGTCTGAATGCACTAACATTGCAGGAGACCCCTAGTTTGAATTGCTTGAGGAGGTGTGGCAAAAGAGATGGGGCACAAAGTGCACAAAGTGCGTGGGTGTATAGATCCATACTACTGCTGCGTGCCACTTGCCTTTTCATTAGCTCCCCTTTTCGCTTCAGGATGAGGTTCACGCGAAGTGCTCTCAGCAGTTGTGCATGAAGATGACTCCGGAGCTAGCGCAGAAGGGGGATGGGTCACGCAAGTGTGTTTTCTCTTGTAGGAGTCGCCCGGCATGGGCATCTGCATTACCTTTGCTGTCAGTCATGATGCACATCCGCGAGAATTTGGGGAGCTGGCTTGTGTGTGTGTTTGGGCCAGTCGAACTGTGTCACTGATGGTGAATGGATATTGAGAAGTGAGTTAACAGGCTTCTACCTTTAGGGAATTAGATGTGAATGCTGCTCTAGGTGCTGTGAATCCAGGAGCACCAGTGTAATGAGCGGATCAGCTTTCTGTAGCTCTTGCTTCTGATTAAATGAAAAGGAAAACTGCATGATCAGTGGGGAGAGGAAGATGTGTGGTACTGAATTTCAGAAAGGAAGGTCAGCTGCTTGCAAAACTAACTTTTATTTCCCAATAAAAATAGGATATGTACTGAATACTCTTACTGAATTCTTAAAAATAGGCAAATAAAAACACTGAATCACATGCTGCAGACCTTTAAAGCTTTAAGTAGTTTGAGTAATTTAGAAATTACGAATGAGGGCAAGGGGAAACTGTATACAAATTTCTTGTCGAGTTTTTGATTCATTATCTCATAAGCTTCTTCAATGTTTTGTCATTGATCCAAAAAACATTGTGTACACCTTTTGTGTACAGGCAGAAAGACAACATATAGTAATAATGTTATCTGCTGAGTAATGAATATTATCACAAGCTAATTTCTAGAAAGACTTGTCAGTGAATAATGTTGGGATCTGAAGTAGCAGATCTGGTCATGTTACTGAATAGTGTCAATAGAAAACAGAATCTGTGTTTCCTGACTGTTCCTTTCTTTCCAGCAAGTATTTTTGCCGTTTTGAGTCTGGCTGATGGGTTTTCTCCTGTCTTGTTTACGTTATGGCATTAATGGCTCTTCCAAGATCCCCGTAGCAGTGTTTCTGTCACTCGGCTGGAGCACAGGGACAGCTAGCCGCACCAGGGTGCCTGGCACCAGCCTGTTCCGTGGGGAGCCGGAGCAGCTCAGTGCAGGCTCTGTTCTCGTGTCCATGGATGCAACTGAGCAGATGCTCTTGGTTTCCCAGGAGCCCATTTATTTTAGCTTGTGTCTGTAACCAGAAAGCCTGGACAAGTGGCACAAAGACTTCTGTGAGAAGGAGATGCCAAATAGGGAGGGAGGACGGAAAGGAGAGGAAGGAGTATTTTATGCAATTCACAAGTGAAGAAAAAAATGGATTAATTATACAACTGAAAAAAACCATTAAGGAGTGGGTAACTTTTTCTTAAAACAAAATAAAAGAATTGCTAACCAACCCTTCAGTTCAGAAGTCACTACTTTAATTTCAGAGTTTGTTTCCAAAATACTGTGGTTGATTAATTCTGAAATTGCTTCTAAAATAACAAACCCCTCATATTACCTCCCCGTGTCTTGCTGAGACTAGTGTCGTAATTTCCCTCCACCCTTGAGTTGTCCTTTTTGTTATGTGTGACAGGGCTTTTGGCCAGCACCCCTGGCTTATGGTGAAGCAGCAACGTGACTTCCCTTTCATGTGAGCTGAACCCAGTATCATTAGGGCACACCCACCCATTACACATAAAGTAACGAAATTAATTTCTTTCTATCGTGCCATCTTGTTCCTCATGAGTAGGCCTGCTCTAGGAGCACTGAACTGTGGCAATGACACATTTCTGATTCATGGTGATGCTATTTTAGGTTTTTTCCCAATTTCTGAATGTGGGATGTACATTTTTAAAGTTAGGAGGAAAGAAATGCAGTCTGAATTTGCAAAAGCAAATGTCAGCGTGTTTTAGTTGATCAGATTTCTAAGCTTACAGGAGAGATGCGGTGAACCTAAACCAAACAGACATAAACTTTATTCTTTTCCCTGTGTATAGTTGCTTGTTTTGACACATGACTTCCATGTTTAGGAAACATGGAAAAAACCCCAAACCACCCTTGAAAACATTTTTTTGTTTTGCATTTCCAATAAGTAAGCTGATAATGAAAATTTTCTAAATCCGATTGTCAGTCTAGAAAATAATTTCCTTTGGTATTTTTAAACAATCATTAGAAATAGTAGTAGAAGACTATTTTCAAGTTTAGTGTTCTTTTTGCCTGATAAGTTTTGCTATGACAGTGGACAAATAATAACTTGACTAAACACAATTTGGTTTTTTACCTAGCTGTCAGCATACACCAAACTGAGAACATAATTACTTATAGGTGTATTTTTGCTCACGGAGGCAGTTCCCATCAACACTGTTGTTTGCATCTGTCCTGTAGAAAATAACTTTAAGTTAGGACATCTATTACAATAACAACTAAGTATGGAATTACAAGGCTATCTGTTCTGTAAGATATACGTTCTCAATAGGTTCCATCCATAATACATGCTGCTAACCTTTCTTGATCATAAAATGTAGAAATTGTCTGTGACAATTGTTAGACAACATTGGTGTGATGTATATATATATAATACCGTTCTCTGTTATTGAAACAAACCAAAGTACTAATTACATTATTTTCTCTTCTTTCCCCAGGAAGCTACTGACCACCTAGAAATTACGAAAAGGTGTGAGAAGTCTGGTTAATAAAGGGTGAATTTTTTTTTTCCAAGAGCCTTTTCACAACTGCCTTTTGCAGAATCTTGGACGCTCCCCATTGTGCCATGTTTTGTGGCTCTCACCCTAAGAGGAATTTGTCTTGATGAAGATTCCTAACATTGGTAATGTGATGAATAAATTTGAGATCCTTGGGGTTGTAGGTGAAGGTAAGTAGCATCTTAATTAAAAAAATCTTATGTAGATTTGACTTAGTTCTCTTGATGGTAATAAGTTTTCCTTTGCAAAATATTCCTTGTATGCAGATCTTAAGAAAACTCAGTTTATTTTCTACAGGTCTTTCTATTTCCATTCTCAGCTGGAAGGAGAAGTTTGAAAGTTGAAAGGAAAGGAAAGGAAGAGGGAGACAACAGGACTGTTTTGGGCAAGGGGTCCTATTTTTTAAGTTTACTATCTTAATTTGTCTGTAGTGACAGTAGGGAGATGAAAGTTATCAAAATTCTCTGCAAGTGTATTTAAAATAACTTCAGCATTTAAAAATCCATTTGCTTTCAAGCAATTTTTATGGAATTGTTTCAGTACACAGAAATTTAGTGTGGTACCTGTATGTGCAAGTTCCAGATAACAATACCGGAACAATATTATTTCTATAGCCAGGAGGTGGCTGAAGACTGTTTTATCTTGCTGCTTCTTTTTCTGCTTTGGCATGGTTTATCTCTTTTCTTTTTTTTGTTTCAGGAGCCTATGGTGTTGTACTTAAATGCAGACACAAGGTAAAGTAAATTGCTTTAAGTCAGAGATAAATGTTTGTATTTGAGTGAAGCAATGACTTTTGATGGGAAATGACATGTTACTGTGTGAGATGTGGCAGGTGGGGTGGACTTTTCCTTTCAGCCAGTTATGCAGTTTAATTGCAATACTATCAGGAAATGACTACATCTAGTACCAAACCTCCATTTTTTGGTGTTTAATATTTGTCTGAAATATATGAAGTATGACTAAAGTTTCATTAATATCAGCTAAGAGATTTTTTTTTAAAGAAAAAATAGAAAAATTGTTTTGAAAAATACAGTTTATGCTCAAGCAGTCTCAATTAGAATGTCAAATTAATTGTCAAATACTGCAGTATAAGCACTTGCCTCTCTGGGGAGGGGGTGGGATCCATGTGGAGTTTGTACAGCTGTTGGACAATCAAACTGCAGTGAGACAGCACTGACTTTTTATGCATGGTGATCTTAATTTGGGAGAGGAAGAAGGAAAAGAAAGGAAAGAAGAAACCCTGTTTCAGACAAAAAAATGAAGTCTGGCAAACAGTCTACACTCTTAACTACCATGTAAGTTGGATATATCTCAACTTGCTGCTCATCAAGAGGGAATTCTGACATGAACTACTTGGCTGTGTTTGGAGCTGCAGTGTAGTCATACAACAAAACTTCTACTCTCTGAAGCTCAACATTTCAGAAGCATAGAATAATTCATTTACAGTGATCCAGGAATATGTAAAACTGTTTTTGTATGTAGTTCATACCTTTTCCTAGAAAGAAGAAGTTAACGCTGCAGAGAACCTGCATTCCTGCGGTGGCTTTTAGCATATACACAGAAGGACTTTCGCACAGGGCATCTAGCTATATTTGGAGTGCCTTGCACTATTATGCTGACTTCAAGCTAGAAGAGGAGAAAAAAAAAAAGTAGAACTTGGAAAGATCATATCTTTTTTTAAAGATTGAAGTTGTAGAAAAGCACCCTTCTAATGGGAAGGGAAGGGGAAGAAGAAAAGAGATTTTTATTTCTGTGACATCAAAGATGTTCTAAACTAAAGGGTTGGGGTTTAGGGAGACCTAAAACCCAGTCACTAATTGGTTCAAAATGGGAGCTTCCACCAAACCACGATAATGAAGGTTGTGCATGAAGAAAAGTTACTTGTAAACAAAGGAAGATAAAACCATATTGCAGGATATTACATGTAGTTGTTCTCCTCGGTCAGGAACTGTTTTTTAATACAACTTTCCTACTTGTATAGGAAAACAAATATTTAATTCATGTTCATGAAATGTTAATAGAATTACCTGGAAATGCAAGGGTACGTGGGTGTTTTTACTGTTTGGCTGATGATGAGCATACTTTGTTTAGTATGGATGAAGAAAGTTCTTCCACATGACCTGTCTGCAGGTAGCACAGTTCAACTTTGAGTGTATTAAATAGTAGGTCTGTTCAGCACCACGTAAGTCCAGAAACAGCATAAAAAGTAGAGAATATTTCAGTACTTTTAATACATGTATGGTATACACCAGGCCATCCTTGTTCATGTACTGGGTTTTTTTTGTGCAAGCTAGCAATTATGTCTAGGAATTTGAATGTAGAATTATTTATTTTCATCTTTATAAAGGGTGGCAACATGCTAAAATCAAATTCTCAGCTGTTGTAAGTCAATGTATCTCCATTGGTGAGAGGGTAAATTTGGTGTAAAATGAGGAGCTGGACCCTAATTGCAACAATTTTCCAACATATAATCTACTAGTACTTCAGTAAGTATATAGCATTTTGCACCAATGCATTTCATTGGCATGTGTATATGGATTTAAATTGGAGAGAATGGCATAAGGATCAAATACCTTGTCATTATTATATGCTATTTTTCTATGCTAAGGGAACATTATCAGGAAAGGTAGAGTAGCTCTTCTAGAATGACTGTGTTAACATTATTATACAGCATGTTTTTATCACAAATCCTTTATTATTAATTGGGCTTTGTGCATAAAGATTATGTATCTGTGCTTTTTTTGAATGTGAAGCCAATACAAATAAGGTTGAGATAAAGTGGATCTGATGTTCTTAAAAGCCTTTTCCTTGGTTTTTGGTTGGTTTTTTTTTTTTTTTTAATGAGAAGACTTTTCAGAAGGAAATATACTGGAGTACACTGTGTTTGAAGATACTGGAAATATGTTTTATTTTCACAGACTATTAAAACAGGTTGTCTTGGCTTATTTACTGAATCTTGGCTGTGTTTTCTGAAAAGAAAAGACACGTGAGCAGGTCAGCAGTGTCAGATCACGGCTGAGGAAAAGAATCTTTGCTTATGTTTAACACTTGTCAAATATTTGCCCTACTATCCCCTTTACTTTGCAACGTGGGCTTGCAGCTTCATGCAGAGTTATCCTTGCTAATAGGGACTTAGGAACAAGTGTTAGGAGGACTCTGATGTCAGATACAAAACTAATAGGACAATATTGTGACTTAAAATCAATAAAATGATAGGAAGGTGCTGTGGGAAAGCCATAGGTGTCCAAAGACAGGCACGCTGCAGGAAAATGCCTAAGGGGGAAAAATTAAGCTGAAAGTCAGTGTGAGAAAGGAATGTACTGATGCATTGTGAGATCTTAAACTATGGGTACGGGGCGGGGTGCCATAGTTGGAGTTGCGAGTAGGAAGAGTTTGTAGAAGTGAGGTGAATACATCCTTGGATGACTGAGTGGAGACTCTGTCTAAGTAGACAAGATCATGGCATTGGGAGGAGGCAGAGCTCGCCACAGGGCCTGGCTGGAGGGGAAGAAGGAGTCATACTATTGGGCAGTCAAACCATAGATGCTCTGTGAATGCTCTGTGTCTAGTTTGAAAGGAGTGGTTCTAATTTGTGCTTTAGTTCCCATCCACACAGCATGCATAGTGGTTTGCTTCATATAGCCAAGGTTTTATCAATGTTCAGTTGAACATTTGAGAAGGACCCAGATGCAGGTCTGGGGGGAAAAAAATTGTGCATTTTTTTGCTGGTTTTTTTTTTCTTTAGGGCAGGATTTCATTATTATCCAGTAAATAAGGAATAGACAGCATCTTAAGAAATGGGCACGAAACACATAGACACTAAAGCTGATCATTATATATAAATAACAAAGTGTGGTAACTGATGGCTTCCAAATTTTAGACCTGCTGGTGGGGGGAGCTGACAGAAATTTGCATGAAAAAACACAAAAGAATATGCAAAAGGGAAGATTCCTATATAAATACAACTGTATGTATAAATTTATGGGGGTTTTTTTAGGTTAGCTAGGTGTGCAGGAAGGTGTGTGATGATACATATTCTCTAAAAGCACAGTAGAAATATGTGAAATCGCCTAAACCTGTCCGTCCTCTTGCTATGTGCTGTGTTATCAGAGTCCTTGGACTCTGAGGGGATGCAGTTTAATGATTTAGACATTTAATATCAGGCATTTTTTTTTTATGTTCACCATTTCTGCCTAATAAGATGTGTTTTCTGGTCTTTTATTTTAGAACAGTGTCTGGTTTTGGTGGTTTTTTATTATGGGACATTTTTAGACCTTTATCTTAAACAGCACTGAATTTCTTCATTAAAAAAAAAAAAAAAACACAAAAAAACAAGAAACCTTAATTTACAGAATCATTTGGCTGCTTCAGTACATTGAAGAATAATGAAGAATAGGCTTTTTAATAGGTTTAATACTTTCAGGCAATTTCCTCTTACCCTAGTATTTGTGTTGTGTTTGAGCCCTCTGTAATATTCTTGCATTGTCTTTAGATAAGTTTTATGTGTGTCTTAGAATCTGAAGGAAATACTTACTGACCTCTTAAAGAAACTTACAGTGTATTCATTAGAAAATAGATTATATGTGTGTATGTAACAACTACTAGATTTCGTTTGAGTACCTCAACCTTTTCCGTGTCTTTTATCACTAGCTCCCCTACTGATGAGCAGGTCAGAATTTCCTTAGTTTTCCCCTTGAAACCAATGTTCTTCTGTTCCTCTGGGTGGCCCATCTCTGCTTCTGTACTCCTCTCACTACTCGTTTGTGTTTGAGCTCAGTCAAGAATTCCCTGTTCATGGATGCTGGCCAACCTGAGAAACTTTTCCCAGCTTATGTTGAAGTGGGCCATTCCTGTGTCATCTTTGAAGAACAACCGGCCCTCCTAGATCCTTTAACCTTCAGGGCTGTCTCTGAGCGGATCCTTGAACAAGGTGAAGTCTGTTCTTGTGAAGGTCCAGGATTTTAACTACTGTCTATCTTGCTTAGTTCTTCCAGGATCTTAAATTCTACCATATCATGGTGTTTTGCATCAGGAGATGCTGGTTTGTTGTAATCCCAGTAAAGAAAGGCACTCACACAGATTCACAGGGTGTTGGAAGGTACCTCTGGAGATCATCTAGTCCAACCCCCTGACGTATCAGGGTCACCTAGAGCAGATCACACAGGAACAAGTCCAGGTGGCTTTGGAAAGTCTCCAGGGAAGGAGACTCCCCCACCTCTCTGGGCAGCCTGTCCCAGGGCTCTGTCACCCTCACAGGGAAGAAGGGTTTCCTCATGTTCAGGTTCAACCTTCTGTTTCCCAGTTTATGGTCACTGCCCCCAGTCCTGTTACTGGACACCACTGAGAAGAGCCTGGCCCCATCCTCCTGACACCCACCCTTTAGATATTGATAAGCATTGGTAAGATCCCCCCTCAGCCTCCTCTTCTCCAAGCTGAACAGCCCCAGCTCTCTCAGCCTTTCCTCACCTGGAAGGTGCTCCAGGCCCTTCATCATCTCAGTGGCCCTGCACAAGACTCAGACTCTGTAAGTGGTCATTTAAAGTGCTGCTTCTTTATAGTGTTCGCTTTAATAAACTAAAAATGGTACAGGTAATCTTTATAACCCTTTAGATGCTGGGAACCTTGAGTTACACAGTATTAAATGGGCCTCTGGTCGGGGTTGTAGCATACTGTGCAGATCATGTCTGTAAGAAGGGGTTATTTTCATTATTCAAGTTATTGCAGGATTTTCTTGCAAGAAAACTCTACTATTTAAACATCCATTCTGTTTGATGGTATATGTGAGAACTCCTTGCTGTGCTTTCAGAGAGAAGGCAAGGCCACACAGGCGATGTGAAGGCCAGCACAGAGTGGGAGCTGCCTGTGGGCCCCTCAGTGAGCTGGCTGAGTTTGTCCTGCAGCCAAGGGGATTTGTGCATCACAGCCCTGGGCTTCCTCAGGTCAGCTCCAGTGTGGATCACAAACTCCTCAGTGTACAATGGTCTTCTGGCCCGGGTGACTACACACTGTCACTGCCTCTTAGGCTATCATCAACCTTCATATTCGTGTTGGTTCATTGGTCAATTGTGTCAAGTAACTGCCTTCTGCAACTTCCAAAAGTCTCTTGATCATCTCCATCATGATGCATTACCCTTTTAGCAGATGCTGGAGTACTCCAAGACCCCTGAAAACTGGACTTCGCTGTAAGGCTTACCTTAAGAAGGCTTTATCTAATTTGCACTCTTGATCAGATGTTTTGAAGCAGATGTCCACCTTAATGTTACCTATAGTGTTCTGTCTTTTAACACTCAGGCAAAAGCTTTTGACTTGTTTCTTGCCTATTTCACAGCAAATCCTATGCATTCAAACTTCCCTTTCCTTTGCAAGAATCTCCTTGCTGCCTTAGCTCATCCTTCTCAAAATATCTTGTGTCTGTTGGTGGCAGTGCTCTGGTCATGCAAGTCATCCCAACAAGTTTTCTGTAGTCCTGGTGAGTGATTTCATCATCAAGGATGATGGGTTGTTCGGATGATGCTTATTTCTGTAACTGTGCACTGACTCCTAGTTCCTCCTGTTTTGTTTCCCGTGCTGCTTGCATTTTGTGTGCAGGCACCTGGGACCTGGTCATACTGGTTTCACAGGGGGAATGAGAGACCTTCATACTCCTAGAAAATGTGGGGTCTTTCTGATGTTAGTATAAAAATGGAGTTCTGAATTTGCCTGGTAGATGTTAGAATTCCTTCTTAAACTTGTACGTCTGCTGATGTTATTAAAGTAACTCTTCTCACTGGAAGTCTAACCATTCTTTTTATGCTGATGAGTTTCACTTTAGTGTCAGAATTAAAAGGTAAGTGTACTTGTTCATAAATTTGTGGTTATCTTCTGTGCGTTGTGGTTTCTGATGTTCTGACTTTCAAGGTTCCTTAGCTCTCCAGCTTGTGTTAAGACAAGTGCTTGGACTGAAGAATATAGGCCTCATTGCAGTTTATCTTCAACTATTTTTCTGGTATTATCTTCTGTACTACAATAGGTACAACCTTTTCTTTTACTTTGGATTTTACTGATTTGACAGTAGTTCCTGTTTGGGTGACTGAGAAATGAAATGATGAGCAAATGAAAAAATGTGGGTTCCCAAAATGAGCACAGATTGCTGTCTGCTTTTTTTTTTTCTCCACAATGTTATCTGTCATTTGATGAAAGTCGTATGAGCTGATTTCAGATTTTGACTACTGAGCTAGAGAAAAAATTAGCACTGTCTGGTATTTGAAGCTTAGAATACTACCTGTACTGTTTGGAAAGTGTCTGGTTCCTGGTGTTTATATTTCACTAAACTCTTCATAATACTGTGATAATTCTAAAAGGCTGTATCAATATTCAGAAAGATTATCTAAGCAGCAGAAGACACCTAATTTCACAGTACTGCAAGGCTTAGCAATGGAAACGTCCTAGTGACAGGACAAGGGGTAATGGGTTTAAATTGAAAGAGAGCAGATTTAGATTGGATATCAGGAAGAAGTTCTTCCCTGGGAGGGTGGTGAGGCACTGGCACAGGTTGCCTAGAGAAGCTGTGGGTGCCCCATCACTGGAAGTGTCCAAGGCCAGGTTGGATGAGGCTTTGAGCAACCTGGTCTAGTGGAGGGTGTCCCTGCCCGTGGCAGGGGGGTTGGAACTGGATGGGCTTTAAGGTCCCGTCCAACCCAAACCATTCTGTGATTCTATGGTAAGTTGATCGCTAATCAAGAACAAAAGGATATATAATTGTGGGAAGTAGGTCTTGTCAGGCAAACCAACTTTCTTGCTTTGAATCATGTGTCACTGATGAAGGAAGGTACATATATGACAATCTGCTTACATGACTAAGAACTGCAGAAGATTGTAATCAATGTTCTGTATAATTTTTAATACATAGTGGATTATTTAAGAACTGACTAATTAACAGACCTCAAAGCAACTGTGAGTAGGGAGTTTAAGCAGAGGTATTTCTGTCTGGTTTTGACAGAGATACTAGGCACAATGTTGGTATTCAACATTTTAATGACTGATCTGAAGGTAAATATGAAAGTACTGCTGTTAGAAGTTATGGAAAACAGACTGCCGTGGTAAGCAATAGGAGATGATAATGCAGAGTGTTTAGCATTATGTGGCAAGTGATTCAATTCAGGCAAAACACATTTTAAATATTTGTATTTCTTCATATAAGATTGATTTTCAAAATTAGAGCCCTTCAGCAAAATTCGAATTATGTTAGGAGCATTTTGACCGCTCTGTTTTGTCATTTCAGAGTAAAGCTGAAATATGCACATACTTTTTCCAATCTGCTACTCTTGATATACAGAAGAAGGGTCATTTTGAGTCAGATGAGTTCAGCTAGCTCAGTATCTTAAAGGTGACTTTGTTAGAGGTAAACAAAGGATTAAGTACAGGGCAGGCATGTTGTGATACTCCCGACACTATTCACAGTCTCTAATTCGTACGGTGGTACTGGAAAGTCATTATCTCCAGAATATTCTAGCACAGAATATGCCAGCAGTGTATTTTTTTACTACCTTGTCCTGTGCCTAAAGCCATCTGTCCTTTTAAGTCTTCTACTTGCCTGTGCATACTGTTTAATGCATTAACTGATATTTCTGTGTACTGTGTAAAGTATTCTGTCCTTTTTTATATACCATCAATTTACATACAACTACTCTTCACCCAAAACCAGGTGAAAAGTACAGTGCTAAATCCTACTGATTTATGTCTGTCACATTCTCTCATTGTTACTCTTTTCTGTCTTCTTGCTGCCTCAACTTGGTTATGTCCTCAAATTTTTTGCTGATGTTTTTCTTTGATTTTTTTATGTAATTAAAAGCAGCATTGTTAATTTTCACTGCTAATCAAATGTCTTTTGGCTCTATGGCAAGATTTTTGTTTTTAATCATGGCCAAGGGCAAGTATCTCTGCAGCATACCATTTTCTTTCAGTAATGGCTGCTTACTGATGGAGGATTATTGCACTTGATCCTGTTCCTCAGGCTAAAGCACCAACTCACTTATGTCCTTTTGTGCCAAAACTTGTGTGAAATACATACAATGAACATGAGACCTGTATTGAGTTTCTGAATATGTAAATGGAGTGTAACAGTAGTAAATAGTTGCAGTAGTCACAGTTGAGATCTGCTGAGTATTATGTGAGGAAAACAGAGCTGTTAGGCAGACTGTAGTGCTGAAAATCATGTTAATTCTTTAATAACTATTAGATTCAAATCCACAGTTAAGCACTGCATAACCTTTTGAATTCCATATAGAATTCTGGTTTGAAATATTAGGTATATAGTATTTCTTTCATGGGCTTACATGTTCTTTCTCCATGGCCGTTCTCGAGTGGAGCAGTGAGAGGTGAGCTGATTAGTGCTGATTCACTTCAGTTATCACTTTTCTATGTGTGTATATAAATGATATGCATATGATAAACATCTATAACTTCTTGCTATGCAGGGTAGATGCTAATGTGATATTGCAAGTTTCTAAAGCTTTCATTTCTCATTGATGCATTGTGGCATTTGTTGATACCTGAGCCTCTTCCATAGTCCTCTCAGTTCCCTGTGACAGAGGGGAAACAGACAATCAGATTAACATTATATTAATATGTTTTAAAGGTCAGTGATGTCAGTGAAGTCCTGATTTATATTAAGCTAAGTAGAAGATGCATATATGCACAGTTACTGCTCCAAACATCAGATAGTAGTGCAGAATAGAGGGTAGGAATTAAGCTGCTGAGATCCCACAAGTTGGCTGACTCATATTTCTCCTCCCCTTCCACCTCCAAGATGCATATTTTCTGTATCCCTAGATTGCTGCCTTTTATTTCTTTTCCTTAAAGTCTTATTCCCAAGTCTCATCTTTCTGTATATTTTTAAAGAACTGTTTCATAAGGTATCTCTAAATAAAAAACATTAAAGCACTAATTTTGAGGAAGTTATCCAACTCTAAAATTACTTACCTGCGCTAGTGGAAAAAAACCCCACCAACCCACCTTCTATTTGGTTTTGTCCCAGTTTCATGGAAGTCCAAGTCCTGAGATTAACTGAAGTAAACATTTGTTTTTCACGCTCTTAAGGCTATATAGGATGAGAGGATAAAGTAAAGTAGTCCCATGTCTCCTTTTGATTGCATTATGTTGGTTCTGCCTGTTACTTCTGCTATAGATTGCTAAGGTATACTGTATTTCAAGGATTTTTTTTTTATTTTAATTTTTTTAATATGAAATTGTGCTATCTTTTTCAGTCACATGCAATGATTTATTTAAGAGGACCTGGCCAGGTTGCACAAAGCAGGCATGAAAATACATGCATTCAATGTAATGGTTTTTGTTGTACACATTGGTCAGTCTGTCTGTAGCCGTATCAATGGAATGGTGCTGCTCAGATGTCAGTGATTGTGGTGTTTCCCTTTGTCTTTCATGACAATGCAGACTGCTCTATGAAAGGTCCCTTGTATGATGCTCCATTCCCTTACCTCCTTCTTTGTACTTGGCATGTTATGAACCCTGCTCAGATGTGGGTGGTATTCAGTATTCAAAACCTGCATTCCCTCCCTCCTTTCTCTCCAGAGGCTAATTTGGAAATGGAAGGTGCAGGGGAAAGATGAGAGGGGAGAAACTGACTTGTTGTGGAAGGGGATACTAAGATTTATGGGGTTTAGGTAAGTTGGATTTAAAGCAGTACAGTGTGAGAGTGTTACTTTCAGTGCCACAAATTGGGATGGCTTAGCTTGGCTTGGCCATGGTAACACTGGGTAATGGAATTTCATGCAGCACAAAGCTGGGGTGCAGAGAGACCTGATGCTGCAGAAAAGATTTTCAAAACAAGAAAGGAGGGGAAGGGAAGCAGGTGATTTACCTTTATACTCCAGTAATGCAGGTAACTGAAGGAGGCATAGAAGGTTGAGTTAAAACTAGCAAGAGTGGCTTGTCTTACCTTGGGAAGGATATGTGATAGTATTACTGACAGTTTTCAATTTAAATTAAGTCAAAGATAAGTAATTTGTTACAGTCACAGTATCTCATATCAGTATTTCTTTTAGCCACACAACTTCTTCCAGCTTGTCACACTGATGGCTCTAGATTAACCAGACATCTGCTGCACTTCTTCTTTTGTTTCTTAAAGAAACTGTGTCTTTCTGGTAGTCTTTTACATAATATATTGCATGAATTCCTGCAATGGGTACTGGTTTGGCCAAGTGAAAGGTTACTGCTTATGCCACAAACACTACTTTTCGTTGGAATATTGTCAATAAATAAATATGCAGCAACTACTAAGGATCATACGCCCATCTGCAAACGGATTATATATCATTACACTTGTATTGATACAGGAATCTTATTCAGACCTGAAACATTGTGTTCTGTGGCAGCCTCTAATGGCTCTTAATTGCAAACAGCTTGTAGTGCGATATCTCATTCTGAAGCACTTGTAAGTGAAATCTTATTTTTAAGTGTCGATGTGATGAGCACACAAAGCAAGACTATCCAGTGAAGTTGCTGTCTTGCAGAAAGTTGAAAATTTTATGCTGAAAATTTAAGTTTAAAAACCTGACTACAATATTTCTTAAAAGTAGCAGCAGAAGAAATTGAAATCAGTATTTGAAATCTGATAAAGGGTCTTGGATCATTAGGGAAGTAGTGGGGCAGGCTAGGGAATTCATAGTTATTGCAAATTAATATATGGGAGAAGGAACAACATATGGCTAATTATAGGACTACATCTGTAGTAGTATGAACTTGCTTGAATATTGGATTACAGTCTAGTCGTGTCATCAAATTGCAAATTACTCTGTAGCATAATTGATGCACAGAAAATTGTATTTCTAAATTTTGGGCTAATTGGTTTTTTGCAAGGGATTCTTGTGGGCTTAGAGCTGCTCACATGCTCTTCAAATTTTAAGAGCGCTAGGTTAGACACTGATGTCTGGATGCCCCATGTCTTTAAATAAAGGCCAGTAAAATAGAGCACACTTCACTTTTTGAGAAGATCATTAATGAAGATTATTAAATGTACCATGGTAAAAATGTATCTGGATTGTCTAGCTGGCTTTCAAAATTATTTGTAGAAGACAAGCTGGTCTAAAAGGTTACTACACTAAAGTGTCTTGTATGAATGTGTTGTATGTATGTCTTTGTGTGAATTTAACGCTGCTTTTTTTTAAGCCAGGAGCCCTGGAAAAAGAACACTTGGCAGTGTAGGTAAAACATTGACAATAACAGTGAAAGCTTTCCCAACATTTCATCTTATCTGAAAGCTATAGGCTCTTATTGCACAAATATTTTTTAATAAGTAAGGGTTACAGTGCGTTTTAAAATAGTAAATTGTCCTTCTGAATGTCCTGGTTAAAGTAATTTAATTTTCCATGGTTAGTTAGTTCCATGCAACTCTAATCGGTGGAATGCCCTCCTAAAAATATAGAAAACTTTCTACTATTTGTGAACAAAAATTCCTGGAATGTGTATCTTCTCAAGTCTGATGGTATTTACTTCTCATTCAAAGTCTGGAAAACACTAAATGGGGGGGTCGGGGGTGTGTGGAAAAAAGGAAAGTTTCCTTTTGTAACACTACAGCTGTTTGAAATGTATACAGATGTGTAGAATTTCATGCCAAGAGCTTAATAATTTCACTTACCCATACACTTAGTTTGATCTTAGCTAAAAGCCTAATGGACTAGACAAGCCTGCCCCCAGAATATGGAAAGTTTGGATACAGTGGGAGGCTAGGCTGAGCTCTAGAACAGGGGCCATTTATTAAGACTGCATATGCTTGGTGTTTCTTCCACTGACAGCGATTGTTACAGGTTTGCACAGAACTGGAAGCGTTCTTTGATACCTATCCCCCATGCATATATTAAAATTGTGAAACTCTCCAGAACACACACTTCTGTTTTGCTGTATTTAGTTGCACCTGGACAGTGAAGCTCAGTGAGTCTGCTGCTTGCTTTTGATAGAGTAGTCCCACTGCATCCTAACTTCTCCTCTCCTAAAGGGTATCTGTTTAAGCTGCTTCTAGTTTAATAGGAAAACCAAAACGCCCTCTAAATTCATAAAGTATTTGTATTTTTATTATATTATCCCTTAATTATTTTAGCTTAGATTGCTAAATTAGACCAATCTTCATGCAACTGCCTTTTAAATCCTCATGCCTTACAACATAATGGCTTAACTTTGCCCGTTATGATAAATCACCCACTTTATGGAATTCTGTTTTTGTTTTTCCAGATGCGTAGCTAAGGATTTGTTTCTGAACAGCACAGGTACTCTTTGTTGGAAACAGGTACCAACATTGCTCTCTGGTTTATAGTTGCTTGCGCCTTAAAAGCTTTGATAAGGCATCTTCTGCTTCTTCTCATATATGGAGGAAGTAGAGTACTGCAACACAGAAAGATTAGTATAACAAAATGCAGCACAAATCTTTTGGAAGGGGAAGATGAACATTTGCAGGATCTTGAAGTAGAATGATTGTACTCAGTGACACCCCTTCTTTCAGTATTTCCTTCTCTTGCACCCTCATACCCATAACTCTCAGAAGTATAAGTTGTCTGTGGCCACATGGGCAGTACCTGATTTGGGCAGTATCTCCACTGTGCAGAATAGAGGACAAGGGTAGGAAGCTGTTAAGTCCCCACTACATCTCTGGAGTTCCTCTTGGTGGTGATGACAAACTAGTTCTTACACCTTTTGTACATATTTTATGTTTAGAAGTTGTCTGTTGTTACGGCATGGTCCTTAGCCTGAGTCTTGCTTACTTCAACTTCCATGAATCTGTTATCTGTTTTCCTGGTTTGGAATTTGTGTTTGAAATGTGCGTCTATATTCCATTTCCCTGATGGGCTAAATGAGAAAGGCTGGTATATGTTACGAATTGCAACCTTGCTGCCGGCTGCTTCTGCTGGAATGCAGGGTCCGCTTGTGAGTCAGCTGCGCTGCAACCTTCTGGGCTTGGCATAATGTTTTCCTCAATTTTACTGTTGGAGCACCATCCTGGGAACAGTTTTGTTATCAATAAAAATTATTCTCGAAACCTTCTGCGCGGTTTCTTCTTGTTCTCGCACATTCATGTGCGTACTCTCGGTGCCTCCCCCAATATCCTATTCATACTTACCCTGATCTGTTACTTAGTTCTGCAGCAGAAACAAGGGACACAAATGAATCTGTTCTCTGAAAAGTTTGTTGTTCTGTTTTCATTTCTTAGTATACTATTGTGCTGCCTTACTGAACTCTGTATCAGTTGGCCTTAAAATGCTTTCAGAAAGCTTAGTTTGGGTCCTGCTATGTCTCCTAATCTTTCAGCCCACAGTCTCCATAATATTGAGGAAAAAATTCACAAATGCGTGTTATGAAGCGTATTTTTACGTACAGTTCTGATAACAGAAGATTGCCACAGATTCCAGTGTGCTGAAATTTAATTGCAAAGAGGTTTTCTTAGACGTAACCTTGGCTGAACAAGGTTGCCATCATTATCCCTTTTCCTTTTGGCAGTAGAGACACTTTTTTTTTTTAAATTGTGAAATTTTCAGGTGTAACAGAGGTGACATTTATAAGTGTGATCATGCACTGAGGTGTGGAAAGATGTAGTTCTATAGGACCAAAAAAACTTGTTTGGCTGGTTACACCTACCTCTTCTTTTGACAGTACACATCTTGACCAGGAGGCAAGCTATCTTCTTGAAATCAATTAACATTTCCAAAAGAGATGGAGTAATGCCATGTTTATGCACAGAAATATGTTACAGGCAATGCCATCTGCAGAGTAGCTGCTGCTTCTACAGGATCAAATTTCCTGTGACGGTTTGTGTGAAAAATTCATCCAAGTGGTATGTACCTCTTTTTCCCCCGCTCAGAGCTTCAGCTAGTGAAGAGTAGTGTTAAGAAATGTATACAAGATAGTATCTGGTGGAGTTGCAGCCTGGGGTCTGAACCTGCTCTAATTTTATAAGTCCTTCCTGCTTCCATTCCTATAAATGTTGCTGTAGTGCGAAGGAATTGAAACTGTTTGGGGAGCAAAAGAAAATCAGTAGGAACTTCACTACTGACCTTTAGGAAGGTGTAGGAGAGGCCAAACAACATTTATCCCAAGGACTCTAGCAGGTTTTTAAAAAGAAAAGAGGGTGGAATTTCTGTTAAGAATTCTGGGATGTATGGCCCCTTTTGTCCAGGTTCCCCAATGACATAAAATAGAGACTGTAAACCAGACCTCACAGATGACATCAGTATCAGAGAATCAAGGGAGATTGGCCTGTCTAGTATTTCTCACTTTCCATTCACTGTGGTTCTCAATAAAATGGACAGTTTTTAATTTATATTACTGGTGATTAGCTTCTGTTGCTTGACCAATGTCCTTTCATTTTCACATGTGTGCCTGTACAGAGCTATGCACAAGTGTATATGCACACACATTCAGTTAGTTAATGAGCTACAGCAAGTGCTCTCTTCTACTGAGTTTTAGAAGCTGATACTAAACCATTCCTTCTGTTGTCTCTGAGCAGATTTGTGTGCCTTATATATAGCACACTGTTATGCTGGTCCTTTTCCTATTTATGCATGTGAGGAGAACTGAACACTTGTGCCTCAATATGTAATATGAATGGCAATGATTGTGTTGTTTTATCAAAGTATTTAGTGGAAGTGTACAAGTCTTTAACCAAAATCTGAATAATAATAATAAAAGACTTCACAACTGAAGTCTTGTGACTATATTTTCTCAGCTTTCACTTCTTTTCTCACTTGAAGATCCTATTTCAGGAACTTTCTGAAACGTTATCCTAATTCCTAAAGCATCATGTGCTTTTTCTCTAAACATGTTTGCATGAAGGGAGGCAATCTCTTACCACTTCTGAGCTACTTTATAAAAAAGGGGAAAGTGAAGGGTCTGTTTAATTTTGATAGCTCTTTTTGTACAGTAAACACTAAACCTGAAACTTTTTCATCGGAAGAACATGATTTTCCTGAAAACATCTGGCTAGAAATCAAATTATGAGGGCATAGCTTGCAAAGAATAAATCTGTGGAAAGACAAAAATTAAGGAATAATTAGGTCTGTGGATCTTTTGTCCATGGTTTTGTTTGGAGTTTTATCCCTTTTGATTTTTAGGTTAGGGTGGGTTAACAACATTCTGCAAGGCCACCTTTTCTTTTTTGAAGAGGTGGTGATGATTGAGTATTCACACTCTACTGCCCTTATGAAACCTGTGTGAGGAGACTGATTTTATTTTTTTTCAATGAGGATTTTAACTGTCTTTAGAGTAATTAATGATTCACTTGTTAACGTTCTTTTGTATTACTTGTCAAACCCAGAGCTTTGGCTATACACTCTTATATTGTAGTGGTGTTAAAAAAAGAATCAGTCACATCCAGAATTGTGTTGTGATGAGACCAAGTTGTATTTAGTACATTTGAACACAAATGCCAGTCAGCAAACTGCTGCTAGAGCTATTGTTTATGCTCTGTACCAGCAGAAGGCTTGCTACTATATCAGTTTACAAAGGACAGAAGGCAACCTTCCTCTGAAAGAGCTTTGTTTCTCAGTTCTGAATCTGGTTTAGACCAAGTAGTGCAAAGAAGCTCCAAGCTTACTTGTACAGTTTTAGCTTTTGTATTTCTGCAGTAATCTCAAATGTTTTGTACTCCCCTAATCAAATGTTTTGTACAGCAGTGCTGTTACTAAATATTAATGAGAAATTTTACTAAGTATAAGACTAGAAACCTTCACTCCATAAAGAGTCCTAAAGCTTTTCCAATTAGTAGTTTTTCTTTCTTTTCCATTTAAATGAATGTTTACCTTGAAACTGAGAGAAATATAGCTCTAAGAGATCAGTATACACCATATTTTAAAAGGGTATTTTTCTTATGACAACCTCTTATGTAAATCTTTGTGCTCTTACTCAAAGATCCTATCCAAAATGTTCTCCTAGAAGCTTAATGTAAAGAAAGAACCTACTTCTAATGGGGCCTTCTTTGCAAGTTATTTAAAGCTTTATTGACCTTGGGTAGTACCTTCAATTATACTAGGAAAAGGAAATGCAAAGCTCCTACCAGAGATATTTATAGCTTCATGAATATACTCACCAGAGAACATTAACATGCAGGTTAAAGAAGAAGGATGAGCTTCAGAAATTCTGGTCTTGCTCCTAGCTACACCAGATTGCTCTGTGGGATGTGAGAACTGACGCTGCGCGGTTACGTTGGCAATGGAGATGTTCTTATTTCAGTAGCACAGTCAGGGATACTTTATTTGTGCTTCTTGCATATCTGTTACAAACACAATCCAATGGACTGTGGGGATCTTAAATGTAGCAATGGAACTGGAAGAATATTGATACAAAGGAGGAGATATCTCTGAAGTTACTAGCGTTGATGACTGTTTCTCAAAGGTACCTTAGAAACTTGTGCATGCATGAAAAAATAAATCATATAGACAAAAGGATTGCGAAGTCAAGTAACTTGGTTGGAATTAATCTCACCCACCGATTCAGTGCGTAGGTCTTGCATAACCATAAATTGAGAGAGGTCAACATCCAAAATGCAATTCCTACCATCTGCAAATGGTTAGAATCAGTAACCTTTTGGCCCAGTCTTCTCTCTCTGCTGCTTTCACTAGCTGTAGGGAAAGCCTTGACAATGCACGTTGGATGTGTAACTCTTAGCTGACTAAAGCTAGATGAGATGGACTGTACCTTAGGAAATACTTGAGGTTTTCTGTACATTTTGAGTCTTTTTAAACACAGAATATATTTGTTCTCAGTCTAAATTTAGCTTTGGAGATTGCTGCTTCTATTATAGGCCTGGAGAAGGCCTTCAGTTTCTTTTGTGTGCACCAGTAGTGCTAATAAAAGAATGCTACCTTTTTCCCTCAAATACTGCTTTGCTTACATACACTGTGGTAAACTTACTTTTTTGCACGTAATTTTTTAGACTTCTCAAATACAAAATTCATCATATAACACCATATGGATACCCACGCAGTTGTCACACAGCTGTCAGCTTCTAGTATTTGAGATGGAATAGCTAGTAACCTGTTGCACTCATCCTCCATGCATACCAGAACGCTGTGGAATGAGACTCATCTGTGATTTTAGTGGGCTTGCAGCTATTTCTGAATTCTTACCATTCCTCTGCCTTCAGTAATATCGGGTTCCAGTAAAATTTTAGATGTCCACAGATTCATTTGCTTATTTGTTATTGAGTCCAGGTGCCTTTATCCCAGTTCCCTCTTCCAGTCTGTTTTCAGCCGGTATTTGTCTGCCTTCTTTTTCTAGACTCTTTAGCCTATGTATTCCCTGGTCATCGGATCTTCATTCTGTACTTTTTTTATCCTTTCTACCCACATGTTGTTTCCAGTGTTGGGGACAATAAACTTGGTGAGATCGAGACGCTGTTTTCCTTCCCCTTTTTTCCAAGAACTATCCCTTTGTCACGTTTGGGCAGTTTCACAGTGAAGCTAACTGTGGTATGGTATCTTTTTTTTTTTTTCCGTGCTCAAAAGCGCATGTGTGTGCAAGATCTAGAAGTGGGATGTGTTAGATATCGGTAAGGGCAATTTCTGTTAGAATAGCTTTTTTTAATCTTTCTGGAACTTGTGAGGTTTAGATTTTTTTTTTCTCCTTTTTGAGATATAAGAGAAAATATACTGCTCTTGTCATGAGTCGTTGGATGCTGCAGAAACTGCCTGAAACAAGTCCACAAACTCTTTCTCAATTTAGCTCCAAAACTGAAATTTCATCTCTAGAAATGCTATTTTAACGAAGACATAGCTGCCATTTCTTCTTCATCTGTTAGTAGTAACAGAAGTCTTCCTTGGGTGCACATTCCTTTGTTTCCTCATGTACGTTCTGCTTCTCAAGTTAACTAAATTGCCATGCAACTTGTGTAGGGGCAGCCCTGCCGTTCCTCCGACCTCTGTGACAGTGATCTGTAAAACCCCTGTGTGTTTGAGGTATGAATCTTGCCTGCTCGCCTTTTTTAAGTAATTTGAACTGAATTTTCGTCCTTAATACTGTTCTATAAAGAAGATAAAATCTCAAAAAGGAATGCAGTTTTAAATGCTTGGCTGGGCAATTTTCTTAAGTGAGAAAAATTTCTCTCTTATTGTCCCAAGAATGCACTGTCTGTATAATTCTGGGGAAGAAGAGCCTGCCTTTCTCTGCAGCCTGAATGTAGAATCTTTAAGAAATGGGGTTCACTGAAACCCATATCTGTATACAGACTAGAAAAAGCATTTTTTAAAAATATCTACATTGAGAGGGAAGTAAGAAAGAGCATTGATTTAGGATTCTGTGGAGCGTCCATCAAGCTGGTAGGGCAAGAGTCAGAAGTGAGGGGAACAGATCAATAAATCATCAGGAAGAATGATCCTGTTCTGTTATAGTGCTACAGCAATTAAAAAATTGAGGACAAGAAAATAATACCAAGTTGGATCTACAGAGCTTTCACTGTTAGAAGATTGCCCTAGAATTTTGCTTCAATAAGAGCATAATGCCAGCAAAACTATCTTCTGATTGAGGAGGGGGGAAAACCCTGAGAGCAAAAAGACGACATCTTGTAAATGCCACAAAAGTCTTAGGGAGAAAAAACCATTTTCTCTCCATAATGCTGTTGTCTAACGGAAGAATTAGGCAAAGAACTGAGACTAGAAAATACAGGTGGCATTTCCTGTTCAAATTATCACACTTTCCCAAGTGAACAACACAAAAATATTATCATTAAAGATCTTACAGAAGTGAAAGTGATGTTTGTGAGCCTTAGTGCTATTTGAGCACAAAGGAGGTATTGTTTGACAGAGGGGACATGCAATGTCAGATACTTAAGGTTGATGTAGACACCTACAAAATGTTCCACAGCCAAAGCTATCAACAGGCTGAGACCAGATTACCAGAGATGTTGGTTACATTCAGTAACACCTTTTGCCTACTAAATTGCATGGACAAGATAGCGTTACACTATTTTGCATCCCCAAAATGGGGGAAAACCTCACAGTTTTAAACTGAAAACTTTTTAATTGGAAACATTAAACATAAAACTTGTCATCTTTGGGATTCTAGACAAGAACAACGTCATATCTTGGGCTTTCCCCCAGATCCAGAAAGCTTATTATTACTAACATGTGCTTTATTTCAAATTAGTGTATTAAACCCAAAAATAATCTCAGTCATGGTTCTTGCTTCTGCTCCAGAGCAGATCTGGAGTAGTTGTTTGGTATGTGCATAGATGGTTATCACCTCTGGTGGTTTATGGCCCACTCCAAAATAGGAAGGGGTTGTTGCTGCCATTTGCTCGTGAGAGGGCAAAGTTAAATTTAGGGCAAACCTCTCTTGTGTGAGTCTGCAGTGTGGAAATTACAGTAGCTGCTGCTATTGATTTTTTTTTTTTCCTTCACCACAAAGATAGACATATTTTATTTCTAACACAATGTTAAACTGAGCAAACTAAGCTTGGGAAATCCTATTCTAGCTTGCTGTCTAAAACGAAAATGTACTTAGTATTTCAAAACTGTTAAATAGTATTAATGGTTTATGATGGATGGATAGAAGCCCTTTAGGAAAGATGAGCTCAAAAGACAGAGGAGTGAGGCTTCCCTTTGTGTGAAGGTGTGTCTCAGATATATGGAGGTCTCTTCTGGGATGGATGGCAGTGTGATTGAGAGCCTGTGGCTCAATTAGGTGTGAGACCAGAAACCGTGTCATTGTATTGAGACTTTGTTGCAGACCACCTGATCAGGGTAAAGAATTGGGCAAAACCTTCTTTAAACAGCTGATGAAGTTTCTGAATCGCAGACCTCGGTTTGCATGGGGGACTTTAACTTTCCCAGAATCTGCTGGAAGGACAACATGGTGGGATATAAGTGGTCCCAGGGATTTATGGAGGATGTCAGAAAAAATTTCTTGATACACATCCTGGAAGGGTCAACCATATTATTATAATAATTGGCTACAATGGCTGTGAAATAGTGGAGTTCAAGATCACAAGTAGATTGTGGGGGGGAAAGAAAGAGTACAGGCCTTGATCAGGGAATAGTCAAGAAACTGTCAGGTGGGAGCTCATGGGAGACAGCTCTAAAAGGCAAGGGAAAGCTGGTGGTCTTTTAAGAATAACACCCTTCAAGCACAAGCATGGTCCGTCTCGGTGCTTAGGAAAGCAAGTAGATTTCTCAGGAAACTGACTTGGCTAAGCAGGGAGTTCACGAAGCTGAGGTTGTCTATTTAGTGATAGCCGAGGCAGATAAACTCTGTAGTGCTCAGTGCCTCTTTCACCTTGGTCTTCACCAGGAAAGACTCCCAGGTCTATAGTGAAAGGGTTGAGGAAGATGAATTACCAGAAGTGAATGAGGTTTGAGTTGAGAATTACTCAAGAGCACTCAGCCCATACAGTTTAATGGGACCAGACAGATGGCATCCAAAGGTACAGAGTCCTTGCAGCAGGACAGCCCTTGATTGTCTTTGAAAGGTTGTGTAGGCTGGGGAAAGTACTTGATAAAAAGACAAGGGACCAGCATTTTTTGCTGTGGTGTGGTTTGGTTTTTTTTTCATTAAAAGAAACAAAAAACGCCCACTCCAACTGATTTTACCTACAATTGGAAAATCCAGATGTGATTTCTATGCATTTCCCGTACATGCTTAAGATGAATATGTGCTTTGATTTGATTTTCTTTTCATTTGCTGGTAGACCTGGAAAGGTGACATGATAAAGATACAAATTTAAGTATGTATGTATGCACCTATCCAAATTCCCACTATAGTTAGTGGGAATCTGATCAAGGAGTAGAGGGAAGTCCAATTCATGGTCTTTTGGGGGTGAAAGGTACACCTCAGTTGTCTAAGGTCCTACTGCTATTGGCAATGCATGGGATGCTATGTCTTACCTCTAGCTTCTGCCCTTGGAGGTATACATCTCTAATTCCTCTGTCATTTCTGCCAATGCCATGTGAGTGCTGTAGATACCTAGGGAGTCTTAAACACTATTAAATGCCTGTGTATAGGTTACCAAATCAAGTCTTGAGTGACAGGTCAACTTGGAGCTCTCCAGCTCTGCTTGCTCTAGTAGAAGCTTGAACACAACTCACATGAAAGTGTCTGAATTTAGATGTCTTAATCTGAAACTGAATTCCACCTGAGGAGTTTCAGCCTCAGGAACCTGCTTAACAAGTTTGCCTTTGGTTCATAGTAGGTCTTGTTTTACAGATTAAAGAAAATTATTATCAGGTTTATGGTAAGGAAAAAAAGACAAAAATTTAAAATGTGAAAGTAACAGATAAAAAAGAAATTGTATCAATTGCAGAAAAATTAAAGCTTGAACTGTGATGAATTTTGATGCTCAGAGTTGGCGTAATAACACTGACGAATTTGACACTGATGGATATTTAAAATAAACCAAACAAAGAAGTATTTTCCAGTAAGTTCTACCTACTCTTCAGTTACAGGGTGCCCAGAATTAAGAAATACAATGGAATTATAAACATCTTGCTGACCCCCTCATTTATGGAGCCGGCAATATCTTAAAAGGAATCGGTAAAGGTTATCTTCCAGCTTTTTCCATTTGTATTAAAAGTGTCAGGATTATAGTATAAGAAGTAATTAAATAATGCTGGTATCTGCCCAATGCAGTATTCTGCTCTTTATAAATAGCTTTATTCCCCAAATTTTCATAATTTACAGCATCAACAGACAAAAAATCAAGTAGAACTGAAAGAGGACTGGAGTCTGAAACTGAAGTTACTATTACTGATATTTCGGTATCAGAAAAAATTTTATAGCCATTTACTGAATTTGGGTTCTGTTTTACATCTAGGGTTGGGATTAAAAATATTGTCAGAAGGTGAAATGGTCCAGATTAATGCCACAGTAGGATGAAATGAGGGCCAGATTGTAAACAATATTGCTACAATAATAGCTACAATAGCTGCATTTATAGTATTTAAAAGTTGCTTTTTAGTCAAGATCCTTTTCATTACACTATTGTACAAATTATTTGGGAAAACTTATTTACTTTTTTGCTTGGAAAAAATTGTGAATAAATACAAGACACCCATTTGGAACAATGAAAGATTCAGTGCTAACCACTATCATCAACCTAGTAGTTATTAGAAAATACTGAGTGGGTTCACTTCCTTCAAGTATCCTTTTCAAGCAGGGAACCTTAATTTTACATTGGAGTTAATCTCTATACTAGCCTACTGTAGGTTTCACAGTACCTATAGAGTTGAATATCATTATTATAACCACATGTGGTAGCAAGACTGCTACTTCTTGCAGTTGCCATCACATCAAATGGGAGTGTTGGCTGGTCAGAAGGCTGGGACGAGAAACCAGATGGTGGCCAGATGCCAGCAGATCAATACCTGGCTCCAAGCCTGGTTGTACAGGACAACCAGGTGATCAGGCCCAGTCACCATGGGTTTATGAAAGGTAGGCCCTGCTTAATTAACCTGATCTCCTGTTACGACAGGGTGGCCCACTTTAGTGGACAAGGCTTGGATGTTGTCTACCTGAACTTTAGTAAAGCCTTTGACACTGTTTCTCACACCATTCTCCTGGAGAAACTGGCTGTTTCTGGCTTGGACAGGCACACTTTTAGCTGGGGAAAAAACTGGCTGGATGGCTGGGCCCAAACAGTTGTGGTGAATGGAGTTAAATCCAGGTGGCTGCTTGTCACAGGTGGTGTTCCCCAGGGCTCAGTACCGGGGCCAGTTCTGCTTAACATCTTTATCAATGACCTGGATGAGGGAATCGAGTCCTCCCTCAGTAAGTTTGCAGATGGCATTAAGTTGGCTGGGAGTGTTGATCTGCCTGAGGGCAGGAAGGCTCTGCAGAGGGATCTGGACAGGCTGGATCGATGGGCTGAGGCCAGCTGTATGAGGTTCCACAAGGCCAAGTGTTTTGGGTCACAACAACTCCCTGCAATGCTACAGGCTTGGGGATGAGTGCCTGGAAAGCTGCCTGATGGAAAAGGACCTGGGGGTGTTGGTCGACAGCCAGGTGAATATGAGCTGGCAGTGTGCCCAGGTGGCCAAAAGGCCGATGTTACCCTGGTTTGTATCAGGGACAGTGTGGCCAGCAGGACTAGGGCAGTGATTGTCCCCCTGTACTGGGCACTGGTGAGGCCGCACCTCAAATCCTGTGTTCAGTTTTGGGCCCTTCACTACAAGAAAGACACTGAGGTGCTGGAGCATGTCCAGAGGAGAGCAACGGAGCTGGGGAAGGGTCTGGAGAACAAATTCTGTGAGGGGTGGCTGAGGGAGCTGGGGATGTTCAGCCTGGAGAAGGGGAGGCTCAGGGTAGACCTTATCGCTCTCTACAACTACCTGAAAGGAGGTTGTAGTGGGGTGGGTGGGATGTTGGTCTCTTCTTCCAAGTGACAAGTGATAGGACAAGAGGAAATGGCCTCAAGTTGCACCAGTGGAGGTTTATGTTGGATCTCACAAAAAACTTCTTCCCTGAAAGGGGTGTCAGGCATTGGAATGGGCTGCTCAGGGAGGTGGTTGAGTCACCATCCCTGGAGGTGTTTAAAAGATGTATAGATGTGGTGCTTAGTGGTGGACTTGGCAGTGTAAGGTTAACAGTTAGACTTGATGATCTTAAAGGTCTTTTCCAAACCAGAAGATTCAGTGATTTTCAGGGTAGTATTTTAGGGTTGTAGGACAGTTTAAATGGTCATGTTATAACCTTGGGTTAAAGAAACTGCTAATTCCCAATGTTTATGAAAAGCCAGCATTCAGCATAATATAAAGAGAAGGCTGGGGGAATTTGCACAGAGCTAACTTAAGTCTAGAGATATTAGCCTCCCTAGTCTGCTTTGGGAGTCCGGGGAAGTCGCTTCCTCTGTTTATGCAGAGGTGACAGAGAGCACCTTAACTTCAATCCTGCTTTGAATTGCTCTGCATCTCTGCTGATCTTAACTGGAAGTGGGAGGGATTAACCTGCAAGGCTGCAATTAGTCCTTGTAATGTTTGTGGTACATAAAGGGGGAAAATAAACCCGTAAATTGGTAAGTTTCAAGTTTTTGAAGAATATAAAATACATTGTAATGCACTCCTCTCATGATTCAGGTGTGCCTCCTACTACCTGCTCAAAACAGAATCAGCTACAACAGGTTGCTCCGAATCTTGTCCTGGTGCATTTTGAATACCTCCAAGACTATTCACAGTATCTCCAGGGTAGGGGACATTCAGGATTGGTTGAGAGGTGCCTTCCAGCCCCAAACATCCTGTGAGCCTGTAAACTTACTGCAGCCTAGGGAGCCTCTGCTACCAGTGGAGGGGGTCCCTTTGGTCTCGAGCCTGGCACTGAGGCTGGGGCAGTTCAAAGGGGAACCCCAATCTGTGAGCCTGTGGATACAGATGGGCCACTCATTTAGCTTACAGATTCTTCTGATGGTTGGGTGAGAAGTGTTTGCTGTTTATGATTCTCTTAAATTGCACTTAATTTAAACCAGATGAGTAAAATTGGTAATGCAAGCATTTACTCATAACATCTGAACAGACAACACAGTTGTTGCAAGTGTTTATGTAAGACATAAATAAAGAAATTGGAGAAATTGTTTCAATGTTTGCATTAAAAAAAAGTCCATCCATCATTGCATATGTGCTTACTGGTTGTTTCCTGACAAACTGGTAGCTACAGGTTTCAGCCTTTTCCTATGCTGCTTTCCCCAGTGAAATAGCTGAGCTTTTATAGCTGCTGCTTCTTGGAAATCTTCTAATGGGTCCAGAGTGGTTAAAGCTTTCTCTAGTCCTCCTTTTGTTCTTCCTCATCTAGGAGACAGTGTGACCATCTTTAAAATGGGCACGTGAATATAGAAATCCTTGTTTCGTTAAGAGCCTTCTCCTGCACTTAGCTGGTTAGTAAATAACATTCTGTTTTCATAAGATAGAAAATTGATTTGTCGTGATTCATTCTAGATGCTTCTTCTCAAGTACACTGTAACATGTATGTGTTGGAAAAATTCTAATCAATTTTCCAGTAAATCAGCGCATTGTGATAACTCAGGCATACTGTTCTGTCATTATTTACCAGAGGCTCTGCCTCTTCCTAAAAATAAACAGGACTTTTGGATTAAGAAGTAATTTCCTGAAACTTCTCTTATACCAAGAGTGGTATTTCATAGATAAATGGTGGTTTTAAACTGAAAAATAGGAGAATTACAATTTTCTTAAGGGAGAAATATGAAATTATAACAGCAAAATACCTCTTGAGGGCAATTCCCCAAAGGATTTTAGGCGTACAAGAATAGTAAAGTGCTGTGATTTATACTTCCCAGTGTCAACCTAACTGGAAAAAGAAATGGAATCCACCATCTTTCGTATCTGTCTCATGTACAGAGAATATTCTGAGATACTCCACTAGATCTGAATGTAATGTTGCAAAATTGCCAGCACCTAATATCAGAAGTCTTGAGAAGGCAGGAATCTGTTCTGATTGGATACTACAGTCCTAGTGTCACAGTGGTTTAAGGCAGAATGCAAATTGAACCAGGGCAGTCTCTGGGTGACATGTTAATGACACAGTTTACATGCAGGTAGCCATGCCTGTTACCTCTCAGCATTTGCGTTGTCAGGTAGCTTGGCCTAAGTTTAAAGCCTGTTGTAATGGCATAAGTTAAAATTATGATACATCATTTGATACTGACATGTTAATATTTTATGTTCTTTATTTGAGAATAACTTTGAAAAATTAATTTGGTGGTTTTAAAAAACTTTCATTTTAAGTGAGCCATGAAAAAATAAATGCTTTTCTATCTTGTAATGTTTTCCTGGGCTTCTGTTGCCTCAGCAGTGATAACTTCATATTCTTTGATTTTTGCTAGAATCAACATTATCAAAAGATCTATTCTAAACACTTAAATGTCGAAAAAACGTAATAATGCTTATGCAAGTCAAAGTAACACTGTACTACTTTGTTCAGACAAGATGTTATCTACAGGATACGTTTGGCTGAATTTTGTTGATATTTCAATGTGTGTCTTTATTGTGGCAAACTAAATTGTGTGGCTGTAACTATGGGTTGGTGAGGACAAAATCCCTGTTTCTTGCTTCTATATTATTTTTATAAAATGTAAATATTGTCTATGAGTAGAGAATATGACTGATTTAACTTTTTCTAGCAGAGGTTAAGTATGCATTTCTCTTTGGGCCCTAATAGCCTCATACTTGTACAGCTGGAAAACGTGAGTCAGTCACAGAGCATGCAGTGTCATATCTTAACATGCCACTTGATAAATCAGCATAAACCCCTGATGTCATGTACTGGATATTGCTGGAGGATCATTGCCTGAGTAAATGCAGTAACCTGCTGCTTCTCCATAGCACATGCTCAGTATTGACTGTCACTGTCTCTACTCATGCTTGTTGATTTTTTTTTTTTATAAACCCTTACTCTTTCAGTTGCTTAAAAAATTCACGCTTGAGAAATTCTTGTAATCACATGGCATGAGGCAGTAAAATTATAGCTGAATGATGTAACTTTCTGAATTACCTAATCTTATATATACTTTTAAAGATTTTTGGTTTGTGCACCTATCATTTGTGTCAATTTTTCCTTGATGTGCAAAAAAAGAGGAGAACGGAAATCCTAACAGCAGCCTTTGAAACAAAATAGGAACAAACTTTTGAAGAGGGTTTTTTTTGTCACATGATATTTTCAAGAGCGGCATACAGTTCAGTAGGATATGTTCCTCTTTCCAGAGAAGAATGGTTGTAGTTCTAAGACCTTGAGTTATGCTGAGGAGCACCTTTCTCCTTGAGTACTCTCATCATTAACATCAAGGATTTTTCTAGAAAACAGCAGAGGGACATTTCTGCACTGTTTTGGAAAAGCACTGTCATGTCATATATGTTGTGTAGAGACAATAGAAAAATAGGGGGCCTGTATCCTTGAAATGAAAAGCTTTTGAATCAGAGATCTCTTCTAGTTTGATCCTGGTGACAGGAAATACCAGGTGCTACAATCTTGTGTGGAAACTGAGGAGAGAAATCCCTGGGTGGCTAGCACAAGAACTGTGAGAACTGCTCTGCTCCCATACACACACTTACCTGTCATCTATGGCTAAGTGAATGGACAGTAAATCCTGTGTTTTCTCCAAAAGTAATTCCCCTGCATGTTTTGAGTTAAAGGAAAGGATTGAGGCCTAGCATGAAGTCATCCCCATCTCCAGGATGGGAGATACCTGTTCACAGGAAAAGGGTATCTCTTTCCTCCTATGCATTAAAGCAAATGGAACAGACGTGGATTAAGAAATTTTGTCGTACCCTTATTAAATGGTATTAGCAGATTTGTACATGGAGAAGAGACTTATTTTGCCCTGTTTAGGACAAATGTAGTAATGGAGTCTGAATAATCAGTTTGTGTATGTTCTTAGCTTTTACACAGTGTTTCAGTAACATTCATCTGTTGCTGCATACTTAACAATGCTTCCCCTATAGTTTTATAACACAGAATGTTTATAACATACATGCTCAATAAACAGAGGTAGTACTGATGCTAAGAGAGATTTGACTTGTGCATTTGCAAATGTACCATTGCCTCAGAATGTAAAGTGAAATATTGCGGCCAGAATTTTTTAGTGGGGCAAGATAATGTGTTTCTTAGTAATAAATGTAGCTGTGAAGCAAAACTACAGCTAAGTGAACTCAAATTCTCATAACTCATTATATAAGACAGTAGTAGTAAGTAGTAGATATCAGAAGGGATATTCGGTGTTCTGTAAAGGGCATGGAATATTTAGTATTACTTGAGATTTTTTCTTTTCTTGACATTCGCTTGAAGTCGTCTCAAACATTGAATCAACTAGTAACAGCTTATCTACCTAGATGATAGATTAATTGGATATTAGAATTTTCCATGCTAAGGAGTTGGATACTGAGGTATTATCTGAGGAAGGTTTCGGCAATCAGACTACACTGTTTTCAGTACTGTTCTGTTTCACAGTACAGTCTTGGTAAAAGTCTTTTGAAATGTAAAAAAAGATATTTTGGACAATTCTGTTTTGGCGAATTGCAATTTGGCCTGTTTCAGGAACAGAGAAACAGATCCATGAAAGAGCTCAGATCTCCAAACAAAATTTTGAGTAAATATTTAACAAAATGTAAACCTTCTGTAAAGAAGTTTTTGGAATTACACAGGAATCAGAATTTTTACTGTTGAACCCTCTTACTTCTCACAGCTCTGCTTTTCTTCATGTCCTGGATTCTGTCCATCTTCTCAGGGCTTAGTGATGTGGTGTCTGGTTTGCACCTAGTGCGTGTCAGTCCCTGTTTGAAATGTCAGATTGGGCCTGCATCACCTGATGGCTCTAGCATCTGTCTCCTAATCCAGGAAGCATAATGTTGCCACCCCTACTGCATGCCTGCTGAATTGGTCCACATACAAAATGTAATCCATGTTTCCCAGTTTCATTCTGTATTAGTTTGTGTAAATGACAATTATACAATGGCTGATCAAAAACTGTGTGCGTACTGGCTACAGATTTGTAGGAGACTGAGTTCTGCTTTCTTCCCCCAAGGAAGGGTGTTCTGTGTGTGGATGGTAAATTTGAGAAAATCCTTTGAAATGTTTTCTTTTTAAAATTTGCTTTTCTTTGTAAAAAATTTGGTTGAAACTGGACATCTGTTCACAATCACTAGTGATGATGGCAAATAGACAGACAAACAGGGCATTCAAGATGGACTCTTCCTTTGGAAGCTAGTTTAAAAGTTGACCAATGAGGAGGTACTGTTATTTACATCACCTCATACAAACTATTTAGTTGGTTTAGAGCACTCATTCAAGAAATGGGGAACTCCAATTTTCTCTTTTACGTTCTGAAGCACTCCCAAACTGTTCTGTTTTGGAGGTGTTCCACGTCATAGGGAATTACAGGCTTTTTGACAAGCAGGTGCATTGTATTTAAAATTGTATGCCCAATAATCTTCAGAGTCCTTGCATCCATTTTAGCTTTGGCTTGACTGCTTCACCAGTGGCTGATTCCTAGAGAATGCCATTTAGATAGGATGAGGTCCACCAAGAAACCAAGATAAGAATGTCACTCCCTAAGGAGGAACAAAATGTGCAGCTCCTCAAAGCACCTATTGTTTCGTTTTGGTGGTGTTTCACTTCAGGTTGCTTAAATATATTGCTTGCAGTTAATTATTTTTATGATAGGGAATATGTTATGTATAAATTATTGATTGCTTAATTATGGCAACATTAGTTTAATGAAATAAGTTATAAAGATTTTCAAATGAAAATTTCTTAAATATTGTAGGTTTTGATTTGTTTGGCTTACTTTTTCTTCCACATGTGTGGCTGAAGTCTTTATGTTCCTATTCTTCACAGAGCCACTCGTCCTTTAAATACTGTGAACAGTCAAAATCTTACAGGACACTTGTTAGCACATCTTACAGAAGTCTTTGTAAGAATCTGACCCAAGAGCTTTTAAAACTTAATTTCTAAAATAATCACGTTCACTATACACATCAGGGATAGCAGCATATGGCAGAGAAGCCACATGGACTAAATGTCCTTGAACGGTGCAGAATTGCTGTTTGTGTGAGGCAACAGCTTTTAACTCCTACATTTCTTTCCATGTACTTAGCCATTACTTCAAAAATAAAAATACAGCCTTTCAATGGTTGCTAAAACATCTACAAATATTTATTTTCCTTCATGTGAAATAGGAATGTAATGCTAATGGATATGTTTGGCTAATCTACGAAGTAGTGTATGCACACTGTCTAAACATAGGTATGTTACAGTTAACAGAGACTTTTGAGTGCAATTATGATGTTCCTTTTCTGAAAAATCTTTGAGGCTTAATTAACTAAAGCACCTAACAGTAGATACCAGAAGTCAAATAAGCTAAATGTACTCACCCCCTTAGCAGTGTTCCGTCATAGTGCTAGTAAGTATTACTATTATTACTATAGTTAGAGTTAATAAATATAACAATGCTATAACTCAGTAGTTACAATATAATGAGTAAACAAGTCTGTTAGTTTAGAACATCGAGTTTGTAAGCTTCCTGAAACAAAACGTATTTTGGAACTGGATTTGACATAAAAGCCATAGACAAGCCTTGAACCTGAAATGTGTATTACGTCTGCTGTTCTGAATGCCTTTTCTTTGCTGTTCTGTATATTGGTTGGGCAAAGGGTAGTGCTTCAACCCTTGTAGTATCTCAGCTGAATTTATATACTGTATCGCACCTGTCTGTCTTCAAGGCCAGGCTGGATGAGGCTGTGAGCAACCTGGTCTAGTGGAGGGTGTCCCTGCCCATGGCAGGGGGGTTGGAACTGGATGGTCTTTAAGGTCCCTCCAACCTAAACCAGTCTGTGATACTGTGGTGTGTACAAAAGGTGGATCTCAGTAGCAGAAAAGCAATGCAAGTAATTTCTAAGAGTAGCACGTGATGCCTCTGCTGAGCTTAAGTTCTTCAGTGAGAAGTAGATGTAGTTTGATCACTTAAATCAATACACAACATAATGCTTACAAGTTTTTCTGATAGATGTTATGAGTGATAATCAAAGGATAAAATTGTGTAAACATGCAGATTACACACACTCATATATTCTTACGTTTGTTTGCAAATTCACGTCTTATTCATAGTAGTATTGATTTTCATTTAAAGGTCCTAAAAGGCATTATTCGCTATCTACAGTAATCTTTCCAGATGCTTTTATTTTAAATGGGATCCGCTGGTTTACAGGTTTATGTTTAATGATGAAGTAAAATATGGAGGAAAAGTTTGTGTTATTCAGTGCTTGGTTATGCACATGCCTTTAGGTATTCTGGCTTCACTTTTTTATTGCTATTCTCCAATCCAGCCTTCATATGATATTAATAGTGGGGTACTGGTTTTTTGATTGTTTTGTTAACTGTGATGTTTGGAAAAGGTACATAGGCTACATCTAGCTTGTCAAGTAACCCTGGCAGTCTGCTGCCTGTCTGCTCACACGCCCTTACTCTGTGACCTTAAAGCTTCTTCTCCATCGCGCTACTAAAATTCAGGTGCTGCATCATTGTGTGAACAGACTTGCACTAGTCGTGTCACGTTGGCTGTATTTTGGCCATATGCTAAACCCATTTCTGCTCACATAATGAGAAATGTCTTCATTGAAGAGAAAAATGTGACCTACGACGGTCAGGTTTGGTGAGAGTAGAGAATACTGGAGGGAATGCAAAGTCAGGCAGGTGTTAAGATGTTATCACCTATAACCATGTAGTAAGCACAGATTAACATTTTCATATGCAATTAGTGATTCTGGGTTTGGATAGTCTTGCCTTAAGAGAACAGCTTTTTTTCTAAGGAGGCACAGAGAATTTACTTTTCTAAAATCAGGTTTTTTGTGATATTTGAACATTTGGCAACCATAATTACAGGTCTCATAGTAAGCCTTAGCCAGGTGCTAATAGAGTATTTTCATTTCGGCTCACCAAGATGAGCCCTCACATTCGTACCTTGGTCATATAAAGGATTGTTTGACTTTCGAAATAACTAAGCAACAAGAATCACAGGAACAACTCTTCTGAACGTTTAATTGGTATCTGGTAGGAGGTATTTAAACATGAATTTCTGGCATTTAACTTTTTTTTCAGACTGGGGTTCCTAATTGTGAGGTATCTGCTGCATGTTTGTATTGCATTCGACTGATCACTGGGGTATTTACCAGATTTTAAATTAATTTTGTTTCACAGTGTGACATTTCTCTGGATGCCTTTTTTTTTATGTCTGATGATCAGAGGGAAAAACAAAAACAAAACCATCAGAAAACACAACGCAGATCTCGCTCATTTCCCTTTCTTTGCTTTTATTTTGCAGGAGACACATGAAATTGTGGCTATCAAGAAATTCAAAGACAGTGAAGGTAACCTCTTCTGCTGCGTAATCTTTCATGTCAATAACTACGTCATTAATATCTCTCCAGTTAAGAAGTCTTGTATATGAAGACATGATTTTAAAATGATTATTATTTATTAGCTCTGTGAATATTCAAGGCCTTTGATCCTTCATAAGTGCCTAGGGACTGCATTACACGCTCCAACTAGATAGCTACCTTTCTTGGTGCATGTCTCACTGTGGCTGAGATTGCGGTGCCAAACACTGTAGTGAGATGTACCACTTGCAGACTGGATGCGATCAGAAAATGGGAAAAACTCTTGTAATAGTGGCTTGCAGAGTCCTTGGGCTTTCTCATGCTTCGTCTGCGGGACAGGATCTTAAATGTTAGGGGGACTTGCAGGGGTAAATGGAGGAACCTGAGACTGGTCACTGAGAAGTTCAGTGGCACAAAGAGGAATCAGGGAGCTCTCAGGGATCCACGGGAAGATTTGAGGGAGCTGGGTGGCAAGGCAGGAGCTCAGCCCTCCCATCAGCAGGCTCCACTCTGCATGGTAAAGTTGCTGTTTGCCTCCTCACAGCAGCCTCTGTCTATTCTCCACTATTGCTGCGTTTGAGAGGGGGGAAGAGCTGACTCCTGCAAGGCTTACTGTTGCTGGCAAAGGGGGTGGCAGAAGGCAGGATACATGCAAATTACTGCCAGCACTACACACACCTATTCCTCACCCAGCAGTAATAAACCCAGCGATCTGAGCACGGCAAGACTGGCTCTCTGACCTGAGCTTGTTGGGGGACAGTGAATCCAAGCATCCTATCCTCAGCAAAGCTGGCCATCAGTCACGAGAGCAACTGCCTACCTTGTGTACATCAGAAGCTAGCCCTGACCCACAAGGGGCTAGCACAAACAGGAGAAGCCAAGTACGAAGTAGTAAGAGGAGTCATCCCAGTCTGAGGCATTGCAGCTATGGTTTGCCATATACCAAGGCTTTAGCTGAAAGCTAATGAGGTGCTTTAAAGAAACAGCAGCCACTTTATTTTAGCAAACCTGTTGTTTTTTGCTATTGTTATAGGACTGCTGGTGGCTGTGGAGGTGTGGTTGGTTACAAGGACTGTAATTTTCAGTCAGTTAGGCACAGCAAAGTCAGATTCGTGTCTGTTGTTTAACGCAATGCAAACTCCTTGCTTTGCAGCTGATTTTGCCTGACACACGAGTATATTTTAATCTTTTAACTCTCCTCTTCGGAAATCCGTTCTAAATCCCTATTAAAGAATGTAGGGGATAACTTTATTGTGGTGACCATCTTGACCAGGTCACGAGGATATTTCAGAATTACTTTTTGGAACTCAGTGTGGTTATTCATTACAGATCCTAGGTGGAGAATCTCAGTATTAAGCCCTAAACAGGGTTATTATATTAGCCTAACAAAAAAACAAGGACAAAAAATGCATCGTTGCCATTAGTTCTGTCTTTCCAAGAGTAATATCAGTTTGCATGACTGATGACTGCTTTTCAGAGTTGTAGTTAGTTGTTTACAAGTTTCGGGAAATATGACAGAAGTTCTTTTGATGGATTTGATTCAGCCCATTTCACATCTGTCGCGCTAATATGGTAGTTCATTAGAAATCTGAATATACTGTAATTGTTTCTATTGCCATTTTTGTTTCACTGAATTTTTGCTGTTGTCTGACATATGCATGCTAAATGCACTGGAAAGAGAGTGTCTAGTTATAGATGAAATTATGTAATCAGGCGGATGCAAGCCAACCCTGAGCACTCAGTTTTAAAATGAAATCATTTAGATTGCTCTGAATTATATTTTTTTTTAATCAAAACATTTGCCATGATAGTATTTTGTTTTCCTCTTCCTTCTGCTACACTTCAATTTTTATTTTTTTTTCTCCTCTCTTCTGATGATGATTATATGTGTTTGCATGACCTGTGTTATTCTCTCTCCTGTGCAAACCTGGTTTTGCCTTTTGCTTGCTTGGAAAAACAATTTCTCTTCCTTGTTTCTTCTTCTTCTGTCTCTGACTGCGGTACCTGACCTGCAAATGTGATTTAGCTTTGAAATCATATCCTGTTTAATGTCCCTCTGTCATGGATAACAGTTCTTAATCTCTTAAGAACTCTTTTTCTTCATGTACATGGGCAAATATACTGAATTAATGGATTTCATTTTACTAAATGAAAAATAAAACCTAATATAATCTGGTTTACTTGACATTTCATTGGCGGTGTCCTTTAGAACCCAGTCATTTCAGGGCCCCTGGATTATAAGAAGTGTACGAAGCCTCAGTAAAACACTTCTCCTTTCTTGAACAACTTTCAGACAACTAAATTGTCGAAACAACGATTACATTTCTTTACTGCTCAGAATCAGATTCAGGGCCTCATTGAACCAATACTTGCTTTACTGCCCTCTGTGGATGCTACACTGGCCTGCATTGCTGAATTTCCATTGAAAGCTTGGTGGGGAAACTTTCAGGTTGTACAGATCTGTGCTTTGGTCTTAAAATTTGTCATGACTTTTGGAGAATAAAAGTATTTGAGCAATGTCAAATAAGTATATTTGATTCTAAAACATGAGCTTTGCATTCGAGTGTTTCTGCTGAGGACAGCTTAACCTTGCCAGTGCTTCATGCGTGTGACCTATTTGTGGAGCGGAGGATATGGCTGTACAAATACATATTTTTTCGAAGCCTATTAGTGCTCTTCGTAATGAAAAAGATAGAAATGCAAATTATTGTTTCTTATGACTTTTTCTGCCACTGCAAACCTAGATGGTAGTGACGGGAAGTCTGTGAGGGTTGCATAATGATAGCACCAGCACCAGTTACCTCTCTTCCAGTACAGATGCATCCAGGCACTAGAGAGAGTCCACGCTGGAAAATAAGTACTGTTTACAATCAGATAATTTAATCAGGGATTCAGAATAAAGATTTATAACGCTTGTTACTCCAGGGTTTTGGTTTCTTAATAAGTTTTATTGTGTCCCTTTTACTTTGCACTCTAGAAAATGAAGAAGTCAAAGAAACCACTTTACGAGAGCTTAAAATGCTTCGCACTTTGAAACAGGAGAACATAGTGGAGCTGAAGGAAGCCTTCAGAAGAAGAGGAAAGTTATACTTAGTTTTTGAATATGTGGAAAAAGTGAGTTGAGTTTGTACTATCCTTGCCATAATTAAATCAGCAACTTAACTGGAAAATTCTTTTAATTTATTTTTACTTGTGAAAATTAAGCTGTTCTAATCTACAAAGAGGAACAGCAGAAAACTTAATACAATCTGAATTATTGTAATTAAACATTAATTGTGAGAAAGCAACACTGATAATTTTACTATTGTTTTTATTTCATATGTTGGTATTAAAAAAAAATTCTTCCATATTTGAACACAAACATGTTCAGTTTATGTAGACAATACGTATCATTTGAAGAAAAAATCACATCCAAACCGTGTAGTCCAGTTTAATTGTAAAGCTGATTAACTGTCCTGTGTTATGCTGTGTAATGAATCTTGACGTAGTCTTTCAAAACAAGATCATAGACTTTCGACCTTGGAATCGGTTTCAACTTTCTCCATCCTGCCCTGTTAAAAATAGGATTTGTTTGTATATTTCTGTAACAAGGCCACCATCAATAGTTGCTCAGAGGGATTTGGCAAAGATCACTGTCATCATTTCCAATCCTGACCTCATTTGAAGTGATTCCAAAATTTCCTTAGATTGTCCTACTACTGCCAAGCAACTTGGTCTGTTTCCAGGGAGAAACAACCTAGAACATATTGGACTTTCAATACATTTGCAACCTTTCTGATGAAGTTAGACCCTCCCTCTAAATTCTGACCATTTAGCATTTCTTCGTGGAAACAATTAGATGGTATTCAGATACCCACAGTAAAAATAAATCCAAGCTTAAATATATGTATCTCTGTGGCTTTCATGAGATACTGTTCCCTTGACTGAAATTTTCATTTAATATCCTGCCAGTGTGATGTTGCAGTCTAGCTGAATGCCAGTCCCCTTCAATCAATTCTCCCTGGTGTTTAAGATTCCTCACCCTAAATGCTGTGTCTCCTTTACCTCAGTTTGCAATTTATTATGTCTTGTAACTTAATTGCATAATGTGAGGTGACCTATATTAGCACGCAGTTTGGCAGAAATCAGTCTTGTTTTTCACCAGCAGACCAACAACTTCTAATGTGGTGGATATTTTAGATCTAACATCCGAGGCTTGACTTATTCCACCCATGTTCCTTGTAAGTTTTCCAGACATGTGGCATGTCTTTGATCACACACCAACTTAGAACGTACATTTGATTTTCTTATAGAGTTGACTTGGCTAAGCTCTCTGTAGTACTGGGTTGGAAGAGCAGCATAAGGAAAAGTCAATTTACTGATCTGATAAGAAATATACTTAAAAAATTGTTAATACTGGCAAAACCACCAGTCTGCAATAACTAATATTATTTGCATCAGAATAAAAGAATACAGATAAACGTAGGTATCGTGTTATCTGTACCTAATGTAATTTTTATATCAATAGTCACCATTATTTTCAGTTCAACTTCTTAGCCCATGAACGTTTCTCATTTTCAGATATGTCAAATAGTTTCCACAATAGTTTCTTTGAAGACCAGGATGATTTCTGTATTTTTGGATGAGGGAAGGGTAGACGGAATTAAATGAAATGTGGTGTAGTAGGCTAATTTTTGTTTTAATTGGTGATGAGCACCTTGTGTCCTTTAGGGAATCTTAGCTCTGCAATACTCAAATCCAGATTACTTAAACTCACATTCAGTCTAATCTCCTTCATCATCCCCTTAATTAATGTCTTCATGTAGGATTATGTCTCGCTGTGTTGATACTGCTATTTTGGTTCGTATTTGTAACACTGACTTCTTGACTTACTTATCCAGATCCACAGGCTTAGGTGTGGACAAGAGTCTAATGAAAATCGATATGGTTCCTTAACAGAAAATTCCTTTTCTCAGATCTGAAGTCAATTTCTGAGACAACTTACACTCGAGCACATAAGATCCAGTATTTATTCACAGATTGCAAAGCTTAGAAATGGTTTCAAATGGTATCAAACTCTCCATTTGTTTTGTCTTGTATTTGTGTTCATTAAAATAGCTTACAAGAGAAATCTCAAAAAATTTATTATACAGCTGAATAAAATGATTGTCAAAGATTATGTAAATCTATTTTAAATCAAAAATCTACAAATGCACAAATCCATAATTAAATGAGTTGTGTAAGGCAATATAGCCAAAATACTAATTTCTATTTCAGTAAATAAAACTTTTCTCTCTTCAAGTGGGCTGCAGCTGCCCATTATTCTTTCAGAATTCAGAGTACAAACACCATTGTACTTCTAACTGTGCAAAATTGGAGACATTTGCTAACATAATGGGAACTAAGTGTCCTTCTTCAAAGAGGAAATTTACTAGTATAAACAATTACGGGTTTTTTTTTCCCTAGGTATTTCCATAAAACAGTTCATATGGCCATTGTTACTGTAGTGCAAATATGTCTAAGATCAGTATAACTGATGTATAGCTATAGGATACTCCTTAGATCACTGTTTATGCCCCTATGAGGCATTTTTACATCTGCTACTTCATTTGCACTAACAGGCTTGTGTTGTTTTAACTATACCCATTCACATACAGATATGGTTTGTTATTAATCATGGCCCTGCTACGTCAAAGCAGCAGAACTAGCTCAATAATCAAGAAAACAGTATGTTCAAGTAGTCAGATTTACAAAATGGCATGCTCTACTAAACTTTGCATATATCCACACTTTCCTAGTGTTTCTGTTTAAACAACATTTTTTTTAACTAAGTGTATTTTAGAAGTTTTAAATAAGTTGTGGTTTGATGACAGTCTTTTAAGGACTTGTGGTATGTTTGTGGTTCACCTTTAGGGTTATTGCCTTCACAAGCGCTTTCTCTAGAATGAAAACAGCTAGTAGTATGCTTATGATTAAAATACACTCCTTGAGTATTAAAGTACTGATTTTGCGTAGACAGGTTCGATGGCCTAAGTGTGTTGCTTCAGAATGCTGAAAGCATGTTACCTGTTAGCAACTACAGTATAACTTTTGTAAATAATGTCTTTTAAACATTTAGAATATGCTGGAATTGCTAGAAGAAATGCCAAATGGAGTCCCACCAGAAAAAGTGAAAAGCTATATCTACCAGCTAATTAAAGCGATTCATTGGTGCCATAAGAATGATATTGTTCATAGAGGTAAGTGTGTGGCTCTCCACCTGGAAATAAGCCCTGGGTAGGAATTTGATTTCTAAAGGGAAAGATGTTACAGCTTGAAGTAATTTGCATTTAACATAAATATAAGCAATTCCTTTATATCAACAGAAGAAAACAAAACCCAAACCCCACACCAAAAAAAAAAAAACCAAAAAAAAAAAAAAAACCAAAAACAAACAAAAAAAAAAAAACAAACCCCCAAAAAACTACCCCTGTAAATTTGGCTGTGTCTTAAGACTGCTACAGGATTCAGATCATTTTATAACTACATGCAGCTCATATAAAGCTTGCTATCCACTGTATTTGGGGTATGATACAAAGATTGTATCATATGCACAGTGAAATCAAACTGCAGTACAGTCCTTGCCAAAGGAAAAGCAATTTTTTTAAACATTTCATGGCAATCAGTTATTTCTCTTTTGAATCTGATAATAGAATATTAGGAGAAAAATAACCCAGAGCTTAAACCTTGGTCCCCCATGTTTTACTACCTAAGGCAGTTCCTCCCAGCTCTCATGAATTCAGCTCTGTATATTTACTTTCTCCCCTAAGCTTCAAGCACTTGAAAGTACATATGTTGATGTGTGACTTTATCTAGTTTTACGTATTTTATCCTGATTTAATAAAGATGTATTTTACTTTGTGGCTTTGCAAGAGTAACATTTTGAATTAATGGTTCCAATAAATGAAAATTCTCATACAATATGCTGGTTTTATTTGAGACTGATCAAACATCTTTACAGAGAGGGTGGTGAGGCACTGGCACAGGTTGCCCAGAGAAGCTGTGGGTGCCCCATCCCTGGCAGTGTTCAAGGCCAGGCTGGATGAGGCTTTGAGCAACCTGGTCTAGGGGAGGGTGTCCCTGCCCACGGCAGGGGGGTTGGAACTAGATGGGCTTTAAGGTCCCTTCCAACCCAAACCATTCCATGATTCTCTGATTCTATGAAACATAAGCAAGAGTCTGAAAATATTTTGTAAATTATAGTTTGAAAAATGTACCATATATGGATATCACAGTATCTATTCAGGAATAAAAAAAAAGGGGCTTAAAACTCAGTAACACAATTTTTCCAAACAAATGACAAGAGGTGATTAAGATCATCGTAACTGAAAATGTTGAGCACGATGTGCTCAACATTGGTTAACTGTGTGATTAAATGTCAGTTCTTTGTATTATTTTTGCAATATGCAATATTTAGCATGTTGGTTTGCTGCCCAGGAATATCTGTAAGCACCTTTTATCTTCCCATATTTTGTTGGGAAACACTTTGAAAGACTTCAAAAGGCAGAAAATTAATTCTGCGTGTTCACAAACTGAATTGCTGGAAGCTGTATCAGCAGTTGCTCTTGTAATGCTTCGTTTATGATTGCATGAATATCTCTAAATATGTTCTAATGAAATAATATTTGTTGACAAAGTTTAAAATTAAAAAGAGGAGTTAACAGCATTTTTTTTCTGTCTCTCACTCTGATACTCCAGATATCAAGCCAGAGAATCTCTTAATAAGCCACAATGATGTTCTGAAATTGTGTGACTTTGGTAAGTTCAATAGATAGATGCCTGCCTCTTACTGTTTTAAAGAAAATCTCTGTCAGTGGAGTTTGGCCTTATTCTTATAAGAGTTCTACTGTGTGGGCTGTTTAAAACCCATTTAGTGGTCAGAATGTATTACTTCTTCAGGTTTCTGGCTAGTACTTTAATTTGAAAAATCTTTGTGCTTAATTAGTATACCCTGTGAAATACCTGTGTTGACATGTCGGTAGAAACGCTGCATTTATCTCTCTCTTCCTGCATTTGACGAGGGTTTTTACTAGCAGTGTTATTGGCACCCAGCTGAGAACTACAAAGATAAGCTGATTTGAAGGCTATCAAAACTGTAGGTCTATCTGGGCTGAGCATTAAAAGAAAAATAATTCTTCCTTGTTTAATACACAATAAACTTACACTTAATATATATATATATTTTTTTAACCCACTGGCTTTCGTGGACTGTTACATCTGTAGTCACAGGTCAACCTTTACTGTTATGTTAATCAAGGAATCATGTGTCCACATGTGATTAATAACTGAATGGCTGGAGGTAGAGTCTGAGTTGTACATGTAATGTTAACTCTGATGTTTCCTGACCTATCAGTACCTGTTTAATGTCAGCTTTAAGGCTTTGAAGAGTCAGTACCCTAGCACAAGGCAAACTTCGCCCATGTGAGTAATCCCTAGAAGACAACAAGGTGGAGTGTACACTGTTCCAACAATCTGTACTTTTCTTCTAAATGCTACATAAACACAGAATAAAATACTGTTCCTTCTAAAACCCTTGCAGTTTTGCTCAGTAAATAAAGTACAATTCTATAGTGCTACCCAAGGGCACTATTCAGTGAGAGTGGTTTGAAAGCTGTCATTTCAAACCTCTGCAATTTTGAATGAAAAGAAGAACCGCTCAGAAAATAGATTGAAATAGTTTTTCAGAAACACAAAAAAAAAGCACTTGTCATTTGCGGTGCTGCTTATTTCTTTTAATCCTAAAGGCATTTTTGCTTAAGCATTCAGAAACAATAACCCTTCCAAGAAAAGCCTTAGAAGATTTGGTCCATATGAGTTCTTTGAATTAAGGGCAATTTGTTCTGCAGCGTGAGGAACGGCACAGCTCTGACAGAGTGCCAGGGTACTGCTGCGTGGTGCCCTCGGTGCCTTTGCCTTCTGGTATCCACGGCCCTCTCATCTGCACCCCTGTAGCCACCCTGCTCCCAGGCTGCCCTGGCAGCCTTGCCTGGGGCTGGTGGGGCAGGATTTTCCCTTACCCCACACTTATTTTCAGGGTCCCACAGGGTTGACAGGGCCAGAGCACACTCTCCCGGGGGGTGAAGGTTGGTGTGGCATATGCCTTGCTCTCTCTTCACCCCTTCGTGCCAACTTTGGGTGGTTAGGGGACTCAGTCACTGCCTTACACAGAGCTTAACACGTGGTCAGCAGGCAGTGCCTGCCCCTCACCAACATGTGCTCCATTCGAGGCTAATGGTGTCACAAGCAAGAACAGCCAATAGGGGCGTGTGTGATTCCTGATGGGATCCATTCAGTCTAACCTCCTTCTCCAACCATGAGGAAGAGCCTTCCCTGGCCCTTGCCCTCCCTCCCTCCTTCCCCTGTGTCTTTCTGAGGGGACGACATCCCTCCCAACAGCAGGAATGTTCTGTGTGGTCTGTTGGCTTCTTTGTGTGTGTGTGCTCCAGCCAGGTTCTCTTTCTGCTGTTGGGGAAAACATGCAATCACAATGGGCTCCAGGTTCTCAGCACAACCTCAAGGAAGACAAATTAAGTTTGGGAAACTTCTGTTGTTCTTATTGTTCATGTGGGTTAATTTGAATTTTGATTAATATTTCAGATGTAGTTGAATTTAAAATTTTGAGAAAATGTTATAATTTGGGAACAATTTTTAGTTTTATGGTTAATTGACATTATTGCTAGTAGCTTAAGCTCTTACTGTAAAATGTGTGTCAAAACACTGTTAGCTGCAAGCGTTTCCTGAACACTTACAGATTAGGTTATAAGAATTCGCCTTTTAACATGATTTAATGTATGCTGCCTGCCTCCCTAACTTAATTCTTGTTTTGGAAGACATGTACTTGTCACATACAGTGCCACATTCCTTGTGTCATAACAAATGCAAAGAAAAGGTCTATTCATCCATCCCAGTGCAGATACTGAAGTAACTGTGTGTTTCTGAATAGCCGAGTGGGCAAAAAACCAGTTTGAATAGAAATGTTCATAAATTTTTAACAAGATAGTTCTTCATAATCCTTGTGCCATGTGTTCTGTACATATCGTGCTAGATCAAAATGGGATTGAGTGTGGTGCTTGCCTGGACACATGTTGTGTGGGTGTAATTTCTGTCAATAGAAGTGGAAGAACAGTACAAAATGCCGATTACAGCAGATGCATCTGTTGGAAATAGGCTTTCTGACTAGTGTGTTTGCTGTTTCAACACTAGGGCTTCAAAATCACTTGTTTTAGCAATCTCTTAATCTCTGTATGATGCGTAAGCATAGAAATCGTGAAACACAGGACTGGAAAAGACCTCAAGAAATTCTCTAGTTCTTCCACCTACTCAAAGAAAGGATTAAGCGTGTCTGTCATTCTTGACAGGTGTTTGTTTAGCTTACTCTTAAAGTTCTCAGTAATGGAAGTTCCCTAGTGTTCCTAGGCATCCTACTATTAAAGTGCTTACATGTCATTAAATGTTAGAATGCTTTACTTCATGTCTAACTTAAATTTGCCTTATTTCGCTGTAAGAAACTGGCAAACTTCTCCTGTTTTTCCTTTCACTTTTTTTTTCAACCGTGTTCTGAGTTGTTTAAAGTCCTTTCTTGAAATCTCTTATTTTGCTGCTTCTCCCTTCTTGCATCGTGGTGCATTTGCAAACTCCGTTGGTTTTATAGTTACTCTCACCCAAATCGCCTTCTGTCTTCCTTATCACTGTTTAGAGTTTGATCTATTCTCCCTAGTTACCTTGTCTTTATTTTTGTGTTAAAAATTCTTCCCAATACCTCAGCACAATTTGGAGGAAGGAAGAATTAAGTACATGAATGAAAGATTTTTGGGTTTTCTCCCACTGACAAGATCAATTGTGTGGGTCATGTTACAACTTTACAAGCATAGTTTTGTGGGAGAAGCAATTTTGGCAGCTTTGCATCAGAACTGGGATATCAAGAAAAATTACTATTGCATTTAAGTAGCACTTACTGATTCTGAAAATGAAATTATGCCTTATACCTCTGCAGCGCTTTGGAACGGTTCTTTTTTGCATCACTCATGCAATAATGGAAAGACTCATAGTGATTTCACTGAAGTGAATTTTGAACCAAGTTTTAATGCCACATCCAAGTAAGAAAGCATTTTGAAAGTGTTGCTTCTGCATTTAGTCCCAAAATTGTGTCTCAGTTTGAGCTCAAGTAAGAAGCATACACATCTGGAGTCTTGCTGCTGAGATCTGTCTGTCCTTAATCTCACCTTATTATTAATTATTTGTTTGAAAAAGTTCTGAAAACAGTGCCAGCATCTGCCTCAGAGTGGTTATACATGAAGAATCCCATAACATCATTACTGTGATGCTCGGCTGACTTCTTATAAACAGAGGAGGATAAAAAAAAAAAATATAGATTATTCCTACATATGGGTTTTCCAGTATATGCGCTCTTCTCACAGTTGGTGGTCTTAACTGTTAGGCCTTAGGACAGAAGAGAGGTTTTGTTACAGTTGAAAATAAGTATACTTTTTTATTATTATTCTTAACAAAATGATGTGGAGGAGGAAGTTAATTTGGACTTGGTTTCTGGATTCCAATTCGCTAAGATGCTTGTTCATAGAATCACGGAATGGTTTAGGTTGGGACCTTAAAGACCATCTAGTTCCAGCCCCCCTGCCATGAGCAGGGACACCCTCCACTAGACCAGGTTGCTCAAAGCCTCATCCAGCCTGGCCTTGAACACTGCCAGGGATGGGGCAGCCACAGCTTCTCTGGGCAACCTGTGCCAGTGCCTCACCACCCTCTCCAGGAAGAATTTCTTCTTTACAACCCAATGTGATGCAGGTGGGAAGGTGACACGTAGAGTGAGCTAAAGGCAGATGTAAGACACTTGGTAGACTCCTGCCTGTTGTTGTTTTGGGGAATTGACCCTGTTCCTTGCCACGTCAGGGGGAGGGTGTCCTTAGATAAGAATAATATGTAGTTTCTTGACCAGTTTAAAAAATTGAATGTAGTGAAACGGTAGTAGTTAGGATCAGTGACTGGAAGAGTCTACCGTCCATGCATGTTTTGTGTATCTGATGTTATCAATCTTCCAAAACCATCATCTGAGTGACATTTAGTGGTAATAGTTCAGTAGCTTGCATGGCGTACTGACAGGTAACTTTTGATTATACAAAAGCACCAAAAGTAATAGCAAACCCCCATAGGTTTCTGAGGAGAGTACAGAAGTAAAGTAGTCATGGAAGCAGACACGCTGACTTTCCCTGTTGTATCAATGAAAGCTCACATTTCAGTAGATAAGCAATTGTTGGAGATACCATTCTGCACTAGGGGTTGTAAACAATTGGCTTCCATTTAAATAGGCATGAGCTCTTAGTGCCACAATCAGTGGTGATATGCGTATTATATTTATATTAGGATATAATCTTTCACACTATTTCTTTGACAGGCTTTGCTCGGAATCTCTCTGAAGGAAGCAATGCTAACTATACAGAATATGTGGCTACCAGATGGTACCGCTCACCTGAACTCTTGCTTGGGTAAGTACAGTTTGTAGAACCGCCATGATAAATCTTGACGGATTCTTTACATATTTTTTCAGGCACCTTTTGTAAGATTTACCTGTGGAGAGCTGTGGTTGATTCACAGGGAAGATTCAAGAGAATTCCATATTTTCATTAATTTTTGTTCATTTACAGTAAGTTGGCATGAATTATTGACATGTTGACCTGTCTTGGGCTGAACAGTGTTTAACTGGTTAAAATATGAAGCTGAATTATAACAGATGTACTTTAAATTTCTGCCCCTGGCCCCCCATTCCCTTCAGAAGAGGTTTCTATGGTAGTCCTGTAGCCTGAAATGTTCCGTCAGCCTTGTGGTGCACATCGCAGAGCAATGGCAGTGCAGCCTTCACCACACTGCACTCCTAGCGCTCTTCATCCTTTGGGTCAAAACAACTATTTGGTTTTCATTCCCAGTTACTCTGGGCCACCACTGCTGAAGTGGCTCTGAAGGATGGTGCTAACTTTTTACCAGTCAGGAAGAATTTGTTGAAGGAGACCATATGATTCCTTTTAATAAAGCAATGAGAGTTTAGCGTTGCGTTGCCTCTGAAAGGAGTAGTTACATGAGTAGCCTCAGCTGGACAATTTAGTTTTACTGTTTTATTAATCTGTAAAGTGAGTGTTGTACTACCCCGCAAGGTTAAACAGATTTTCAGATACTGTATGAGCAAATTCATGAGACCCCAAAGGGCAAAGGAATAGACACAAAGAACTGCAGGTCTGCTGTATGTGATCTTCCTGTTACTGTCAATTTTAACAGTGCATTATTCTAAACAAGCATGAGCACTGTCACAGAATACAACTCCAGTATGTATAGCATATATGTATTCACATATACATATTCTAGAAATAAGGGATTGGTTGCCACAGGATGAAAAAAAAAGTACTGGTCACTTGTAAGATTCTTTAAGCAAAACGTTTCATGCTGCTGAGAAACAAGTATTTGTTGGAAGCCTTGGTTAACACTGAACTAGACATTTCTTGAATAGGTAAAGGATTAGGTAATGATTATTCTGTCAATAAAGTCATCCCAGTATTCCCAGAACTGTGTTAATCAAGTTGGAAGGCAGCTGTGTTGTTATGTGCAGAACAGTATGTTAAAGTTGCCATTAAAAACCTCAAAGCTCAATTTTTCATATTTTGGAGAAAAGATATTCTTAAGTTTCCAGCAAAGTGTGTGTGTGTGTATATACAAGTATTAAAAAAGACTTGGAAAGAAAGCATCAATTGTGGTCTTTTTAGTTACATGTTATTCTTTGTCTCTAGTAGTAATGAGGATTTAGGAGGAAAGATACAAACAGCTGGACAGTGGTAGTATTAATGTGACCTGCACTTTTCAGAACTGTTTGGTTACTGAAGGAAACGTAACAGTAGTCATGTCTGTCTGTAATTGACTAAATTTGCATGATTAGCCTGTAGAGTAAGGGAGGAAGTATGTGTGTTTAATGCATGTGACTTCAACTTTGCTGGTGTATGTTTTTCATGCCAAGGTTTTCTGACACAAAAAGATGTCTGTTTCTTGGCAATCCTGTTCTATTTCACAGACACTCATCTTACCCATTCGCCCTTCCCTTGCATTTACCAAATGTTTATAAGCAGCTAATATGCGAAAGTGTTCCCAGGATTATTAAATATATACCTTTTACCAGGTACAGTTTTACTTTTTCAATTTTTAAAATGTGTCCCAGAGAGGTTTCTGTTTTGCAATAAAGTTCAAGACTTAAATTTCAGAAGAGGAAAGAAATTGCAGCCTCATTATTCACAGAACATCCAATATCTACTCACTTTGGAGAGCCTCAGGTAATTAACTGTTAGTGGAGGACTCTGTACCCTTTGATGACAAAATATTGCTAAAAGATTTTAAAGCATACCAAATTACCAGGTGAAAACATACTTTGGAGAGTCTGATTTGCACAGGAATAGACTATAGTACTTCTGATTTGTAGGCTCTCTGTCTTGTAGGAGTACTGATCCTGCCAGCAGAACAGGAGTCTTGAGCATGCCTGTGTTTTTAAGGAGTAGTTTCCAGGGCATTCTGTTTTCTCTCTAATTAAAATTTCCCTGTATGACGGCTGAAGGATATTTCTTACCGTTTTTGTTCTCCCAGTGGCCAGACCCAGTGTGCCTATCCCCCTATTAAGCACAATGGAAAAGAAATGCAATGTGGAAATAGAGCACAGTCATTAACCCCTGGAGAGAAGGGAGGTTAGTGCTAGTTTAACTTGGAATGGTAACTGCTTCGCAGTCAAAAAGGTAAGTTTTGTATGTAAGATTTTTCACAAAGGTAATTCAAGCACCCTGGAGTTGCTTGAATTCCTCTCCTGCCTTTTCAAGCAGCGGTACATCAGGCGATCCAGGGCAGAAACAGATCATTTGGTATTTGAGGTAGTTTCTTTAATATCAGAGTTTATTTTTCTGTGTTGCAAGGAAGCGGACCGTAGGAGATACGGCCAATGAATTGAAACAGCTCAATGAGACAACTGTCAGTGGGTGAAGAACATTGTACGTTCGCTTTGCAGAGCTCCTTATGGGAAGGCGGTGGATATGTGGTCTGTGGGCTGTATCCTGGGAGAGCTGAGTGACGGGCAGCCCTTGTTTCCTGGTGAGAGCGAGATTGACCAGCTCTTTACCATTCAGAAGGTGCTAGGCCCGCTGCCAGCCGAGCAGATGAAGCTCTTCTATAGCAACCCACGCTTCCATGGCTTGCGGGTAGGAGACAGCTTTGTTCTTTTCTTTAATTTACTCACACAGTATTTACACCATCGTCATTGTTGCTGTGAAGGTTCTTTTCATTGACATTGTGTGTTACTTATTGCATGTGTTTCTGTGAAAGTGTCGCGTATTTAGATTGTAAGGCATTCATAATTCAAAGTAATGCTCTGATTACACTGATACTGAGTTTTATAAACGTTTGGTTTACCATTAAAGATTTTCTTTCATTTCTTTGACTTCTTTGGCATGCAAGTTAGCTTTAATACCCAGCTTAGCATTACCCTGCCAGGCTTGCACTGTGAAGTTTAGTGGCAATAGCTTTGTCAGTTCAGAGCATGGAAAACTTACGCCTGCTGTCTTCAGGCTACTGTGTTGGAACAATCTGGGCCATAGACACTGCTGTCACAGGAGAAGAGCTTTTTGCCTTTCGACTTATATTCCTGGGGAACTGATGTAAGTCACATGAGTAAAAAAGCTCTTACAAAGAGCATTGTTACCCTTTCAGGGGTTTGCCAATACCATGTAATGACAGAGGCCAGTTTGGAGAAGCTGCTCAAGTTGGGATGAGCAATATGGCAAAATCCCAGAAGTAATGTATTAGTAATAGCTCTGTTATCTTTAGCAATACCTGATCAATGATTGCATTCATGTTTCCTTTTAATTCAGTTTTGGTTGTCATTTTTTATTAATGAATGTTGCTTAGAAAGTTGAGTTCATGAGCTTGATAAACAGTCTGAATTGTTAGTGTAAAATCCTCTGAAGAGACATAGAAAGGATTTAGGAGACCTGATCTGTGCTAAAGACTCGAGATTTGAGTTGTACTCTGTAAAAGAGAAAACTTTGAGACAGGGAAAGGGAGGGGGGAGGGGCTAGTTGTTTTAAAACATGTAAAAGTGTGCCATACATTCGCTTTATCTGATGATGTTAAGAAAATAAATAGTTGGCTTACGGTGTTAGCTAGCTTTGTAATTAAAATAGTTATCCTAATTCCTAAGAGATTTTGCTGAGGTTTGGAGACTTTCCATCATTGGGGGTTTAAAAAAATTATTAAGCAATTATTTCTTGCAAGGTCCTATGTGTACTTGATGCTGTTTAGAACAAGGGGCTGGGTGGGATTTCCTATTAAAAAAAAATTATACATCTGATCAGGAAAGCAATGCTTTAAAAGTTGTAAGCAAAATAAATTACTGCCTCTTCAACATTATTTTACAGCAGTTCTAGTTGTGCAGTGTAATCTTACTTGGGTAAATGCTTTGAAATGTCTTAGGATGAGGAGGAAGTCTGGTTTGTAACTTTAAAATACAGTCATTCAAGAAGACACTGTGGGCCTAGTGTGATTAGCACAGGGTTGAGAGTTAGGAGTCCCTGTTCTCATCCTAGATCAGTGGTTTATTACTTGGCCTCAGGCACGTTGCTGCCTTCTTAGCCCCATCTGTAAAGTCAAGAAAGTAGTGATGATGGCGACAGTGACATGTGCCTTCTACTAGAGGGTAGTTTTTGGATACCGAAGTCAAGTCTGAATAATGGCTTCAACATGAAAAATACCACAAAAAGTGTTGGTGCGGAATGCGATATTCCTTATGGTTCATGGGAAAAATTTATTCCATGCTATAAGGCAACCTTAAAAGTACATTTTTTCTGAATGTAGCATAATGTTTAAGACTGGAAAACTTTCCGTTGCACAATAGTTAGAAGGTATGCTGTGATCCTGCAAATTAATATTTACAAGCTGCATCTGGCGCTGGATGTTCACAAGATAGAAACCAGCCCATGATGTGGAATTATTTTTCCATACGTTTAGGTTTTTTTAACTGAGTTATGGTATGGTAGCTCAGGATTAAAAAAATTCCAATACAAATGCTACAGCACCGCATGCACATGTATACAGATGCACATTTGCATACTTGCTGTCTTGTCTTCCTGCTCATTTCCTCCACACGTATACATATACACACATGCATTTCATATACATACACACACATACCCCACTTCCCTCACTTCTGTGGTTTAGGGAGTATTTAGTGGTCATTTCTCAGTCCTTTTGAGGCAGAGCCCATCCATAGTGTGTTGAAGGCCCAAAGAAATAAAATAATATGTGACCAGAAAGTACTAATAAATCCATGCCGTTCTGGAAAATATTGAGTGGTAATTTAGGGCTGTAAATATTGTCCTACGAAAAGGTTATAAATAAGCTGGAGAATCTGGACAATCCCGGTAGCCATCTCGTATTACTGCTTTGCGTGGCTCCAGCACATTTTCATGTTTCCCCAATCATTCCAGATGTAAAATCATCTTTATGCTGGTCATTCTACATGAAGACAAGAGTATTTTGCCATTTGGTTCTTGTAAAAAGTGGAGGAAGCATGGAAGTCTTGGTTCACCTAAGGTACTATTTATAGCAGACTTGGACTTAAAAAAATTCTCAGTCATTAGTAAACCACTTCAAAAGAAATCAAAGGAAAAGGGAAAATACAGTGACTGTTTAGGAACAAACACATTCAAACTCATGCTCTTTTTCCTTCAAAGCTCACATAATGTAACTTTCGACAAGTAATGCCAGCACAAACGATGGGCAGCAGTTCATGTGGTCTAACCCTTATGCACATACAGTGCACATGCAGTGTGTTTTGCTTCCAAGTAAAATGCATTTTTGAGAATGGGTGTTTCTACTGGGTTGCTCTTTAAAACATAGGTTTTAAGTTAGTATTTAATCTGAGGAAGGTGAACATGTAAATATGTGTACCTAAATGTAACAATCCCTAGATGTGAGCTGAAAAATGCGCAAGTGAAGGATTAAAAAGAAGTCTGAGTTCCTGTTCATTGACATCTTAGTCAAAGCATATAGTTCTCATATGTTTTTATACTATAGCAAGCTTCCACATAAAATATTTGTTCAGTTTCACGTTTGTTGATTTCTGTTGTTGTTGCTGTTGTCTTAATCACCGACTTGAATTTTGCTGTTTTCTTGTATTTTCAGTGATTTTAACTTTAACTCAGTATTTTATGTGGGTATATTTTATGTATGACTTGAGCCCATTTGGACACATGGTGATGGCTTTTATGTACCCATAGAGGAGGACACTGCATGCTTCCTATTGTCAGTATTCTTGCTTTGATGCGTTAGCTTAAGAGGACTTTTTAGAAAATACGTAGCAAGTGGATGGGATAAAGCCAGGCTACAATTTAAACACTTGCATAATATTAGGCAAATTCCACAACTCTGGGAACTACTAACAAATTGTCTGGATCTCAGTTGCGTGGTTTTGGATAAACTGATTAATGCCAATGGGCTGGCTGATTGTTGTTTTGGTTTGTTTGGTTTTTTCCCAGAGGCTTCTCTGCTATTCAAATGCATAGTTTTCTCTAAAATCAGCATAAATTGGATCCATGAGTGGTTTTTTATGCCTCTCTTGGAAATTCAGCCTTAATTTCTAATTCTGAAAACACTGGCATATATGTTTAGTTTTAAAATTTGAATTTACCTCATTGAAATCAGTTTATCTATTTGTTTGCTGTCAGTTTGACACGTGCCACGGTTTGGAAATGCATCTCTGTTGTCTGTTTCTCTTCAACTCGTTATACATGACGTCGTTACAGCAATGAAATATTGGGCAACTTTTCTTTCATTTGTTAAAATGAAGCGGTTCTGTCTTCATTTTGTTTGACTCTTGCCTTGTTCACAAAGCAAGCAAAAAACCCCCCGGTTCTGTGCCTTATATTCTTTGTTTTTTCAATCAACCCTACCTGTCCTGTTCTTCTTTGCGGAGAGGCCTAGTGTCATATACTGCCTCCATCGGGCTTTGTCTGGAGTCTAGTTGGCAAAAGATGCCCTCCAGCAATGTGCACTGCTTCTCGCGGTGCTGCCAGTTCGCACTGCAGCGTGACCACAGGAGTAATCCTGAACCTTAAACCCCTTCTGGGGTTTTGTTGTTTTTCACTAAACTTTCTGGAATTGTCTGTTGATCTTTAGTATTTAATTAGTACTGTATTTGCACTCTCAAATTCTCTCAAAGCTATTTTTAATCCTTTTTAAAAAATGTGTATTACTTATTTCTGAATCTGTTTTAAACCTCCCACCTCTTGTCAATCGTAATGCCACGAAAGCATTTCTAAATTTAAGTTGATTATTTCTCACTTGAGAGAAGTTCCTTGACTGACCTACTAGTCAAGAATACTTTTTGTGGCTGACTAGATGCGTATCATACATCAACAGTTATTTGTTTCGTTATAATGTTTTGTAATGTTTCGTAAACCACTAACTTGTTCAGTACCTACGATTCCCATTAATTGCGTGCCTTTATTCACTGTGTAGTTTCTGTTTTTTGAAACATTGCACACGTGTATGCCTTATTTACATTCTCAGTATATTTATGCTATATTATTTTTACAGTTTCCAGCAGTCAATCATCCACAGTCTTTAGAGAGAAGATACTTGGGAATTTTAAGTGGTGTATTGCTTGATCTTATGAAGGTAGGAAAATGTATTTTATTGTCTGCCTGTAATAGAAATAGGGAAAGATGTAAGTGACTTTTTATCTTTGTTTCCTAATATAATACAGCTTTAAAGTACATGTGCACTTCCTTTTGAGACATTTTTGATATCACCATTGTTTGTAGCAAGGCTTGATACTTTCTAGGAATTGGGAAAATACCCCGTGCAAATGCCAGGAGAATCTGTTCAAATTTGACCAGTTTGATAAACAATACATAGTCCAGACAAAAGCATCACCATCATTTGCAGCAATATGCAAATACATTCAGATACACAGGTTACCTTGGTAATGCTGGAGTATAAGCTCTCAACCCGTAATAAATTTAGGTAAATCCACAGAGTATTAGGCTAATCTGAGTTGTTCATTTGTTGTTGGATAAGCATGAGGATGTGGAAAATTGTCAAAGACAAAGTTGATGCATTTATTTTTTTTTTACCTGAACACTTAGTCTGCTTGTCATTGCTCACCTCTGCAGAACGTGCATGGTAAGTTAGTCTTCAGTCCTGCTTTGGAACAAATCAGCTAGTTACCCATGGCCAAATTAAGGTATGGGGCTGAGATTTTCTTACAGGGCTTCAGGAGAAGCTGTCTCACCTCAAAATAGCCAAACACTGTAAAGCATTTGCGCCATATTCCTGGGTATGTAACACGTAGTGTTGTCCTTATTACAGCATTATAAAAACATCACCTTGGTAAGATGCAGTGCAACCCTCCATTATTTCATCCACAGTAAGCTGGGGGAAAAAAAAGTCAGTGTCAAAAATTAGGTTTAGACTCACAGGGGTACCACCTCAGAATTAAAGGGGATCTGGGACAAATATGAAGCTTGGATATGGCTAATCAACATTAAATGAATTGTGTGGTCCCAAGCCCATCTGTGCTAGTTGTCTTGGAAACCAGAGGTTGTCTGCTTTGGGGTATACTTCGGTGTTTACTTGCTTTCAGCAGTGTTGATGTAGCTAGCAGAAATCCACCAAACTTGCTCTACTCTTTTTCTTTAACACAGCCAGATCAAATCACTTGCATTTAATCTCCCTGCCTTATGAAGAGAGTCAGCACAGCTTTTATCTTGGTTTCATGGAGTCCACAAGATTAGGTACCTTGGTTGCACGTAATTGCTTGGTTTCAGTATTATACACTCTCCTCTATTTTCTAATTCACAAAATCTTTTTTCTGGCATCATAGTTAGCTGCAGCTCAAGCTGTAGTAGCGTATATTGCAGAACAGCAATTCAAGATCATTCTTCAGACGACTCTTACAGCTGCTGGGGTGGGGTTTATTTTTATTTTATCCTAATTTTTATGTTATAATTCAATGTCTTTTGGGTTCTTTTGGAGTGATTTAAAAGTTACAATGTTGTGAAATAAAGCACTTGAATTTTAGGAAAACACAGGTTTCCAAGTAATTCCATTCACTTTAACTAACTATTTTCAACTTCTCTGTCCATATTTCTCCCTACGGGGTGAGAAAGGTCAGAGATTCTGTAAAAGGGATATTTTGTGTTTGACCTACATTACTTTACTTAGGAGTTGGAACATTGTTAAAGAATGAGCTAAAGAGTACAAGAAGAGAACAGTAGAGACTTGTGGTTAAGTTGCATGCTACAAATGCTGCACATACTTTGCTGTATCCCTGTCTCTTCTCCAGACACTGGACAGCCTGGCAGATGTCCACGCTTGGTGTGTTCCTCATTATCTGCATTCTTAGGGACCTCGGGTCTGATTACTAGATTACTGAACAACCCACCCTTCAACTTATGTCTGCTAAAGTAATGAGTTCTTGATATACCTCTATTTAGAGAGCATTTCTGGGCTAGATTAATGAAGAGGCACCCGTTTGGCCCCATTGCTCTGTTGCTCCTTTCCTCCCCTCTCCCTCACAAATCATGCTGTTTGGCAAGCATGTACTTGGGAGCTGAGAGCTGGGTTTGCATGTGATGGCTTGGGTAAAAAAGACTTTGAGTATTTCAGTCTTTTTCATAGCATCTGTCGTTCAGTTGTCTTCCCCCATTCAGCAGCAGACATGCATTTTCTCTGAGCTTCTGTTTACTACTAGGATACTTGTAGAACCCCTTCTTTTACCCTTGATGTTCTTCACTTGCCTTTGCTCCAGCTGGACTTTGGCCTTCCGAAGTGGCCTATCCTTTGTGCTAATGCTGTGCTTTTATAGTCCTCCTTTGTATTGTGTCCCTGCCCCTAGTTCTTATACACTCCCATTTTGCATTTTTGTTCATTAAGAGACTTGCTGTTCAGCCAACCTGATCTCATGCAAAATTTCGTGGTCTTTTGTACAATGAGATGCTTTGTTCCTGAACCCTCAAGAAATTTTCTTCAAAAACCAAGTGTCTCTCCTGGTCACCTTTCTTCTGATGACAGTTTTTCAGGAGGTTCTGCCCAGTAATTCCCTATAGAAACTGAATTTTGCTGTCCTGAAGGCCTGATGCTTATCTTCCCACCCTTCCTTTGAATCCTAACTGTAATAATTTCATGATCGCCTCAGCTAAGCCTGTCTTCTCTGATCAGATTTGTCACCAGTACCTTACTGTTGGTGAGCAGCAGGTCAAGTAGAGTGAAGTCCTACCCTTGGCTGATTTGCCTCTCCAGCAGTTGTACTAGGAAATTGCCAGCGACGGAGTCTAGAAATCGGGATCACCTAGATAGGGTGTCTGGATAGCTGAAGTCTGCCATGAGAATGAGGGTCTGTGATCAGGAGACTCCTGGTTCTTGTTGTAGAGAGTTGTCCTCTTCATCTTCTTCACGCTCTTCAATGCACTGTTGGTAGCAAACCCCTACCATAACATCACTGATGTTGTTTTCCCTTCTAATCCTGACTGTCAATGGATATACCTTCTGTTTCATGCTGCCATTTGATACCATCCAGGAACTCAATTACATGGAATGTCACTCTTCTCCCTCCCACCCCCTTCCTTTTGAAGCCAATCGTACCCGTCACTGACCGTGCCTCAGCCATGAGCCCTGTCCCAGTACTTCTCTGTCATTCAGGGCAGGTTCACAGTCTTGTGATTCCCTACGGATTTTCAGTTCTCCTAGTTTGTGGTCCAGGCTCTGCAAGTTAGCGTACAGGCACTTGAGGGAAGCCTCTGTACATCCTCGCTTGTGAGGAGGAATGTGGAAGTCACGCGTGGCCTCCTCGTGTTCATTTGGGCCATTTGAGCCACTGCAGTGACGAGCACCAGAAAAAAGGTGGAAAGAAAGATTGAGCCATTGAGTGCACAGTTTGTCATGTGAGAAATGAAGATAGTGCATACTGTATGACCAGAACTGTGGGGGAATGAGTTTACCGCTTGCTTTGTTTCCGGAGCGGTTACCATTCTGAAGTGCAAGGATGCTGTGAAGGGAAAACCAGTTTGTGGTCAAGTGGCTGAATACTATGTTAATGCATATACAGATATGCACTGTGTGTGTATACATGTGTGCATATATGCACATATGCTTGTTCTCTATTCAACCTGTAGAATCTTAAAAAACAGCTACTCTTTTTACTTGATAGCATTCCACTTCGATCCTTGCTGACAGTCGTGCCTGTTCAAATATTCCAAGATAAGTTTTGTGTTGTCCTGTTCCTGAAAGAAACTTTTCAAAGTTACCAGAATACCCAACCTACTGGCTTTCAGTTTTGTGATTAAATATTTTCTACATCTCGGGAAGTTGGGGTTTTTTTTGGAGTCACAGCAGCTCTGACAGAATGATAAGGCACATGTTATTCTGAGTGCATTGTAAACAGTTTGGATGATTCTTTAAAAATAGGGGTGGGCTTGAACCCTAGAAGTAAAAGCAGAACTCTTATATTTGTATATTTTTTAAAATACTAACTTTGAAAGACTGTTTGTATAAGAATGTCCCTATATGCTTGTTCTTTTTGTTTTTAAGGCTTGTTTCGTTGTAGCATTGTGTTACGGGTATATTTAATATTTTTCATTCTAAACAACATTGTTGTAAGGTGTATCCTGAAAAATATGTTTAAAATACATGTATTTTAAACATGTACAGGTATATACATAAAACTTATTTTTAAAATTTAGGCGTATTGTATTTGAAGTATATTTTAAACACACATATATAACAATGTGTTTATATGTTCATTATATACATACAACACGTATATATGTTTCATAGTAAGCAAGATTGAGGCCTTCTGTCTCTTAAGTAGAACATTGGTTTTGTAAGTGTTTATTTTGTACCATATGTAGTTTAGTGCAACATGAAATTATTCTGGCAGTTACATCTAATCACAGAAACTCTGGAGATTAAAAAACCATCCCAATAATGTCCTTTATCTTGTTATACTTTTTGCTGATGCAAAGACAGGTACTAACATTTAAACTTTGGGATTTGTTTTCCAAAGAACTTACTGAAGTTAGATCCAGCAGACAGATACTTGACAGAACAATGTTTGAACCATCCTTCGTTTCAAACCCAAAGACTCTTGGATCGCTGTGGAAGTTCACCTTCACGGTCAGCTAAGAGAAAACCTTACCATGTAGACAGCAACACGTTATCTAACAGGTAAATGTAGTCGTGTCACCGTCATCACCAGCATTTGCTCTGCCAATGAGTTGAGTTGCTATCTTGCTCACATACAATATCATCTACAAGAAAAGTGGTTGTTTGACAGTTCGGGCACATTGAGACATACATATGCTGTTCCATGTTGCCTCACTGAATGAAGGAAGTGACATAGTTTTACTGTATTATAGCCATTCAAGCTGAAAGTTTTGCTAACTTTCTGCATCAGGCTGAATACTTCTTGAAAAAAAAGTACAGAGAAGGTTCAAGCCATTGCTCATGTAACAAAGGAAAAATAAGCTGACTTACCCAGCTTAAAAAAATGTTAGCCTTTTTCTTGAACAACGGTAGGAATTTTGTGGCTTGGAGGATGCCCGAGATTCCAAAGGAATGCTCTTTCCTCTGGAATGCTACCGTTACTGTACATGTGCAAATCTGTCCAAGGTTTTGCTATTTTAAAGTTCAAAATTCACACAAGTTTTTAGCAGCCAAATGTCCTGCAAATTGTGTGCATTCATCATGCTCCAAATTGGGGACGAACAGAATTTTGTCTGCACTTGCAGTTATAAATCAAGTCTAGTGTAATTGAACATAAAGCAGGGTGTATTTTCTCAGTGACTCCCTTGTTGGACCCACATAGCTTGAGAGAAGCCACTTGATTTTAATGTAGCAATGAACCAGGTTTACTGGTGGATAAAAACTGCGGTACAAAAAGCCTCATGGTATTCCTCTGCCAGAAGCATTCCTCAAGGTCGCCCTCTGAAGTGTGCAGAATGACAGTGGCTTTTAATCCTCGCCATGTTTTTCTTCAGCTCTCCCTGTGGGATTCAAACAATTACTCCTCGTTTTAAGATTTGGGATTATGACATTTACAATCTGTACTTTTTCAGAGATAGACACCAAAAAGTTATAGCTGCCCTTATAGATACTTAAGGTAGAAGTTATACCATTAGAGATGTGGCATCAAAAACGAAAACCTACATCCATGGGAAACTTCTTGTCTAGTACAAAGGCTTGCCTAGCTGCTTACTTTAAAATCACTAGGTTCCTTATATCTCTAAGTTAAAAAAAAATACTTTAACTAAAAAATATTTTAAACTGGCATTAAACGAGCTGTATTTCTAGAAATTGTAATAAAATACGTAATTAGATCTGTGAAAGTGGGTAATACAAAAATCCAATGGCTGGCATTATCCAATTACAATTATCAACAAGGTCAACAAAGGTACAAAATCATCTGTACAGTGACCTCTTACCTTAACCCTCAGTAATATGTCTGAGTTACAGGATCAGAGAAATACGTTAACACGTAAATACGTGAACAGCTCATAGCCAGCCTAGGTCCATCAAGGCTAACAAGTATAACTGCAGCGCTGCTCAGTCACGTCTACTTTGCAATACCAGCATAAGGCCAGAAACAAAACTGGTTTTAAGCCAGAAAACCTGAGATAATAAGTCCTATTCAAATAAATTCAGGTGGAGTGTTTGCAGAACCAACTCATATCTGAGTCCCATAATCCCACAACCAGGAGAGCTGGAAAGTAGAGTAGAGGTTAAGGACATTATCAAGAAGCTCTGCACCAGGTCAGTGTGGTCGCAGAGCGTTTCGGGTGCAGCTTTGGGGATGAGATAGTGTGCCAAGTTCCACAAAAGATGGGGTTCCTGTGATAGACCTTGTTTTGGGTTTGGTGTTTGTTACAGGGCTTGCTCTGCTGCACTGACCTCATTCCACCTGGATGTCTTTACTAGCACAGTATCCTCTTTTCTCCCTCCTCTTCCCCTGTCCCTCTGAATCAGACAGACATTAGATGGCCTGGAGCATTGATGGTGTCAGGTTTTTATGGCAGTGCTGACATACTTCATTGTTATATCTTCGCTTTGATATGCCAGGTGTAATTAAGATTTTTTTTTCCAATGGATATACAGCTAATTTTCGTAATGCAGCGCTTAATTATTGATGTGTATGTATATTACCCACACTCATGCAGAAATATGTAAATATATGTTGGAATCTCTATGATCAGATTTTATATCTTCATTTTTTGTGTCAGCAAAATCCATTAACCAAAGCTGAGTTTGTCCATCAGGATATAAACAGAAAGAAACAACAGTGTGCTAACACTTGCAAATCTGTTATTTCAGTGGAGCTTCTGATGCCTGGTTGGCAGTATTTGATCTTATTGCAGTTAAATTTTGTGGCTTTAAATGGCAACTCCCGTCTGAAATGAGTGTACTTTTGTTGAAGTTATTAATACATGAATATGTAATCTGGTATATTAATGCTTCTTTATGCATTTTAATGTAGAAATCAAGCCAGCAAAAGTTCTGCTTTGCAGTCACACCACAGATCAAACAGCAAGGATATACAGACGCTAGGGGTTGGCGGGCCAAGAGAAGAGGGTCTCCCAGCAAATGAAAGCTTTTTAAATGGAAACCTTCCTGGAGCTGCCCATAGTCCAATGCATACAAAAAAATCAAGCAACACACCTGGATCTGGCAACAAGGATCTAGCCAACAATAACATGCCACACCTTCTCAGCCCAAAAGAAACCAAGGGAAAAACAGAGTTTGATTTTAACGTGGACCCAAAAAGTTCTGATGGTCCAGGCACAAAGTACCTGAAGTCTAACACCAGATCTCAGCAGAACCGGCACTCGTTTATGGAAACCTCTCAGAGCAAAACTGGGACACTGCAGCCCGGCGATAAGCACAGCCGCCACAGCTACATTGACACTATCCCGCAGTCTTCTAAGAGTCCTTCGTATCGGACAAAGTCAAAGAGCCATGGGGTTCTGACAGACTCCAAATCCGTGGGCAACCTTTCCGAGGCCAGGGCCCAAGCTGCAGAACCAAACAGCAGCAGGTACTTTCCGTCCAGCTGTATGGACCTGAACTCTCCCACCAGTCCCACCGCTCCCCGACACAGCGATAACAGAACTATGCTCAGTCCGTCCGGGAGGAATAACCGCAGCGAGGGTACCCTGGACACCCGAAGACCATCAACAAGACACTCCAAAACAATGGAGGAGTTAAAACTGCCAGATCACATGGATGGAAGCCATTCCCACTCCCTGTCTGCTCCACATGAATCCTTTTCCTATGGTCTAGGTTATACCAGTCCTTTTTCTTCACAGCAGCGCCCTCATAGACACTCTATGTATGTGAGCCGGGACAGAGTGAGGTCAAAGGGCTCAGAGGGTGGCTTAAGCATAGGGCAAGGGATGGCAGCCAGAGCAAACAGCCTGCAACTGTTATCTCCACAGGTGCAGCATAAGTCACTCACAAGATCTGTTGGCTCGTCACGAGAAGACTGTACGGAAGATACTAATAGGGTTAGTTCAAAATACTGCCTGTTGTGGAAGGCTTACCTTCCTCTCCTTCGTGTGGGGACAGTGTCCTGCTTTCTCTCTTCTCTGTCTGTGTGTTTGCACAACCATTTATTTAACTGTCTTCTTGTAAGGCAAGGGGTGTTTGGGTTTTTGTCTCAGAAGGGCTAAATATTTCAAGTGCAAAACGAGAGGCTATTTAAGAGGTAAATTTCAAAAATGGCCTATGAATACCACTCTCTTAAAGCACTGAAATGCAAAAATTTGTTTCTGAAGTTAAAATTTCATTAGTAGTTCCTGGTCTTTCATTACATTGTCTGATGTCATTTCATCATATTGTTTTGCTTAAATAACCTTCTCATTTGTGGTTTTATTTAGCTTTTCTTGTGTGTTTTTTCATTATGAATGCTAATGTCAATTTTTACAGTGAGTTTTTTTACTCACTTACACCGGGACATTATTGCTGAAATCTCATAATTACTAGAGGAATAACAAAACTTGCAACATTTCTCCTGATTAGTATGATTAGTATGATAAACAGCTGGGGTAGCCTGGAGATTTTGTGTTGGAGAAGCCACTGGTAAATTGACTCCTTACAGTGGTTACTGTCACTGGACACTTGTGCTTTACTGTGAGCGTTGTTTAATGAGTAGAGGGGTTAGTTCTGGGGTTGATTTACATTCCTTACACAACACTTCTGAGTTATGTGGTGGTTTACACATCATAACTCTAAAGATGACTGCATTTGTCCCAAAATCTTTAAATTGCTGTTCCATTGATCCAAATTGGAGCAAAAATGGTGCAGAGAAAAGTACAAAAATGAGTGTTTCTCTGTACGTATGTCTATGATAAAGTGACTTCTAAGGAGAGAACATCTTGTTCAGATTCGTTGGCAACTTGAAGGTAGTCAAAGAGCTGCAAATACCGTTGGAGGTCTAAAAATTATGCTTTACTGTGGAAGACTAAAAACCTCTGCCTACTTAGTTTATGTAAGAAATAGGAGTAGCTGACTTGATAGTGGTCTACGAGTACCATTAAAAAAAAGGAGTTTTCAAGTAGTGGTTGCCTCTTCAGTTCAGTAGGGGGAAAAAAGGCATAATACGATTTTTCATGCTTACCACATCTCCTTCATTCAGGATTATGTGTATTCACACGTGAGAAGAGATCTCATAAAACATAGAAATACAATGTGGTGGTTATTTAAAAAAAAAAAATACCTAGAAGAAATTACAGCAGCTCCATTTCAACATGAGCTTTTTTTTCCCCCTTTGTGTAGTCTTTTTTCTCTCTCTCTCATTTCAGTCAAGTTCAATGTTACTTATTGGCCAGTGGTTTTAAACTTAAGCCTTTAATACTTTAAATCTGTATTTCAGCCATCAGAGTCTGACAAGAAAAATACTCTTCTGAAATGGATGGGCGAGTCTAAATTCACGAGGCTGTTTTTGTTTGTTTATTTTACTTTCAGTAGTAAATCAGGATTGAATTGTCAGTCATCTTGTACCTGTAAAGGAGTTTTCACAAAGAAGCCATTCTTTGGCTCCTTCCTACCCCTTTCCCACCCCCCCCTACATTCTGCATTAGAAATAGAAAATTTAACTTCCCTCGGGATTACAGAACTAAAAAAATCAGTAATAACTTAGGTGTTCTCAAAGATTCTTTATTGATTCCTATTATTTTTTTTCCATTTAGTTCTACGTGTTCTGTCTGCTCATATTTTGTGAAGTTTCCTCACTTCCATGTTTCTGGTTTCTAATTGATTTTCTCTTTAGCTCTACCAAGTCTTTTTAAAGAAAAACATTCTTTGCTTGCCAGGGTTTAAATCTTATTTTACAAAGAAGAAAAAAAATAAAAACAGACTTGCATTCAGAGTTAGTTTTGGGACTTCTCAAGTCTCAGTATAACCTTTTTTTTTAAGAGTTGGTTTTATTTTAAGTGAAACATACACAAAATGGGGCAAGCAGAAGAAAAGTGCAAATTGCTATTACTGTCTCGTATTTGTTACTTAACTGCTGGCAAAGAAGAGGTATATTACACAAGTAGTAATTTAATCAAATGCTTCAGCCTCTTGCAAATTTTAGAAGACGCAAACTGCGATTTAAAGGATTGTTTTAGCTCCATTTCTCATCTTGGCACAGTTTCAAGGGCTGTTTTATCTGTGACAGTGAGGCCAGTTCTTCATTAACAAAAGGCAAAATAGGTTTTGCAAATCACTCATATAGTGAATGAAATACCAATTTTTAATTCTGTTTGGGGTGTTTGTGGGTATTGGGGTTTTTTTTTTCACCTTTGTCCTGCTTGGACATTGGAGACTTAAATACATATAGGGGTTTCAGTACAGTTTCCTGCGGGATCTTGTAAAGAGCATTGAATTTTATCTGGTCAGTCCATACTGTGGGAAAAACTTCAGCATCTGGTTTATTTAAGACTAGAGTTAGGTCATATTTGGTGGCAAATTACATACATATGGATGTTTCTACGTGCATACTTAAGCTTTTGCTTGAAGTACGTTCCAGGAAGTACTGTATTCAGGAAAACAGAGTAAATTAGAGGTAATGATAATCTTTTTGCAATCTGGTCAGACTTGACTGTTTAGCTTATAGATATTTTTTATTATTATTTATTTCAGGCCTACCTCTTACTTTGTGTATGGTAGATTTTGTGACTGTTGGTACCTCCAGGTACTGCTGTATAACAGCTGATAAGTGCTTTGGTGTTGCAATTATCACAAACTTCATGCGTTTCCTGTTTGCTTTGTGAAATTTGTCAGTAGTAGAGTGACCGGATTCCATCAGAAGTTAAGTTAACAAGGCCTCCAGTAAAAGATTTGTCCAGAGATGTTACAACTGCATTTCATTTGTGGCAAAAATCTGAGGGTCTGAATCATACTCAAGTCTTTAAAATTACAACTAAGAGGCAAAATTTTGTTAATGGCATTTTGGAAAAAGCAAGCAAGCAGCAAAACCAAATAATTATTGATTACATAGTCTGTGATTTGATATTGGCGGTCATTAATAAAGTGAAAGTATAATTGTGCGTGCTGATTTTGGGGGTTTCTTGCTTATGTGCGTTGCTTAAAAACTGCAGATCGGTCGATAGCCTTTCATTTTAAATAGTTGATTGTTCTTTTGTTTAGGGTGGAGCATATCATGATCCACACACAGAAGATGGAGCATCTACTAAGGAAAATAGAATTCTGTATAATGACCCTGTTCCGAGAAGAGTTGGCAGCTTTTACAGAGGTAATTTTATGGTGGCTCTTTCAAAATCAAACAAGAATTTTAATGTGGAATATAAATTAAGTAGTGGAAATGGATACAGAGACCTAACATGAACAACTAAAAAAGCTTATTGGAAGAAGGATTGTTACCCCACGTTCAGAGACTGGATTGACCTGCTAGGCTGTATGCAGGAACTCCTCTCAGTATCATATTATATGTTTGCACGTGGTAACTCACGTTAATTGAAAAGTACACCCAGTGCAGTACCTTATCAAGCAGAATATAATGTAGCAGGAGGAGTCGAACAAAATAAATTAATATTACCGGAGTAAGAAGTTCATTAGTGTTTTTAATTCGTATATTAAATTCTGACTGGAGTAGTATCTAAACACCTTGGTGCTTGTACCACGTTGACATACTTAACTGATCTCTGTCAGTTACTGTGGTGCGTGGAACTGTAATGTGAGTTTTTCATTGGTGGAAGCCGGTATTCATTTCTTTTGTTCAGACTTAACTAAAGATCAGGGTTTCCTACAAGCAGAAGCACGCTTACGTAATCCCAGCTCAAAATCAATAACACAAGACTGTGTATGTGATATGTATGTATGTATATGTATGCGTGTGTGTGGCTATACGCACACACAGAGAGATATTGTTCTCTTATGGTACACAAAAGATGGTGATTTCTGAGCAGCTGCCTCATGGTTAAACCTGGGTAATCCATTTGAAAAAGACAAGGATGATAAGAAGCTAATTACAGTCCTGCAGGTGTTAGGAGGCTTGTGGGGCTCCCCTAAACCTTAAGTAGTCCCAATCAGCTAAAATTTGATTAGGAGTCCCCTAATAACCTTAAGTAGAGTCACAAATCTCCCTCTGATCCTCTTCAGGTTGATCAGTTGGCTGATGGCCTGATTTAGACATGTTAAAATCTGCCACTCCTTGCCAAGTGTCCCATTGCAGTGTTAAAACCGGTGAGCAATAGTAAACCTTGTGCCGTTCTGAGCAATGCTTTCGACTGTAAAGTTTTGTAGCACGTGCAACAGAGAATCCTTAAGAATCCTCAGTCCTGAATTGCTTTTTATAATCCTTAAAACACTCCTAAAATTGGACATGGATTATCCTTTTTTATACATAGTGAAACAGAGGTTCCAAAGAAGAATGAATTTCCGTAAGTCGTGCTAAGGAGCCTGTAGGTCTGGGGTTGCATTCAACTCCTTACTATAAAGTAGAGGTTTCTTCCTCTGTAATTCTATCTATGAAAAAAATGTATTTTAGGTCACAGGCTTAATTATTGCACTGGAAAAATAATTGTATATTTAAGTAATACATAGATAATAGTATATGCAACAGCTATTGACCAAAAAAGTTACTATAGAAGAAGTGAATTTACAGTTGTGCAATTCCTAAGTACTGACTTAATACAAAGGTTATTAGCATGTCATTTTTTACTACAGCTGCAATAAAAACTGAAAGATTCAGTTTTGATAAATAGCATAGTGTGACACTGCAACTAGTGTCTGATCAGTTTATAATCCAGTGCAGGTATTTCTGGTGATACTCGTAATTCTAAAACATTTATTATCTAGGTATGTGTAACCTGTTTTCAAAACCACAGTATGTCTGACTGAAAAATATACAACATCTGATTTTGGTCCTTTCACTTCTAGTGAGTAATCTCTTAGTTACATTAAAATCCAAAGTAAAGATTTTCAGGATGGATATTGTGGTTTTTTTAGGGCCTAAAAGTGTGAACTGTAGTATTTTGTAGTTTTAATAACAGTATTCCAAACTTCTATTTCCTGCTTTTTAAATATCGATCATACCTGTGGCTCCCAACAGATAGACATGTTCACAAATCTAATAACAACTTACCCAAGTTCTGATGGCAGTCGCATTTTACAACTAGTATTACCTTGCAAACACCACAAAACAACTTTCCAAATTGTAAAAAAGTGCTTTTTTTCAGTCACACATGGAGTACGTAATTACGTACATAAAGTACATAAATAAAGTGTCTCCGCTGTCTTGATTCTGTAAAAGAGGTAGAAAAGAAGCAGAGAACTGAAAGGTGTGATTTTTGGAAGAGGTCGGTATACATTGTTTGCTGTTTCTCTGTTCAGTTCCATCTCCGCGTCCAGAGAGTACGTACATAGAAAACAATGTCTCAAACAGAGCCTCTGTGTTACCAGCAGACAGCAGCACGGTGGCAAACCACTCCAAGAGACAAACCACATTTGACACCTGGTGAGTTGTTATTTACAAAGATGTGTAGAGAATGGCAGGAAAAAAGGGATTTTTAACAGGAGGGAAAAAAAACTTTTTTTTTTTTTCAAAGTTTGCAGTTGTCTGTACGTGCTTAGTTGCTTCCTCTGACTATACTGACATGACATTGTGGGTTTGCTGTCCCCTTTTGAGACACCAGAAGTACTTCATTGTGCCGTCACGCTGAATGCATTAAAGATTATATACTTTTGTCCAGTCTATACTCATTTTTTTCTGCTATTAACCTTCAGTTAAAGGTAATACAAAGTGCTTATGTGCATATAGTGTGAATCTGTTGATTCCAGAAGCATGAATTGTCACACAAATGGGGGGGGAGGAATCAAAATGCATGTTTCCATATATAAAATAGGACTGTATTAATGAAGAATATAATATTCACCCTGCAGTGGGGACTGCTGCTCTTTTTGCTTATGCGCCACAGAAGGAAATGAGTGTGTTCTATGGGAAAATGGACTAAGCAACATCTTAATGGTGTATATTGATTTTAAAAGATTAAAAGCATCACATGGCTCCATTACATAACCTACAACAATCAACTATAGTTATGCTAATAGAATGACGGCATACGCATAGCTTTGCAAGTCTTAAAGGGAAATACCTTAATTTCGTTGCTCTGAGAGCTGTTCAGCTCTAAAATGCTCTTAATCTTCTGCGTTGTTCAGTCACAATAAAGCACACCGAGTAACAGTAAGCAAATGGAGCTTCAAAGGATTGGTGGGAGGAATGGACTGTATGGTTCAGCTATGCTTCGTACCACTGTCCGAAACACTGCTCTCTGAAAGCGCCGTAAGAGCGTGCTGTCTGAAGAACTGTTCCAGTGGTTTGTTGGCTTGATGTCTTTTCATGTGAACAACCTGTGAATTCTCTGCTTAAATAAGGAAGGAGGTGGGAAAGGAAACAGCTGGTATTTCAGCTTGTGTTCAGGTTATGTAGCCATGTCAGTCATAGAAGGTGTTTACTCCAGAACCCTTGTCACCTGCTCTGGTTGAGCAGAGCCTGCTTCCTGTCCTTCGGTAGCTCCACCTACATCTATTTTGTAGAAGGTAGCTGAGGGGTCCGGTCGTTCATGTAAAAAGGTGGTGCTTACGTTGTGACTTATGTGGCCAGAGAAGGTATTTATTCCTACTGTTGAACCCTTTTACCGATTTTGTTGTCCTTCATATCTGAATCTTTCTATCTTGCATAGAACAAGCCAACTGGAATGTTGTTTTGCTCGATACCTCATTCGGCAGTATATTACCTTTTATTCTGTGCTCACTGCAAAGAAACGTGTAATGTTATTTTAACTCTGAACTGAAATAATAGCCTGTGTTATTAGAGCTGGTTGGGAATTTTTTGACTACGTGGGGGTTTTTTTGCTTACAATGCCAAATTACCGAAACCAAAACTTTTCAAAGGAACAGACTGATATCCACTAACTTTTTGTTGGGAAGATTCTTCAGCTCCAGGATGGAATTGCCAGTCAAAACCAGGGATACACTCAAAATAACAAATATTCTGTGGTCAGGATTATTTTTTGGAATGTGAGGAACTCAAGTGCAGGGCCTTTGTTCTTCCTTATTTAAACCAGAGGCTTGAACCAAGACCTTAGATCTAACAAGTGAACGCCCTGAACCAGAAGTTAGAGGCTGTTCTGGAGCACATTCTGTGTTTCCCTCAATAGATTCTCTTGAAGCTGTTTCATCTTGTTGAAATAGCGAGAGGACCACAGAGATGCTGAATATGGCCTAGTGAATAAAGCCCTTCATTAACTTTGAGACAGTTAGATTTAAGTCCTTGCTCCAATTAATGTACTCAAGTATTTTTCACAAAGTGGAACAGCTCCTTTGAGAGAAGAACCTACAGAAGAAGCAGCTTTTCTTCTTGTGAAATGGGAGGAACGGCAGTGCCCGCAACACCAACTCACTGCTGTTTTGGCATGCGTTTCTCTTTCTCTTTGCTTTTCCTACTCCCTATTTTCCTGAGATGTTTCCTGCCCAGCTCTACATGTTAACTCTGTGCAAGTTGTCCTGGCAATGGTCTAATGTTGTTGCAAAATTGTTCTGTGCCATAAATGCAGCTTAATCAGATTCCTGAGTGATGTAGAGTCTATGTTCCTCTACTTAATTTTCTGTATAGAAGTTGTGTAAACGCTTATGAAAATGTCGAAAGCTCTAATGGAATGTGATTCTGCTTACATCAATTTTATGATGAAGTAAATATTTGATGTTTGACTGGCATACGTAACTGGTACGTGACAATTCATCTTGAATTATGAGTGACATGTATTCCACCTGGACTTGCCACTACTGTAAAAGATTGCTTCCCTCATATTATTGCTCTGTGTTGCCTTTCTTCTGTCAAAGATTTTGTGAATGTTTGCTAGACTGAATTGTCACAGATGTTCCCTTGTCTCTGTGTGCATTTCTTCACTCTGTCCCCACTGTCGTGCTGCTTTAATAATAAAGATGTTATAAACTCGACTTTTGTCATCAGGTTTTACTCTTAAATGAAGATCGTTTCTGAACTTTAGACAGCTTGATTTGAAAGAAAAGGCAAATTTTTCATCCTTCTAGAAAAATCTTTTCTTTGCCAGAGTTTCCTTTCCTGTGAATGACCTTGAACGTGCTTCATTTTTCCTTTTGGATACAAGAGTAGATGATTTGTTCTCTTTCACTTGTATGAGCTTTGTCTTGAGCTGGGCAAAATCAGTAGGTGTAGGCAAGATGCTTAACCTTGCTGCCAGCGTGCCAAAATGTTGGCCTGAGTTATCTTTACCGTTGTTATGTTCCTAAATGTCTCTTTGGAATAAACTCCAACTTGCAGTGCTTTGTCTCACATCATATTGGAGGTGTTTGCACTGACTGCTTACAGGGTATCTGGGGGCTCCTGGAAAGCTTTGCTGTTTAGGCCTTTTCTGTCCATTTAAATCTATTCATGCTGTGACAAATAGCTTGTCGTATCTTCTCTAGCATGTGTCGTATCTTCCTGCAAAAATAATAAAAAGAAATACATGTGAAAATAATCACATCATACATATATAACGTATAAACACACACAAACCGTCATTCAAGAAAAGAATGGAAAAAACGTCCTACTCTTAGGGCTGTCAAAGACTCCTAATTATCCACCTACCATTAATTTTCAAGGCACCAGAATACACAGCATTTTGTAAACACAACATGACTGGCCATAATATCGCTGTATCGGTGTAACAATGTAGTCACACTTCATGTTTTTGAAACTGGAAGGTTACTGATACCAGAGCGAGGGAGTGTAAAGCTTGTTCAGCTGTGTCTGCACTACAACTGTTGCTGCATTGTAAATACTTTCCAGTTCACTTACAGAATTCTTCAATTTGTAAAAAATACCAGGAAATCACAGATTTGTAACTTGCAAACTTAAAAACTGCCTGTGCGTGTTACACTCATTGAGGCTTTAGGAATCTGCTCTGCATAGCTTGAAGTTGTTCCCCGTCCGAATGGTACAGCTTTCCCTCTGACGTTCCCTGCCCAAGACTCTCGCATATGCATCGTCATCCAGTACGTTTGCTCCGTCCACCGATTTAGCAACATCTGAGCCTCCCTGCCATTCTCTTCCAGAAACCACTGCCTCTTCCGTGACCCATCCCCAGCCATCAGTGGGTTTGTTTTGCGCTAAAAATTGGGTGATGCACTCTAACGTTATTTGCAAGGAAGCTTTCCAGAATTTATGGTCATCAATATTCTGTCCAAAAAAAAAAAAGCCTACTGAAGTACATGCTTTGTAAGTTTACAAAATCAACCACTTCCAAATTTTTATGGTTACTGATGTTGAATGATACTGAGGGAGAGGCGGGAGGGTGTAAAGTAGTGTCTGTATATATATATGTGTGTGCCTACATACATACAGATATATATATATTAAAATATATATATACACACATTTTTAGTGATGCCATAACCTCAGGTGATCTAATGGCTTCTGGATGGCATTCTGTATATTACATATATATTACATCTGGGGTTTACTTCAGTTAATAAATCCTCCTTTTCCACATGAACAAATATATATTTGTAGCTCCAAGCTGCAAGTTCAGATTTGATCTCTGATTTTTAAGCTTTCAGTGCCAGGCTTTTAAACCAAGAAGTTGTTCTATGGGCTTCAGCTTGTGGGATTGAGATTCTTACCTGAAGTAAACCATCTGGTTGAGGTGCTTCACTAGCGTCTTGACGTTTTCTGGCCTTTGTTAATGGTAACACTATAACTGCCAAGGGTTTTACTTTAAGCAAAATCAAAGGCTAACTTGAAGAATTGGTGTTTGTTCAGTTATCTCGCGAAGAAAACTTCAGACGTTTCAGTAACTCCTCCGTTAGACCAAAATCCTTACTTACTCGTGTAATTGTGAGCCGTTCGGTAAAGGGAGTAGCATCCTGGCACTTAAAGAGGATTTCCAAGCCAGGCTGCCTGCTGAGATAGGGGTTGCTGAAGAATAACTGAAACAAGCATGAGGAATTGCATCCCAAAAAGAGCTGTCTGCAATACAAATAGATCTGTGGCAGCACGAATGCGCCATGCTTCATATTTATTCTTTGTAGTTAATATGAAGGCACATCAGCTTGCTTGTCCCACGCATGTTTGGTGCTACATCTCATTGTACCTGCATGAAGTTAGATACTTTCCCTGCCCAGGGACAGTAAACGCTAGTGATAATCACAGAATTTTGGTTTATAGCTATGACTTTTCCACGGCTCTCTGACCAGAATAATTCATATGATCTTCTGTATGTCCTAAGTATGCAAAAGGCACACCACGATAAAATAACAGCAGCGTGTTTTGCCTTTAGTTGCTGCTGATGGATGAGCTCTCAGCGTGGGAGCTCTTCTCTAGGATCAGTCTTACTTGCTAGCGGAAGAGAGATGGCATAACAGATTCAGCTGTGTGCAAAATACCAAGATACTTGCGGTGATATTGGGAGAGTTCAGTGTTGAGTGACTATACCATATGGATTTTTTTCTGATAAACCTATTTTTTTTTTTTTCCCTGTACTGTCCATTGTCTGAAAACCATCTTTTGGGATGCCTAAAATATCCCAGTGTTTCATCTCATCAGTCAAAATGTTCTGCTCTATTTTTACTCAGTACAAAATCCTGGTGTTGAAGCTTCCTGCTCTAATGCTATATATGTTCATTCTCTTCACATAATGAGCGTGTGTTTTGAAGCAGTTGCTTTTCAAGGTCAGTGCTTTTTCAGACAACCGTACTGTGACATGAGTCATAGGAGTTAATGACATAAACCAAGTGATATAAAAACACTGACTTTTGGGTAAGCAGCAATTGAAAATGAGCCCCTTATTTTTCCCCTCTCTCTGGATACTGTAGTCATAAATTGGAAATGATAGTGCAGAATTTCACTTCTCTCTGCTCATCTGCTGTTGGGAGCAGTTTTCTCGACCAGGTTCACTGGGCCAAAGAAAAGAATGGACATGGGTGAATCTCCATCTAAAAGTCTGGCAAAAATTTTCTCAAGCTTTATACTGAAGATTAAGTTCACCTTTCAAAATACAGCATCTCCGTTTTGGACTAGACTTTGGAACGGAAAAGCCATAGCCAGACACTGAAAAATTTTAAAGGGCAGTGTAGAGTTACGACATGGGGACTTCCTTACGGTCTGACACGGGTTCCTCGGCAGACAACACAGTCTCTGGGTTGGAGTTCATACCGGGGCTGTGGTCTGGGGCACGGCTGCAGATGTGGATGCATGGTAGCTCATTTGGAGAAAGGCTTGGAAGATTCTCAGCCCCGTTCACGTGCCGTTCAGAGTACAAGCAGGATACTTGGGGTGCGTGCTTTCCTCCACCTTTACTAACAAATTAACTAAGTATCATTCAGTAAATAATTCGGTAGGTGTTTTGTCTGTGTTAAGTCAGTCTCGCGAGTTCACCGAATCCGCAAAGCTGTCAGTAGTCTTTACTCTCGGGCTTTCTCCTTAGTGCTTTAAGCGACAAACACAAGACTGCCTTCCTGCTGGTACGCAGTTGTACCAAATACAGGGATAGAAGCAGGAATCCTTAGCAATCCCCTGTATTTAAAATCTCTGTTATACATCTAATAATTATATTAAGCTATAGATTTTTCCTCTAGCGTTGTAATTTTCACCTTAAATTTATGTTGTTGTGCACCTGGATCTAGATATAGGTTCCAAAAATCTAAATTAAGAAGATTTCCACCATCCTTTCTGCCTGTATATCTTTTTCTAAGCCCATTCTCTTCCTCAACAATTGCGCTTTACTACAGCGTTTAAACACTGCATGCGTTTCTACTTAGAACCAGGTAGCGTTTCAAGCTTGAGGTGGTTTTGCGTAGAAATTGAGGAACTGATGAAACCACCCATCCGAGTGAAGATCTCATCAATAAGGAGGATGACTCCAGCGATTCCTACCCCAATTATGTGTTTCACGTATGCTTGGAAAAAAAAATCCCCGCTTGGCATGTAGTAGCAGCTGAATCGCCAGCTGATAGCATACCATTTAGAGCCAGAATTAGAGGGTGAGGATAACTATAGCAGACAGCTAAGTGTTGCTACATTACAGTTGCTCGAGGAAAAGCTGCTCCTGTTTGTCACCCAGAGCCCTCGGAACTGTGGCTTTCCTTTAGGTTTTTCATCAAAACAATGGAATAATTTTGGTTTTGTTTTCATACAACTTCAGACTGAAAAGGGACTATTAAATCACCCCGTGTGACTTTCTGTCTGTTAGTTGCCATTAAGTGTGACCTGTCCAGTGGGGTCGGGGCCCAGCAGCACGCCTGACTAACGCGTGTCTCCCAGCAGAACGTGCGCTCCTGATTTAAAATGTCAAAGATGGCAAATCTGCTTCTTTCACTAAGGAGTTCGTTCCGGCAGTTAATGATTCTCGTTGTTAAAATTAGTGCCTTATTTCTAATGTGACTTCTCTGGCTTCATCGTCCACCTACTTGTTGTGGTTATTATATCTTTGCCCTTTACTTAAAAGACCCTTCTAGTACTCTCTGGTTTATTCCTGGATAAGTACTTGTGCGCCGCAATCAAGGAAACTGAACCTTGGGGCTGATTTGGCTGGTTTTTTTAACATATAGAAGAGTGTGAAATCCGACTCTTTTAATGTAGACCATTCTTTCTGGAATTATTTAAGTAATTTACTACGAGCAAGTAGTAGATTATTGGAAACCATTTCCAATTTTCAAACCATTCTGAAGGGCACTAGAACTGCGTTCAGTTACGTCTCCCCAGTGTCCCACGTAAACTGTCTTTTTACCCCGTATCAGTACTTTACATACGTAGTTTACTGTGTATACTTAAAGTAACATGTTATTTATCAGCTGTAGTTAATTCAGCTGTGTAGACAAGTTACAAGGTGAAAATTGGGTCTGCAGGCAAGTCACCTGTTCCACTTCCGGGTCATCTTCTTTCGCCAGTGCTCTCTCACCCACGCATAATAAACTAACTGAAGTTTTTAAGTTGAAATGGACAACAGTAGATCCCCGGCTTCCCCGGTGATAAATTTGGAACCATGTCAGCAAAGGTCAGGAAGTTTGGTTGAAATGGGTTTTCTCTGGTGAACTTTGCAACTCCTGGCTCTCCAGCAAGCAGTGGATAAACTGGACCTGTGCTTTTATACCTCATCACCATTTGTATGTTCTCTCAGATACGATTTTCATTTTTCTAAATGACCTTGTGTGTGATGTTTTGGTTTGAATATTAAATTCTGGCTTAAAAAAAATAATGACATGCATGCTTTCCTTTTCCCTAAATAACTATTCACTGATTTTTACCCTAACACTGTGTTCCTCCTCTCCCATTTAGTAAGACTCCAGTGTTTGCATAGTAACCCTTACACCAATGAATGCTAAAACATAAATAATATTTTTGTTTTAATCAGTAATTTGCATTCTTTGGTATTAATCTCATTATTACACAGAATTTGCGTACTATCAGACTAAAATCTCTCTCACGATACCTTATTTCATGTTTAGGAAAAGTCCTGAAAACCTTAACAGTCACTCAGAACAGCTCAAGGAGAAAGAAAAGCAAGGGTTTTTCAGGGCAATAAAAAAGAAAAAGAAGAAATCCCAAACCGTAAGTATACAGCATTTCTAAAAAAAATGTGTTAATTGGTTTTGAATTATACCATTTAATATATTACAGTAGTACAGTACCTTTGTATCGTTTGTGAAAATGCCTGAATGTATCTATTTGTTCTTTTCTCTCTTCACTATATGAAAGTCAAATTCTTTCCCTGCTCAGGGTTTATTTATCTGCCTTTTCAAAGACCTTTTGAGACCCAGTTTTGATGCAAGTTTTAAGCTGATGTTGCAGCAAATTCTTTTGCAGGGTATGGTGACACTGTTCCAAGAATAGCAGATGCATTACTGTGTGTCCTCAGAACTTGAATAATTTCAGATACCCCTTAGGAGGAGATCAAGCTGTTATAAATGAGAATCCTTTCCAGTCTCTTTCATGGCAGTGTCTCGGTAACAGCCTTCATCGTCTTGCTGTACCTCATGGGGGGAGTAAGAATGATGAGTCTTGACCATTCTTAATGCTTTGTGTCTTGTTAGGGGAAGGGATTGTGGCTTTTGTCATTTGGTTTAGGCCTTTGGTTTGTTTTATACATTTTTACATTTTCATCTAGATTTTGAGCAGGAGAAGGAAATTTCTTTTATCAGAGAGCAGTGCTATCTTAACATTTCACAAAATTTTATAGCGAAAATCCCCCTAAGAACTGGAGTAACCTAAATATCATCTCACCTTATTCTCCGATGACGGTTCTGGAAACTGTAAAATATTTAAAATGTCATTTACATAAAGTTCGGTTTACAAAACTTAAAACTGCAGGTACTTTATCTTAACTGATGGCCAGTAAGTGTGGGCTTACAGTTCTCAAGCAGGCCACCAGGAGAAAATCTTCTCAACATTTCAGTGGGTTTTTATTAGTATAGTAGTGTGTTACTGAATCTTACATACAAACTACTTTCATAAATAAAGGTTTGTCCTTTTCTGTTCCCTGTTCTTTTCTGTGTGCTTCGTTCTTACGTTTCACTTTCCGGAGTAATGAGATCTGGATGGTAAAACTAAGAATTCTACCAAACTTTTCACTTCTTTTTTAAGATGGGCTTTTCACTAAAGTGGGATTTTATGGTTAACCTGTTAGTAACAGTAATTTCTTATTGGCTATTGGTATTGTGTCAGAGGCTCTTAGTGTACAAACACGAGGATAAATAAATTTCAGATGACCTGGAATCTGCAAACCAACCTGTGTTTTATCTAGCAGAGGGATGATCACCTCCAACAGTCATGCCTGCCCTGCTTTTCAGAGGAGCTTACTTTAATTTCCTTACTTTAACAACAGGTTTTGTTTTGTTTAAGAACTTGATGCCGTTCAAAAGGCAAGTTGCAACGTTCCTGTAAGTGTAATTGCAGTTACGGTTTTGAAGGTTCTTGGAATGGCATAAATCACGTTCACTCCTTACAGTTAAATTGGCTTCGGAAGAAGTTAACGGTACCACAAGGCGAAGGGGTGTAACTAAACCAAAATATCTACTGTCACAGAGCGAGATGGCATGCTTCTGAGTGTTGGTGGAGGGCAGATCTGTTGAAAATTGGGGGAGAGGAGTGATCATCTGGCATTTTTTTTTTGTTCGTGTGTGTTAACTAGCACTCAGAAATGCACCTTGGCTTCCTGCTGGGCAGGTTTTAGAGCAGTGACACCTACCTCTCCTGAAGTTGCTCATCTTACACCCCATTCAAATATGATCATTTGCATTACACAACAAAACACCTGGATCGTAATTCTGGGAATATTTGATATCAAAATTCCCATGAAAGGATAGCACACCTAAGGCCATGGGTTCCAGTGATGCATTTTCCGACAAAAATAAAGGTGTTAGGTTTGCACCATTCTAGACTACCGGGATTCCAGCCATTCAGATGTGGTGGCACTCTGAAAGCCCAGTTGACAGATGGTGCATTAACTGCTTCCAGGTTAAGGTCTGTGAAGGAAATACAGACTGGGTTGTGTCGTGTCTCCAAATCTGGCATTTGCCAAAACGTCTAAATCACAGATACCTTGATCTGTAGCTACCAACCCCCCCCCCCCCCCCCGATTACAAGACAGGGCAGAGCTATACCTAATCCATACTCCTGTCTCTTCTCAGTCTTAAGGAGAGGGATAGAGGGGGTGTGGGTGAGAGGTTTTGTATAAGGGAAAATTATGTTAGCTAGTTAGGCCTAGCCTCTCACAGGAAGATTGATAAATTCATGAAGTGATAGTGATAAAACTCTAACATCCCCAGCTAGAAACTTGCTGACATCGGCTTGATCTTTGGACTCGAGCAGAGACTGAAAAACCTCTTCTCATTTGTTTAACAGGACAGTATCTAGGGACAGACCGTACCCACCAATGTGTGTACAAGTGTCTGGTTCAGACTGTTCGTTGTTCTTCATCTCTAAACCGAGGGCATCTACCTAACAAACGTTGGGGTGTTCGTCAGGTTCTTCCAGCCCAAGCAAAAATTATTATCTTCAGCACCAAGTTTGACTTCAGTAGGAAAAGCTGTTAACAGCACTGTAATATTTAACTCTTTGACTACATAAATAGCGTTGTCTATGAATTCATATTAAAAGTCTGAGAGTGAACTTGTGACTAACCAAGGGTTTGGGGTTTTTTAGGATGATAATACTTAGAGAGTCCTAGAAGTATGAAATTCCACTTCTTTACTCTGACACAGACTTTCTGCATCGAATAACAAACTAGACCCGAGAGCTGTCACATGCTGAGAAGCAATGATGGCTAGCTAGTATTTACTACTCACATCCTTTGGCAAGTCTCATTTTGCTGGTGATCGTCATAAGAGTCATAAAAGGTGTCTGAAATAGGATTGAGGAAAATCATCTTAATAATGTAATTCTCAAAATCTCCAATAGCCCAGAACTGATCCCAATTCTTGACACTTCCTCCTGCAGAGCAGTTCCCGTTGATCATTCTCCCTAGACTTCTCCAGGCGCAGTTCCTGATAGGACAACGACTTACTGCCTGCTGTGGGAATCCTTTGCAATATTATTTTTGCAGAGCTGCTTCTTGTCCATTCTCCTTTTCATCTTGTTTGGTGTCTTTTAGTAATGTAGCAAAAGGTTTTGAGGCTTGCTGGGGTCACATTTTTTCCTGCCATCTGCCACCAAACAATTGGATATCCATGAGGGTTGTGCAAGGTGTGAATAGGCACCTTCTCCAGAGGAGCCCGAGTTTTGCAGATTTTGGCACATATTGCAAGCTATGGGTCTGAAGAAACCCTCTGCTTTGGAAAGCACAGTTGCAGGTGAGCATCTCTCCTAGCGATGCTTTGATTCCTTTTCAATTTACTGAACTCGAAAGAGGAAATTCTTCTGATCATGAAGTTCCTAATCAAGCTGTGCTAATTAGTGACTCTGTCTTTCATTAACTTGGATGGAATCTAGGAGCTGAGAAAGCTGTTGGAAGACCCTCGCTTTTGGTAGTGCACCCACTGTTCTCTTTAGTCATATAATTGTTGTATTGTATTACGATTTTGCCTTCCGGTAGGCAGAATAATGCTGGACACGGCACAACTGTCCTGTGCTCGTTTGTACCTCAGCAGGGGAGAAATAGTCCCGTTCATAATTTTAATCCTTGAAGGTCCCGTCTGTTGTTCGTGCATCCATCGGTATGCTCTTTGGCTGTATTGCAGAGATTAAAATAAAACAGCCTGTGCCCTTGCAGTTATAGATGGAGCTGTGGAAGGCGTATTTTAGTCAGAACTGAAATAATTCATCTTGGAGCCCCAGCTCTTTTTCACAAGTTAAAAATAGACTACTTTTCTTTCTTCTAGAGGTAGCTATCAACTGCTTGTTCTGAAACCGATTGCTATTGTCGTTAGCGTATCTTTCATGTTTCATTTGTATGAAAATAAGAGATGCCACGCCGCTGTAGGTCATTATCATAAGTAACAAATCGTTGCCAGAATTACAGGATTTGATCCAAAGCTCAGTAAAGTCAACAAGACCTGCCAGTTATTTTTCCAAAAGGCTGAAATGCACTCTGCATTCCAAATGAACACAGATATAAGAACAGGCATAGCGATCTCTTTTTACATGCTGAATGTGCATCGAGTTCCTTGAATTTGTTCCGTATGCTTTTTTCGTTCAATCCCTATTGTATTTTCCCAAAGCAAATTACAGGATTGATACCACATATTGTCGGAATTTTAAAAAGAGAAAGAATTAATATAGTAAGGACAGCTCTCCTGAATTGAAATACTATGCATTTAGTTTTTGTATCTTATATTGCAGATAGACTCAACCAACGGGGAGAATCCAAGCATCAAGAAATCCCTCTTTCCTCTTTTTAATTCAAAGAATAATTTAAAGCATAGTTCTTCTTTGAAAAAGCTTCCTGTAGTCACTCTACCCATGGTATTCATTTTTAAGTACAGTAGCACTGTAAAATGGTCCAGTAAACTTGTTTTACTGATTACAGCAGCATGTGTTTTATTTTCATGGGATCACTTTCTCTTCATGCCAGTTAAGTATCTTGGGCCAGTTCGATAAATTTCAGTAAAATTGGCAGTTCTGTTGAAATAGATTGTGCCTAAAAATTTTCTTTTTAGTGTTTGGTATGCCGAAAATGTAACTTGCGCAGTGCTAGAGAGAATGAGCCCTGGGACTAAGACTAAAGGAGGAAGAGAGTTATGAAATAGACTATGTTTAAAATTAAACTGTCTCGTTCTGTTTCAATTGGGAAAACAATTAACCTCGTTTGTTTTAGAACGATATTGGAAATCTATTTTTTCTGCTTCTTTTTATCTAAATTTCCTTAATCAGATATTAACAACAGATTATGTGAAAACTAAATTTTAGCTCATGCGCCTGCTGTATTTTTGTCCATCCTGATTATTCGTGATAACAGACAGCTTGTATTAAAAATAGGTTAAAATTTAACTACATGTTTTGGCTTAGAATTCTTGAAATGAGATAAAACTCTACGTATAAGTTTTAAATTATCCTTCTGACACACATTTGTTGGGTTTACAGCTTGTTTTGGGATGTGGGGAGTTTCTTAACTTTTGCATTCATTTGGGATATTTGTGGAGGAGGAGAAAGACAGGGAAAGGAAAAGCTCTTGGTTTTGCGATGGCAAAATCAGAGAGAGATCAGTCTAGAGGGATTTTTGGTCTGCTTCACTCAGGAACAAATTTATAGAACTGATCCATGGTCTTAACTGCGGTATGGAATGCTTCTTAAATGAAGATAAGCCTCAGCAGTTTTTGGGTTTTATTTTTATTTTTTGAAGCCTTGTTTAACTGCTCTCTCTTACAGCAAATGACACTAACAGCATGCGAACGCTTTAAGGGCGGAGGGTATATGGAGCAAATCTGCATGATATCCACAGCCAGTTGCTCTTACTATGGGGAAAATTATTGAAAGGTCATTGCAACTCTGCTGCCGTAACGGGCTTCACTTGCGTTCTGTAATTAACTGGGGGAAATGATTTACAGCTATTCTTAAGAATATATTAGGAAACCTGTAATTAATGTTTTGTTGGCAGATGCCTAGCACTGATGGTCAGGATCTCTTGGCGTTACAGAAAGCCATTCATTCTTCTAATCACCAGAGCAGCAGGCAGAAGGATTGGCATCCCGAGAAGATGACAGAAATCCAACCTCATGTAAGTGACGTTATCAATTCCCCGTGTTTTAGCATCACTGAGGTACCTTGACAGCTTTTCCTCTGGTGAATAGAAAAATTGCGGTTGACGTTATTTCCCAACCTCCCTTCTCATTGAATGCAAAAACTCATGTGCCTGCAGCCCTGCATAATCCTTTGAAAATCTAGACCTCAATGACAAGACAGAGAAGAGAGACTAAATGTCCCCCCGTCAGTCTTCGAGCCTTTCAAAACATTCGTCGTGTTCCAGCATTTCGGTGCGTGTCTGTGGCAGCTGTGCAGCGCTGTAGAGGAGCCCTCGAGCCAGCTCGGCGAGGAGTGGTGGGCACAGCGCTGCCTGGCACGGTTGGGTACTCGGTGGGGTCACCAGAGCAGCGTGACGGGGCCGCTGGGCCTCCGCTGGCACAGCCTGCGGATCAGTTTTTGAGAACTTCATATTTCTGGTAGCTGTGCCTCATAAAATGTGGTTGAGGTTCTAAAGTTAACAGCAGGATTAGTGACAGATGGACAGCTAATCAGCGCTAATTGTCTATGCTTCCGTTTTCAGGGGAAATGAGGTTAAACTAAATGATGGCAGTGATTTATTTTTTTTTTTTCCTGCTGTAGAAAAGGTTCCATCTTTTCAGGTAGCGAATAGATTGAATCACAATGAGAAGAGATTTTCTCAGCTGTGTAGTCATAGCTTGGAATGAAATATTCCAAATGAACACACCTTAAAAGCGAGGAAGTCCCGTGGAGTTCCAGATGTTTAGGACGTGACAGTTTTGGTAGAGGAATTCTGCTGCGATGGAGAGCAGACAGTCAGGTGCCTTTCCCCGTGTCTTTCAGAGCCAGCCATTAAAATCTCTCCGGAAGCTCTTACACCTCTCCTCTTCAAATCATCCCGTCCCCGCTGAGCCTCGCTTCCAGCCCTTGCCGAGCCAGCCGGCCAAGGCGTCGTTTTCCGAGGTGCGCATTCACCCCATGAGTCAGAGCTCCGGCAGCGGCAGCAGCAACGTGCGGCAAGAGGCGCAGCCGAAAAGCCGCCCGACGCTGCAGTTACCGAGCCAGCTGGAACCGACCTGGCACGTCTCCCCGGTAAACCGGGGCGCGAGCGACGGGCCTCCCTACTCCGACCAGCTGCCTTCCAAGAGCGGACAGAACGGGCACACGTATAACCGAACAAACCGGTCGCGAATGCCGAACCTGAACGATTTGAAAGAGACAGCCTTGTAATTGCGCTCCGGCAAACAGGCCGGTTCGGGCGGAGATCGGCGCGGGGGCGTGGCGGTGGCTCTGGTGATGGTAAGACCGCGTTTTCAGCTTTATAAAGGTGTGCAATACGTACGCGTGGAGCTAAGCTGTCCGGCACCACAGGGCGAGTCAGGGATCACACGGTAAAACGAGTTGCCTTCGGAATTACCGGTCCTCAGACGCGTTGCGGGATGCCAGGCAGAGCGTGCCGGTCAGGGGGGAAAATGCCTTGCCGTTCCTTCTCCTTTACATTCCAGCTTAGCGCACATCTCTCTCTGAGAGCTGGGAGACTTCCGCTGTCTATTGGCGCTTCGAAGGGTGAAAACAGTGGTGTCGAGACCTATGCCCTTACTACGTTTTTTTGCTGCCTAGTTAAAAACAGTGGGGTTTATGTGATGAGAGTGCATCCCGGTGAAGGGTTTAAAGTTAAATTCTATGTCTTAAATTTGTTTTTTAAACTTCCATATTTGATAGGATTTGTAATATTTATTTATGATGACCTAATATCGTACTGTTACAATCATATCTTTTCTGTTACGATGTAAAGTTATTTCGAGCTGTTTGAAACATTGTGAAGCAGTGCAACAGCTACAGTAGTTTCTATAAAAAACTAACAGTAACATTTATATATTGCATCAGGAGTATTTTATTCTATATATAAATATATATATAAATGGAAAATAACTGTCTGTTTTTTAAATATACTCATTTAAAAGAAAAGTATTGTTATGACACTATCTGCCATATTTTTATACATTTGTGATATAAAGTGCAGTATTATACTTCTAATAAAAGGAAATTGAATGTGGATATAAAAGTGACTGTAACAGTATGAATCTTGCTCAGCTATGAGAGCCCGGTGTTATAGGCCTTGCTGGTAACAAGCAAAAGACAGCGTTCAATTCCGAGCTTCGTTACAGGCTGTTTTGTTGGAAGTATCGGCTACGTGTGAGAGACTGCAGAACTGTACAGTAATCTAAATGTGGTGTGTTCTCCCCTGTGTCCTTAGCTTTCCTAGTAATATTAATGGGATTTCTGCATCTGCATCAAGAGCACAGAGCCCCAGCACCAAATTTTCGTTCCCTCTAACGAGATAAAGTGCCCCGTGACTACAAGCTAAAGCAGGTGCTCTTCCACTTAATAGCAGGGGTGAAAACCAAAGAAACACAGCATGAATTGCAAGCGAAACGCCAAACTTACGCATAGCATGGCACTGCAGATCATGGTATAGGCTTTTATGCATATGTGTATTTTACATCTTGTTTAGCAATCTATTAACTAATAAGATAAACACTGTATTTCCATTTAAACTACTCTTGCACTTTTTATGATATTTCAGGATGTATTTAAAGCTACAAATCTGATATTTGGATACTGGGGGAGAAGGTTGCCATGCAGCTGAGTTTCTCCTTAGGTCTTACTATCCGAATATTCCCGTATGCAGTTCAGTTACCAGTCTCAGCAAAACACTAGATCTTGGGTTCCGGCCTCCTGTACAACGTCGTTAAAACTGCCTTTACGTTGGTGAATGTCGAGTGTAGCAAATACACACCGTGATTCTTCTCTTGCTGCCGGTAATCTAAATCAAGGGTGAGCCAGGAGGCGTCAAAAAAGAGTTACGCCAGTCTAAACTTTGTGCAATAAGAGGAGAGAGTCAGGCCTGTAGTGTCAGAACAATACAATCTTTCCTTTTTAAACACATTAGTTCGACTCCCTCACTGCTCTGCAGCGTAGTTCGTTTTCTAGATGCTGTCCTCGTAAGACACCTGTCCTTGCAAACACGTCGTCTTTTCCAAACAGAGATTAACCTGAATGTAAACGCGATGATTTAGCCATAGATGTAGTTATCAGAAGCAGCCAGGCAGCGAGACCTGAACTTCCTGCATGGGTAACAATGCAAACTGGACGTGCCGTTCAGTAACTCTCGAGTCATACCAAAGTTCCAACGACAGCAAATTTGGCACCGCTACTCTGAAAATCGTTGTCAGAAAGCACGTTGTGGAGGGATGTTGTTGCATCAGGTTTCTCCAGGGCTAAGAGTCAGTCTAGTAGATTTGAAAAACGACAAAAGAAGTATTCTTTCTTTGTCAGTTGCCTGCAAGAAATGTGCACGTGATTTTCTCTCTGTCTGTATGATCTCTGGATATATATGGTATATACTCTGTTGATATATCATATGTACAGCATATATAAATACAGTAGACATGGAAGGGTATTCAGGTTTTGATAAATTCAGTGGCCATCCAGGAACGACATTGTGATAACCGCTAGTCGTCACCACTGCTGGAGTTTAGCGGCGTGTTTTCGCAGTCTCTTGTGGACCCACCGGTCGGTCACAGCGAGGTTAGTCCTGTCCTCGGCCTGGAAACGGGCTGATGCCACTGAAATCCCTCACGAAAGCAGTGTCCGAGAGTGGGGCTCTAAGCAGTACTGTTTGAATGTCTCCGAGGGAGTGTTTGGACTAGACTCTCCTGTACTTTGTGGATCGGTATCCTTTGGCCTCGGCAAGAGTTTTAGCTTGCTGGCAAGAGCTTCATGCTGGGGATGCATGTGGCTGTTCTGACTTCTGGCAAGCAAAAGTGTTCCCAAAGGACTTTTTTCCCTCGATACCCATTAAGTTGTGGCAGAGTAATCTCCGACTGTATATAGATGTATCTGTTAGAAGTAGTTAGCAAAGCTTCAAGGGTGACCCAATGAATGTTCAGGTATTCGGTGGCCCATAGTTACAGAAAGTTGTTTCTACTTCATACTGCATTGTCTTCGCCCGTTCAACGAACCACAGTAGATTTCCGTTGAACACTGGATCGCTTTGAACATATGTAGGATTTTCTTCCTTCTGGTGGAAAGAACTTCCAGCAGCTCGGCCAGCTGGTGCTGGGGATGAATTGTGTCTTTTTAACATGGTGTCTACCTTCCCGATATTTAGAATATTGCTAATGTAATTTTGCCGAGGCTTCCTGCGGAGTCTTATTATAGCGACTGAGATTTGCTGGCTCAATAAAGGAGAAGAGAATTACAGAGCAAAGGGTTTTGTAAGTGTGAGCTTTCCTCTTCACTGGTCTGTGAGTCTTGTGCTACGTGTTCTGTGGATTTACTTAGTATGAAGTATCTTAGTTAAACTGCGTTGTGTTCCTTGGCAATCTGCTTTGCCTTATGGCATCGTAAATGATGTGAATAGAACAGAAACTAAGTTTCAGAAATGAATTATAGTCATTTTGCAGAACTCCAGCTGCCTAAACTTGTCTGTATGTTTTTACTATAGTTCTTGAGCTCTTTATAACTGAAAAAGAAGCACCTTAAGCTCATCTTAACTGAAATGGTATATATGTTTAAGCTGTCCTTTTAAACTGCCCACGTAAACGTATTAACCTGGAACGACATGCGTTTTTCAACAGCCAACCACAGACAACCGTCCCGTAGAGCTATCCAACGCTTCGCTTCTTGCTCCATTTGTCGCAGTCCAAGATTCCTAGCTCCCCCAAGAGGTCGCCAGCACAGAGGACCGGGCAGAGTTCTTGGCAGGAAGTCAGCGATCCCAGATTCGGTCCCTTCTTCCTAGAACATTCCCCATCCCCCCTGGGCTTGGGACTGACACCAAGCTTTGATTTCTGATACCAAGTCAGACCCACCTAAATGGGTGGGTCCTGATGCCACTCTATTTACAGATGCTCGCTCTTTTAGATTAATATTAAAGCAGGCTTCAAAACTCCAAACCTACAGGACACCTTCAGGTCGTCCTTAGGCTTGTCGCCTTTCTCTTCGCTACACCAAGGTGTTTCTGGGAGCAAAGCTGGAGTGATTCTTCAAGAAGCAGCGTCCCGCGATTGGCTTTTGGCCGTTCCTTGTCATTGCGGTTTAACAGGTGAATCTTAGTAGGGTGAGAAGCTGCATACCAACTTCTTTTCCTTTATTCTGCAACACCTGGTGGTGGTGTTAGCTGAGTGGGCTCCTGCGTTCGCCCGGAAAAAGCAGTGGCTTCCGAGCAGTCCAGTGCTGTAGGCCTCCCTTAGGAGAATGGGAGCACAGATCGCGCAGCACTGCTCTGGTCTGCTCAGCCAAGGCAAACCCCAGCCGCTTGTGAGGGGAGCCACGCTCTGGAAGTGTAGGGGGGGTTTTATTCCCGTTGCAGTTCTCTGTTGTCTTCTGACTCGGTAGCGAGACGTGCTTCAAAAACACCCGCGTGTGGTTAGTGCTGTACGTGCTGAGCACTGTCAGAGCAGAGCTGGCAGAGTATTTGAATGCCAGCCACACGAAGGGTATGGAAAGGATAGCCATATGTAATATACTGCAAATTCTGGGGTGGCGATGAACGTGTGGTTTTTCCCTTCCAGCAAGCCTGCGTAATACAGCTGTTAATGGGGTTGTCTCATGAAACCGGGCGTCCGGGCGGCTGTCCGCGTGAGTGGGCCCACCATTCGAAACGGGGGTGTCACAGGAGATGATTGGAAAGGTGATGTGCCCTATTTAACCGTCCTTAAATGACCTTCAAATCAGGACACTCTCTAAGAACAGGTGCCTTTCCCTCCACAGCTCTTTCCAACGGTGTCGTGATATCAACCATTCGTTAACTGGGTTTGTAGTGAATGAGGAGAAAAGCCATTTAACTTCTGGCCTTGGTTAAAAAGGGAGCGATTTGAGCAAACCCTTTTAATATAACACGGCTTGGCAGTTCTAGGTGTTGGCTCCTTTTTCGAAGGGTCAAAGAGCAGCAGCGCTCAGGCTCATCGGGCAAGCCAAGGCTTGTCCACGTCACTTGGTTCGGATGTTGTACTGAAACCGAAGGTTTCTCATTCTGAAATCGTGAAGCAAATTTCATGAAGATCAAGCAAAGCAGATTTTATAGGAGATCCTGTGACTGAAAGAGAAAAGCTGTGGTAGATCGTCTGTTCTCTCAGTGCTGCGTCTCGACAGCTGCTGCAGGAGACAGCGTAGGTAAACCTGATGGATTGGGTTTGAGTTTCCCTCGCTCCAAGTTTTGCTTGTTTGACCAGAGATATCCTTGCCTGCGGGCAGTTGCTCGGTGCAAGAATCGGCTTTGACAAACTAAGTGGAAGATGCGTGAGACGTGTGAGAGGACCAGCCCCGCTATCTTTGGATGCTTTCGTTCCGCCAAGTCAGATTGCTCAGGCGCTTTTAGAATGTAACTCAGAATATGCGGCCAAGGCAAAAGTGACTCTCAAGATGTGGCCCAAGGGTCTGAACGTGGCATTTGCGACTTCGTCTGAGCGTGACCCCACACATCTCCTGTCTTCTCTGCAAGTCAATCTACCTCCTCTCTCTTGCAGAATGTGGTCGAGGTTTGGTTTGTTCTGAGCTTAATACTGACTCCAAATTTTGAAGAGACGTATAAAAATATTCTTCCTCTAGGTACTGTTAGCAACCAAGTAATAAAATCTTGATGGGCCTTCGTCTGATACACTTCTTGAAACCTCCAAGCCATCTGAGCTGTCCCTCTGGAACCCCAATGCCATTCTTCGCACTGCTTTGCAGTCTTCCCCTGCCCTTCCCTTTGTGGTTCTCAACTATTGCAGTTGCCTTGTTCTTTGTTGTTTCTCTAGTGCAGATTATCAGGGAGTTAGAGGCCTTATCTACTACTCCACCCTGTTTGCTGTTTTATTCAAACAGCTATCCTTAGACTTGCTCAGGATTTTCCTCCTTTTAATTCTCCACGTGAACTGGGTGAGACACCTTACCTCATTGTGCCCCCACCAAAACACGCTGCCTCCCAGGCGCTCCGTTCCACCAGGCCTCTGTTTTCACAGGGCGTTGTTTCTCTGGATCCCTTCTGAGAAATGCAAGGTGGCATCTCAACTGTACAGGCGTACAAACGCGTTGTGAAGTGGCTGCTGCCGCAGAGCTTTCCGTTGGCAACGTTAACGCATGTTCGTAGCACAAGGCGGAAGCCGCTGTCCAAGTCTCCTATAGGATATGAACCTCTTGGTGTAAACGCTTGACGTGTAAATTCAATGGCAGAGCTTTTAACTGCTTAGTAACAAGGCAAAACTTTGAGTAGGTGACTGTCTCGACTTTCCTTTTCTTCTTACTATTTTTTTTTTTGCTAGTGCACATCTCAGACTCGCGCTACTGAAGGATATGTCTAACCAAAAGGAGTAACATCTCAGTATATTTGGTTTATATGGAACAATCAGCTAAAACATTCCATGAAACCGTAATTTCGTTGGAAATTCTATGCAGGCATTTTAAGATCTGGTTAATCTGCTAAGGACTTCCCAGGACTGCTTAGATCTCCACTGTGAAATACTGAATTCGGAATTTGTGTCATTTGGGAGAAGGAAGGAAGAACAAGGTTTGGAAAACTGTGATCTTTTTTTCACAATCTGCCAGTACAGACTATCCCAAAAATAACAGGCTGGGGAGGAAGCTTTCAAAACTTCTAAATTTATGGATAAGATTCCCTGATGTTTTTTTAATGGCTACTAGAAATCTAAAGCGCACAAACTTTTACATCTACCATGCTTTCTGTTGTGGAAGGGATGTGATGTGGTGTTAACCTTTTTAATCCTGGAATACAAATTTTAAAATGTGTTGAATATTTAAGGATGACTTCATGCAAGTTAATAAACCATTTGTAAAGTGTTTGTATACAACCCTTTGTATCATGTTGTTGGTACACCCTACCAAATTTTTTTTGGGCATGTATTCCATTCTTAACTTCTGTACAATTTCTATTGTTGCTGTAAATATTCTAAAAGAGAAAAGAAAAAAAAATCCTGTGGTAACCTTAACTATCAGCATGGAAATGGTTAATTTTTACTGAGCACAATGTATTTTTGAATGGGCCTTCCAAAATATGTCTTTAATAAAAATGCAGATTTTGCACTAGAGCACTGGCACTGCTCAGCGGCTGATCTTATTCCTGACACCTCCCCGCACGTTGGCTTGGCTCCGATGAGCCGAAGGGTCCAGGGCCGCACCAGGACTCCTCTGCTCCGCAGGCTGCCCACCGTTCCTGTAGTCTCGCTGCAGACGTTGGGGGTTTTTCTTCCTTTCAGGGCAAAAATCCCCCTGCTGTTGGCGCTCCTCAACCCTGTCAACCCACCAATCCGTCAGCAGGCACTACCCGGGAACCAAAAGGCCCTGAAAGGTTCCAGCCCTTAAATTGTCTTCGCTGCGGAAAGGGATCTCCCATGTGAGCGGGCCGTTGGCATTTCAGCGTCGCCACGTGTCAGCCGAGGCTCTCCCAGAAAAAACGTTCGGGTGCCGGGGATACGGGTTTTGATGGGTACCCCTTTAACGAGGGGCCTGGCCGTGACTGGTTTTATTACCACGTGCAGCTTTAAAAAACTCAAATGTTTCTCTGCTGCTCCTTCATCCTTCAGGGTAATCGGAAACAAGCTGAGGAGTAGGGACCGTTTTCGTTGGCCTCCTGTCTTTCCCTCAGTGCTCCAGCAGCAGACTTGCGGAAAACCAGGGCTTGCCGTCTGTTCAGACCCTTTCCGTAACGGTGGCCCAGCACGCAGTGCCGCAGCCGCTGCTGTGAGACCGGGTTGGTGCCTGCGGCCTTCACTGAGCTGCCCCCGTCACCTCCCAGACAGGGAAACTGGCGGCCTGGGCTAATGGCTTCCACTCCCACCAGGACAGCTGCCCAGCATTCCCACAGGCCCAACCAGGACACGCTGCCCAGCATTCCAACAGGCCCAACCAGGAGCGCATTGGAAACGCCTGTTGCCTTCAGGCATTCCTTTCAGCTCCCTGGGGACGTGGCTTTACTCTCAGAACCCCGCTGGGCTCTTGCTCTTTGCAGGATCTCTGTTGTGGCGGCCTCAGGCTCCCGGTGCCCTTTCCCGTACCCCTGCAGAGCTCCAGCAAACGGAGGGGCCACCTCCTTGAGCAGGCCGAGCGCCTGGCAGCGGTCGCCCCAGCGTAGTCCGCGCCGGACCCCCGTGGGATGGGGCGCCGCGGGTGTGGGCATTTTTCTCTCAGCGAGGGGATAATTCTGCACGTACCCACCAAGAGAAAGAAGCCGTTGACTTACAACGGGTGTGGCTGGTCTGGGGGCCTGAGGCAGACTCTTAGCACGTGGCTTACACCGGGCAAGCTTGACTTGTCAGCACAGTAGTCCCTCACTCCTCTCTGTAAGCGTCCCAGACGGAAAGTTCAGGTGACAAAGCCGAAGGCAGCCCTCGGTCCTGCCCCCTATTTCAGACCTGTTGCGTTTCCCACGGTTGCAAAGCCATGGCCTCCCTACCTGGGCAGGTAATGACCTGCAGGGTCTTCGCTCCTAGCAGACTGCGTTTCCAGCACTGCTTTGCATCATCTCCTGCAGCCTCCGTTCGCTGGTCGGTTCTGGTTAGCTGTGAGTGGAGGCACCTGCGCCAGTCAATTGGGATTACGGTGAAATTCTCGGAAAAGTCAGGCCTTACAAGGAGAAGCTTTGTACTGCTGTAATTGCATTTTGCCCGGTTCTCCCCTGCTTTCATAATGCCCTCAGTCGCACTGTTGTTCCAACACGCTGCGTTTATGTGGAGGTGGAAGTCAAGTGCAATTCTGAAAGCGCTTTAGGACTGCTTAATTAAGCCTCTCAGCACCCCTCTTTTTAGATGAGAGGCAGAGGTTAAGTGAGTTTCCAAAGGTCGATTAGCAAGCGAGCTGCCTAGCTAGGATCGGCGCAGAAAGTCCTGCTTTAGCAGGAACCGTTCAGACCTCGCAGGTAAAAGGCAGAAGCAGGTCCCTTCCTGGTGCAAGCCGGAGAGGTGAACTGCAGGCAGAGGACAGGGCGAGGAAAGAAGCAAAGGGACTCTGAAATTCCGTGTATGCCAGTTGGTTCCACCTTATTTGTTGCTGTATATTTCAATCTGGGAAGAGGGTCCTTGAAGCTGGGAGGCTGGAGGAGTGGCAGCACGAGTCCTTTCTACCTAGATAGTTGTTTCTTCCTCCAAGGCTTTACCATATCCCGTATGTAGGATCAGTCATGTGAAGATGCATAATTCGGTGCGGAGCCTTGGTGTGTGGTGGCATGTGGTGCCTCTGTTCAGCCTGCGGGCTAAGGTTGCCAGCCTATTCCAAGTGCGCAGGAACCCTTGGCCCTTGCAGGGTGCGTGGGCCAAAACCAGACAGCTTCCAAAACCCTGGCATACGCCAGGAGCTCTTCAGAGGCCGGTCACGGCCAAGGCCATGGGTGGGTACTGTCAAGCTTAAGTGCTTTGGGGTGCTGTAGTTACTCGCTGGCTGCTGCCCAGCCCCTCCTTTCAACCCTCAAACCCCACCCCACCAGTCATGCAACAAAACAACAGCACCAAACCTCCTCCCCCCACGTCACCACCCACCAGGACACGGAGCAGAGCCACCTGTGCTGCTTCTAGGGAAGGGAGAACAGTGTGTTAATGTGATGGCAACTGTGTCCAGGGACCGCAAACGCTTCAGCTTTCAGTGTCGGTGTTACTAACACAGCATCTCTGAGCGCTGGTGGAGAGCCCTCGGCTCCCTGTGGCTGTGTGTGCAGTGCCTCGGAGGCTGCTACCCTGCGCTGGTCCCGCAGGTGGGCTACGCAGAGGACTCGCCCCCAGCTCAGCAGAGCTTGGCTGCACTGGTAAGTCGGCGTTAGAGACCCACACGGATTCACTGGTTCCTTAGTCAGCAAACATGTCTCTAGGCCCATTAGGGGATAGGCAAAGCTCATTTGGGTTGTGAGGGGCAGCAAGGGAGTGATGGTGACACAATAACAATCATCTCTGCAGGGGCTGGGTCTTTTCTACATCTCTGGAGGCTTCATACTGCTGGTACAGTGGAGCAGAAGCTTTCAGACTTGCCAGGAGAGCGTATTTTCCCGACAGTTATTATTTGTCTCTATATACAGGAAAAAACCAAGGCAGAAACATCTGCCCTCGCGCATGAATAGAAGGTGACGAATCGTACAGACATCCAAAGGCTTTTCTCATGGTTTTGGTAACATGTCACTTGGTTTTAGCCACATCTTGTGTCCTGCCCTGCACACCAAGTGTTCGCCTCTGCCTGTAGGAGAGAGGAGGGCGGGAGAGGCAGAAGGCCCGCCTGCCTTGGTGCCGTTGTCTTCGTGCCTCTCCTCCCTCTGCTGAGGCAGTCCAGGTGCTGATGCCACAACTCTTTGGGAGGGACAGATGCACGGATTGCTGAAAAATAGGGAAAAGGCCTCCGGTGCCTGCCAGGTTTCTGCTGCAGATGCACGGGAAGACAAAGAGTGACTGTCACCCACAGAGCCCCCCACAACCCTCCCACATGGGAGTTGCAGGATCCGTGGTGCCTGCCTGGAACGTGCTGACTTCCAGCTCCTGGGCAGGGCCAGAGGCACAAACTATAACACCCAGGCGGTCTCCCTGGGATGGTGGGGCCACCACCAGAGCTGCCACACACCCCAAATTTCCCAGGCACTCAGCGCCCGCCAGGGAACAGGCTGTGGAGATCGAGGCAGTAATGAGGGCAAGTCCCTGTTCCTGTGCCCAAACTTTTGCAGGGAGTGACGTGCCCTGGGCTGCCAGGGATGTGTCCGTGCAAAACCAGAGAGGACATGGAGGCGGTTCGTCCAGCTGGTGCGCAAGGAACCGATGCCTGCCCCGAAAACAGCCTCCGCGGCTCAGGCCAAGAGGATCTGATACGAGAGGACATGAGGCGATTTGGGCGTGTGAGGCACAGGCGGAGCCCATCATTCTGGGAACTGGCCAGACCTGCCCCCGACCCCATCTCAGGGATGGCAGAGACGGGCAGGAGGAGCGTGGGGTGAGATGTCTGCCCTATCATGAGAGCCCTCCCTGGCCCTGGAGGGTTGGAGGGCTGCCCAGGCTGGGGGCCAAATAGTCAAGTGCAGGCCTGCCCTCCCCAGGAGAGTCCAAGCCTTAGGCCTTAGGATGCCACCTGCATTCACTTTGGCCTCCACGGCACGCTGTGGCCATGATTTCCCCAATCTAACAGGGCCAGAAGCACCACATCTCCCAGGATCAAAGCCATGAACCCTCTTGACTTGCCCAGCATGTGCCCCGTAAACACCCGTCACCCCCCCAGCAGGGTTCAGCTTTATCACCAGGCAGGCGTGGTGCAAAGCAACGTTTTATTCAAGCCGGCCCTGCCCTTTGCAGGCCGGTCACTCACACCGCAGGACCGTGGCCGCAGCAGGCGTCGGTGGTGGGGCAGGGCAGCCGCACAGGCGGGCGCCCACCCCGGGAGGTGGCTCAGGGCGCTCAGCCGCACTTGCCCAGGCACTCGAGGAGCTCCATGCGGATGGCGATGCGCACGTGCCAGCCCAGCGGGATGAGGCGGATGTAGCGGGCCACGATGGGCGGCCGCAGCAGGTTCTGCACCGAGGACGAGCGGTCTGAGTTGCCGTAGAAAACCTGGGGGGAGAGAGGAGTGGGTGGGTCGTTAGGGGGCTGGAAATTCTGCCTCATGAGTTTGGGGTGCTTGCGCAGAGCAAAGGAGTCCTTCTCCTCCACACCCAAAACAAAAAACCTGAAAATATCAGGATGCAGATGATTTTATTGTCACACTGACTGGGGTTTCTGGGTAAGTCACTTCCCCCCATCATTCCTCTACTGTTTGTGGTTAGGCTAGACTTAGTGTCACCCCATTCTCGCTCACTTGCCTTCCTCCAGCAAGTCACCGTGTGGTCACGAGTCAGGAGCCCAGACACGTCGATACGCACAAAAAAATGCCAATGGGGGCCCTTCCCCACTGCTTGGCCACACTGCCATGTCTCCCACTATGGCCTGTTCTGGGGGCAAAGCTCAGCATCTCCCCAGGGCTGCGGGGAGATGTGCAAAGGCACCGGAGCCTCCCATGCTGGAACGTGGCCACCCCTGTGGATGGACACTGGGGACACCTGGGAGGCATCAGCTGTGGCATCCCCCTGCCCAGCCGGGCTGCACGGGAGCCATGGGCACCAGTGCAGGGTCCCCCCAGTGCAATTTTTCACTTCAAACCAACCGCTAAGGAGTGCAGCGTGAACACAGCTTGGTGGGTGGTGACTCAATGAGTTGCAAATTTTGTCTCAAGGGTTTTTCTGCACCTGAAATGCGCTTCAGGCGAAAGCAGGAGCCCCCATTTTGCAGTGCCCAGGCACGGGTGGGGTTGTGCAGCCCCAGCCAAGAAAGGGTTTTTGCAACGGAGGTGCCGCTTCCCCTGCGACGCCAGCTAATGCCTCCATCCTGCCGAGTTTGTTCTAGGCTCCACAATCATCATTAGTGAAAAAATGCATTTTGTCCTTCTGTGGCTGGTCACTGTGGCGCTTGCTCGTACCTCGGCGTGGGGACACCCCCCTTCATGCTGCCCCTGGGTGGGGGGTAAGCTCTGAACCCCATCCACCCTGCTGCTCCCACGGGAGCCCCTCTTTGGGGCACCTCCCTGCTGAGATCAAACGCTTCCATATCACCAAATGTTCCCTCCCCCCCCGACCGGTGGCCGAAGCACCACGTCCACCAACCCGGTTGTTCCCGGTCTGATCCTTGTAGTACACCCAGTTGAGGTTTTCGTCGGTGCGGTACTGCACGCTGTACTTGGTCATCCACTCGTCGGCATCGCAGCGCCCTTGCGTGAGGACCCCCGAGATCACCTTCACCTCCTTCAGGTCGATCTGCAGCCACTGCCCGTTGTCCTGGTACTTGGAGAGCCACGCGCACCTGAGGGGACACCAATGGCCCCGCTACGTCCTCCGCCGCTGCCCTCCCAGGCAGCCCCTCCTGCCCGCACGCTGCCAGGGGAGCCCTGCCCCCCGACACCCGCCGGACCCCTCGCGGGGGAGCGCATTTTCAGACTCACCCGAAGCCTTGGCCGTTGAGGCGGGCCTTGTTGGCTGTCCAGGAGGAGTACCAGCCCGTGTACTGCTCGGGGTTGGAGCAGCTTATCTGGTCGGGGGAGACGGCGCCGGACTCAAAGCCCAGGGGCTTGTGGTAGGGGCACTCTGCAGAACCAGGGAAAAGACATGCCGCCGTAAGGCTTTGCATCCTGGTTGCATTTGCAACACCCTCTGTGGTTTCGCTGCTCCCTGGCCAGGGAGCTGGGGATACTCCTAAACCCGGACCACAGCCCCTACAGTATTTGCTGCCCAGGGACCATGGGGTCTTCATTTCTAACTCTTCTCTTGTATCAATTTCTGAGTCCTCTCTCTCTCAAACTTCCTAAACCTGTGTTTCCTGCAGCATTTTGGGGGAAAGGTTTCATTCAGATGTTGCAGTCTGAATCTTCTTCTTGCAAGCACATGGAAGCAGATCCAGACTGGATCCACCAAAACCTGGATTCAGCCTCCAGGATGGCAGCCTCTGCCTGGTCCTTGAGAAATGCCTGGAACAGCTTTTCTTGCTGGGCTTTATCTTCTGCTCCTCCATTCACTATCTTGATTTATGGCTATGTCTGCACACCAAAATTGCTGACCCTGCTCTGATCGTCCCTCCACAAGGACCCTCACATCTTCTGCATTTTCTACCAAGGGGACTGTATTTGTATCTGGAGATCAGAGAATCAGAGAATCACGGAATGGTTTGGGTTGGAAGGGACCTTAGAGACCATCCAGTTCCAACCCCCCTGCCATGGGCAGGGACACCCTCCCCTAGACCAGGTTGCTCAAAGCCTCATCCAGCCTGGCCTTGAACACTGCCAGGGATGGGGCAGCCACAGCTTCTCTGGGCAACCTGTGCCAGTGCCTCACCACCCTCTCCGGGAAGAATTTCTTCCTGATATCCAATCTAAATCTCCCTGCTTTCAGTTTCAGACAGGACCCCTTGTCCTGTCACTACCTGCCCTTGTAAAAAGAAGTCCCCCCCAGCTTCCTTGTAGCCCCTTCAGGTACTGGAAGGTGCTATAAGGTCTCCCCAGAGCCTTCTCTTCTCCAGGCTGAACAAGCCCAACTCTCAGCCTGTCCCCATCGCAGAGGTGCTCCAGCCCCCTGAGCATCTTCGTGGCCCTCCTCTGGCATTGTGTGGTGGAAAAACTGCGGGTACTCTGGTGCCAGTGAGGTGTTACGCCCGGCCCTGCTGAAGGCTCAGGGATCCCTATCTGAGTTTTTCCTTCAGGTCTTCAGGCTACCCAACCTGACCCTGCAGCTGTCTTCTGCCTTAGCGTGAAGTTCAGCAAGACTCCCGCTGGCTGCAGAACCATCATTAGAACTTTCTGTGGTGAGTGCTCTGGAAGGCAAGCTTTTAGCAATGCTGCCATGCAGAGCACCCACAAGCTACCTGGACCTAGTTGTTTGGGGTTTTTTTTGTTATGATCATTTTGTGTGCCGGCAGGTTATCACTACATATGTAGATATACATAAAGAAGATGCTCACTAGTGTCAGCTGGGAATTGCCTAGGCAAACATCTCTATCATGGGCAGCATTTTTCTAATTTTTCAGCCCGTGGAGCACGTGTCGTCCCCCAAGGGTGACTTTGTCACATTTTCCAGTTCAGTGTGGTTCGTTTCATGGGTTTTGGCAATGAAGGAGCAAGCAAAGCTCTGCACAGCTTCATGTGTGGGTCGGACAGTTGCTCTCCTTAGCCATGCCTGACCAACCAGCATGATGCCTCACGTTAAAAGTGACCGATGTGGGGAGCATCAGCAGGCGCCCAGGGCCTGGCATGACCATGGCCTCCCCGGTGCAATTCCCCAGCACTGTGTCAATGTCTCATTAGCAAGCTCCACTAGGTCAATATTGTTCACATCAATAACTCATTAACGTATCTTGCTCAGTTGGTAGCTCATTAACATGCTTTTCCCTATGAAAACACATCGCCACCATCCCACCTTCCTCCAGGCACGGAAACATCGTGCTTTTCCATCCCACTAAAAGCCCCTGCTGGCCCTGTGCAGGAGGGCGGCCGCGCTGGGGTGGCCCCGCATGTTTACTACTTGGCAGGCTTACACCATGTAAGTTTATTTTTAGCAACACTAATCCGCAGACCACACAACCGTAATGCAATAAGCAGGTCACCTTCTGGCGCGTCTGGCTGCGCCAAGCGCAGGGACCCGCGAAACAGACACCTGGTGCCTGCCCGGCCAAACCGGCTAAGCTGTTACTACCAACCTGGAGACAACTCAAGCAGTGGTTCTGAGGCCAGCTGCTCCCCTCTGGCCGTGCCAGAGACAACTCTGCCACACCTCAGCACGGCTGCTCTGCAAACCATCCCCGAGCAGAGGGGACACCGGGCCACACTGCCATGGCTGAGCTGGGCTGGGCGAGGAGAATGCAAAGCCCCTGCCTGGGGAGAGAGGCAGCTGGGAGACATGGTGACAGCAGTCATTATTCAGGAGAACGGCCTTCCTTAGTCAAGGAAGTTGCCTTCATTACTCAGCTACATGACACTAATGTGTGAGAGCACCCCTCACGCCTAGCCTGGCCAGGAAACCTAGCGCCGCTCCTCTCACACACGTGTCCCTCAGCCACGGATGGATCAACCAAACCTGCCATGTCTCCTTCCCTTCTCTTTCAAGGGGCAACAGTTTTAAATGGAAAGAGGGTACGTTTAGATTGGACATAAGGAAGAATTTTTTTATGACAAAGATGGTGAGGCACTGAAGCAAGTTGCCCAGAGAATTTGTGGATGATGCACCAATGGAAGTGTTTAAGGCCAGGCTGGATGAAGCTTTGGTCAACCTGGTCTGGTGAAAGATGTCCCTGCCCATGGCAGGGGGGTTGGAACTAGATGATCTAGTTGTGGTGAATGGCGTTCAGTCCTGTTGGCAGCCGGTCACAGGTGGTGTTCCCCAGGGCTCAGTACCGGGGCCAGTTCTGTTTAACATCTTTATCAATGACCTGGATGAGGGGATCGAGTGCTCCCTCAGTAAGTTTGCAGATGGCATCAAGTTGGCTGGGAGTGTTGATCTGCCTGAGGGCAGGAAGGCTCTGCAGAGGGATCTGGACAGGCTGGATCGATGGGCTGAGGCCAGCTGTATGAGGTTCAACAAGGCCAAGTGCCGGGTCCTGCACTTGGGTCACAACAACCCTCTGCAACGCTATAGGCATGCGGACGGGTGGCTGGAAAGCTGCCCAGTAGAAAAGGACCCGGGGGTGTTGGTCAACAGCCGGCTGAACATGAGCCAGCAGTGTGCCCAGGTGGCCAAGAAGGCCAATGGCATCCTGGCCTGCATCAGGGACAGTGTGGCCAGCAGGAGTAGGGAAGGGATTGTCCCCCTGTACTGGGCACTGGTGAGGCCGCACCTCAAATCCTGTGTTCAGTGTTGGGCCCCTCACTACAAGAAAGTCACTGGGGTGCTGGAGCATGTCCAGAGAAGGGTAACAGAGCTGGGGAAATGTTTTCCTTGACCCCTGGGAGAGGAGAAGATGTCATAGGCTAAACTGCATCAAATCCTGCACATGGCAGTAGCTGCCCCAGGCAGTTTCTCGGAGCACCAGTGCCAGGGGCTGCAGGGACAGGGCAGGCAAGTGCCCGCCAGCACCGACCAGCCTGGGCTACCCTGGATGACCAGCCAAGACCCAGGCATGGCCCACGCTGCTGCTGCCCCTCTGCCTCACAGCACAGGGTCACCCTGCACCTCCCACCGGCACAGCTGCCCCAGCCCCACCAGGAGCTGGGTTAGGAACAAGTAGGGCTGTAACGTGCCACCTCTGCAATGCAGAGCATGATGGGGGAGGCTGCTGAAGATCACCAAACATGGCTGAAGCACACTGGCCCATTACCTGGCATGCACTCTAAGGTGTTAGTCCCGCTGGACCACACCGAGTTAGGACCTCCTTGGCAATTGCATTTGCAAGCCTTGCTGTGCCACAGCTCCAGTCTCTCATCCTAAAGGGAAGATGAAAAACCAATCGTAAATCAACATAGTCATTCACAACAGTGACATGAGGCTAAGTCTGAATCCTGAAGCTCAGACACTCGCACCCATCCAGGCTTCTGCCCAGTGTCCCTTTCTCAGTGTCCCTTTCTTCGTGCCAGCCTGGCACAAAGCAGGGATTCAAAGGTCAGAGCACATGCCTGGGCTTGGAGGCCCAGGTGCCGTTGCTCTTTCTGCCGTGAGGCACCAGAGCCAGGCAATGTCAGGCCCACGGCATTTACCCAGCAGCCAAACCAGCGGGAGAGACTTACCTCTCCTGGGGAGAGTGCCAGCGCAGCTGGAGCAGCAGGCATGGGGGGAAGAAGAGACAGAGATCAGAAACAAAAACTGCTGCAAGCAAATGTCAGGAAATGCAATCAACATTTACTCCTGAGCTGGGGATGGATAAACAAATCGAGGAAGGACTGACAAATCTAACACATTTCCCCAAGCTGATTGTCAGAGCAAACCAAGAGGACATGGGCAGGAACAGGGCACTGCATGTGCCCATGTCAGTGCTACTCCTCCACTATGTTTGCTCTTCAGTGCCTTTGGCATCTCCTCTTTCTGATCAGATATTCCTAAAACATCCTGAGGAGAAACCCATGCTGGCCCTCGGCCTCTGATTTACTGCTGATTTCACCCCTGTCCCTTTTAGCGTCTTCCTGCCCCACAGTTTCCCTTTTACCCTGTCCCTTTTAGCGTCTTCCTGTCCCACAGTTTCCCTTTCCCATTTTGCCCTTCAAACTTGTGAGCCGATGAACCCCAAGGGTGAAATCCAAGCCTGGCATCACTGCAACCCCCCGGTGCCTTCAGAGGAGATGGGACACCCTGCGAGGTGCCTGGGCTGAGATCAGTCCCTCTGGACAGGATGGAGGAAAACAAAACGTAAATAGGTCTTCCCAATCCATCTCACCGACAAGACTCCCTTTTTTTTAAATTTCTTAGCAAAAACCGGTTGCTGTGGCTGTTAAGAAAGAGATACTATTTTTGTAACATCTGACCTGTTTTATCTCCTGCCTGACACTGAACAACGGCTTTTATGAGCCCTTTTCCCGCTGAAAGGACTCTCCCGCTCCCCAGTGAAGTCCAAAGCAGACTACGATAATAGCATTTGGACTGGCAGAAAAGTGCCCAGACAGCTATGAAAATGAAATAATTTTAAAATAAATAGTCCCATGTCTGCTGCTAACTCATAAACACAAGTCAAACGTCCAACAGCATGTTTTCAACACCTGCAGGGAGTCCGCAAGCCACTGAGGACCAAGCTATTGCGCAGGTAAGAACTTGCGTACAGGAGCCATGAGAAACCCGCCATCTCCAAACTGAGGTTTTGTGAATAGGAACACAGACTCTGAATTATTCACTGCAATCTAGTTATGATTTATTCATTCATACACTCTCACTTTGCTGAGCCTGGGAAGCTCCAACTCACGCCGGCAATTTATGTCTCACGTTTCTATAGCAAGTTTCATCTCAAAAGACTCACAAACACTGTGCAATTATAAACAGCCGAAATGTAAAGTCTACACAAAGCTCTGTTTATTACTGAAATGCAACTGCTCCTCGGGGGTGACACTGAGCCTGAACGTATCAAGAGTCTGAAAGAAAGACCAAAATTATAAAGAAATTTAAAAAAATACGTTCTTTTTAACACATGGGCTCCTTTGCTTCAGTGTCCCAGGGCAGCATTTCTGGCACTGGGAACTGAACCCATTAACCCAGCGCATCAGCCCTTGCAGAAGAGCTAAACGTGGGTCTACAGTAAAAAGATGTGGGTTTTAGTCAGGCCCAAGAGGGAGGCAGAGGGCCACCCAGACCCCGTCGAGCTCAGCAGGAAAACGTGGGTGCACGTGTCCAGACCTGGCCTCGTGGAAAGCGTGGGCTGGGGGCCATGCGCAACACCGCGCTCCACCTGTCCCAGCACAGATGTCACCCAGACAAGCCCCTTGACTCCATCACACAACAGGAGCACTGAGGCAGAGGCGCAAGCCCGAGGCCACGCAGCGCGTTGCCACCTCTGTGCCGTGTCGCACAGCGTGATGGCGGTTTGAGGGAATGCTGCCTGTCAGCACATCAATACGATACAAACCAAGACAGGATCAATTTTCAAAACTGTACTGCCTTTGCCAATAAAAGCAGTGCAGCGCATCTCCTGCTCCATCCTCTCTTTGATGCCAACACTGGAGTGGCACTGGCACTAGTTGCATGGGAGCCAGGCTGGTGGGAGCCTCTCCTGATCCTCCAGCCCATGCCACCGTGGCCTTTCCTGGCAGGATGGGTGCCCTGCTCCGGGCAAGACCAAAAGCTGGCACCTCACTGACAGATGCAGCTGGAAACCCAATTGCTGCGAGCAAAACAACAGGGGAAAAAAGGAATAGTTTTCAGGTGGGTGTATGACAGCAGACACAGGAATAAACCCTCCTGTCCTGGCCGCCCTGGCTTTGCTTGGGTGGCTGCACCTGGGCAGCGATGCGTGCTCCTCAGCTACACAAGCAGCTCTCATGGTTTTTAGGCTTGTCAGCCAGGGGACACTACTACAAATCAAGCAAGGGTGTGAATTCCAAGCAAAAAAGCCCTTTCTTCAACGCAGTGTGTTACTGGCTGAGCTCTGCAACACACCGTGGTGCAAAGGCAGTGCCAGGGCAGGGGCAGTGGCATGGGCAAAGGTGGGGCAGGGGCACCGTCTGGCTGTCCCTGGTGAGCTAGGGGCCTCCACCCCTCGCCACATGGCTCAGTGTTGGTTTAAACATCTCAGACAGGAGGTCAACTGTGTCTTCTTGAGCTAAAAGGGTGACTGCTAAAGGCTCGCTCCTGCGAGCAGCTCGGCCATCCGACCACCAGCAGCTGCAGCCTGCGGCACGAGGGATGCGGCCGGCTTGGCCTGCGGTACACACGGCAGCAATGGGCTAAACGGTCCGGCTGGGCAGCGTGGCCCTATAACCCCTGACGTTGGGAGAGGAAAGGAGAGGAAAAGACGCCCTTGCCTGCAGTTGGCCGGAAAAAGTAGTAATTGATATATTGGTGTGTTTACAGCTGTGATGGGCCCTGTCCTACAAAGGAAATGAAGAGTAAAGCTGGCTGCCAATAGTCTAAAAATGTGATGGGCAGCATGCTTTTATAGCGAGCGTGTTTGCCTTCAGGGAAGGTTATAAAGATAATTGGTAATTGTAGGTCAGACAGAACGAATTGCTGCAATTCATGGGAGAGTCATAAATCCTGCACTGCCGCCGGGGGGCTTTTGTTTTAAAAGTACAGGCCTGAAAACCCCCCCAAAACATTAAAAAGGAAAGAGCCCTATTTACAGCCCCCGCAGCGCCCCAGGCCATTCAGCAAACCATCAGTTTGGTGAAATAAATTGTTATCTGTGCGTGTGTGCGACAGGCAGGGAGATACAGCATGTGCCTTTCCCGTCCCTCCATCCCACCCTGCAGCGTGGCACATCCAGGGCCCCACGTGCACAAAAGCCACTCCTTAGCACAGGATGTGGGGACCACGCTTTGGGCGAGCTCCAGGGGATGGTTTTGTGCCAGAGCACCCATGCCGGTAGGGCTGGGCTGGAGCAGAGACCCCAGGCTGGCCCTGCTCGGCACCCACCGCTGGGCAGGATGAAGGGGAGAGAAACCCCAGGGACTGTCCCAGGTTTGGGACACAAGGAAAAGAGCTGGCAGAGGCAGTCCTGGGATGCCGGGATGGGAAAGACATGGGCTTCCTGAGGTGGAGGTGGGATAAAGCAGCTGCCACAACGTGGGCTACCTGGGGAAAGGAAGGGGCAAAGCAGGAGCAAGGAGGCTCAGCTACTGGCATTTCAATGCCAGGAACAGATGACAGGAACAGATAGCTAAGTGTCTCAGAAAGTTTGTGGTCATTAAGAACGTAGTTAAACAAGAGAAAGAAAGGAGGAAGGCAAGTGCAGGCGGAAGTACCACCACCAAAGGCTGAGCACATTTCAGCAAGGTCAGCTCTAAGAAATCATGTTGAATATCCTGACTGTAGGGCCATGACAACAAGTCATTTTTTAGAGTGGCTAGAATTAATGGCAGATGTAGAAGCATGAGAAAGCACATTATAAAATAAAACAGAGAAATAAAATGTAGCACAATATATGTCAGTCACTCAATTTACTGGAATAAGTTCACATAAACCTGGTCACTGCAGGCAAAGTATGTGGAAAAGGTTAATAACTTTGTTTATTCACTGACTTTATGATATAGGTGGCCTTGAAGCTTGAGCTGAAAACCAGCTAATTTTGCCTTTCATCTCTGTAAGCAACATCTCAGTTTAACGGAGCTCAGAGAGACAAGCAAAATTATTTTCTCTCTACTTCTCCCAGTGGAGAGCACTCCCTCTGTGATGCAGAGATTTCCTGGCGTGGTGGATCCTGTTGCATAGCTCACCTGCTTCCCCTCTGCACCTGTGGGCCATGGGGCAGGGGAAAGGAAAACAGCTGAAAAAAACAGAAAAATGCGACTGGAGGCCCAGAGAAGCTGCCAGAGAAATAAAGGGGTGACTGGAATGGATGGCACTGGTGTTACCACATTCTCTGAAAGGCACACCATTGAAAGTGCCTGTTTTCCTTGAGCATCACATTAGAGAGCGTCAGGAAGCAGAGTTAGGTAAGGAGGTATGTAAGCAACACGGAGGGTCGAGACACTGAAAAAAGTGCCCATCAGGTGGTAGTTTGTGCGTTGCTATATTATTAACTCAGGCTATTTTTACATCCCAGCCCTGGAAATCGTGCCAGGCAAGCGAGGTGACTCACATCAGGCTGCATCAACCTCAGTAGCAAGGTGCATTTGGGGAAGCTGCCGTGTCCCAGGCCACCGTTGCACATGGCATTTTTCCCATAGGGTTGGGGTGACCGCAGGGACTCCTGCTGCAGCCGTGGCCTGTCCCCAGGTCCCCTCGGCAGGCACAGCCCTCTCGCCCAGTTGCTTTTTGTTGTTTTTCCCCCAGGGCTTTTTCCATGGCCAGGCTCAGCAGGCTACAGAGACCATGTGGTGCAAACAGGGCCATCATTTCTAAAACGTGCAGGCTTTAAAGGGTCCTTGGGAGCTAAGCTGGCAGGCAGAGAGCCCCAGGACATATGCAGATATCTGTCCACCAGAAGATTTTGGGAGCCAGGCTGGCCTGGGGAAAGCAGGGTGTTCAGCCAGGGGCTCCCAAAGCCACCCTGGGCCAAACGCTCAGCCTGTTTCTCCTGTAGATGATATTTTGGTGCTGGCACCCCCGGGGGTGGGGGTCACCATGGCCCAGGCACACGTGAGCCTGCCAGGACTCATCCCTGCTGGTCGCCAACAGACACGGTCAGAGCCCGAGACTGAAGGCAAGAGGAGCAGCACTAGCCCGCTCAGGGTAGAAGGGCCCATGCTTTGTGTTAAGCTCCTCTCCCATGCTTTAACGCAGCTGCTGTTTTCCTCGTACAGTTTGTGGGGATTATTCGTGGGTTTATTAATTTCCATTTCCTTTTCTTTATGTGAATGATTTTTATTTGGTTTCCATTTTCGTTTATCTGTATTGTATCTCATTTAATATTTACTGGTATTTATCTGAAAGTGATGAAAAAATATTTAAATAATTACAATTATACCTATTTAATTCATATTCATTTCTCTTTTACGCCTGCAGTCTCCATAATGTTTCCACAAGATTTTTTTATGCTGTGGAAATATTTGAAAAAAATGTAAATAATCTGAAAAAAAATCAACCTTTTGCCCTTTTCTTCTTAAGAGATGTATAATTATATTTTTTCCCCAAAGTGTTCCTTTGAAAATTTTTGGCAATTATTTCTGATCTCATTGACATGTCTGTTCCTTCCTGCTCAGAGCTATGCAGAACATTGCCTGCATAGTAATTTCATCAGATGTATCGATTATGCCAAGGGGTGGCACTAAAGACGTTATTTACTGTGATCCAAAGGCAGGTTTGGGCCTTTGATTTTTTTTTTTTCCCAAAGCTGGAAAAAAAACCCAAGAGAAAAAGAAACCCACTCTCTTAAACTGCTGAGGTGTGCTTATTCCCCGACACGGAGCGAGCATGGATGGAGTAATGCGGTGCAGGCATGTCACATCCAATGTGCTAAAAGCATATTCATGTCTATCCGGGGCACGGGGTGCTCCCCCTCACCATATGGAGGGGACCCGGCAGCTGCTGTGGCTCTCGTCACAGGAGCCTGCCTGCTGCACCATATGCTGCTGCTGCTGCTGCGGTGGTGGCCCCGGCAAACACAAGCCCAGCCAAGGTGCGGGGGCTGGGGGTGCTCCTCTAAGCCACTTGCTCTGCTGGAGAAAATAAGCTAAGGAGCTTATCACGGCACCAGTGCACGTGGCTCGAGGACTGACCTAGCAGCACCTTCTCCATGGTGGGAGAGGCAGGAGTCTGAGGGCGACCTGGGCAAAGGGATGCTGCTCGCTCTTTGTCCAGAAGAGTACACGGACCACAAAGCAGAGAAAAGCAGTGAATTAAGAAAACCGGTAAATTAAAAAAAAAGAATTAAATACCAGAGGAGTGATGCCTGGAAAGTGATCCTGCAAGTAATTTTTCACTGCAGGCTCTCCAAAAATATCCTGACGTGTGGGTGTCTATTAAAAGCAAGCTCTGTTGGGGATTCAGAGCAAGGTATGAACTCATCCCAAGGACTAATTGCGGTTATGCCACCCATCGGGAAAAAAATGCTGGAGTCTGTGTAAAAACAGCCTTCCAAGAAGCTCAGGCACCGGTAACCTTCCCACGTGCAACAAAGGAGAGCAAAGACATAAGGTATGAGGAGAACGCACAAATATTTGCTGGAAGATTAAAAGGAAGACCTATTAATTAGACAGAGCGGGGTACAGCCAAGCCTAAGAGAATGAAATAAAGGCATGGCTAGTTGAGGACCACTTTCCTACCCATGAAATCTGGTAGACCAAAATATTCAATGGAAAGAGAGAAGGATAGAAAAAACCAGACAGAGCAAAACATTGAGAATTCAACATTCACGGGGGAAAAGCTGGACTGCCTGATAAAACTGCCCCACGCTCTGACAGACCACACTCTAGTCGTGCCTCGACGTTGGTAGGTACTGCCCAACACTTAGCAAAGGCAACCTCGGCCTTGTTTAAGATAATAGCAGCTTTGCCATTGGCTTCCATGAAGCCAGAAGTTCAAACACAACCCAGAAAATTATCTCCTCGTTCCACAGCTGGGTTAATTAAAATGGAAGGAGACAGTGACCCTGAATTTTCTGGCTGCTTCTATCGCCTGCTTACCTGCTATCATTGCTACTTTTCTGAAAAGTAAATTTGAGAAAGCCTCAAAATTGAGAAAGCCTCAAAATTGATAAATAATTTTCCCATTTTCTTGACTTACGATTGCTTTTTGTTCTTAAAGCGCCTTTGGAAGTCTTTTCCAGGCCAAAATACCTGAAAGAGCCTTTTAAAAAAGGCAGATTTCCACCAGCAATGTCTTGCTGCTAGAGAAAATGATCAGTTTTCCATTAATCAAGAGTTTTGATTAATGAAGGACCATGTCTTTCATGTTATACTGTATCTCATTTTTCAAATCAGCATTATTATTTACTCACTAGCTCAGCTGCACTACAATTTTCTTTGCAAATTCATATTTTGACAAATTACATGGCAATTTTTTTACACTGCAATTACTTTGTGAAACAGAGTTTTACTACTGAATATTCATAGAGCTGTAAGAATGCTGCTCACTCGTGTACATAAATTACACATCTCCTCCACCATTTTGCCTTTCCCCAAATTATTATGCTTCCATGAGAACGTAGGTAAGAGCTTGCTCTGTACCCCACAGACCCTGACAGAAACAAGAAGCACGGATAAAAAAGAAATACAAATAGGGACATCTGAAAGCGCCTCTCAGGAGGCAAAATGCGTACCTTTGTACCAGAAAAGAAGAGACAGCAGGATGCTTCCCATCTTGAACCTCATCTTTTCCTTCCTCTTTCGGGAATAGCTCCTTAGCGTGCTGTTCAGCTTGCTGGGAAGGCATGAGATTAACTTAAGCATTGCCTAAGCACCTTAGTCTCCTCCATTCTTATGATTTTATCAAGCTCCATCAAGCCAACCACACAATTGTTACTGTCAGTCTTCATCCTAAAGGTTGTATCATGCCTAACAGTTTTTAAAGGTAAAAGGTACTGAGGTACTGATGCTCTGAGTGTGAGTCTGACTGTGTATGCAGACATCCGTCTACCTAAAGAAGGCCATTACCTAGAAACCACATATACCCCCCCTACAAATGCAGAAGTTGTCTAATGCTTACAAAATATACGTAGGATATATTGTCTGTTGTATGCAGTATGTATTCCTTATCTTCCACACCAATTATTTACCTCTACACTATCACTGCCTTTCCTAATAATTGTTGTATGTAGAAATCTGCCCCGGCCTTACTGCTTTTTCAGTCGCCTATTTGCAAGGGGCTGAAAACTGCAATTAGTAGATCAAGCAGAAATAGCACATTTCAGTTGTTTACTTGCTGAGCTGTAAAAATCTCAAAAAAAAACCCCTCCCTTTGCTAATAAGTCTACCTATAGTATCCTCTCAATGAGTTCACATCAAAGACAGTTATACATTTGATCTTAAAATGACTGAAAGATACAAGACTACAAGAGACTGCTAGTGATTCCAGTGGATCATGCACCCGTTCCTCCAATCTCTGTTAATTATGTGCAATTAGCAGTGAATTTTTAATGGAGGCTTTTGAAAGCAATTGCTTCAGAAGCAGCTTTCTTTGTTTCAAGAGATCTCGGATCGTATGCACAGGGAATAGATTAAAGGGCTGCACAGGTCACGTGGGCTGCTGTTGAATTAAGCTAGACCTGTCTCTAGTCTTCTGGTCTACATCCATTCAAAAAATGCTGCGCAAACAAGGACGCTGATTTTTCAGAAACAATCCCCTGGATTCACCTCACCTGCCTTTGGTTACCTACAAATTAGGAACGCCCCGTAAACAGAATGTCAGGTACAGCATCCTTCTGCAGTCGCACCTCTAGAAATGATGCATCTCAGCCTTGTGAGGGCATGTGACGTGGACGGGATGATTTTCCTGCCAAGGAGACTGTTCAGAAATAGCACAGCTATTATCAAAGAACATTTTAGCCAAAGGGACATCCTCAAGACTGGCAGCTCCCCAGCTGTAAAATTCCCTCCTCACAAGAAAAAAAAAAGGCAGTCTTTGTTAAAAAAAATGTGTCTGTAGCATTAAAAAAAATAAAATTGGTTCACAGGAAGAGCAGAAGAGCCTTAAAATTAAAATCTCTGTATAAATACTATGCAGTTCAGACCTTCTGTGTCAAATGGTGTTGATGGTCCTTCATGCTGGTAAGCATAAACAGCAAAATTGTGCTGCCACTGCAGACAACATTGCTAAATGAATCGCGTAGTTAATTCCTAGCAAGCATACAAATACTTTCAGGTACAGAAGAGAGAAAAACAGTACACAGTACAGCACCAGAAAGGGTCACGTTTGCTAAGAATTAAACAGCATGGATGACCAGAAGTCAGTGCTCCAGTTCCTATGTTGGCTTTGAATATTAACTGATATATAGATCAGCACTATTTGAGGAAGCCCATGCCAGCATCTTATGCAGATGTAATGCTTTCTGCCCATAGTTTCTCCTTATGATAAATGAATTTGCTTCTGAGCGCAGCAGAGCTGTGCATCCACAAGCTCTCAAAACACACACATTGGCATGAAGTCCTCCTTGGTGCTTGACCAACCTGGCAGCGTGCATAAGTGTGTGCCTTCAGAGGGGAAGCAGGAGGCAAAAGCACTCATGTGCAAGAAAAAAGCGCAATTCCACATAATGATTTCATGTTTCTCCCAAAGTCAAAGCTAAATCAGAGCGGCACACACAGATTCACGCATCTGGGAGCTGAACACACCTGACACGCAATGTCTCAGCGCAAATCCGTGATTGGCACGCTCTGGTTTTAGCACAGTTAGGGAACGTACAAAATACACATTTATACATGTGCTTGTGAACCACGGGCATCTCTCAGAAGCAGGATACTGATGAGCTGAGAACACAAGACTGCCAACGCTTTCAGAGCTTGAGTCAAACCGTCAGGAGCTGGATTCCCTTCAAATGGATGGAGCTGTGATGGTCTACACATGCTGAAGGTCTGGCTCTTGAAATAAAACATTCTTTCAAGGAGTCTGAAGTGTGAGCTTAATTCCTTTCTGAAAAGGAGCGTTTTTCCTAAATGCAACCAAACACACTGCAGCTGGTGCTGGCCACCAGGATTAGGTCGTTAGTGGGGCGGCACCATGTGATAAATATCCCAATTAGATGAGAAGTACCTACACCAAAGGCTTGCATGCACAGCATTAGGAGAAGTATGCCTACAGCTGGTTCAGCTCTGAGCCTGTAACCTGGAGGCAGCCCATCTGTGGAAGGCTGTTTACCCAAGAAGTGGGGTACATTGCTTTGGCTTGATCTCCTGTAGTCTGCACATACGTTGCTAACAAAGCTAATCAGAGGAAAGCCAGACCTGAGTCTGCCTTCACTTTTAGGCTGCAGGATCCACAGGCCCTTAGTGTCCTTATGGTGCCTAATGGTATGACCTTATCCTGCTAGGTCTCACTATGTGATATAGGTGTGCTTTCTACTCAAAAGAGCTTTTACAACCCAGCCCAGGTTATCCCTGCATTGCACTGGAATCTTGTAACTGCAGCTTGCCCATACCCCAGAGTGTTTCTTTCGTAAGAGCAAGTACTGACAAACGTAATGGTTTTCTTAAGATGATGATGATGAAGGTAAGTTTCTTAATAAGATCCTGATTAAAGTAAGTTAAGCCAATCTTTCTCTTTCATCTTTAAGATAGGCAAATCACATCTTCCTGCTCTGATCCTGCAAAGAGACTCAAGAGCAAACTCCAGCTCAGCAGAGCTAAGGGACCCTCCTCCTCCTGCTGAGGAATCTTGGCCTTAGCACTTGTTAGGGCTCCCATGGACAGACAGATGCCGTGGCAGCATCCGTGCCCAGAGGTTACCTTCTTTTAAAGGCTTGCACGTGCGAAATGAGACAACACGTTATAATTCAAAAGTGAAGATGTTCCGAAGCATGCTGATGTGGCTCTTTTTTTCCCGATTAATAAAAACCATACACACAGTACAGGGGAAAACAAGGATGGAGTTAGCCATGCTTGCTAACTGTGAAAAGTGCTGGCCTTTCCCCAGCGCTCAAGCGCTTCCCGAAAATCAGAGGTGAAAGCAACCAGTCTGCCCCAGTGAGACAACTCCTTGGGGATGGCAGCCTTCACTACCACTGCCTGGGTATTCACGCACCCTTGGCCCCTCCTGGGAGGAAGCACAGGCTGCTGCTTCTCCCGCTGCAGCCATGTCTGCCTCTGGTCTGTGTGGTCTCCTTGGTTACACGGCCAAGACCGAAGTCAGGTGGAGATCCCACGTCAGCATTAGGAGGGAAAGGCTCCTCTTGCTGCCAGGCGTTCTGTCCCAGTGAGGCCAAAGCCTTTGACTTATGGTGAGGAGAGGTCCCACCTGCGCCTCACTGCAGGAGCCAGCCTGGGCCTAAGCTACATCAGTGACAAGGGGCCCAGGGGAAGAGGCAAACGGGCCCCTGTTGGCCCATACATCATGCAGGCTGAGGAGGGGGGACATTCTTTTATTGGGCTTCCAGCCACAAGTTCCCCTACTCAGGCCATGACTCAGCAAGGCCTTGTCAGGCCTGCACCACCCTGGGCCTCCCCTCTGCACCAGAGGCAAGGGGATTACCAGCCACCATAAAATGGTGCCCAGGGAGTAAGGTACAATGAGCAACCACATTGAAACCTTGTAAACCCTGTCCCACAGAGCTGTGCCGAACAGGCAGGTAGAGAGAGTGCTGAGTGTCTGCATTTTGGTTGATGCTGTTGCAGGAAACAGTCTTTTAGAGGGGGGAAAAGAAAAAAAAAAAAGGCAAGCAAGCAGTACAACAACATTGTCTGAATTATGTTCCCACTCTTAGAAAAATGTGCTATTGCACCGGGCCTCTGGAAACTCATCGCCTTAAAGGAAAAAGGTGGGTGAAAACCAAAAAGCCTTGGGCGCTGGTTCCACTGGGGCTCGAACCCAGGACCTTCTGCGTGTAAAGCAGACGTGATAACCACTACACTATGGAACCGCCACGCAAATGAGGCACCGAGGCACTGCCCCTATCGACGAGGCCGCTCAGGGCGTCTCTTCCTCCCTCCCTGCCTACGTGGGTGCGGCGGGAGGCTGTTGGGGGCGGGGCGCGTGACTGCGCACCCCGCCCCCACCTCCCGCCACACCCACGAGGGCGGGAGGCTGTTGGGGGCGCGGTGGGGCGTTAGGGGCAGGCTGAGCTCCGTGAGAGGCGCAGCAACAGCCCCCCCCCGCCGCTGCTTCAGGGGAACCCGGCCGCGTGGATTTCGTGTAAATCAAATCACGGGAAGGCGTTCCGCTGCGGGATGTTCCAGCTCTTTTTTTCCGTGAGGGAGTGAAGGTCGGTATGGGAGACGGCGTTTGAAATAGCGTAGGGAGAGACGGAAGGCAGAGTCTGCCCGAAGTTTGTGCCAGTAATGCCCTTGAGGGAGCTGTCGCGTGATGCCTGATGGATCTGCCTGACGTTAGGAATTACCCCCTCAGGCACAGCATGGGACACACTGATGAGAGTTTTTATAGCGAAGCGTTAAAGCGAGACCGTTTGCTTTTACAACCCACCTTGCGAGCGTGGAGGCCAAAGCCTTTGCTAAAGGGAAGCCGATGGAGATGCTTGTACTGTCAGCTCATCCCTTACTCCCATCCGGCAATATCCAAGATTACCTAGGTTGTGGATTCATGGTGTACCTGCTGCAGAAGGTAGCTCGTGGTGAGGGAGCAGAGCAGCGCAGCTGTGCAGTTCTGTGCCTGTCTGCATTAGGTACCCGTTCATTCACACCACACAGTAATTGCCTTGTTTCATCTACTGATGTTTTACCTGGGGCTTTGTGCTATTCATGGAATCACAGACTGCTTTGGGTTGGAAGGGACCTTAAAGACCATCTAGTTCCAACCCCCTGCCATGGGCAGGGACACCCTCCACTAGACCAGGTTGCTCACAGCCTCATCCAGCCTGGCCTTGAACACTCCCAGGGATGGGGCATCCACAGCTTCTCTGGGCAACCTGTTCCACTGCCTCACCACCTCAGCCCTCACCTCACCTCCGGAAGGGAGTGGCTTGTAGAAGTATAAATTGAGACACCTGTACAGTCCTGTAAACAGAACTGCGGTTAGGCTACAAGCAGAAACTACTGCTTGTAATATAAAAGATAGTTTGTTAATTTTCAGAAGCATATGTTGCTTCTGAGTATGGTAGTTGCCGTGAATCTTGAAAATAAGAATTTGCTGAAGCAGTAGATGATTCACTATTACAAGGTAGAAAATTTTGGCTTTTTGTGATTAGAAGCAATTTTATAAAGAGAAGATGAAAATAGAGGTGAAGAAAATTATTTCCATAGACTTTGCTGACCCCCTACCATGTATGTGATGACTGCACTTAGTAGTTCGCAGTTCCCAGTCTTTAAAATACAATTAAAAAATAAAAAAAATCCTTTTACATACTGACCATTAGACTGTGAGTCAAATCTGTGTACCCTCCTGGCTGGGAGAGCCTGATTTAACCCAGAGGCACCTTTTGGCAAGAGACAGTCTGGTAGGCTTGAGAATTCAGGATGTAGGTTTTGCACTGTCTGTGCAGGTGATGCTTCACTAGACCAACAAAATGCAGATCAAGCTGTGGTTAGGCAATTCTTACGCCCATTTCTTCTTCCTCATGCTGCTTTAATAAGATTTGGCAAAACCTGAGAGCTGTAGATAGCTATTATCTCTACAGGCTCTAAGTGGAGGCTGAAACTAACTTGTGAGGGCGGTAGAGTTGTGCAAATTAGGTCATTAGTCATTGCTTCCCGGAATAATCTGCATTCACCTGATAATTTGGGAAATTTTCCTTTTTAAACAAAATTGTTCTCATTTTTCAGAAGAATACCTTAACGTTTCATAGTGTTCTGGTCTAGATTGTTGGCTTTCAGGAGTTTGGAGGCCCTACAGCTGCCTTTCTTTTACGTTTCTGATTTTGTGGTTTGGGGTTTTTTTGTTTGGTTGGTTTTGCCAAGGATGCTAGTTCTGATGTGTTTGTTTGTTATCTCGCCCAGAGTTGGGGGGTGGGTGGGTGTGTATTTTCCTGTTCACGCAAATTAACCTACTCCTTCTGATTTGTGAGAACAGATTTCTGTCATCTCACTGACTGAGACAGAGATTAAAATTGTTCTGGACATTTATTTATTTCCTCTTCATTTCTTCTATTATTTTTATTCTTTCTGCTTGTGACTGGACGTCCAGCTCTCTCAGGCAGGGACTTGTACCCTGGCCAGTACTTTAAAATACTTTGTTGGGTCACATAAAAATACTTCTTTGAGCTTGGTACGGTAAGAGGAGGGGAGCCATGACCAGGGCTCAAAAGGAGCACATTTGCTTTGACCATGATTATCTTCAATCTTTCTGAAAAATGGCGGTTACATCACCTTGTAGTGGGTGCTTTCTGAGAAACAGGCCTGAAGCAGAATTTCAATTATGTATGTGGAATGCCTGCATGGAGGCTTGCTCAGGAGGGTAATGTTTCCAAAGTATTTGGAAAACAGCAGACGTGCTGTTACATCAAGAAGGGCTGCTTGTAAAGGGATGTCCCGATTTCTGCGCTAGCAACATCACTGGGTTTTTTTCATGTCATGCTAGACTGCTCAACAACGTCCTGGCAGAATTTTTTGGCCTACTTTCTGCTGGAGCTGTTGATGCTTGTTAAAACCCTTTTCAGCATCTTTCCCCAGGTGATGCGTGTGGTACACGACTGCTGAGCAAAAATGGAGTTGTATGTGTGACTGGTGGGGCTGGAATGTTCTCTTTGCCTTACGTGGTAAGGCGAGTGGTCTCGTTTGATACAGCCTATGTCCTTGGACTTGAACGGGAAAGGTTAATTTGGAAAGCGCATTTGTGTTTCCTCAAGTTGCATGTTATTTTGATCCCCATAGGTAACTGGAGAGGTGGCTCAGGCCAGCAAGACTGACTCTTTATCAAGTTGCTTGGTCATGTCAGACCGCTGAGATAGGGGACAAACTACTTCCATGAATAACAAAAGAAAGCATTCAGTGAAGGCTTTATGTCCTACAGAACCTTACAGCTAAGGGTTTGATCCCTCTCCCACTGATCTTGGATGAAACATTTCTGATGGATTTCTTGGCTGTTGGAACAAACCTTATAGCCTCTCATTATGCAGAGATCTTGGTAAATGCCAGTATAGATTAATTTATCAGGTACAGTAAATGTTTTGTAAATAATGTGTATCCCCAGAGTGCAGTGGAAAGAGGTTATGATGTATTTTTGCTTGCATGCATTTTGGCAGAACAGCATGATCATACATAAATGATTAGCTACTGTAACTCTGATCAGGGAAAGTGCATCCTGCCAGAAAAACAAACATCAAACCTCTTTTGGGTCATGCAGAATTATCACGCCTGGTATGCATTCCATTTACTGTCTCGTCTCACAGGAGGGGAAGAGCTTTGAAAGTGAAAGTTTATGTCTGGGACTCCAGAACCTCAAAGGACTAGCTCAGTCAATCAAACCAGTGCATTCACACAGTGCCTTCTGCTTTGCTGTTTTGACACTTTAAATACCTTCTGCACATTAAAACATGTATCGCTCTTTCACAATAGGGGCAGTTGTCTGTCCCAAAGATGATTTGGTCATTCTGTCCTTCACAGTGGTGATTGATGCCTTTAGAACTGTCACCAGACTGATGGCAAAAATTTCCTGAAAATACCACATTGCAGTATTATTAGACCTTTGGGGCAGGAGAGTGAAGATCTTGCTTTGTTCGTCTCTGTTCTCAGAAATCTTTTGCTCCCTATCCAGTCCTGGTGGGACTCCATCACCTGGAGAGGCTGCAGAGCAAGGGGCACGGTGATTCCCCACCTGGTGATCCCCAGCTTCCTCCCACCACAGCATGCTTTATAGCCTGTGGTACTCTGGCCCCTGCACTGACCCCACAGAAGTGGCTTCTCTGCTCTGTTCCATCACTTTGCACAGCAGCAAGCAGCCCCTCCCTGGCTTTTGGAGAGGGGTGGAAGGACAGACTGGGCGTAAAGGTGGTGTATAGGATGAGTGATGCTGAGGACTGGGACCAAGACTATACTGGTGATACTACAATACCGTACTTCTACTGACACCTAATATTTTTGAGTAGTTTGGTGTTGTGTGTGTCCAAAATCACAGTGCCCCCACGCTGTCAAATACTCCCCCGTGCCAGGAGTGGCAGATTGCTCAGGGGCTGTTGTGCTAGCAGTGGGCAGTAACAGATTTCCTGGGGCATGACAGCTCTGCCCTTCCCCGGGCACCTGGGCAGCGACTGAGAGCCCGTGGTCAGGACGGCGAGGAGCTAGGTCAGAGCTGCGGGCCCTGCTGCCAGGGGTCAGGGTTTGATTTCAAAGTGTGCAGTGCCACGGCTTCCTGATGGCACAGGTGAGCAACGCCGCAGCGTTCTCGGCTTGTCTGATCCCTTTCCAGCAGTCGAACAAGGAGCTGACGAACCCAAAACGCGAACTGAGTCCACTGAATTTCAGTCACACGTTTATGGGGACAACATGTGCATGCACATGAAGAAATTAAATGTAATTAGTGCACTGCTTCTGAGCGCAGGATTCGAGTGCTTCATGCTTGCCGCATTATCTGGGCACGCCTGGGTGTTTTGGAGAACACCTGTACCGCTAGCATGCAGATACAATGTCTTGTGGTAAATTCAGCAGGCTTTTTCCTTAAGGGCTTTCATAACCATGCCAGTCATGTCACATAGCCAAATACCTGGCCAGCCCTTATGTTTTTTTCTGGTGTGCTAGATCCACTAAAATGCAAATCATTGCCTCAACACAGCAGAAAGGCCGTTCCTCTTGAAAGAGATCATGTGACTTCAGATGCGAAGCAGATAACTTCAGCCCATCCCTTTCTCTGCCTGAGGTTCAGGAGGCATGGTGACAAAACAGCTTTCCAACAGCACACGTACTGTGCAGCTGGAGGGATGCAGCCGTGAGCTTTCACATCACGCTGGACGATGAAAGCGGCGTTTTCACCTGACTCTTTCTGCAGAGCAGTGCTCAAGAAATTTCCTCTCCGGAAGATGTATAAATAGGTGGAGAGCAAGTGCATTGCAGCTCCTGAGCTCCAGAGCCCCCGAGAGAACTGGAGCACCTGTTCTGCAGAGCTGCACCCCTCGTTGTGCAGTTCTGCTTCCATAAAGGGGCTGCTTTCTCTTAAAAAAAGAATCTTCTAGAGGTACTCTTGTGGAAAAAAATCTCGGTATTGCTGAAGCGGAAAGAAAAAACAGGTAATATCTTTGGGTGGGGTTTATATATATATATGTGTATTTATCTCACTTTAAAAGAGCAGATTTTCTTCATCCTAAGTCTGTGTAGGGAATGACACGTGTATGTGGGACTATTTATAGATTGACCCTGAGAAAGATCAGTGTGCTTCAAGCTATAAAGTTTGACCTGGACTGGATGTGTTATCCAGAACTGAGTACAGATGAGATCAAAATGCTTTGAGGTTACTGTATTCCATGTACTCTTTGTTTTAGGTAAAAATATTTTTGATTATAATTTTAAACCTTGCTCTGATGCTTAACTTAAACTTTATTAAAATCAATATGAATTTCAGCTGAAGCATGATTTTCATTTTTAAGCTTGCTCAGATTTCAACACAATTTACTTTATTCTGGAGCTTTGCTTTTTCACCACTTTCCCCCCCTTCAAGTAAGGAGAATGAAAAGGGATGTCATTAAGACCCTGCTCATTAACTGCAGGATGTGGTGTTAGGAAAGTTCATATTTTCCTTTCCCTCCAGGATAATAAGCTACAGCTCTTGCTGACCTTTACGCTCTGGTTGGGACCAGTTTACTAGAACTAACTTTGCTTCAGGATTTTTAGTTTTCTCCTTGGTTCCTGAAGAAATCTCCCCCTAGAGGTGCTTATCATTTCTGGAAAGATGGCCTACTTCAGGGTGATCTGCACCCCATTTGTGCACTTATATTTGCTACGCCCCTCTTGGTTTTTTTTTTTAGAAAAACCTTGGTCCCCAAAGTCTTGCTGTGCAAAACATGAGGCTGCTTGCTTTGTTTATTTTCTGCACAAAAAAGAGCAGATGTTTTGTGTAAATGTATCCTTTATTGATTGTCAATAACACGAGCTGGCATTTTCCCATCATTTTTCTACAGATTCTTTTTGGATTTCCATGCAGTTCCTGACTCAGCAATTGCTTGAACAATCTCTGCATGTTCACACCTTTGCAGCATCTGCACTTCTGTGTCTTTTTTGCAGTGCATTTTTGGGCTCAAGAATATGAGTCCACCTTAATGAGCTGGTCTGTTTACATCCTATTCTCTTTCAGGCTTTGCTGGCTTTACGGTATCTTACTGCATCCATTCCCTATTGATTCCTGGCCCAAACACTGAGATCTATTAACACAGCCATTGCTAGAAATGGTTCTGGCAGTTCGGTACTGACTTTAGCCATGCTTCATTGAGCAGGCTAGAAAAATTATCTGTAAACAAAAAGGATTTCTCATTTCTTTCTTTCACATATATATAATCACTGACAGTAACTTAATAGAAATGTCAGTTTGTCCCATGAATGTAAAATAACAGAGATCTAAACACATACCGCTTTGTCTATCTTTGATATTCTCATGTCAGCTCCTTGGCATTTGTGTCAAAATTCCAACCCTTGTGTGCCACAGCCAGGTTTTCTTTACCTCTGTTAGTTGACTGTGGCTGCTTCATCACACTTTTTGCAGGGTCAGCCTTTTAGCTAATGGAATCTTTAACTCATCTCTAGATTCCCATCCTTGACAATCCCAGTTCTAGCAACAAGACAGTTTTGAAGAGTTGTCCCTCTGCAGGTTGCTAACCTGGGTGTTGTAATTTAATGTCTGAGTTCTCTTCTCTAGGGTATTTTGCTTTTTCCTGCTTCATTCCCTCAGCAATGCACAGGAGCAAATCCATCATAAACCCGTGCTCTAGCATCTGTTTCTCAGTCCTGTGTAGTCCTAATTTCCAAAGGAAAACAACTCTAAAGGAAGTCTTTGAGTCACAGAAAATTAAAAAATGGATAGCAAGAAGACATCAAAGGAAAGGCCCTGTCAGGGGAAGTATCCACCTACCCACTCATCCATCCATCTGATCTTTATGGAGAAAGCAGTCCCATCTCACCACCTTTCCAACTGCATGTGCCTTCTAAGGCATGTTATGGGAGTCGATCAGAACTACCTGTTCACAAATATGGTTGAGAAAGGGCTGAGCAGGGAAAGGAGGCACATTGCTGGAGACAGCTGTTCAAACAGCTTGTGGAGGAAGTAGCATAATTGTGGAAATCCTATAGCAACAAAAATAGAGGGAGGATTCTTTCGTTCTTTATCAGGGGTAAGAAACAAACGGAACGAAGCAAGAATAGGAAGTTAAAGCCTAGTGGCTCTTATTCGTATGGCTTCCTTATCCTCAGGCTTGACCTAGCTTACACTTGTCTACCAGTAGCACAGCTCATCTAATTTTAAAAGATAAGGTCTGCCTGGAAGGATGGCTTTCTGCACAAAGGACATGCAGCCTAATTTCATTAGAAGTCAGCTATAAATCTTTACAAGATTTCCATTTTTCTTGAGGCAGCCTGGTCTTTATGTGACTGACAAACTGAAAGCATGATTGATTTTGGGCAGCACCTATTACATCCGGATCAAATGGTGCTGATTCATTATCTCTGTAAATCAGGCTCTCGACAGCTCGGGTTCTGAAACCCAAATTTCTGAGTACTTGCTGCAGTGTAACCTTCAGTGACTCCTTTCCAGAGAAAGAGCAGCATGTGCCACTCCAGCTTAGCTTGGTGCATGTCTGTTGGCATGGTTGGAATAACATTCTGTTTTGCTTCAGTGGATGGGCTCTGTATTCAGTGCCTGTCCATAGCAAAATTGCCTTTTTGCTGAACTGAGAGAAATGTAGCAATTTCTTCGAGGTATAACTAAAAGTGGGACAGATCACCGGCTTTGTAGAAATTGAATTATTGCCTGCTTTTCAGTGAACATGATAGATTCTCTTTTAAGGGTAAATCAGTGGTGTAGTATCCAGAATGCTAACACATCGTTATGTCCCAAATTCTCATCCAGCTACCTTGTATCTCTGAAGGTAAAAGCCCAGCCTTCTGTTTCATCAGCCAACATCTGGGGGAATTTTCTAATGACAAGTGATTATTCACCAGACATTGCTACACTGCATAATAAATAGCTCACAGAAATGGCTCTACTGTTTTAAATACTTGGTTTTCAGCCTTCTTCCCCACGGAAGGCCTTCATGGCCTTTGCCTGGTGTTTTTCTATGCCTTTGCCCAAGAAGACAGGGTTTGGCATGGAGCAGGAGTTGGCTTGAACCAGCATACCTGGGGAGTGGGCGGGAAGGGATTTCTTCCTTTGGAGAAGCTCAGTTAGGGGGAGGCATTGGTTCTTTCCACAGTGACTTGTTGCCCTTGTTCATGATTCTTTAGTATGACCTGAAGGGCAGAAAGTGAATTTGCTGGCCTGGATGGAGACCTTGCTTGCTGGCGTATTCAGTGGGTGGGGCTGGCCTGCACCCTGGACATGCAGGTTGATAGTCAGAGTGGCTCTGTAGCCACCTGGGGAGCTAACAGGAAATATTTCCATCAGGAAATAGAGGAGTAGTTTGAATGTTCACCACATCCACTTTAGGATGCAGACATTTGGGACTGAAGGGATGATTATGCCCCTGGACTAGCTCTTTGATGGCCAGATTTGGCCTTTTTAAGAGATTTAATGATAGGATATATTTGTGCAAGTTTTCCTCCAAACCTTGAGTGTATATTTCAGGCTTCATTTACTGCTATCACCATAAAACTCCTCTCTTTTTTATTTCTTTGCTCAAGGAGGTGCTAGAAGTCCATGAATTTAGAGGCAGGTGGGGGGAAGAGTGGGGATGACCAGGAGAAGAGAAGTTGTAGAAAGCAGGGTGTGTCAGTGATTCAGATGCCTTTTTCTTGGGCCAGACCATTGTATGCTATGGCCTGAGTGGAGTCCTGAGAGGTGTGATGGTTCTGTTTGGGGCTCCTGTTGCCTGGTTGCTGGGCTCACACTGATATGCCCTTTAATGAAGATGGTCTTGCCGCAACAGGGCTCAGATTGTAAGCTCTGTTTTGCTCTTGGTCCAAGTCTTCAGATCACAATTCAAGTCACGGCTGGCTGGTTTGAGAAAGACTAAAGAAGTCTTAAGATTCTTCTAAGATGGCAAATGAGGAGATGGTATTCAGGAGAATAACAATTAATTGGAGAGAAGACAGATTTGAGCTATTAGCAATATCAGTGCTGTATTTGATACTGTCAAAGCCATTGATTGGCTCAAAATTAATATAACAGCACTTCTCTGAATTTCATGGTAACGCCTTCAGAGGGAAGAACAGCAGTCCATTGTGAGGAAAAAACCCTAAAATCCTTCTTTCCTGATATAAATACTGACTCAGAAGGTGGCAGACCCTGCTCAAGTGTAGGATACCCTGGTGTTGTGGGACCCTGAAAATAGTCCCACAACTATAAACAGTTGTGCTAATGTAATATAACAAAGTAGGATATATAATATAACACAATACCATGTGATGTAATATGATCTAATGTAATGTAATATAGTCTAATATAACATAACATAATAGGATCTATTATAACTGTAAATAGTCCCACAATAATAAATGTATTCTAACTATTAAAATTGAAAGTAGGCTAGTTTTGCATTTATGTTTTCCTCTTTCTTATCCTCCTGCTACTTTTACTTATGCTGGTAAAGCAAAGGAAAAGAATATTAGTTAAGCATTTATTTTATGCTGATGAATTTCTTCATTGTATTAGAACTCAAGTTAAAAGAAAATTAATATCAACGAAACAAAACAACAAGTGCAATAATCTAGATGTGTCAGAGCTGCTAGAAAGAAACGTATCCCTGGAGACAGGGAGAGAGAGGTGTCAGTGTAATCGTACAAGAAATTTTTAGCTAAAACAACGTTCAGTCTCTCTTTGTATCTCAGGGGAATTGTATTCATTTGAACTTGTTGATTAGGAAGTGTATAATGTTAGTGAATGATACCATTTAGTGAAGCGCCAAGCGAGTGCCAGGAGAAGAATGCAAAAGGCCACACTGCAAAACGTACTTTGTTCATTTATTTAATGAAACCAAATATTTTATTTAGAATGTTTCAGTAGAAATGTAACAGAAAATTGGATGTTGTCTTTAAATGAAATCTGATAATGAAGCAATTTGCAATGGCACCGTCTCTCCTGGTAGATTTGGTGGTGGTGATCAAGGGTAAAGTCATTAACAGAGTGGCAGGGCACCTTTTCAAATCAATGGAGTGTTAGGAGGTCTGAGGTTGGGGTTTTTTTTAGCAGTAGTATCAGATGTAATTTAAAGTCCTTAAAATTCTGCATTTCTGGTTTTCGAATCACAAGAATGAAGAATAATATGTGTCTGTAGTCCTTTGTCCCTAGTAGGAAGGCTTTAAATAGCGGTGCTTCAGATTAACTTTCAGCTAGCATGTAAGAAGTAAACTGTATTAATTACTGAGTTCATCTGTCTTGAATGCAAGCTGATAGTGATCAGATGTGAAAAAGATACCAACTGTGGTTCATCAGGTCCAGTTTGTGTAGGACATGCTGTACAGTAATTTGTCACGAGCTGTAGGTACTTTCTGTGTTGTCAAGCACTTTTTTTTTTTTTTTCTCCCTCCCAATCCTCTCCGTTAGGAGTACTACGAAGAGCCCGGGACCGCAGAGGGGATATAATCCTCATCACTGAAGGAAAAACACAGGAAATGAGTGTAATGCCAGCAGCTGAGAGAAACGTGCTTCGTATCAGCAACAATTAAATTTGATGGGCACATCATTGGAACCATGGGGTGCAGCAGTTCTGCAGCTGACAGAAGGTCAGAGAAAGGTGAGTGCTGCCTTAGTCTTCAGGGTCAGTGGCTGTTCTCTCTGTAACACTAGAAGAGGATTGCAAGGTAATGTTTCCCTCCAGACCTGTTGTCAAAACACTTGTTCAGAGAATTTTTTTTTTCTAATTATCTTCTTTTTAAAAGAGTACATAGCTGTTAGATGCTGACTGAGCTCAGAAGGCAGCTGTAGAACACCTCTAACTACAGATTGGGTTGGAAAAGATTCACAGCATCTGGGACAGAAGCTAAATTGCAGATGTGCCTGTGCTTGCTCTGTCACTGGCAAAGAGTATGGGGGACCTTTTATGGCCTTTCACAGCACCGGATTCTTGGGCAAACTGCCCCAATTTCCCTGCTGCTGAGTGACCCCGATTATGAAACAAGTATCATAAAGCAGAGCTATTACAATGACTCTCAGAATCAGAAAATTGATTCTATTTTCTGCCATACCAAGTGCCTGGCCTGAAATTCTCCATGACAGTCACTGAAGCTGTCAGTTGAAAGCCTTCACGGTGCCTGGTTAAATGTTAAATTAAAAACTAATGCATTATCCCCCTGCTTTTAATCATATCACATCCTGGTATGAACACACCAGGCTTTGCACAGGCAGGTGGGTTCCAGGGTTGGCTCAGACCTTTGTTCAGAGCCTTTGTGTTCTCTTTTAAGGTTTGTCATTAAAGCGCAATTTACAAGTCTGCTGAGATCCATGTTACCTGGCACTATGCATAGTTTTAGGAGATTATTATACTGAACAGACGTGGCTGAGAAGGAAGGCTCTTTTTGTCTGCCAAACTAGGACACAAGTCACGGGAAACTGGTGACTAAGAAGCCGGAACACTTAGCCATGGCTACACAGATCCAAGCTGACTGGTTTAAGGGTAGCCCTCAGGTTTGTGTACAGTATTTGTCAGTCATAGCCGTATCAGTGCTGTATCACAGCAGTGGTAGTAGAATGGAAGCATCTGGAGTTCCAGACCTGCCTGTAACTGGGAACCAGGCCTTGCTCTTTGGGTTTGCATGCTATGCGTGTATGTGCCTTGCAAGGCCTCAGAGACGAGTTAATTGGGAATATTTCTGAGGGTGCAAAAGGCTAGAGTGGGCATGAGGAGCTGTATGTACTCTTTCTCAGCCTACAACCATCAAGACACATAGGTGTGGAGCCAGGCTTTGCTGTCCCAAAGCTGGCTTATGATTTTGTGGGCATGTTTGAGACTGTTTTGTCCTCTCCAGTTGCTGGATGCTATTCTTTCTGCACTTCAGCAGCAGTCAAATGATGCTGAACCATCATTCTAACTACAGCCTGAGGCTGTACATCCCTCTAATGCAATAATAACATGAATTTAACAGGTACTTGCTGGTACCTTGTGCAACTGATAATTTCTTTTACAGATGTCATTTAGCATAGTGTGAAAATCATGTTCTGATCCAGTTTTGAAAATAACAGCACTGTAATAAGTACAATTAAAAAAAAAAATGACAGGAAATATTCTGTTAGATTTGCAACATTAACCATAGTGCTTGGTATATATCGGCCTTATGTGATACCAGTGGAACTGTGCCATGTTAAGTGCTCAGGACCATTAAACAACCCGGGGGGGCTTTAATGGAAAGTTTAATGGTTCTGATGCTGGAAATCAGTTTCTGTGCTGTTGGCTTTGCTTTGCACCCTTAGGTACTCTTCTAAACAGAAAAGTTGATGACAGCCTTGCTGTGATGTGTCAGGCTTTCAGGTCTATGGTGGTGATGAATTCCAGAAAGCACAGAAGGGAGATCTCAGAGTTTATGTGGGGTACATTTCCATCAGGCAGGAGGATTTTTCTAGGACAGATGGGATATCTGTAGGATGGGAGTCTTTACTGAGTTTGGCCTAGTCTGGACTAGAAAACATTACCACTTTAACTATACTGTGTACTTGTTAATGGTAAGTAAATAAGCATATAGTGTGCTATTATGGCACCTATAAGCATTTTTATAAGAAAGCTTTCATAATGTTATACATTCATTAATAGGCTCACTTTTCCATGGAGGTTTTTCTTTACCTGCATAACTGTCAGTTTAAGAAAAAAATAATTCTCATTCAGGGGATGTCACTCACCTTAGTCTCAAAATCCCTGGTACGTGTGAATAGCTAAAATAATTGACCAGTGTAAGCTGTTGTCCCTCTAGTACAGAGCTTTTCTTCGCTGTTTTGCAGGGGGAAAAATGCATCAGAATGGATTGTTGATTGTTACTTCTTGTTTTGTTTTGGTTTTCAGTATCAACTGTTCATTTTGGCAGCTGTAACAAAACATAAGCATATTTGTCTGAAGACGTTAGTGTTGGATTTAGTTTCCTCATTTTGTCATGAATTTGCAGTGCTGTGCAGTTGAATTCAGGAGAACATCTCAGTGTTGTTTCTGTGCTTCTCCCGTTTGTTCATCTGCTCAGAAATGAGCTCTAGTCCTTGGGAGCATCAGGAGATAAGATCAGTATATTCTTTTGGTCCTTGTACCTTTGATAGAGTTGCCCTGAAGATGCTTTGTCTTGTTCTCCCAAGAACAGAAGCATAAAGACTTTTTTTTCTGTGTCCTGTGCTGAGCTATTCAGGGTTGAGTTCCTTAGGAAACTCGTTGAATTAAAGTGTTAGTGGCAAGGCTGGAGGGAAAGGCTTGGCATTTCTGGCCCTGTCTACTTATTTACTGGTATCCTGTTGAGTGTACAGGGAAAAAGAGGTAGGGAAAAAGAGGTACTGCCACCCACGCTTCATGCTTCAGCTCCTGAGTGCTGCTGCCCTGTGGGTACCAGGAGGAACAGGGATATTGGCAGCACAGTGGGGCCAATCCAGGAGGGATCAGGTGGGCATCAGCTCCTGGAGCTCGTGTCCTCCTGCACAGCTCTCACTTGTGGCCACTGTTCACACAGCACTAACTGCTTGATATAGGTGTGAGGAGCTCTCTCCGCAGGCAACACCCACCACGGGACCTCTTTGTGCCACCAGATGTTGTTCTGCTTGATAAGCTTTTATCTGAGCAGCTAAGGGAATGTGATGTGTCTGTAGTGTGACTGGGGCCTGTATAGGCAGCAGGACCTTCGCCCTAGACTGCAGTCTTGGCGACTGTCCTTCAGTGAAGTTCCCAGCAGTTTTCCAGACTGAGACAACAGTAGACACAATTTCTTAAAGTGCTGAGTGGGATGTGTATTCTGCACATAGTCCGAAATAGTATTCCGACATGTCCCATTAAATTCTTGGGGTGAGTGTTCCTTTGTTCACCAAGCTAGCCAAAGTTACAGCTGTGTGCCTTTGGCGTGTCTATTTAAGCAACTATTCAACCATCTATTATGCCCTTCAATACTATTTGTTAGCATTTTATCGTAAGGGTTGAATGCTGGCTTGCTGATACAGCTGTGCAGGCAAAAACTTCCTGTTAGAAGTCTGTTACCACCTCTGTCATTACACAATGCTCGTGTTACAGCTTGTAGTCTGAAGCCTTTTATCGTAGCTTGGTAAAGAAATACATTTTGTTGGTAGGCCAAACTGCTCTTCTTCCTTTCCTCACCTTCCCAAATCCCACATGCTGCCCATCATGCCTGACTTCTTACATGGGCACTGTCTTCAGAACAATGAAGTGGGGAAGGTTTCTAACAATATAGGCCTAAGTCAGCTAGTTTGGGATCTGTCCCAGAAGACAGAAACAGTAAATGCATCCTGTATTCATTATCAGAAGACACTTTTTAAGTCTCAGTTGTACAGAGCTTCATCTTAATGTCAACTGCACGACGGACTGACTTTGTCACCTGTCTGCAGAACTCTGCAAAGGTAGCACACGCGTTTTCATTGTAGATTACACCGCATAAGTGTGCTCCGTTGCTTTCTGTTTTGACAGTCATTAGAGCTGCTATCCTCATCCAGAAATGGTACCGCTTTACAATGGCCCGACTGGAGATGAGGCGCCGCTATTCTCTGAGTATCTTTCAGTCGATCGAATATGCTGATGAGCAAGATCAACTCCAGGTTTGTAACCTTCAAGTCTTCCTCTACAAGCAGTTGTGTTATCCTCAGAGTACTGAAGTTGCACAAACAAAATGGGGGTGTGGTTATTTCTACCTACAAAGCTGTGTCCTGTGTAATAAAACCTTTTCCCTGCCTCACACATGGACTGTTAAGTCGGGTATCTGTGTGTGTTAAGATAGATATATATATATAGATATATAGATATATAAAGCTACATAAGCAGCAGGACACCATTCTGCCCACATAGCCATATCTAGGTTAGAAGTTCCTGTAGAACCATCAGGGATTGTAGGTCATGCCACCATGGGTGATCTTAACCTTATCTGCAAGGTAAAATATGTGCAACAGAGATACCAGTGTCTCAGCATGTCAGCCTAGGATTACTTTAGGGTTAATACATGGAATTAGGAACTTCTAGGACTTTGTGTTCATCCTAGCAGCAGTGTTAAAGTCAGTTCGGTGCGTTCTAGCGGTTTCTTTCTATTGACTACAAAGGAAGTCTAGGCAAATAGTCTGCATGATGGGCAAGATAAATTACACCCAGAAATGATAGCAGCATCGATACAGCCCTGGAACTTTGTATGTATTCATACAGTGTCAATCTGCTAATTCATAGCAAAGAAGGAAAGGAGTAAGCCCGTTTTGCCGTAGGACGAAGTTGTGTCATTATTGTAGGCTGATGCTATGGGAACATACAGTAGTGTCTTAGAACCCCCTAAATGCAAAATTGCTAGCAACTGAGTAAGGAAAGATAATGTTAATGCTTGTTGGATCCCCATAACTGATCAGTGTGTGTTTGTTCTTTTCTTTTCCATACTCAGCTATCCAACTTTTTCACCTTCATGCTGGATCACTGTACTCACCCTGATTCAGGTAAGGATAGAAATCAAAGTAATATGGAAATTCTGTTGGCAAAACCTGATGTGAGGCAAGTTAATTTTCAGTGTGGTGTTTGTAGTGTATGGCATGTGCTGGGGCTAAGGTTTGATTTCCCAAATATTGTAATAAGAATTTGATTCTGTAAGTATTGGCTCTGCTCAGTATCTACTCAGTGAGTCAAGATGTAAGACAGGGCAGATACCCGTTGTCTTTATGAGAATACTCAGAGGTGCTCAGGGTGCTTTCTTATGTGTTACTGCCCTGAAGTTGTTGTCATGGTAGCCTTAACTGACGTCCAATTTTCCATGCATGTTTTCTTAAACTATGAGATGTGATTATCCAGAAAGAATATGTCTGGTTGTTTTAGGGCAGGTGTAATTAAAGAGGTTGCCTTCAAAGAGGTTGCTTCTCTTCTATTTTTTTTTCCCCAAACAACCCCAGTTCTGGACCACTTTTTAATTTAATTTGTTTTAGATTTTGCTGCAAAATATGTATCAGTATGTGAATAATTAAAAATGAAATAAATTTAAACTGCTGGAAATAAATCTTTAGAAACAATCTCAATAAATCTCAGTTATTCAAAGAATAACCTTTAATTTTTGAAGTACTTTGGGATCCTTGGACAAAACTTACTTTTGAGGTCAAGCTCAACAGAAGGACAGACTGAAAGTGACTTCCTAAGTCCAGAAAAAAAACATGACTTCCCTGAACAAATTGAGAATACATCTAATCCCAGCAGAGGTAGAACGGAGGCTGTTCCCTTCTTATTGAATTACTTGACAATGTCCTTTCTCTTTCATCTGGTCCAGCCACAGATTATTCCAATTAAAATTTGCACAAGACACTTTGGTAGCAGGATGAAACCACCATCAGAACCATAAGTGGTTCAGTGTTCTAATGACAACCATTAGGAATGGCAATTTTTCTCTCTTAAATACTTTAGAGTGCCTAATGCTCTCTGTGCTCTGCAGAAAAAGAAATTGTGTTTGAACCTTGCTCCAAAACCAAGGCAGATGATACAATATTCCTTCCTTTGATTTTTTCCATTACCACTGATTTCTGAAAATAAAAACCAACAACAAAAAAACACCTCCTTTAGTCATTTAACTTCCTGGGAAGGAATTGGCAGACTCAAAATCAGACACTGCTTATTTTGTCTGCTTCTTCTACGTGCTGATAATGCAGCTTAGTTCAGCTTTTCCACCTGAGTGGGAAAGAAAATAGTAGCCCTAGGTCTGAGATTTGGAAAAACAGTGTTAATCCCTATTTTCTTTGTAATATTAAAAGGGAATTTTACAGCAGCTCATTGTAGATTTATCCACTTTTATTAACCGCGTCTATTGACAGAAGGAACAAAGGTGAGTGAGGTGTCTCGGGTGACTTGCTAGGGCTCAGGACGCGGCCAGGTACAGAGCACAGTGCTACATCCATAGGCTGTTTGTGGGAAGTGGAGATCCAGGCCCCACCTGTGCACAGGGAGGGTACTGTTGGCTGTCCCTCATCACCACTGCGCGGGTGGCCTGTTTCTTGGTCTTGCAGATACTGGGAGTTGCAGACGTGGTTAAGGCTGAAACACATGATAAAGTGGATGGTTTATGGTAAAGTTCCCTTTCGATTGCTTAAAACTTTCATCTGTTTGGACTGACGTTGTTAAGGCTTGATAACTGCTCCAGAGGCTCTGTTTTTGTCTTGGTTTGTTATTTCCCCTTTTCTAACACCCCATGTTACAGATACCAGAACACAAAAAGGAAAAGAAAGATTCTGTAAGGTGCATCTCTAATAAAGAGATGCCCCAGGACACCTATGCAAAGGACCTGATTTAGGGGGCTTTATTGAGGATTTGCATATCAAATTTGTGTTTTGTGGTTATGTTTGTCCAACTATTGGTTGTGTGCATTCTTTACTTCAAGCTCTCAGTTGCTTGCTGCTCTAAGTGTCCTTTGCAGCACCCATGCTAGCCCCACTGATTTAAACAAAAGCAGTGCTGAATAAAGTGATTCTTAATGAACTGCTTCCAGCTCTGCTGCATCATGGTTTTCAGATGTGAGCCATGGCCAGGGTAAACCTAATGAGCAGAGATGTTTCCAATTGGCTTTGCTATTCCCAAGCATTTTCTAAAACTCATGATTCTCTGCCTTTTTTTCATCACTCACTTAAATTAGAGTGATAGCGTATGGTTCAAAAGACCTTACCAAGAAGACAGTAGATAATATGCTCTGGTAAGAATAGGTTGCCTGTTCTTCTCAGTATGTGATGAGAAAGCTACCTGAAGATTTTGTGATCTGTGTTTTTCCTTACATTATAAACCACTCAGTCTCCACTATTCATCTTGACACTTTCCTCTTTTTAATCTGCTATTTTAGAGTATATTTTTCAAAGAAAGCAAGCAGCCACCATCTCATTAACCCAGTAGTGCTTTTGATGTGACTGTTCATCTGTTGTATCCCCAAGCTTTTCTTGATCCTCTCATCCTGCAGATACCAGTGCAGCTTAAGTTGTGATTGGGATATTACGTAGCTGTGTGTCTTGCTCTTTCTGCTTCTGATTAAAGGCTATTTTTTCAAGGGTTTTTGAGAAGTAAGAATTAAAAACTTTTCCAGCTTACACTTTTCTCCCTCCCCCCCAAAAACTGGCATATCTACTTAGCCTTTCAAGTGAAAGATCTCTGGTTAGAGGAAGCTGGAAACTGATTTTCCAGCAAAAGGTGGTCCATTTACGCACTCTTTGTGGGCATATTGAGGGTGAGAAGGCTGAAAACATGTCCTGGGCAAAGTGATGGGACTGAGAGTCCAAGGCACGCCTGGCTGTGCCTCTCGAGGTCTTCTGGGTAGGAGCCTCACCTGGAGCCTTCCTTCAAAAGGGAACAAAAAAAGCGCTGTTTTCTGCAGTTTCACTGCCCGTGGTGCCTCCCCTACACCATTAACACCCTTCAGAAGCTTTTTGCAAAGAGGGATTCTTGCAGTGGGGAATAAGTCACAACTGCTTGCACTTACAGTATCAGGAATGGAGTGAAGAAATACATGTTTGGAGTGTTATAGAAATCTTCATCCTTTTAGTGAGCTCAAGGTCCATCTGACATTGACCTGATGGCTGGGGATCAGTGTCTGGCAGCAGTAGGAGCACTCCTCAGGCACCGCAGTGGTTCGTCTGAAGGCGCACTGATGGTGGCAGAACAGAACACGTATTTCGGAGCTGCAGAAGTAGGTGTATCCCTCTTAGCCCAATGGTGAGTACATCCTTGGCAGTGGTGTCTCTGACTTGCCTTAGAGAACTCCCATGATGAGGCGGCCTTGTCAGGAGAACCAAATCCCTGGGTTTTTTTTGGCCAGACTGACTCCATGTAGCTCTGGGCTGTCGGGTAGTTGTATGGGGTCTGCTAATAGCACAAGTTGGACTCACTGAGCTTGGGCTAGACCTCTGGTGTCAGCGTACAAAGCAGGTCATTCCCTGTGCTCTCTGTAAGGGGTGGAGAGATGCAGATTCTGGCAGAGAGCATTTCATTCTGTTTTAAGATGGGTGCCTGAACTGGGCATGTCAATAGTTTTCGTCCCTGTCTTTCAATCTGGACTGAAAGAACTTTGCCTGCTTCGACTAGAAGATGACTAAAATGAGCAAGGTGCCGAATCCTTCAGAATTTGTCCAGCATGGGGCTTGTGGTGAGCTGGGGTGCTTGTCAGCCAGCACGCTAATCCCCAGGCTGCATTAGGGCATCCATTACTGACTCCACTGACAGCTGAAAGACTGCCTGAGGAGACGTAAGCGCACTCTATGGCTAATAACCATGACTGGCTTTTGACGACTCATCCAGAAGTGGAAAATGGGGTGTACTTTGCAGAGATATGCCCCACAGGGAAGGAGATTGGGTTTCTCAGCCTGGTCATTTGCCAAAAAGGAAGCAAGGCTGCGAGGAAGGCAGGTTCATGCTCAGAGGTAAAGGAAAGGGTAGCCTGCTCTGTGCAAGAAGGGAGGACTGCAGTAGGAGCAGGCATTTGCAGGTGGCTGCCTGGCTTGAAATGCTGAGAAGACTGCTGACTCTGAAGGAGTCCTGTCAGATGAGGAGAGCCTCTGGCCTGAACTGGCAAGCAATGATGAATTTTGGCGATCTGAGGAACTGAATCTGTGGTCTGCAGTCCCGCACTTCCTGAGAGACAGAGCACAGAGGGACTAGCCATCCAGAGTCCTGCTGCTAGAGCTGGGACAAGACTTGGTGCAGATGTGCTTGCCTGATCAGTGTGTGGGAACCAGCAGCTTCAGTCCATGGGTGACATTCTGGCATCTGGCCAGACAAAGCCGTAACTGTGGTGGAAGACTGCAAATCAGACACCTACTTGGTGGAAACGGTGAACACTCAGCACCTTGCTGTTACTTGATGCCTTAATCCATTTACATGGCTGTACACTGAATGTGCTAATCAGCTCACAGCAGAAGAGCTGATAAAAAAGGAGGTTTTGTAATCCAGTGCTGATAAAAAGTGTATTTTTAGCTATTTATTTCTTGAATATGTAGTTTATCCAGATACAAGACAAGATGGCCTTTATGAGTCTCATAATTTATGAGGCCACATGCCACTTTTGGCTGCTGTGAGTTTTGAGTCACAGCCATGGGTATTCCTCCAGCAATAAATAATACATTTTCCGGTTGCATCTGAGCAGGTTTACAGAAAACGTACCTGTAGCCCAGCAAAAAATGCTTACAACAGTCATCTCACAAGACCGACCCTGCAACAGCAGCTGCCAGAACACCGTCCTCTAGGGTCTGGTTCTCTCTTCTAGTAAAATACATGATAAAGGCAATCTACAAGAAGAAAACACTGAAATCTACTGTTCAGTCAGTTACATTTCAAGGGTGTATCAACAAAATATTGGATTGCCGCAATTAGCAGTGTCCCAACTTTCTCCATGTTCTAGGAGAGTTAGAAGCTATGCTCTACTTTTACTGCTGTTTGTTTACTTTATTTCATCTGATGGTTTTATGGCAGCCAACCAAAAGCTGGCATTATCTCCTAGTTGTATCAGAAAGGAGTGCTTTGCAATCCACTGTGAATACATAGGGTTTTGATGATGACATTTTTAAATTTTTTTTTTGTAGAAAATAAAAGCAATAAAAGTGCATCTTTAAAACCTGTATTAAAAGTGTAGTATTGAACCTTAAACAGGTGATGGTCATTGAATGCCTCGACTTTTCAATCTCCTTGCTCCGGGGGGGAAGGAGAAGAAAGTCTGTAACACGTTATGTTTATCATTACGTATGAGAGCAGATTGCTCCACAACTTCAGTACAAAATGTTTTGCATCCTAACCACAGCTACTGGCTGTTGGGACAAAGTATTTGCCTATTGTTTCATTTGGTTGGGTTTTGTGTGTTCTTTGGGGAGTTGGTTTGTTTTTAGTATTGTGAAACAATGTGGGGAGACCTGGAGCACTTCGACTCTACTAGGCAAGACTTAGCCACTGTAATACTGCAGCACGTAAAGCATCAGTTACACCTGGTTCTGGTCATGCTGTTAATGTCCCTATAGGGAATGAGTGGAGTTTCTACATTGTTGTTTTTCTTCCCTCTTGTTCCAGTTTCTCACATTTTCACTGGCCCTAGTGTTTCTCACGTGGTGGATGAAGGCTTATGTTTAACAGAATTTGAAAAGAAGATTGATGTTCCAGACTCCTATTATGGACCACGACTCTCGTTTCCACTTACTATTGAAGATGCCAATGCTCTTCTTCATGCTTTCAGGAATGAACAGGTTAGTTACAAATAGTTTCATTTCTCTTTACTTACTTTATATGTCTGTCAAGTTGTAGCTCCACAATCAGTTTAATCCAGCCTAAGACTGGTGCCCAAGGAGATATTTCTCCCTTCCTTTTCATCCCATTACCCTTTCCTCCTAGCCCCATATGATCATACAGGTAGATGGTGAGCTCTCTTGGGAAACCGATCTGGCTGGAAGCTAACACAACAAAATCAAAAGCAGTCAGTTCTCAGCCAGACTAGTTCCCAGATTTGATTCACTTGGCTGCATGATCACCAGAGATGGCACTGGGGAGCAGGCAGGGACTAGTGGGGACTGAGGTTACAGTGATCATGAAATGGGAACCCTTAGCAGCTGCAAGGCAAAGGTTATCAGTGAGTGTGCAGGACTGGGGCAGGTGTCCTAAATTAACCTAGAGAATAGTTATCATCCTTTTCTGGGTTAAAAGTGCTCCTTGGGGGGGGGGGGGGGGGGGGAATGTCTCCAGTTAGGGGAATTGAGGTGCAAGGGTTGATCACCTTATCCCAGTGTACAAGACTCCACCATAATGGAACAGTGAATATAAAGCGTCGCTAATGTAGCGGCACAGGATGATAGCACAAGTCTCAGGAGCTCGCTGTCTGCGTCTGACAAGGCACTGAGAAGGCTGTTGTTGATTTTCTGTTCCTGAGCCAGCCCCTTTGCTGCCCACTTAGAAGGTGAGGGTGGTGCAGGGAAGCATTACATGGCACAGCTTTGTTTGAACTTGTGGTCATTGGTGCTAAACAATATATTGTATATAAAGGACAAGGCTCTATCTTGCTTTTCGGTTTACTGAATAATGGGGAGGGGAGGATGGTTCTCAAATTTTCTGAGGCTGATCTGAAAAGTAGCAAAATGCAGAGTGCATGATGAGCCCACACAAACACCAGTTGCCTCTTCTGTTACTATGGTTGGCATTTTCTTAATTATTCTATGTAATTGGCCTTTTTTGTTTGCTTTAAAAACATGAATCTTGAGAAGTCAGTCTGTAGTTCATCTGTCTCCTCTACCAAACTTCCCCAGAGCTGTGTTTGAATGAAAAGCTTTAAAAATCACTGAAAAAATTATCATAAAAAGCATTAGCAGAGAAGACCAGAGACTTATGTTGTATTCTGTTAACATCTTTACAGCAAGCAGGAAGATAACCCTTTACAAGGCAACCCCTGCTGGAGTTTCCCTCTAATTATTTTTGCAATTTGTTGAAATATCATTTATGGCCTTTGGGGTTTTTTGGTTGGTTTGCATTTTTGGCTTTTTTCACTCACAGCTAGAACTATATTCTTCCCTGCCCCCGCCAATTACTTTGAAGGGATGACCTCATGCAATGATTCTGAGTGCTGCATTACTCAGTCTCTTCTTTCTGTAGATGGGAAGAGTAGAAAAGAGTAGAAACAGTACACTAGAAATACAATGGGAAAATATGTAAAGCAAGTTAGTTAAGGACTCTGTATCCATTCACCAGGAAGCAAGTGCAAAGCTATGAACGCTCCTAATTCCTAGCACTAAACTGTATAGCCTGTAATCATGTCTGGAGGTCTGTAGTATAAATAATCTTGGCAATACAAGTCTGATATTAATAAAGCAGACTTTAATATTACTATTAATATTGCTACTTCTAATAAGTCTCCCTCTTCTCCCTGCGTGTTTTTTCTCACAGCTGCTTCATGCCCGCTATGTACTGCAGCTACTGTGTGAAACTAGGAAGGTTCTTAAAGAGATGCCAAATATCACCCATCTTTCAACTTCCTACTCCAAGGAGATAACTGTCTGTGGTAAGGTGCCATAGCAGATAACCATTCTGGGCTACGGGTTGATATTCTAACTGGTTAGAGAATGATACAGACACTCACACATTTCCAAATGTTACCATTACAAGAAAGTTCTCCATGCCTTTTTTCCTTTCTTTTTTTTTTTTTCCCCACAAATGCATAAACTGGAACAAAAAAAAAAAAAAAAAAAAAGAGTTTCCTGACTCACACTAAGTGTATTTTAAGAAAGTCCCTTACCTCCTCGCTCCTTTTCTCATGAAACATTTCTGAATGAGTCAGTATTAATTCAGCTAACACTGCAGTGTAGCTTAAATATTCCTGCACTTCCATCTCTAAAATGCCACTGAGTATTTTGATCACTGGCTGTAAGTCTCACTGCTTTCTCCTCTTGCTGAGAAAAAGACTTTACCATCATAATTCACTCAGTAATGATTTTAATGAGGGCTTAATAGGGGTGGCAAACAAGACCTTTCATTGACAGCGTGACTATCTAGAATAAATTGAAATTATAATAAACCCTCATTTCTAAAGGGACCCAAGAGGATGGATCAGTCTTTATACAACCAACAAATTAGTCTCACAGAATGATGTGGTGTGTCACAAGGTAAAGAACTAAGAGCTCATTGCCCGTCTATTTTGTTATGCTTTTGTAAATTATGGATAAAGGGATGCAGTATCCTGACTTGCCATAGAATGCAGTAGCTGCAAAACAGAACAGTAATGGTGACATTAACTCTTGACAGCTAGCAGTGTGTGCTGTGGTATAAGGAAGGGTACTATGACACACGCAAAACAAACAATGTTTTTTAAGATGTGGTTATGCACCTACTTTGATTGCCAGGAAAGTGTTTGTTTAAATGAGGTTTTGTATAACCAATAATTTGTTAACCAACAACACCTCTCTCTAAACCAAGAAAACATGGGTTCATACTTGTTTGCTACACAGCACGTTCTTACTGAACAAAACATACCTCCTCCTGTTTGTATTGCACCTGCACTATGTAAGCAGCATCTTCCTGCCACTGAAATGAATCGCTTTTGTAACCAGAATGATCCTCTGCAGAAGATGAAAGACTGATTTTTAGACATAATTGGTCCAAAATGTTGATTTCCTTAAAATAAGGTATCCCTCTCCACATTTTATTTTAATTTGAGATTAATAATGTAGGTTAAATACACACCTGAAATGTTAGCATCCACATACATGATGAAAAGCAATCATAGCTTGAAGGACTCCTTAGAATGAATTCAGCAGGCTCATAGTTAATAAAATGTAGCACAGAAAATGGGTAAAAATGTCACTTCTTTCCTACTCATTGGTGGTGAATGAAGCTATTATCACAAGATAGGTTCTGAAACTGTTCTGTGGCTTTGTGGTGGCAAGTCACAAAGGTGAGAAGGTTGGTTCTGTGAGCATTAAATTCAGTATATACAGAGGGGAGCTATGCTGCAGTGATCCTTTGTGTTGGGGTAAAATTCCCCTGCCTGTTCCAAAATAGACCTCTCAGAAAGGGCCAAATCTGTCATTCCTTTGGCCTTAGCACTGAGGAATATAATCATGGACAGTTCTTGACACTATCCATCAAATCTCTGGCCCTGAATCAGAGAAGTGTTCAATTGTGCTGTATATAGCGGGCTACTTAGTAAATTTAAACCTGTTGGTATGTAGAAGTCCATCATGTAAGGGGGAAGGGGACAAAACCACTAGTGCCACCAACAGATGCCTAGAGCCTGGAGAAAAATCACTGCTCACCAGGAGGGCACCTGGCAAACAAAACAAGGGAATTCTAGATGCTCCAGTCCGCAAGCCAGCTTCATCGAGGGCCCATCTTAAATGCCTCTGTGTGAACGCACAGAGTATGGGCAATAAATAAGAAGAGCTAGAGGCCTGCACATGCATGAGAGGCTGTGACCTCACTGGCATGGAGACATGGTGGGACGGCTGCTATGGCTGGAGTGTCAAAATGGAAGGATACAGGCTCTTTAGGAAGGACAGGTAGGGGAGACATGGTGGGGGGGGTTGCTGTCTAGGTCAGAGACCAGTTGGAGTGCATGGAACTCCACCTGGGGATGGATGAGCTGACCAAGAGTTTATGGGTCAGGATTAAAGGGAGGGCAGGGAAAGGGGATACTGTAGTAGGAGTCTGCTACAGGCCACCTGGCCAGGGTGAGCCAGTGGATGAGGCCCTCTACAGGCAGATAGCAGCAGCCTCACGGTCACAAACCCTCGTCCTCATGGGGGTCTTCAACCACCCTGATATCTGTTGGAGGGACAACATGGCAGGGCACAAGCAAGCCAGGAGGTTCCTGGGGTATATGGATGACAACTTCCTTCTCCATGTGATGGAGGAGCCGACGAGGAGGGGTGCTATGCTAGGCCTTGTTCTCACCAACAGGGAGGGCCTGGTGGGGAATGTGAAGCTCAAGGGCAGCCTTGGCTGTAGTGACCATGAAACGGTGGAGTTTGAGATCCTTAAGAAGGTGAGAAGGGTGCACAGCAAGCTCGCTACCCTGGTCTTCAGGAGAGGAGACTTTAGCCTCTTCAGGGAACTGATTGGCACGGTTCCATGGGATGAACCTCTGGAGGGAAGAGAGGCCCAGGAAAGCTGACAAGTATTCAAGGACCTTCTCCAAGCTCAGGAGCTGTGCATCCCAATGAAGGGGAAGTCGGGTGAAAATGCCAGGAGACCTGCGTGCATGAACAGGCAGCTCCTGGACAAACTGAGGTGCAAAAAGGAAGCCTACATGGGTGGAAGCAGGGACAGGGAACCTGGGAGGATTACAGGGAAGTGGTCTGACAAGGCAGGGATCAGGTTAGGAAAGCTAAAGCCCTGAGAGAATTAAACCTGGCCAGGGGCAACAAGAAGGGCTTCTATAGGTACATAGGGGATACAAGGAAGATCAGGGAAAATGTTGGCCTTCTGTGGAAGGAAATGAGAGAGCTGGATTCCCAGGATATGGGGAAGGCTGAGGTGCCTAACGATTTTTTTGCCTTGGTCTTCGCTGGCAAGGGACCAAGCCATAACCCTGAGTTGAAGAAGGCAAGGGCAGGGAGTGGGAGAATGGAGAGCCATCCATGGTTAGAGAAGAACAGGTTTGGGAGCACCTAAGGAAGCTGAAGGTGCACAAGTCTACGGGACCTGATGGAATACACCCACGGGTCCTGAAAGAACTGGCGGATGAAGTTGCAAAACCTCTATCCATCATATTTGAGAAGTCATGGCAGTCTGGTGAAGTTCCCACTGACTGGAAAAGGGGAAACATAACCCCCACCTTTAAAAAGGGAAAAAAGGAGGATTCAGGGAACTACAGGCCAGTCAGTCTCACCTCTGTGTCTGGCAAGGTCATGGAGCAGATCCTCCTGGAAACCATGCAAAGGCACATGGAGAATGAGGAGGTGATTGGTGACAGCCAACATGGCTTCACCAAGGACAGATCATGCCTGATGAATATGGTGGCCTTCTACGATGGGGTCATGACCTTGGTAGATAAAGGACTTGTGCAAAGCCTTAGTCACCATCCTGCATGACATCCTTATATGTAAATTGGAGAGGCATGGATTTGATGGATGGCTGCTTGGTGGATAAGGAACTGGCTGGATGGTCACACTCAGAGAGTGGTGGTCAATGTCTGAGTGGAGACCAGTGGTGAGCGGTGTTCCACAGGGGTCGGTGTTGGGACCAGCACTGTTTAACATCTTTGTCAGTGACATGGATGATGGGATCAAGTGCACCCTCAGCAAGTTTGCTGATGACACCAAGCTGTGTGGTGCAGTCGACACGCTGGAAGGAAGGGATGCCATCCAGAGGGATCTGGACAGGCTGGAGGGGTGGGACACTGCCAACCTCATGGAGTTCAACAAGGCCAAGTGCAAGGTCCTGCACCTGGGTCGGGGCAATTCCAGGCAAAAGTACAGGCTGGGCAGAGACTGAATTGAGAGCAGCCCTGAGGAGAAGAACTTGGGGGTAACGGTGGATGTAAAGCTGGACATGAGCCGGCAGTGTGCGCTGGCAGCCCAGAAAGCCAACCGTATCCTGGGCTGTATCCAGAGAAGAGTGACCAGCAGGGCGAGTGAGGCAATTCTTCCCCTCTACTCTGCTCTTGTGAGACCCCACCTGGAGTACTGTGTACAGCTTTGGGGTCCTCAACATAGGAAGGATATCGACTGGTTGAAGCGAGTCCAGAGGAGGCCATGAAGATGCTCAGAGGGCTGGAGCACCTCTGCTATGGGGACAGGCTGAGAGTTGAGCTTGTTCAGCCTGGGGAAGAGAAGGCTCTGGGGAGACCTTATAGCACCTTCCAGTACCTGAAGGGGCTACAAGGAAGCTGGGGGGGGCTTTTTACAAGGGTCTGTAGTGACAAGACAAGTGGTAACGGGTTTAAACTGAAAGCAGGGCAATTTAGATTAGATAACAGTAGTGAGGTGGTGAGACACTGGCACAGGTTGCCCAGAGAAGCTGTAGATGGCCCATCCCTGGCAGTGTTCAAGGCCAGGCTGGATGAGGCTTTGAGCAACCTGGTCTAGTGGAGGGTGTCCCTGCCCATGGCAGGGGGTTGGAACTAGGTGGTCTTTAAGGTCCCTTCCAGCCCAAACCATTCTATGATTCTATTATATGTTTAAATGTCCTTTAGTGACATTTTCTGTTTTTCAGGTTTCACAATGTGTTTGTTCACCTTGTTTCCATTTCCCTGAGTGAACTTTTGGCTGTGGTCTGATCTTCAGAGCCAGCTGAAAAGACAGAAACTTTATGCAAGACAATGTATACTCTTTTAAGTATATAACTGCCAGAGCTTACAAGCAGCTTCAGTATATACCTTAAAATTAAGTTGATCCCAATATAAGGCAAATTACTAAGAAAAACATGCTGACATACTTGTTAGGACTAATTGATTCCAGTTTTATAATTCCATTTTTTTTCTTCCTCTGTGAGAAAACAATAAAAAAGGAGAAAATCATGTTTCTGTTTCATGTAGGAGATTTGCATGGAAACCTAGATGATCTTTTGCTGATATTCTACAAGGTAAGTAGGCAGTTTGTGATGCAGCATTTTCACTTCACAACTTGTTGTTAAGAACTTGTATTTATATCTGATAGACATGTCACTATACATGTGGTGTGCATTTAACACTCACACAAATCCTGGAACAATTTGGATGGTGTCTTTGTAGTGGCTTTTCCTTCTCTATATCCTCCTGCTCACTGTGAAGGAGGAGATCCAGGAGATCTTTCTTGTCTTAAATGTTGAACTGGAGCATGAACCAAAACTTAAGATGGTTCCTTGCAATGTCTCCAAATTTCTGCCACTGTTTTATATTCCATATAGACTGAAGTCTTCTAAAATCAGGAGCTAATTTAGTATCTGATGTAACACCACACCATGGATAATTTTGGCCCTCCAGAAAAAAAACAAAAGCTTTCATTTAGGCCTTCCATTGATACCTGCAAAGTGTTTTTTTCTTATTATTTGTTTGCAGGAACCAAAAAAGAGTGCTATCTGTTTGAAAGCTTTTTAAGTCTTGGAAGCAATCACACAGTCTGCACAAAACGGAAATACCTTGGGCACCCTTTACATATCCTTGAACAGCTGCTCACTTTTTAATCTTAAAAAAGCATAGCTCTGTTTTACTGATGTGAAAAAAATTAAGCTCCAGGCTGTCTTTTCCACATTTGTATATTTAACTGAAGATACGGGAAATTTCCTATATTTAGTTTCACATTTATCTTTACCATGAATCACCACCTTTCATTTAGCAGATTCTCTCTTTGATTTGAGCTTGCCAGGGGAAAGGGTTTGTGTCTGATCCTTACACATTCATCTGCTCTGAATGGAGACTGAAGTGAGCTGAACCAGGTGTTTAAATGATGTAATTCCTCCTGCTTCCAACTGTGTTACACTTTATCTGACACCTGCTGAATGGAAACTTGGTTGTTTTGCCCAAGTGCATACCTGAAGCCTGTTGAAGTATAATCCTTTTTACAGCGTTCTGCTTTTGTTATTAATCAATCATCAGTGGCATTTAGCTGGTCCTTGGCTTGCAGTCTTTTAGCTGTTATTTTACTTAGACAATCTTCTTTTTTGAAACTGGCATAAGAGTGCGTTACAGATTGGTTTCGTACGCAAGACCTGGGATGGGAAAAAGAACTATTTTGAAGATAAATGCTCAGATGTAGGTATATTTACAGCTGCAGTCAGGCTGAACTTTACTCTTTTGGAGTAAACAGAAGATGATTCTTTTTCCTCTCTCTAACGGATTTTACAAAGAGAAAAATCCCTAAGCAAGGACTGATTTCAGTAAATTCAGAGCCAAAATTTCCACTGATGTCAGGCACTAGAGTTTACCCCCAGTCATTCTCTGTTCAGCAACTAGGGGAGTCCTTCCACCACACTGAATAAAGTGGACAAGTATTTTGTCATTTCAAAGTGCTCGGGAAAACAGAAGCACATGATAGAGCTGCTTAGTTATTTAGAAGCATATTAAATGACACAGTATTTTCTGCCCCCTCTGAGCAGTTTACTCAGCTGAGCAGTGAACCCAGTCACCCTCTGGGATCCATTTTTTTCTGCTTCCCTAACTGTTTCAGTTGGAAGGGATAGCGGGATTAATTCTTCAACCTGGTTTGATAATTCAGGATAATTCTTGAACCTGGCTAAGATAATGACTTCTTTCTCAACAGCCAGTTTGTAAGGTTCATCCAGTCCCTGCATTAATCTGCACTAAGTTACAACATTTCTGTGAATTCCTTGAAACCCTTGAATTTTAAATTATGTATTGCTAAGTTAGATTGTTTAAATGTGTGCTAGGGATAGAAATAGCCTCAAGTTGTAGAAAATGCAAACGACATGCGGAAGTTAATTAATCACTAACCCAGCAGATACAGTAATGATGCCCAGCAGCAAGTTGCTAATCATTAGAGGGCCTTGTTTGCCTCTTTGACATGTCAGAGGCTGCAACAGCCTTTAATTTAGTTCTGCTTATTATTAGTCAAAATCACAGAAAAGGAAATAACAATTTTCCATGGGTGTGGAAGAATACTAAAATGTCACACTGAAGTTGGAAGTCCCAAACAAACCCTCATTTCAAACGCAGAGTTGTGGGTAAGCTTTTCCAAAAGGAGAATGATGGAGCCTGGAGCATGCTTTGGTGGATCTGTCTTTCCGTGAGGACTGCGGTTACAGGGTGTCTGTGTGTACACTGACAGTCTGCTGGTGATTTGCATGCCTATCGGTTTTAAGGCAAAGCTTTTATTAATTTATCTTTCCAGGAGCTGCTTCTGAGTCTCTCCTGTCTGTTCCACTCCTGAAATCCATCCTTTATTTTTTAAAACCACTGCAACCCGCTGCATTAGCAGAATCTCATAAATTGTCACTCTTGTGAGCACAGAGCAATCACACGCTTCTTCCAAGTGAACGTGGAGAGAGCTGGGGAGAGGCTATGGCAAAAACCTAGCAAACTTCACTGACAGCAGTCAGGATTGTGCCGCTGTGGGAATCAAGAGACTGGGATTCACTACTGCATTCCGACATAACAGCATGGCACACTGAGCAGGACAAAATAAACATTTCCTAATGGATTCAAATCAAACGTTTAATTGAGTCTCTGGCCAAATCGTGCATCCTGCAATAAACCTGCTAAGGCAGAACACCAGGGAATGCCACAGGGACATAGGAAGTGCTGGACACCGACACAGTAGCTATATTCAGGAAATGGGATGTCTTGCAGTGCTGCCAAACCTGTTAAGAGTGGCTTCCACAGTTGTAAAGAGATTTTATAGATGCTCTATTGATAATCCTTGTGCATGCCAGTTGTGAAAACAGAGGTTTCCTTTTTCTGGCAAGTCAAAATTGAAATAATATTTCTGATACTTGTGATTGGAAATGATGAAGCTACACATAATTGCTGCTATGCTTTCTGTAAGCTGATGGCACCCATTGACATGATGATAACTAATCCAATGAAATAGTATCAGAGTATCAGTTCACAATACCAGCTCTTGATAAGCCATAAAGCGTTGCTCTTGATCTTCGGAAAAAATAGGGTAGGAAATATCTGTATGCACAGCCTCTCAGGTTTGTGAGTATTTTTGCACTGTGTATTTTTGCACTGGGGTGGGGGTGGTGGGGGCAAAGTGCAATGTGAGTAAAATCCAAGTTATGCTTTCAGGATTAAAGCAACTGGAATCAAGTTTTTTGAGAGGTTTGTTTAAGATTTGATGTCGTCTGGTCTAGTCTTTCTCAGGAATTTTAGAAGCATGCACTGCAAACAATGTAAATATATGAAATCAATTTTCTTACTGCGTAAGGAAGCATAAGAACTGTCAGACTTGTGTCAAAAGATCATTTTTCATGGATTTCTTGTCTTCTATTCAAAATTACTCCTATTTGCAAGTGCGTAATTTCCTGGCAGCAGTTGCATTAACAGAAAAGTATATTTTATTAGAAGAATGATGTTTCTATCAGTCCCTTTCAATTTAATTTAAGAGGAAAGGCTTAGAGATGGCATCATAAGAACAGTCAGAGGTCATCTCTGATGGCTCATACAGGTTGTCTGATATTTTTGTTGTAAGCAGTGAAAGTAAAGAAACACTGCATTTTAGATCTCTCTGTTCTGCAGGGTTTTTTTCATGTTTTCTAGGAATGTGATCTCATATGAAATACTCTTCCTTTATTAGAGTATCATGGAAGCATCTCTAAATGTTTCTGGTTTTGTTTTCTTCTGCAGAATGGTCTGCCTTCAGAACAAAACCCTTACGTCTTTAATGGTGATTTTGTTGACAGAGGGAAAAATTCTATGGAAATACTTATAATCCTGTTTGCATTTCTTCTTATCTACCCCAATGATTTACACTTGAATAGAGGAAACCATGAAGACTACATCATGAACCTGAGGTAGATTTTAAGGGACATGGGGGGAGGGAGTAAATAGCCTTTCACTAGAAGTGTTTGAGCTTTTGAATGCTGCTTTAGCCACTGTGATACTAAAACAGAAATAATGTTTTATTAGGTTTTCAGGTGGAGCTCTGCACCTTCAAGATGTGTGAGGGGGGCAAAGAACATCCTCATTACACACAGACACGCACATGGGAGTCTTGTCTCTGACCTAATCGCAATCCATTGAAGTCAGTGAGCTTACTGTAGCTTCCAGAGTACCAATTTGGGGAAAGGGTACAAGTGGAAGGATTATATTTCAGTTAAAGCATTGGCTTTTTCCACAACATAGCAGAAGACCTAATAGTATGCAGTGTAATGGAACCAGTAAACCAGGAGCTGATATTTCACTTAACTTTAGACTAAGATGTCACTTCCCAAACACAAGGGGTGGGTAAATATCCTAGCTTCTGCACTGTGGAGGTCCTTTAGTTGAGAGGTGGCAGTCTACCCCATTGCAGGAACAGCTGAGACCCTGTTTTCTAATACAGGTATTTGTACTCAACTCTTACAGCACTGCTAAGGGCGTGAGCACAGCCAAAGTCTCTGGCTGTAGTGAAAGTGTGACTTGTAGACAAAATCTTTGATGTGAGAAGAACTCCTCAGTCCTGGTCCCTACAATTCTCAGCTACTCCAGTAAGTCCTCTGGTGACTGACTGGTGGTAACCAGTTGTACCCCTTCTATAATTTGATTAGTGCACACAGAATATATTATTCTTCAGCCCAGGCATAAAACTGGGCTAGAGGCCCAGGTTAAAATCCTGTTAATGATCCACGTAAGAGAATCATCAGAAATATCACGATACTTCCCTTTCCAGCACTTAATTTAAAAAAATCCAGGAGACAAGGTCAGTTACTTTATCTACAAGGTAGGACAATTCCCACCAAAAATAGTGGAAAATGCTAAGTCTGTGACGGTACGGAATGCAAAGATGCATTCCTGTATATGGCTCTTTGCCAGGCATGTTGATTATCAGAGCTGGACATTGGTAAATTTGAATGCTGAGAGTTAGGGTGTTGCGAAAATACGCACTGAATCAAGGATATCTTGGTGTTAAAAGGACGAGGTATCAAAATTCTTGTCCCTTGGGGGGGAAAAGACATGATAGATGACACTGTCTAATAAAGTTGAGTGATTTAGAACAAAAACTCTGTGCAAGTTTTGGGGGAATTTTTGCCCATTATCACTTAGGTTCCTTTGAAGTTTCTTTATGGTATCTAAAAGGTAGCACTGTTAAGCTATTTCATTTAGGTGGGCAAAAAGCCACTTTATAATTATTGGTCTGGATTGTGTTCCTGATCTCTTGTATGAATAAGGAATCAGCTTAACTTAATTCTTGAGACAGAGCAGAAGAAAGCACATTTAAACAGGGGTGAGACAAAAATGACAAGAGAAAAAAAAGGAATAGAAAAATTCTACAAACACTATAGAAAATCATGCAGAAGGGTCACACTGAAAACCAGTTCATGATGTTCTGTTTTCAGATACGGCTTCACAAAAGAAGTTTCAAAGAAGTACAAGGTAAGATTCCTTTTCCTTCCCCTATATATTCTTTATAGTCTTGCACATGTAAAATGAAACCTGTGTAAACAAGGAAACTTCCAACCAGTTTATTTAGTTGTAGTACAGAATGACTTTAGTAATGTAATTGAAATTCTTTTGGTTTTTCAGTGGCGTAACTGGCAAAACAATTGTAAGTGTTAGCCTTTTATGCTCAGAGATCTGTGGGATGAAATAAATAAGAACGCTGGGGTGGGGAGCTTTTTACAAGGGCCTGTAGTGACAGGACAAGGGGTAATGGGTTTAAACTGAAAGTGGGGCAATTTAGATTAGATATCAGGAAGAAATTCTTCCCGGAGAGGGTGGTGAGGCACTGGAACAGGTTGCCCAGAGAAGCTGTGGATGCCCCATCCCTGGAAGTGTTCAAGGCCAGGCTGGATGAGGCTTTGAGCAACCTGGTCTAGTGGAGGGTGTCCCTGCCCATGGCAGGGGGGTTGGAACTAGGTGGTCTGTAAGGTCCCTTCCAAACCAAACCGTTCTGTGATTCTATGATTCTATAAATAACATTCATAAGGCCACTCGAGAACACAAAAAGAGGTGAGCATGAAAGAAAACCAAAATGCTATAGAGACAATCAAGTGGCCTAAAGTAATAGTCAGGACATGCTTGTCAGTGTTGCAGTTTGGGCTGTTGCCTGGACGGAACTGTTCATACAGACTGTGCCAGACACTTCAGCAAAATCTTGAACTTAGAAGGAACCTAAGAATCTGCTGGAAATAGGATCTAATACAAGAGTATATTTTACAGGACCACGGGAAACAGATTTTATGTCTTCTGCGTGAAGTCTTTAGCTGGCTTCCCCTCGCCACTATAGTTGATAGCAAAGTCCTTATCCTACACGGAGGGATTTCCGACACCACAGATTTGGATTTCCTGAATACACTTGAGAGAAATAAGGTAAGAGATCATATTCTTGTAAGGATAATGTTCTTTAAACAATTTAGCAGTAGAAATGCTAAGATCAAGTTGTTTGCATTAAGAAAGGAAATGGCTGCTGTATAAAACACGTAAGGCAAAAAAGAGTCTTGTTTTCCTTCAGCTTCTTAGGAAGGAAGGTTTCAGAAGGTGTTGAGAGCCGATTGTTTGGCTGCTGTAAGATGACATGGGTCTTTGGACTTTAAAATAGCTAAAAATGCTTTAGATACCTCTTTCCTGCAGTGATGATGCATTAGCCAGAATATAAATGTACGTGATTCTGAGGTGTTTCTAACCACTTTAGAAACACAGTCTACCCTCATCTTTTAACACTGCCTTTTGTCCTCGGGCTGTGCTTCTGCCATCTGGTGTGGGGGGAAGTTCTCCACCTGTGAGGTGCTCCCTTGGCAGCAGCTGAGCTGTGTGCATGTGGGAGAACCTTTCCACGATCAAACTTCAGGTCTTGAGAAAACAGAAACTACTACTTTTCAGGGTTGTAGAAGACAGAAACATCTTTTTCTGTTTGTTTGTTTTTTAAGAAGTGGTGAGCAAACATAGCTCTTTCAAATCAGTAGAAAATGGTGTGAGGTTTGAGATTGAGATGTCTCCTTGTGAGTGGGATGCTTAGGTTCCTTATAATAAATGGAGATCTAGGAGATGTGGTGGAGATCCAGATTTTATAATTATTCAAACGTAGCTCTCTAAATGCTGTTTGTAGAAGCATCGTGTAGCTGAGGGATGTCCCCTCTGGCCTCTGCCTGCCCCTGGAGAAAGTCTTCTTTGCAGGTCTCCTCCCACAGTCTCCTTCAGGTCTGGTTCCTGATCTGCCCACCTCACACTAACTCACAGACATGGTAGAGTATCCCAGATGGCACAAGATACCTATGTTTAAATAACCTTGTGTACCTTGCCATTAGTGCCTGTGGAATCTAGAGCTATTTCTCTCATCCTCATGTTTTCTAATACAGAAATAAATGCTTTACGGGACAGTCAGGTGTATCTCTGTTTCCTAAAGGTGTGAAAAAGGGCAATGAATCCTTTTGGTCATCAGAGTCTAGGCTCTCTTGGCTATACCACTGTACACTAAAACTGGGTGCCTAACTACAGATGTGGGTGTCTTAACCGTGAGCTCAGTTCTGCCCAGGCTTTCACCAAGGCTGAGCTGAGCCTGTTACTGAGGCAGTCTGTGAAACGCAGAATTAACATGCCAAAGTTGCTGACAGGGGAGAACGTTGCTAATGAGACACGTGCAGGCCACAACTCAGGGCAGTATCACTCAAGGCCAACTGACGTATTTTAATTGATACAGCCGACAACTGACAGGTCTCAGAGCCCGGTCAGTGCACAGGGGAATAACCCAGTGGTTTGCATTTTGTTTTGCATCAGTCCTTTTCTTTGTTAAAGAGTAGAACTGGGGTGTGTGTGTGCTTTTTGTTCAAAAAATGTGCTTATATGAGAAAATTTCAAATGAGAAGATACTCCCTGGAGAAGAGTCGGTAGTAATGGGCATTCATGGAGCCATAGCACACAGCTCCAAAAAAGCAAATGCCCATGAGTATTAGAGGAGGTTGACTTAACAACAAAAGGGCCTGATGTAATAATTAGTTGATCGATTTAACTGTTATCCTTCTGTTATTCCATTTATTTTAGCCAAATCAACTTAGCAGCGTGCTACTGTATCAGAGCGGTAGTGCATGCTGTTCCGTCTTCAGTAAAGGAGACCTGTGTATTTTCAGTTTCCAGTGCAGACACTTCAGTGTCTGCCCTGTGCCCAGACTGTACTTGCTGTGTAGTGAGACCTTGTGGTTTGGAATGAGTCTGTGTGTCTTGGTAAGAACAGGAGAGCAGCTCTGAAGAGACTGGCCACTGATAAATAGCAAAATTTCTGCAAGTGCCAGACACCTGTAGCTTCCACTAAACCTGTGAGTTTGGAATGTTATGAGAGCTCAGGATTGAGTACAGGCAACGGGGACTGATGTGCTTTCCGGCTGACATCTCTGTACCATCTTTATGTTGCGGTAACTCTTTCAATTTTATTTTTGTTTAAGTTGAAATCTTTGATGCGGCCACCGAAGCCAGTGAGAGACAGACAGGACCAAGTGAAGGAGAAAATTCCCACCACCAGACCCAGTAAACACGTTGCCAGCCAGAACGTTGCAGGGAAAAGGCAACACATCTCTTCATCGGGCTCCACTGAGCCTTCAGGCTCAAATTTGCCTCCAGACCCCGCCCTGAAGGAATGGAAACAAGTAAGTGAAACCAAAGACGGGCTGACACGGAGCCCCTCCCGCACAAACCCGGCAGGCGCCGTGTTCAGGCAGTACATTTGACTCTGAGGGGACTGTCTCTTAGTAAGAAACCCATCATTCTGGGGAGTTTACTAGCCAGCTATTCGTTATTTGGATGCTTTTTGTAGACCTGGTAAGGAAGACTTGTGATTTTAGACCTTACAAGCGCAATTTACCCACTGTTTTCTTTTCTTAGCGGTTAGGAGGAGGACGCTGCTCGGTATGAGGTGTGTTTGCGTGCCCTCATGTGGTTGGATCTGTTGGTACTTACGTGGTTGTCTGTTTAAATAGGTCACACTTTGCAATTGTCGGCGATAGTGAGCAGCTTGTTTTTTCGACTGTGGTTTTGGCAGCTGAGTGCTGATATTGTCAAAAAAAAAAAAAAACCCAAAAAGCAAAAAACCCCAACTCTGAGACCTACCGTCTGATTACTCAAGAGTGGGAATTCTTTGTCCTCTGGCTGTTCATTTCCTCCTGAGTATTAGAGCCAATATGGAGCTCTTGTCATACTGTAATTTCATAAATTGTGACAATTTGAAAAGTTTAATTTGCGCAGCAGTTTAGAAGCTCAACACTGAGTTGTGTATAAGTTTATTTTTCTGAGCTTCTCTCCAGACAGCTGCTTTAAGGGGCACATACTTTTGTTTTGCTTCTTGAGAAGCAAATCCATCTCTGAAAACGTGATTTCCCAAGATACATATCTGACCTACAAACTAGTGAGCACAAGCAACTCCTCAAATCTGACACTCCCCCAGATAACCAAGCCTCCACTGACCCTGCTCACAAATGGGAAGTGGAATGTGTTAGTGCAAACCTTGTCCAGTGAGGTTTAAACAAACACATTTTGCCTTATGTTTGCTGCTGAGTAGAATTATTACGTTGGGTGACTTTAAACCATGATAATTCATCCTCATGCCTGTAAAATCTTGTTTTGAGACATGAGCTAACCCAAGACAAAGTCAAAGGCAACTCTTGTCATGTTTAGAACAGGCAGTCCCATGCTTAGTTTAGGTAAAACCACCAACCTGTGTGGTTATCAGTCTGTGCTGGGAAACAGAAAATGCCTACATGCAAAGGTGGCGGCTATTGCTCTCTCTGAGATAGCCCAGGTACCAAGTACCGTTCGTAATGCGCCTACCCGAGTCTGGAAACTTCAGCTGTAAAATAGGTATATTTCTGAAAGAATATTTAATCTGTAAAGGTTCATCCAAAATCTAGATAATGTTTAAGAAAAGTAGCACAAAAGTTTCAAGCCCAAAGAATGCCAAGAAAACGTGAGACCTACTTGCCAGCTCAGGTGTGTTTTCTCCCTGTACTGTGGGGCCTTTGCCATGGCAGTATGTTAGACAGCCATAGCCTGTCAGTCCTCACCTGCTACCAGTCCTCAGTTGCTGTAGTTTGCTATTTACAGATCCTTGACATTCTCTGGAGTGATCCAAGAAGCCAAAATGGCTGTACACCAAACAAGTGCCGAGGAGGAGGTTGTTACTTTGGCCCTGATGTCACTGCCAAGCTGTTTGAAAGGTATAACCTGAAGATGCTCATCCGATCTCATGAATTTAAGCCGGAAGGTTATGAGATCAGTCATGATGGGAAGGTAAGATACTTCCATGTAAAACAGAATTTTCCTGTGAATTTCACAGGCAAATGTACAGTAGATTTGTCTGCAAAGTTAATTAAAAACACGAGTGACTTCTTAAAAATGGGTTTGAGAAAACTGTGTGCTAGATAGATGTTAGAACAAATTACAGAGTTCTGACAGACAAAATTCCTTACAGCTCCAGGGAGTAGGGACTGGCTTATTACTCATGTGAAAACAAACCAACAAAATCCCTGAGGAGGGTTATGTGTAAATACAGTGCAAGAGATGCTCTAAGGCTGTAGAAGCCTTTTAGCTTAATCATTTCTCTTCTGGCCCTGCTTTCTGACATGCTGTATCAGAAGGCCAGCAAGAATCTGAAAACCAGGGCAATTTTAGAAAGAGGTTTCTGTTTAACACCATGTTGTATCACACTGCCCTCTGAACTGAAGTCTTCCTATGGCAGGCCAAAAGTACAGGCCTGGAGCTCTGAGTCAAAAAGTGCAAGCAATTTGGTGGACGACATAGTTGTTGATCTCTGGTTTTATATGCAGACACTTCATTTTGTGAGCTGTATGTTTGTCTCAGATCGGTTTCATACATCAGCCCCAAGAAAGGTTGTTCTAGCCAATCCAGGGGTTTTTTTTTTGTTTCCTATGATTAGGTTATCACTATATTTTCTGCTTCTAACTATTATGAAGAGGGGAGCAACCGGGGAGCATACATCAAACTGAATCCTGAACTGATCCCTCGGTTTGTACAGTACCGTGTCAGCAAGCACACACGCAGGCAGAATCTTCAGGAGAGGTAAAGCTCCGCGTCGTATGCAGTGAGCTTATACTCACTTAGCATACACGAATCTATACTTTGACTGGATAAATGAATAGGCACCTGTTTTCCTTGGTTTTCTCCTTTACAACTGAAAATTTGTAACAGTGGACAAAACATGTTCTAAGTACTCCAGCTTGGTTTCCAGAGAAACTCCCAAAGGTAATTAGACGTGGTAAGCGGTTAGAACAGACAATTGTCAGGGACTCGGAAAGGGCCTGTGCCTGTCTGTCAAGTCTGCTTTAAGGCTGCAGCGTTAATCTGGACAAATCCTGTTATGAATGAGTCCAAAAAGTTTATCATGACAGTTCTGCCAGGCCTAGCACTCTGGTCAGATTTACTGAAGCAAAGCAGCTTAGAATTACCTGCATAAACTAGATTATCTCCTAAATTCAGATTATTCTTATGGGCCTTTGTTTTGTTGCTTTGTTGGTTTTCTTTTTTCTCCCCACTGTTGTCTCTTGGTGACCCTAAACATACTACATGTTAAAGGCTAGAAGAATTTGATAATGAATGTTGAAAAGCATGAAGTGCTAGAGGATTTGAATCCTTTAATGATCTACTCTGCATCTTTTTCCTCCTAGGGTGGGTACAATTGAATCATCTGCCTTAAAGTCCTTACGAGAGAAGATTTATGCTCACAGGTCTGAACTCACCAGTGCTTTTGTGCAGTATGACCCCAACGGCACAGGTAACACTACCTCTCGGTCCAGTTGCCACCACAGGGAAAACAGCTTCCACATGTGTATGGGGGCAGAGGGGACAAACCCCATGGGCAAGGACCCTGCCCGCCAGTGTAAGGCTGGAGGGCAGCAGAGGCTGGCTGATCTTACGTTCTTCCTGACCACAGAGCAGGATAGGTGTTAGCAAGCGCTTAGCCCCAGAAAACAACTTGAGGGGAGGAAGCTTTAAGTAAGGTAGAAGAAAACAACTGAACCACATGGGCAAACAAGGAAATGGTGTTTGTTGTTGAGCAGAGAGTTTGGGCAGGCAAATCCAGCTCCAGAACCTAAGTGAACCTAACCTTCACTTAGGGGTGTCTTCAGATGGCAGACAGGGAGTCGAAACATTCCTGTCTCAGGTGAGGGGGGAACTGCTCTCCTTCTATATGAGTGAAGTTGACTGGCTGTGCCACTGGGACACACATGCCACGCTCACCCTTCAGCTGAAGAAAAGGCGGTGGTCAATTGATACCTGAACCTTTTACGTAGGAGTTAGTGATTTCTAGCACAGATACGACTTTTCCTCATGATGGATTCTCACTTGACTGGGTTGCCATCGGTGTCCCTAAAAGGGCAGTCAGTAAGTGACGGTACTGTTTCTTTGGCCACCAAACAGCTGTGTAACATACTTCCATCTTGTTGCATTATTTCCAGCAACATCGGTCTCTATAGCTGCAGCTCCACTCAGATCTGAAGTACTCTTCATGGCATAAAAAAAGGGCATTAAACCATGCTGAACATCATAACAGCATCACAGAGTTGTTGAGGTTGGAAGGGACCTGTGGAAATGTCTAGTCCAACCCTGCTGCTCATTGTTAGGATGGTTTTTATCCCCAAGTTAGGAGAAAATGTTTATATTTTGCAACTGTTTTTAAAAATGGCGGAAGGCACGCAGGTGATTGATGTGTTCTGTGCCACGCGCCGCTTGTAACCATGAACTGACCCCTTCCGGCAGGCAAGATTTCTGTCAATGACTGGGCTGCGGCAATGGAGTCTGTCCTACAGCTGGAACTACCCTGGAGGATGCTGCGGTCTCAGCTGGCACAGATGAACTCAGTCGGAGAAGTTTACTTCATGTCATGTTTTTACGATTTGAAAATAGGTCAACCTATAAAAGAGGTAAGGAGGAAAATGCCTCTTTGCAAGTCTTGTAGGAACAGCTTTTGGTGCAATTTGAGGCGTAAGACAGTGGTTTGGCCAATCGGGTAGACAGCTCCAGCCGAACTACTTGCTGAGCTTCCTTTTATAGTCACTGGAGGGAAATGAGCACTGTTGGGGTACGAATCATCATTCCCTGATAAGGTAGATGCTTAAAATAGGCTGGATGAATCACATGCTAGAACTGCTTCTTACTTTCCCTTGGATCTCAAGGGCGTTAATGTAGCTGGGGAGATGTGACAAATCCTACCCAGAGCACTGAACCCTTGCTCATTGAGAGGAGCTTTTCAGATGTGCTCCAGAGCCAATTCAGGCCCCTGTAGGAGGGAGTCACATTTGTAGGTGGACTTTTAGATGTTTAATGGTAGCCCAGGTCTCTTCTACAGAGCCAGTTATTACCGAGTGGCCGCATAGCGCTTTGGTGCTTCGCCGTCCCCATCTTTCTCCTAAACAGCAGGATCCATTCACGTACATACAGTGAAAGCTTTGTACGAGTGTGCGGCATGCAGCATCTTCCCTAGATATCCGTATTTCCACAAATAATTGCTGAAGGTAGGAGGTGTGAAGGGCTCCTTCCCCCCATGCCCCACCATCTGAAAGTGACAGGTTTTAGCTGATTATTTGTCAGGGCAAGACACAAAGTATCATTCCAGGGAACTTGAGCATAAGGATCTTTTTTTAAACATTTGAGAAGTTAAACAGGGAACATAGATTGGGGCAGCACACATTCTGTTGGTTAGACTAACTCAAACCAAGGTCTGAACGGTCTCCTGTGTGGGATTTCAAAACCAGGTTCAACCAGCTCTGGTCGAGACACTGTGCAGATACAGAAAGGATCTGGAGATCATCTTTAACATCATTGACAAAGATCACTCAGGTAAGTCGAGGTAACTTGACTGTACCTGCTCTAGGAAGCCTCTACTAGTTCTCTTTCCCCACTGCATTTCCTCCTTAAGCCTTCTAAATATAGAGGAACCAGAGGTGATGTCATTTTTCTACTTCAGTGAAGACTAATTTAAGCAGTCAGGCTGTCACCATATAAGGGGCAGTGCACAGTACCTAACTTGAGAAAAAATTCGCACATATCCCCTCTCCGGTACTGGCTTCACTCTTCTGGGGGCTTTTTTACCCTTCCACTCTCACTCAGTATTTACTGCTTTCTCAGTTCCACTGCTGAAAGCATTAGGTCACTAACCCGAACTAAAAATGTACTTGACTCATGCACAGGCCGCGGTAGGCAGGTAACTTTCTTGCAGCGACGGAGTGCGCGTGCATGCGCGTAGGAGGGGGAAACAGCACTGGAAAAAAGCAATCTGCTGTCTGTCTCCTTTAGGCCTGATTTCTTTTGAGGAGTTCGGCCAGACATGGAAACTCTTCACTTCTCACCTGGGCATTGATGAGTACGACGAGTCCCTCGACAAGTTAGTCCTCAGCATAGACCACAACAAAGATGGCCATATTGACTTCAGTGAATTTTTAGAGGCCTTTCACGTGGTTCACAGACTAGAGAAAAAGGCAAACTCATGAGAAGGCAGCAGTTCTTGGGGTTGTCTTGGAAGCTCACCATCCTGTCGTTAGTCATAAGCAGTCTGGGAAACCTACTTCCCGACTGACAAACAATAAACGGGCTGCTCGATAAGGTAAGCATTGCGGTCACTGGGTATGCCTTTATTTAGCCCCTTCCGGATGACACAGACCTGCCAGTGCTGAGACAGGAGATGAAACCCCGCTACTTACAGCATGACCGTGTCACTGCCGCGTCAGCACCTTACAATTTATCCTCACCCCTGGTGGCATCTCCCCATCAATCCAACCTGTGAACACTGCCAAGGCACCCACAGCCCCACCGGAAGAGAAACTGGTAACGCTTCTTTCAGTTGTCCTTAGCGACAGCTGAGAAACAGCACTGATGACCACAAGGCACGTATCAGTCCCTCCTTGGAGTTTTAACGGGCGCAATGGAGTCTGCTATCCTGGGCTGTCCAATCCAGAAGGGAAAGCAGGGAGGAATCACCATCTAGTTCAAATAGGTTGTTCTGCATTTAATCCTACTCTTGGCATGATGGAGTGAAATCGAAACATTCCAAGCCACTATCTATCCTCCTTGAAGTTTACAGACACAAAGGATGAAAGGCATTTACGCTTGCACTAAATTTCCTCTTGCCACTGGTCACTTTTCCCTACGTGTGTGGGGTTTGGAGCTAACACACAGTTCCAACCCACGAAATTAATGCTAAATCCCTGGCATGTTAAAATAACGTACAACAGATCACAAAATAAAGCTTTACCTTTCCCAGCGATGTGTTAAGGGTGGCGTCTTTTTGCCTGCATTCTGGTATCCTACACGTGTCTGAGTACAACACGGTTTTCCTGAAGCTTAACTGGACTTCTTTAAAACAAAGAGATGACCCAGAACGCAAAAGTTAACAAATTTTGAGGCTAGCAAACCTAGAGATTCTTGCATGGAGTTCAGCATAAATTCTTTACCAAGTAAACTGAGAAATGCTGAAACAGAGTTTTTGGAACACAGCAAGACGGAAGAGTGCAGTGTTCCCGGCCTCCCCCCAAACTCCAAGCCTACGGTATTCCCATTCCTGCAAGTCCCACCCCATCCGCTCCTGTCAGGGAGACCGGGACCTCATCCTGTCGCGTATCACACTCTGAGAGTAACAACCAGGTGTAAAATGAAGCGCAGTTGAGGATTGGAAACCAGTGCTGCCTATCCCTGCCTCGACAACAACTGCACAAAGTGCTCTTTGGGTAAGCAAAGGTTCCAGCCAGCCCGTCTTCAAATTGTCATAGCCCCTTCCCAGTTTATCGTCACCAAACATAACACCAGCCCAAGCTTAAGGTACCGTGGCCTTTCTTAAATATCATCTTCTACAATTAAATACAAAATACCCAGAAGCACGACAGATTTATGAATAAACAGGCACACACTTACTGCTATCGCCTCAGGAGAGGGAAAAGAAAAATCTTTAATAGTGCAAACACAATTTACAGCAAAATTTTAATGGCGTTAGGAATAGCGAGCATCTGTGTTTAGCATGCGTTTATTCTGACCTACGGACTGTCAGGATTGGTCCCACCTTAGTCCAGTCGAGTGACAAAAAGGCTCCACCTCATGTGGCCAAACACCACTCTGTGTGGCAGGATCTTGCTTCCCACTATCAGTTTCCTCGCTGTGGGCACGCAGCAACAAGGTGGAACAGGAGAGTACAGGTCCTCCTTTGCCACCACCCCTCTTCTGGAAGAGAGGATGAAACCTGGGTGTGGAACACAACGTGGGAGCTCAGGAACGTGGCTGACAGCCTCCAGATCTGATGTCCCACTGACAACAGGCTCCTGAGGCTAACGAGCATGAAACTGAAAGATGCTCCCCTCCAAGGATGGCTTCCCCAGAGGGGATGTCAAGGTGAGGTGGCAAGGCAGCGCTTCACTTGGCAGGCAGCAAGAAGGGGCTCCCAGGATGCAATACTGCAGTGTGAGAGGAGCCAAGCCATCCAGCCAAAGGAGGGAACGGCCCACCCTGCCAGCTGCCAGTGGCACACAGGAGCTCCTTACCCCTGACAGAAAAAGGGAGGTGGCAAGGGGGAGTAATTGTGAACCACGGAATGCCAGGAATACAAGCCACTCCAGGCTAGAAGTGGGAGAGCCCACATGTAATTCAGTCTAAACTGTTCCAGCAGAAGCTCTTCTTCCATAACACTCCCCACCCCCAACTTTTTTATCCCAGTTTTATGCAGTGGCTACTTAGCACTACAGCTGTAAGTGGTGGTTTGGGCAGGGCCTGAATCAGTCTGCAGCTGAGTTCCCAAGCTCTCACCCTACAGATGGCACCACTGGGGGCACCTCTTTCTCCCACTTTCCAGACACCTCTGCTCCCACCTCCGGACCACACCAGCAAGTGCCCAGTGTTGGACCTGGCCTGACCCAGGCTCCCACGTCACTCAAGCCCTGGCTGCTGCTGGAGGGGTGGCACAGTGCTGCAGTGCCCCATACCCACAGGAGCGCAGCCCAGGTGCTTCACACCCAGCACCGAGAGCGACCGCTCCTTTTTAGGACTACTGGGGACTGCGCAGCTCACCTCCGCCTCCCAAGAACCAGCAGGGCTCCTTCCCTAGGCACAGAGACCACAGCTACCAGGACAGACGCCAAACCAATTCTGTACCCCGACCATTAGGTTTTTATATTTGTAGGAGCAGCAGCCGTGGGGGATTAATGCTACTTTGATCTGTCTGGTTTGACAAACTCATGTCCTTTGCAGAGCAGCAGGGAGAAGGAAACAGCTGCAAGGCAGCGAGCAGGGCGGGCGCAGGCTTGGAGAAGCTGGGCTGGGACAGCATGCAGCATATTCTCTGAGCTGGGCACAGCTCATCATGCTGGGCAGTGTCCTGGACCAGCCCCGATTCCATTCACAGGCACACCTGCCTGCCCCCAGCGCTGTGCAGGCGCTCCTGTCCCCACAGCTGCAGCCTACTTCAGGCAGCAGCACCTGAGGGAATGGAAGACCAGGTCTTGGGCAGGTCCACTTTAACTCATTAATGCCCTTGTTTCCGAGGCACAGGATGTGCCCGTTTACCCTTGCCTTCTTGCCCTAAATGAGTAGCCAGGGACTCAGCCACCCGAGTCATCCTCTGCTGACTCCCCTGGGAGCCCGACAGCCAAGTCGAGCCTCTGCCAATTAGCTCAGCCCCGCATGAAGTGCAAAGCTGTCACATATTTTAAGTGGGAGCACACCCTCACCGCCACCAGTGCTTGCTCTGTGACAGCTTAACACACACTGAGGTGGGTCCTCAGCAAATCACGGCACCTACCTAAAACCTTATTTGCTTAATTAGGTTTGCACTAAAATGCGACTCTCCAGTTGGAGCGGCTCCTCAGTCGGAGCAGTAATGCAGCAGCAAGCTGCAGCTGTGTCTGACCTGAAGTAACACCAGTTTCCCTTCCACTGGTGGTGTGTTTCAGAACCCCACCCTTCACCAGCAACCACCTACACTCTCCCAGCTGCCACACAGATACTTTCCAAGTGCCTGCACTCCATGTGATATTCAATCATGACAATCAGTACACCAAATCCTAGGTCATACCATGACCTGCACATCAATGACACTCCCATGAAAAAGAAAGAATTGAGGCATGTCCAGGTATGTTTGGCCACAGGCTCAATTGCTTTAGACTTAAGTGCAGCTGCATGTAAACCCAACTACATCACCCTTCTTTCTGAACACAAGATCACACTGTTGGTAAAAAGAAAAAAGTAAATTAAGAGCCCGAGGCAAAATCATCTTGCATCTCTCACAATCTAGGGTTCAACAAGAAAAGCAAAAATAACTGCTACTATGGACCTTTCATAGGATACTGGATAGAACATGAAGCCATCCCACAGGCTCCTGTGTGCTCACTCTGCGCTGCCACATCTGTCTGCTTAAACTAGACAAAGGGGTTTACTTTCGTTTACTGGGAAACAAGCAAAGTGATCTCTCACAATACCTATGAAAAGCAAAAAAATTAGTCTAATGAAGGCAAACCCCTACAAAACAGGCACGATGCCAATACACTCCTCATTCAACAGTTCCACAATTTTCATGGCAACCGACACAGTACGCGCCTCTCTCAGAGCATCCCATGAGAAGCTCCTATGCCATCGGACTGCCAAACTCCCCTGGTCCCTGCAAAAACACAAGATCACCTCCCACACCCATAGCTCTGCCTTGGCTCCCTTGAGCCAGTACCCAAATGTCATTAGGGCAGCAGCGACTCCACAGCGGGAGGGCAGGCAGGGTGGCATGGCTGTGGACCCTGACCACAGGCAAATGAGACGGCGGTTTACTTCCATCCTTTGACTGAGGCACTTCAGATATCTGAATAAAACTGGAACCAAAACCTTGTTCTCAAAAGCACCACGTACTGTTGTTGCCAAAAAACCCCAAAGTTTTCAAATCCTGCAAATCTGGCACAGTTATGTTCTGAAAGAGTTGAGGGGGTGGTTCGCAAAAATATGCTTATCAGGCTGATTAGCACAGAAACTACTAACCTTTTTCAGGCCGTTATCTACTCTTTTCCCCCACTACCTGGCAAGGCAGAACCACTCATCCTCTCTGCTTCCATCGCAGCAGTGCCAGCTCACCTCAGTGCTGCTGAGGGAGCCTGTGGCTGCAGGAGAAGCTAAATAAAGCTACCGCTGCTTTCCTAAGCTGTCAGCCAGATGCGCGCTGGCTGGTGGCAAAATCAGCAGTGCCAGCACAAGGAAACCGCAGCTGGTGCCTGGGGTAAAGCAGGGTTTCCCCTCTCCAGAGGCAGCCTACCTCCGTGTTCAGTTTGAATGGCCACAGAGCCACCTCCCTGCAGGACACACCTGTCCTCCTTGGAGCAGCTTAGAGCAGCCACAGAAACCAGCTGCCAGTGGACAGACTCAAGGCATAGGCACTGACCTGGCAGCTGTCTGCTGGGAGACTTCCAGGCAGCCCATCTCTAACTACGTGGGACAAGTGTACCTTTAAATGAAAAACCAAAAACAGGAAAAGGCCCCCCAAAAAAAACCAAACAAAAAAGAGGAACATCAAAGCCTTCTGCAAACTCAGGCTGTGCTAGAAGGGTGGCAACTCTGCCATTTGTAACTCTGAGGCAATTTGCAAGGGAAAGGATCAGGAGACTTGGAAAGGGTGCTTGAGTGGAAGAGGTTTATCTTGCTCCATTCAGAGGAAAGGATTAAAGGCATAAAACTGTCTGTCACCTTGGAGAAGCTGGAGTCTTCAGATTTTGCCTCCAAAGCCTTGGGGATGCAGGGAAGGGAGCTATTTTGTTCAGATTAAAGGCAGATACAGCTTCCCGAGAGAGGCTATCCTCTCAAATCAGCGGATGCTGTAAGACATTGGTGTCTGCACTGACTAGACAGAAACGAGATGAGAATCAGGAGAAACCTGTATTGGAAATACCATTTGCTTATTTCAAGTTATTCCTATTCCTCTCATTTACATTTCCCTGGATGTTTCACACTGTACATTAGCGATTCACAATGATGTACATTTACACACAGCAGGAGAAGAATTAATGAATTCCATCACTTCCCTTATTTGGGAGACTTTATGCCTGAGATACAGCTCCCTCCTTTTATTATGCCTTTTGATCTCCAGAGAGTAAACCCTTTTCCCCTTGGCAGAACTGTATGATTCTTGCTAATTTAATATGAATTACATTTATGCACTTTGGGCAGAATAAGCCTCATTATTTGTTATTTCTCACACACTCTCCTAAAACCCGGCCAAATTCCACCTACCCGTCCCCCGCAGGCAGGCGTGCACGTAGCACGGCGTCTCGTGTCAAAAGCTGAGGTAGTGCACGGCACACGGACACGCGGCAACCAAACCAGATGTTCGTGACAGGGAAAGGGGGGGGGGGAAAGAGCTGCAGAGCCTTCCCGCCCGCACGAGGCATCGCCTACTGCATCGCACAGCCCGTGCTAGGCAGGAAGTCGTGTAAATACGTAACTATGGCTTTTGTCAGGTACGTCATGGTGCCATAGGCCCCGCTCGGAGCACTGTCATAGAAAAAGTGGCAAATTCCTGTGGCTACGTCCTTCTCCAAGATACCACCGGTAGCCCCGAATGATTTCTGAAAAGACACAAGCAAAGGAGTATGGGAAGTTAGGCGTGCGTGCTTGTTTATGGAAAAAACCCGCCACACGATGATTTCTCATTTATGCTGAATACTAAAAGCAATTCCCCATTTCCTCGTGAAAACCTTGATCGGGATTATTATTACAGGACTCAGTGGGATCAGTGTAAGTAAATGAGGAACACACAACTTCACAGATTTTTGCCCTTGGTGGGGTGTGGGATTACTTAAATATGGGTAATTGTAATGCCTTGGTAAAGCACAACTTCAATCTACCCACTTCTGAGCTTGTTAGCCGCTACAATTTTATTCCCTTTACATCTCCCACACTTCTTAAATTAGTTTTCCATTTCTGTTTCCAGAAGATACTTACGTGATTTGGTCTGTCTTTGCAGGAGCAAGAATAAGGGTAAGATCGAGATCACCACACATACTGAAAAAGGAGCGGGGCGCAACCCCTCTGAACTCACCAGCTCCTGCAGAAACAGGTCGTTGGCCATGTGCACGATTCGATCCACGTGGATGATGCCCCCGATGCTGTTCACCTCGACATCAGAGAGGAATGTGAGAACGAGAATAGCTTCCACCAAGAGCTGCCTGTACTCCGGCTGGGGTACGTGGTTCAGCACCGACTCCACGTGCACAGCGAACTTGATTTCGCAGGGAGTCATCTGCCAGGTTTGAGTGGAAATGGAAAGAAAAACTGACAAATCCAAAAGACCAGTCCCCCGCACACTGCAAGCACTTAAACATACGCTCCTCTCTGCACACAGGGGGAGGCTGACCGAAGCCAACAAAGTGTGCGGCTTCAGTACCTACAGAACCTGCTTGTGTTGCTAGGCCTTGATCCTGCAAACACGCAACTTCCAGAAGGCTGCTCCAGCCCGGCAACCCACCACGCACACGTGGTTACACTACAGGACCGCTGATGCTTAGCTGGCAAATCAACCCTTTGCTCCTCGCGCTGTGGTCTCACGCTCTGCCTTTTAAGTATCTTTCCAGCACCGCAGGTTAGTGGCAAAGCCCAGATTACCGTCGAGTTTTAAAAATAGCCACCTGCTTAGAGTAAATGCTTTTCCACACAGAGCTACAGCTATATTGTTTGTAGAGCAGCCTAATTTGCACTGGCATAGCTGTACGGATGTCACGTGAAAGGCTGCTGCCTTAGGAGGTTTGTGCTTTTTTCATCTGATATCTTTAAACAGCAAAATTAGATACTGTCTAGGTCTGACAGGCTAAAAATATAAGCCTATTTATCTACACAATAGAAACAAATAAAGCTCTCCATTCTGCAAAAGAAAAGGTTTAAATTTGGCAGAAAATCCCAGCTCCTCTCCTCAGCTGTTACCACCATTCCTCCGAAGAGAAGGAAGCCAGAGCCGAGTCTGAGGGAATCAGACAGGCAAACAACCTCAGGCACACAAGCACCTCTCTTAGCGCTGATGGATCACTGTTCACAAGAGTTTGTTTTATAGATGTGCATTCAAAACTTGCCAGAGCGCCCACGGATAGAGTGGCAATGCAGCTAAGGGAAAAAATGTACGGGAAGGTTATGGATTTAAAGAATCAAAGCTTTGGTTAGGAACAATCATCCTTAATAGGAAATTACTTTTGAGACTGCGATACCAAAACACACTGGCGGCTGCTGCTGCTGCATATTTAAAAATGAAGTGGCAAGCAAGGTGTCTGCTTCATTCCAAGGCAGCCGCGCTTCCTCCTCACCCTGCCCGAAGGGCTGCCACCAACCACCCTCTATCATGCACTGCTCCATGGGTGCGCGGCGTGAGTGATGGCATGCCGAGGGCAGGCTTGGCCACAGGGAAAACCTGCCTCAAAGCCACTCTCAGACCTGCCTGGCAGGAACTCATCCACACAGCCCTGGGGAAGCTGGCAGAAGGGCTGGAGGGAAGGCACAGATCTTCTCACCTTCTCAAAACCAAGGATCTGCAACAGCAGCCCCGCTGCATCTTACACTGTCAAACCAAACATTCAGTAGTCATGGGGCTAGACAGTCGTTGGCATTTTACTGTACCTCTCTGGTGGTTGAAGAGGGAAGGACATACCCATCAATGGACAGACCGTGGCACTGAAACAACAACAGTTTGACAGTGAACAGAAAGAAATCACAGTTCTGGCAAGTAAACCTGAGTGTTCTCTGATACCAGCCACTTTGTAACGACCCTCAGCTAAAAAGACCACACCAAAATCCACAAAAAAAGCCCAAACAACAACAAAACTCATTAAAAGTATTATTTCACCTTTGCTGACCAAGTTATTATGTAACTTGACGAACGTTACAAATAGCCTGGCATGACATGACAAAAGACCATGAAAGGGAGAACCTTTATTTTTCATTTTCGCTAAAACAACATTAGGAAAGTGTTTCAGATCCAGGGCACCACAACTCAAGGATGTCAATAAGTTGCAGTGCTTGGACATGGGCCACCAACAGTGGGGGAGAGGTGGGGTTACAAATAGCAAGCAATACAAGGCAAGAGTGGCAAAGCCTAAATGGTGAGAAGGCAGGCTAAGGAACATCGCATTTGGGTACCTGAGGTACAAAAATGGATCGAGAAGGAGAGAGAGCTTTTATGAGTAGTCCAAAGGGAGTTTAAGAATTAAATACCAAAGACAACTTAAATAGGCACTGCTCATTTTAACAGCCAGAAAACCATTCCAGTACTCCCAGCTATTACGCGAGGTCAGGACAGAAGTGGTGCTCACTCTACTGAAAGATCCCATTAGTAAACAGCCAAGAGGTCATATATGCCTCGTTTTGGCTGACATCAACACTACAACTGCTTCAGCCTAAGTAATTTTAGAAGGACAACCAAGATCAACCTGAGCTGGTGATGCATGTTTTTCCCACCTATATAGGCCTGACACAGCTCAGTACTGCAAGGTGCCGAATGGTGGCTCTCATCCAGCCAAGTGGAAGAACAGGTGCATAATCACTTTGAAATGAGTAAAAAATTCACAATTCCCTTCTTCTTCCTGGACAGCTGCTCCAACACATTGCATACCCCTGATCTCCAGGATGTTGGCAAGGACTTACCGTTCACTTACAAACAAACAAAACCGTTAAGAATGCCACGCAGCTCAGAAGAGCCAACAAGAGATCTCAAAAGGCATTTTGGAAGAGTCGGTGCAGTTTCCTGCTCCATTCTTCGCAGCCTTTCTGAACTGGAGCACACGAACAGCACCGCAGTGCCACAACCTGCATCGCGCCATGGGCGACGCAAAACAAACAGCGGTGGAATGGAATCGTTCTGCTGGAATTCAGCACCGCTGGTTCCAGAGAAAAGCACATTTTCAAACAAACACATGAACTTGTGTTAATGGAGCCCTTTTACATTCAAGAGGTGCACTTCCGCTAATGACTCCAGCTGCCACCAGCACTCCAGCTGAAGACCACCTTCAACTCCCAGCAACATGTCGCCTCTGGGCAAACTCCCCGAGTTACTGTCTGGCTGACTTGATTCCTGCCCTCCACAGCTGTCAACTTACCTTCTGAAGGATTTTCCACACTTTCTCATAAAAGCCAACAGGCACTCTGTTAATAGCACCATCAAGCCTCCTTCTGCGCAGCCACTGCCCTTTTCGGTCACCCCAGCTCGTGTCTCCATTGGAGGCAGTAGGAGAAGTACTAGTGGGAGATGATGGAGTACTGCCCCTCTGTAACAAACATTAATGCCTTGGTTAGTTGCTTTCTACCACTCCAAGTGCTACTCCTGGTGAGTATATCATTGTGTTACAACACTGCCTTGGAACCAGGGGCAAATATGGCATAGTGGCCTGTATACAAGATGATGCAGCAGGACTGATCTCTGTCTCTCCCCTCCACAGTAAGCTTCACTCCTCAGTACTGCACAGTTTCTCTACAAAACACGCAAGCGGTTCAACAAGGCACGACCCTGTGAACTGCAGTGCTTGTTTCAGCACAAGGCCTGACTATTTTAAGAAGCATGAGTTGGCTGCCATGGCAGTGCCACTGGTGAGCAAGATGGTGGGATTTGTGGGTAGGTCTGACTCACTCGGACTTCAGGCTCAGTGTTTTAAAGGAACCAAATGGTCCATGAGTCCAGCAAGAGAGAACCTCCATGCAAAAGTTTCCATTAAATGAAGAGACTAAAAATTGACTTCATGCAGTCATTTAACCATCATGCCTCCCTCTCTGTAAGTATCAGTCTTGTTTCCTTTGCTGTCACTAGTGCTCTACTCTTCTACTTTACCAGAACTTGGAGACTAAATTAGGCAGCAAGTCATCTTCAACACTGTGGCTCTACCACCAAATCAGAATCATAGAATGGTTTGGGCTGGAAGGGACCTTACAGACCATCTAGTTCCAACCCCCCTGCCATGGGCAGGGACACCCTCCACTAGACCAGGTTGCTCAAAGCCTCATCCAGCCTGGCCTTGAACACTGCCAGGGATGGGGCATCCACAGCTTCTCTGGGCAACCTGTTCCAGTCCCTCACCACCCCCTCCGTGAAGAATTTCTTCCTGATATCCAATCCAAATCTCCCCACTTTCAGTTTAAACCCATTACCCCTTGTCCTGTCACTACAGGCCCTTGTAAAAAGCCCCCCCCCAGCTTCCTTGTAGGGCCCCTTCAAATTCTTGTTCCCATTTCCACACGTGCAGTCTGCCTACTCTTTGCTCTCCCAGAGACTGTGCTCTTCTGTTTCCTCGTTCCTTTTTGCACACCTATTACTTTCAGCCCAGAAAGGACTTCACTGACAGCCTCATCTCAAATCCCATCATCTTTGAGTTTGTAACTGCCTGAGCAAAGTACATGGGAAGGAGGAAAATAAGACCGAAAACTGTACATTTGCAAGGGGCAGGCTCACTGACTGTACACAGCCAAGCTCTGCAAAAACACCTGCAAATGAGAACAGTCCATTTCCACTACTGCTGGTGTCAGTGAGGCACAAGTGGTGTTCCCTTCGTGTTTCGATGCTTACTATTCCTTTGCACTGCACACTGACCGAGACAGAACTTCCTCCACCCTGTTGAGCAGAGCTGGGGAAGGCAGCAGGTCAGCAAGAGGGTCCGTGCCAAAGAAGAGAAATACAGAAATGCATCTGTATCCAATAATTAATCTGGCCTCTCAGCCCCTTAGGTGATTCAGAGAAGCAAAGATCTCATTGAACAGTTTGTGCACTTCAATCAAACACACAGCGGAAGCCTGCCTTTCTGCACTAGTGTGTGCGAAGAGAGGGGCAACAGCAGGCTGGCAGGTGTCAGACCAGTCCACACGGCTAGTGGTGCTCTGCAGCTGTGTATTTAGGACACCTGGGAGATGTGCCATCAACAGCAGGTCTGCAGATGCAGAGAACCACGAATCATGACTGCCTGAGGAGATACCCATGCCCAGAAAACCCCTGTCTCAGCAACCTGAAGCTATTCTGGTTTCATTGCTGCCCAGAGACTGACAGCATTTATCAATGCTACATTACCTTTAAATACTGATGACACCTGTAATGTAATCCACCATCAAGCAGCTAAATCTGCTGTAGTGCTTTATCTGTTAACAACTGCTTAAGCTTCAGTGGATCTAAATGAGAGACTCAGCTTCTATTAAAAGATTACTAATGAGAATTGGTTCCCAATGAAGGTAAGACAAAGAGGTAGGGTTTGAAAACAAGTGTTTACACAGGAGAAGACACAGGAGGTCTCTAGAGCTAGGACCCTTGCACACACACACACACACACACAGGGTGAAGAACAGGGGCAGAGCTGCAGACGGTGTTTTACCGTGGAAGCGAACATGCTGCTGGACATGGAGTGGCCCTCATGAAAGAACTACAAAACAAAAACAGACACCAACACATCAGACAGACAGTCATGACACAACAGGACACAAACAAGGCCATGACACAACAGGACACAAACAAGGCTACGTAACCCATCCGTGCAAAGACAAGAAACGTGGAATAAGCTCAGGTACTTGGCGGAAAACTGTGACAGCCCCTGGCTCTTGCAGTGCTACACATTCCCAGGGCCACCACGAGGCCGATCCTGCCATACCTGGAGCCTGCTTGGTTGTGGCGCGGCCACAAGCTGCCCACGCCATCCACTGAGCTCCAAGCATGGCCAACACAAACTGCCGTCGTTCAAGATGCATGCAAAAGCCTCCCTATGACTCAGGGCAGGGAAAAACCCCAAGCTCCCCACTTTCACTGCCCAATCATTGCAACATCAGCAGCTTCTCTTTGCATGAGAAGGTCGCCTTGCTGCAGAAAGTCTGCAAGCTGCCAACTGGGTGGGCAGTGCTGAACAGGCAGCTGCAAGGCCTAACTTTTGCAGAAATGTGGATGCAGCAGCTCAGACTTACAGCACTTCTCTGTCACTGTCCACCCTGAGCCATGCCTCCTAATTAACTGGTGATGGTTCAGGCCCAGGCAAAGGCTTGATGTTCAGGCTCAAGAAACAGGGGCAGTAAACAAGACAGCTACATTCACTCAGCACCTGAGCTCTGGTGCAGAGAGATGTCAGTGCAAGTACTCGAAATGTTGCTTGTAACACAAAGCTGCTCCCCTCTGTCGAAATGACATTTAATCAGTATCTCGTGAATTATTCACGGAATGCAGTGAGATGTGGCAGGAAGCAGCATGAGCAGAAAGGTGGAGGGAACTGAAAACAGCCAACTCCTCTGTGCCAAACACCAGGTTTCCATCTAATGCAAAAGCAACGCAGGAAACACCTTTCCAACCTCAACAAACCTCCAAGTGTTCGAGCTCAGGCCTGCCTGCCTCTGTACTCTGAGACAAAATGATGCTGCCATCTAGTGCCTCTTCCCTCCTGGACAGGCCCTGCAGACACCCACCCTATGACTGGGAGACCTGCTCAGACTGATGCCCCAGAGTCACTTCAGGGCCAGCAGAGAGCAGCCAGCAGCAGCTTCACGGCCACATCCGTCCCTTAAGGCTTGGCCATGGCTGTGCTCAGGCAGCAGCACGGCTCAAACATGGCAAGCAGGTCTGGTGAGACACCGCACGCTTCACTGGCACCTCAGCTTCCCTGCCTTGTTGTGTCCCACAAAAGGTCATTAACTGGTCTTTACTGTCACCATCCAACGCTCTGTGCCAAGACCATGTAGAAATGCCACTCCTTTCTGAAGGTTTATCGAGCAAATCTGCTTCATACAATTGGAGGAAAACATCACACACTTCCTCAGAAGCTTACAGAAATGGGCTCAGATTAAATGCATCAGGCTTGATAAGTTCTCAAAGGGAGAGTATTCTAAAAAAATGCTTCTGATATAGGCTAACATATGTTTGGGTTGGAAGGGACCTTACAGACCATCCAGTTCCAACCCCCCTGCCATGGGCAGGGACACCCTCCCCTAGACCAGGTTGCTCAAAGCCTCATCCAGCCTGGCCTTGAACACTGCCAGGGATGGGGCACCCACAGCTTCTCTGGGCAACCTGTTCCAGTGCCTCACCACCCTCTCCGGGAAGAATTTCTTCCTTACATCTGATCTAATCTATCCTCTTTTGCTTTAAATCCATTGTCCCTTGTCCTGTCACAACAGGCCTTGGCAAAAAGTCTCTCTCCACCTTTCTTATAGTAACCCCACTGAGGCTCCCTAAAGCCCCTCTTTGTAGTAAGGTTTCCCTGGTGCCTTCTCTTCCCGAGGCTGAACAACCCAGACCTCACAATATCAAGGTATTTGTTCTTAGAGATGTATTTTACTTGTTCACTACTTTCCTATTTATCTAGAGCAAAAAAAAAAAAAAAAGAATTATTAATAGAAATCAAACCCACTCATAACAAAACCATCAGTCATGTTCATTCAGAATATTTGGGAGATATTTTTTATGGTATCTCTTCATATGCTTAGTTGCTATGTACTTTAATATATTGAACTTAAATATACATATATTCTAGCAGTAGTCGTCCTCCATTCCTGAAGAAACAAGAGAGGAAGAAAACAAACTAAGATTTCTTTTCCCAGTGTGTCTTTTCCAAAAGGCATGTGGACCACATTAGCAATTTGTGCAGAGTATAAACATGAACACTGTTGGCATGAAGGCTTCACTTTGTACCTCTGACCTTTCCTTAGCTAAAGATAATCAAAGAGCTGTTTTAAAGTTGACACCATGAAGCATTATGGTTTGTTCAAGCTCTTCTATATTCAGGAGGTGCAACAAGAACAAAGAAGGAAGTACATTTTTGGAGGAAACTTCCTTTTACTGCTTTCTATTCAGTGATCAGCTTTAAATCAATGGATCTTTGGAAACCTCTGTCATTTCCAAGAATCTAACTGGCATTAAAAACGGTCTCCTAAAATTAACACACAAAAATTTAACATAACACAGGACCAGATCAGCTGTATTGTCTGATGAGTGTTGATGGAAAACCCTCACCTGCTTCATCTCACTCTTCAGTTTAGTAATACCACTTCTTTCTGTTTTGGTTGCTCCAGAATGCCCCATTTCATGAATAGAAATTGCAGGGCTAGATGAAGAGGAATCTACAGGTCGCACTAAAAGAAGCAAACAGACATTTTAAAAATTCTAGGGGGTAGAAAACCAGATAAAATTTAATCAGGAAGATAAAAGCATAAGCTTTCACGAGTGTACAGTGCTCTTGGCGACAGCATCCTTTCAAATCACGTCAACAGTTCAAACCCAATTGCATCAAGTCAGGGGCTCAGATCCATACTTGGATATTGGGATCTGATTTTCCAAAACACTGAGCAATCAAAGCTTCAACAGACATCAGAGTTGCAATGTGCCTGTGAGGGCTTAGAAGCGAAGCTGGGAGACAGCTGATGTACCAGTCAGGAACACCTGGGCATCACAGACATGCTCCTTGAAGGCAGGTTAGATATGCCCTTTTTATGGTCTTCATTCTGGTCATATAAAATTTCTTCACTATAAATGTTTGCCTTCATATCACTGACAACTTGATACAACCCTCTTGCAGTGCGGGACAGCTTCCATCGTATGTGTTTTGTTTATTCCATAGCAGACATACACAGGTACTGTATTAATCATGGGTGGCCATCACCTATATCACTGTTTTACATGCCAAGAGAGGGGATTCCTACTTATAAGACAATCTAACTTCGTATTTATAGTTCTCGCTTAACATGTACAAGTACCCAAGTGGGCAACTTACAGCTTCTTTCCACACCGAACTCTTTTCCACTGAGAATATGGTGTAGGAGATTTTTCATATCAAAGGGACTTAGATTCATCAAACTCTCTGAAGCTTCTTCACCTAGTTAAAACAAAACCAACCAACCAAAAAAAGATAAACATCACTATACGTTGCTTTAGAGGTGGTTTTCCTAAGTGACCTGCTGATTGAATGAAGTTCAGTCACATTTCCCTTGTGGCTAGCGCTTCCTTTAAAAAGCGCATAGAGTCTCATTTCAAAGAAAATACATTTCAAGACTAAACAACAAAGAGTGCATGGAAATAACGCTGTTTGCATTAGTGATTAGTACGCTGCGCCTTGTGCGTAACCTCACTGAGGCCGACGTGAGTTGCTCCTTTGCAGAGCAAGACTGCTCGGAAATGCACTGCAGCCATCTCCCAACAGCAGATGACAGGCAGATCTACATTACAGAGCCAGAGTTATCCCATAAAGAAACACACACATATGGAAGGCTTGTGTTTTATTTAAGGATCATGCTTGTACGTGAGAGAAAAAGCACTTACACATGAGCACACGTGTATGCACAGACAAATGTCCCATAGGAAAACATGGAGAAGGCAGCCATGAAGCTGAGGGCAGAGTACAAAGCACCTGGAGTTTAAGGCTAAGGAATAAGAAAAGGGACCCCAGGAAGGAAAAGCTTTGCAGTGTGAATAAAGCAGCTTCTGCTACTTGGCTACAGCTTTGGGAGAGACAGGACTGTTTGTGCACTTTTCATATGGAAACAGAATTATCCCAGAAAATTTGTTGTCTCCTTTTGTCAACTTCTGGGGTAGAAACCTGCCACTCCCCAGTGGCAGCCACTCATGTTAGTCAGAAAGTGCCCAAGGTAGGCTCCAACCAACCAACTACCAGGCACCCCCACTTCACTCCAGAAGGGAGAGAACTAGGGGGGGGATCAGAAAATACACTTACCCAAAGGAGAGAACTTTGTGGATGTCAGGTCATTAGAAACAGGAACTAAGCCGAAAAATATGGCCCAGGCCACACTCCTAAGTATCAGCATTTGACTATAAACTTGTCACATGATTACTTTTCATGACTGCTCCTTCTTAGACTTCTGACCCTTTTAAATTCCACTGATGTGGGAAATTCTTCAATGACTTTTTCAGATCTCCCTTCAGTCATCATTCCTTTCTGCTTTCACTTGTCTCTTCCAAAAAGTTTTAAAATGTTTTTGCCTTGCACCCCTTGTTACTTAATTCTTGTTTTACTGTATGCATTTTATATATATGGAACATCTTGGGGTCCTGTTAAGAATATTTTCACTGACCTCCTGGTCATACATAACATACCACTATAGCTGAAATCTGAACAGCAAGTCTTTTTCAACTAAGCACATTCCAGAGAGAAGGTTTACACATGAAAGGAAGATGATCAGAAGTCACTTTGAGTAAGAACTACCAGAACCATGAATTAAGGCTCTAAATATTCAGGAGATGTCTAGGGTCCTAATTCTCATTGACATTAGTCGCACTGGGTCCCTAAATACACACACATGTGCAATTTGATGACCTGGACTTCAGACACTTACTGAAAGTCTGGGGACTTAAGTATTTAATATCCACTTCTGTTTGAATAACTGGGGGATGGGGCAGGAATCTTTCATTAAGTCAAAAGAGAAGCTATTTTCAAAGTTTGTAACTGTGCATGAGGAACTGAAAAAGTCAATTTAATGCATATAAATGAAAAATCAACCACTGAGGTGAATCAGAAATAACGCCGTAAGTACCCTGATGATAAAATTGCTCTTACCTGAGCATTTCAAACTCCGAGCCAGCTCAGTGGCCATCACCTGAATTATGAGACCAATGCGGAGCCTGAGCATCTCCACAAAAAGACTAGGCTGTGACCGGACGTACATCGCCAAGTACATAATTATTTCCTGTAAGGACAAATCCGTAAGGGCACCCGTTCAGAGTGGGTCATCTCAGCTCCCCCAGGCACAGAGCAAACACTGGTGCCACACTGGGCACAGCTGGAAGAGCCCGTTTACGCAGGCTGCATACCTGCGTCAGGACTGCGATACTGATGTCTTGGCCGCTCGCTTCATAAATAAGATCTGTGAGCTCCTCCGGTGGCAGTGGGCTGCAAGAAGGCAAACCACAGTTAGCAGTCAGTGACTTGGGCACTGCTATTAACCTCTCAAACAATCACCGGAACCCAAGCCACCCAGAAACATCTTTGCACAGCAGAAGTGCCTACGGCTCTGTCTGGGTGGCTGCAGTTCCTTCTGAAGGTGAGGAGTAAGTTTTAAAACAAGATGGCAGCAGCAGAACGGTACCGGCAGGAAGGTGAAGGGCAGGCTGCTTCTGTAACTGAGGCAGAGCTTCAACTTACGTGGTTATGATTTTCTCGCGGGGTTCTGGTGGCAAGCCCACTGTAAGTTGCTTGTGGTGCGACAGAAGGTCTGTGCAGGCCTATCGTAATGAGACAGAAAGCAAGAGACCTTTCTGAGTCATGTAGAAATGATACAGCTTTTAATTCTCAAAAACGAAGCTTTTCTTCAGCAATTTTTAAGTGCGTTGCTATTAATTACCACACGCAGATTCAGCAGAATGCTGTTAAACTCGTTGCGAAAGATCCCCTGAGGTCAGCAGGGCTCTGACAGTCTGCCCAAGCTGAAAGCCTGCTTCCCTGCTCTGTGAAATCGGCAACATAACGATTAGGGACTCCAGTGAGGCTGGCAGATCAATGAAGGACTTTATCCTTTATCATAAGGTAAACACTTATTCTTTATTTAAGATAAAAAACATTCTGAATCAATGAAAAACTTGGTGTACTAATACATCTCCTAAAAATATATCTTAAATAAATAGATCTATCCAAGAAAAACCCCAAACACAGATCATATTGCATCACATTCCTGCATTAGCCAGCCTGAAACATTCTGAAATCAGTGCTTCCTCCAGTGTTTTACTCTGTTATGTCTCCTTGAAAAGTGGCTATTCAGTTTACCTGTTTAAGCATCCTCAAAGACCTCACAGAGCAATATTCCTCTGATTTTTAAGTCTATTTTCCTTCCCTTACTGTGGAATGACCAGATCATCTCTACTGACTTCTTCCCCAGTTACTTGACAGTATCTCTGCAACTCAACATACGTGGCTTTCCGTGAGCATGTCAGCACTGCTCCTCCGTCACGCCTTCAGGATGGAAGAGGCAGGGCTTAAGGCAGTACCATGGAGGGCAACTACCACAAGTTGCTCCCCGCAGATATGCCTGTCACTAAAACAGGGCATCCTAGATGTGACAGTCCAAGCTTTGTAAGCGGTCAGGAATTACAGGAATATGCAGAAGTAGGAAGTTAAACAAATACTTTAGAGTATTTGAGAGGAAACGGTTTTGTAACATTCAGAACCAAATCTGTACCCTTACAGTGCATCTTTCTTGCTGCCACTGAAGAGTCACAGATATTCTAATGCCTCTGTACATACACTGACACGGCAGACTGTCTGCCCAGTGGACGGATATCATCAGGTCATGTCTTAGCATTGTTTCTAGCACCATGACATCCTGGTGCTCCAAAAGGGGGTTCAGGCTACCACAATGGCAACAGACAATTAGCAACTACAACTTTCAAAGCACATAATTAAGCTTCTCTGATCAACAGAGATAAAACGAAGCCTTCACAATCATTTCCAGGGTGACTGTCCGTGCCAACATTAGCACAGTTCTCAGTACAGATGAAAGGTAAAGATGTCATAGTAAGATTTTTAGATCAGAAAAGCAACCACTGTTTACATGTCAAGACAGACCAGAAGGCAGCAAGCACAAGCCTCACTGGCAAAATGGTAGTTTTCCCTCTCGTTTCCAGGCAGGAAACTGAACCAGCGCTATTTGTATTTCATACCTCAGCCAGGACTTCCACTCTCTTTTTGAGTATACCAGAAATGTAACGGATCAAGCCCCACTCTTGATGGAGGCCTGCCTTTCTGTAGAGCTCGTTGAGCAGGCAACGAACCGTGGCACCGTACTGTCCATCCAGCTCTGTATCCCAGTCAGCGCCTCTGCCAGAAAAGAGACAGAAGGTAACTTCCATCAGATAAAACACTCCACTGATTAACCTTTCCGCACAACAAGCAGCCGATTTAGATCGTGTTGCTCACTTTGGTGACAGTAAGAAGTATAAAGGACATGTAGACCTTCACAGAGATTGGTTACACGTAGACAAAACCCCCTGATACCAGGAACTTCCATGTTAACTTGAACACTCACTAGGTCATGGGCCTGTGGCTCCTAATCGACCACCCAAGGATTTCCCACAAGGCTTTAAATTGAGCATGAACGCAGTTTGCTGGAGGGACTCTCCAAGTGGTGCTTTTTCAGAGCAGAATTCAGCAATGTCTTCAGTACTGCTGAAGAGTGGACCCATTTTTCAGATGCCTTGGGCAGGGGACTGTACAAGTTTCTTATGCCATTACTGAAAAAGGAAAGATTTCTGTTCCTCTCCTGGTTTTAAAACTCACTGCATTATGGCTTCTTGTTGACAGTGTTTAGAAGCATCACAGAATGACGTTTCAACTCCTGCTAGAGGAACAAAAGCCACCAGAAGTCCACCTGCCTGCCCAACAGAGACTCCCAAGTGAAACAAGTCCAGACCAGGAAAAGAAGGGTGTTACATGCAGTTAAACAACAAAAAGGGTTTGTTTTTTTTTTTTCCAGGATCTCCTTTGCTGTTTAAGAGAGGCTGCTAAACATTCTGCTTGGGAAAACAAGATCAAAGAAGTCCTCACAGGAGAAAGACTAAAAGAAAAAAAATAATTGCAATCTCTGTAGCAGTAAGGAAGACCATCTGTGATTAATGCATGCTTCTCTTTGCACCCAAAGCTAGCATCCTGCCAGATTCCAGCACTATTCTCCTGCAGGGGAAAAAAAGCCCAGCAAATACACTCCAGAAGATGATTCAATTGGTTTGTATTTGCATTTTGTTCCCATCAACCCTATTTAATGAGCAGCTGTTTACCAACCCTGGCAGACTGCTTCCAAGGGTGTTTTGAAGAGCACCGAGTTGTAGCCAGTGATGCACTTCAGAATGTAGAGGGATGAGAGAGGAAAAATAGTGAGTACTCATTAAAACTGCATTTTGCTTTTCTTTAGACAATGAAAGGAAGAAGTTTCCCTTCAGGTCTCTTCTTGTGTATAAAAATCACACCACATCTTTGTGAACTTAACAGAGTGCCACAAATGCAGCAAGGTATGTTCATTCATGTGAAGGATTTGTGCTTGTGAACTTTGGAGCCTGCATGTATTTGCAGCTGTTTGCCAATCAACTCTGAAATTTGAACAAGTGTTTTTACTCTCCAAATTATTTATGTAATTAAGCAAACTGAAAATACTCCTGTTAAAGCACAAAATGTTTTAACTTCCCCCCTCAAAACACAACCCTGGACAGTGGAAAGCTTTTGCACAGTGATCATCAGATAGCTGTAACCAACTATAAACATGCTGAAGTTTATAATCGGATAACTCACTTCAGTATATGCAAGACATATAAAATATCTGCTTGATCATGGAGCGTTGGGCATTCCTTCAGCTGCTCAACAAGTTTCCTGCAATCCAAATCACCATGAGCATCTTTAGGTAAGTGCAAAACATTTTCAGAGTCCTGGTAACAAAGACAGATGAAAAATCAAAGAAATGATCTTAAAAAAGTAGCAGATCAAACTCAAACTGTAACGTCCCGTTAGAGGATACAACTGACAAGCAACCTAACTCTGCACTTGGAACACAGATACATCATGTAGTTCTTGTCAGACAACTGCAGACCTAAAGAGCAGGCTTGTCCCAGGAAACACAACACACAGAATGGAAGTTGGTTTCTAGTTCTGGTTCAAACCACAAGGAAAATGATGGGTTTTTTTGACAAAATATTTTTTATTTTGTAAAAGAAGGAAATTAAATTATTACCGTGATTTTCCTGTTACATACTTACAACTGGAAAGAGAAAACCAGAAGGGCACTACCTTTTTTTTAGTTGAAATCATTTAGAGCTTTTTGAGTTCCATCCCTAACCTGCATATTTGTGGTACTTTAGGAATGCAGATGTTGCCATCATAAATTTTCCAAGCTTATAAAACGAACACATTAACTAATCAGATGGTGCAATCCTGTGGTGGGTTCTTGGACGAAGAGAAGTTTTTCTTTAATAAGCTATTCAGCAACTTATATGGCCCTAAAAATACCATTTTCCACAAACGGAGCCTGCAGAGCAGAATCCTTCAGGAGGCTGGATACAACCTCCTGTCACCATTCTCAGCAGCTGGTCACATATACTGAGACAAAACAAGTTCCCAGCACAACCCCATCTTCTTGCCTTGTAGTGGGACCTGGCTGGTACCTTAAGGACACCTGTCCTTTCACACACTCCCCTTCCACCCAGACATTACTGTAAGGAACATTTCTTGGAGAAGAACACCTCTAAAGGCCGTGAACATCCCATCCTTCCCTTTGCATGTCCAGTTAAAACTACAGGTGGTGACTTAACCTTTGGCCTTTAAAAATAAGCATCTATTACATCATTTTCTGTCTGGCACACACAGTGAACAGTTTTTCACTGGATAATGCCTATTTAACCAAAAAACCTTCAGCCAGCCAAAAAGTAAGTTCCAAAACAAGGCAGTAGCTATCCGGTGTCTCAGGCAAAATAGCTTGTCTGTGAAGGAAAATGAGAACTAGCATAAGGTTTGGCTAGGAAACACAGGAAAGGCCACAGTATTGGGTCCTAAAAACACAAACAGCATAAAAATTCCCATAGCTTACCTTTGTCTCAAAGAAATGGGGATTATCAACAAGATTCAGAGACTTGCGGTGGGTGTTCAGAACTTTAGTGGGAAGAGACATAGACATAGCTGGAGAGCAAGCCACCAGGAACAAAAAAGCAGAAAGTCCATTTCAGTAACATGCAAATTGGAAACACCTACACGAAGCAACTATACTAGGTAAAAACATCAGAAATACCTCTAAGAGTCAAAATATAGAGGCGACACTTCTGAGATGCTGTGCATGGAACTCAGAGACAAGTGCGCACGCTGAACTTATCTCCTTGCAGGCTTCCTCCAAGAGCTTCCGAGACCAACATGTAAAAGGCTCGGGCCCTGTACGCTCAACTGATACCTGTTATGACAGCCCATGCCTCAGAAATCCTATAGCCCAAGAACCGGGCCCTGCTCTTAAGTGTTTTAAACCTTTCAACAGGAAGTATGTGGAGGACATGGCCTAACCGGTAAGATACCATAACTGGAGTGATAATGGTAAACGCACGGCAATGCTCTTTTAACTTCTAATGTTGAATTTTACAGAGGATCAGATGATGTGGCATATGAAAGGTGGGAGAAAAGACTAACAAAAAAGCTTGGAAGTTATTAATATACACTGAAGTTAAGGGAAGCCTTCCCTTAACCAGGGCACTGAATACTATATACCTACATATAAAACACTGTGTATGTTGGAATCTATTTCCAAATTCAGTCATAGCATTATTTTGGTATAAATCCTCCATACCAGTCTACTAGAAATATAGTCTAATTAGGAATACTGCCCTCCCTCTCTACTCTGTAAGTATCCATTGCATACTTTTTTTCTTCTGGCATTGAAACATTTCACTTCACCACAACCTTATTAAAACAAGAAAGTACATTTTGTCTGCCTTTGTTTAGACAAAGACAAAATAATATAAATTCTCTGACTCAGATTCTAGAATTCTATCCAACTGGGAAGCTGCACCAGTTTCCATAGCATTAATTTTGATTAAATGTTACATTTCTTAGCAGGTTACCTGTGTACACGACAAGACCCAGGATACTGTGCGAACACTACAGGAACAACTTCGGACTCGCCTTTTGGTAACTGCCACATACTTGTGCCACTAGTTCTTTTTAAATTGCAGAACTTTTAAATACTTGATTTTACCCCTTTTGGCACCCAAACCAGGTTTTCTACTATCATCACTAAATAATACAGAGAAATACCTGGAACCTCCAAGCCCTTTGTCTTGGCCATTATTGACAGTATCTCTTTTGTGGAATGGTTTGCACTGAACACAGGTGGTTGGTTGGCAGTCTTTGAAGTTGGAGGCAGGTATGACTTCAGTGCTGTGCTCTGCAGGACGTCATTTATGTACTGATCCAGCTCGTCCTGGCTTTCTAGAGTGACATTCATAAAAGAAAAGCTTTATTAAAGGTAAGAACGTAATCTATCCGTTCCTTTTCCTCCCACCCCCCAACCACACCACTCTACTCTGGTTATGCAGAGGGGCACAGAAAAATGCACAAATATGGTAAGCAGATTTTTAAGCTGAAGAAATTAGAAAGAAAGGAATGTAATCAGTTTTTGACACTTTGAAAACAATTACATTAAGAAGTTGCTTTTCCCCCCGAAAGGAAGCAAAAGGGTTTTTCTCTTGATGGTAGTCCACAGATCGGCTCTTCCATACAAACTCTTGTCTGTGATCCTCCCTCCAGCCTCCTCCACACACCTTATCCCCACCCCCCAAGCTGCTGACTCTTCAGACTCAGCTTTACTGATGCCGTTACTGGAGTTACTGGTCAACACCGTACTATGAGCGTGGGATGAATATGCACAAACTCCTCCAAATTAAGTCATGCACGCACAGCTCTCAGACTGACACACGGAAACCGGAACGACTGTCAGTTGTGCACAAACCAGGTTCTGCATCGTAGGTAAACCCAGGCTTTGCTGGTAGAACTTGGCAGAAAACAAAGTGAAGTGAAAAAGCACTACCTTTTTCACAGAAATCTGCTGGATAGCCTCCATATTCACTGCCAGGACTATTACGGCCTTCATTAGGGTCATCAAACAGTTTCACGTCACAGTCCGGATCCAGGAAGCTCAGATAGGTATGAAAAGAGGTGGTGAGAAATTCTGATAGCTTGCCTATCTTCACCCTGCGAACAGGAACGCACGCTGAAGAGCACGGACATCCACCGTTTTGCCAGTGATTAATGCGCACTGAGCTTTCAACAGCTCCTCCAAAATTCATGAGACCTACTGTCTAACCCACCTTTGGTAACTGCAAAGCAGCAGGTAGCCGATAATGAGAAAAATAAATGCAAACCAACAGTTGCAGGTCCAGCTGGGCACTTACTGTTCTAGCTACTAATGGAACTTCACTCCGTTAACGGTAACACATACAGACCTAACTCAAAGCCGAACCATGCAGAGTGATGCACGTTTATATGAAGAGAGACCCTGAACAAAGACCTAAACTCCAAGGATAATGCATGAGAAACGGGCTGAGTTCCCACGAACAGCAGTATCTTCTCACAGAACTGCAGTGCTGCTAAAAACCAGAAAACACTTCTGATGGTCAGAGGAAGATACTGACTGGAGAGGGCAAGCAGAAAGAGAAGAGGGAGGTATGGTAGCATCATATTAAATTGCTTTTATATGTAGATGAATGGAACACATAAAACTTAGGACTACTATATGTAATTCATGTTTAAAACATGTGTAATAAGTGTGAAAGATAATCACTTCTTAAGCACAGAAGCCCAGCCAAGACTGAGTTTTTGTATTTCCAAAGGTCTGACACTCGTTTTTCCTTATCTGTTAATGGCAGTCACAGATGGCACACCTCTTGGGACACAGACCTTTCCCATTGCGTCTGAGGTCCAGCTCCCATCTGATTGACATATAATTACTGAAGCTGAAACTTCTCTCTCTGCAGAGTTCCGGTACAAGGTCTGTGCACTATCACAAGGTCAAAACTGAGGCTTGTATAGGATTTTATTTTTAAAAACATGGAGAGAATCATTTGGGAGTCTGACATTACCTTGCACCTCCAAAATAACCATCCTCTAATTTCCTGATGGTGGCAAGAACTGCTGGATGGATGTCAGTGCCATCATCAACTGAAAAAGATTAATGGAAGAGTTGAAGTTTACCAACACATTCTTAAATTACCATGTCCACATAAAGTGTATTACCGGGTGTTCTCTACAAAGTAAATCAGACAAATTTAGAGCAGAACCCAAAACTGCTATCAATACTAGCTTATTCAAAAAAACCCAAACAAGGAAACAAACAACCCAACGCCAAGAGAAGTTCCATAGGGATTTCTCAAGATAAAAGCCAACCTGCCCAAGACAAGTTCCAAAGGAATTTCTATCAAATTTCTTTGGACAAAAGTCATATGGAGGTGATAGAGAGATACAAGAATATAATGGGGGAGTAAAACCAAAGTGAAATATTACCATTCATCCAAATACAGCATACGCTTAAGAAAGTTAAATGGTGCTTTTGATGTTAAAACTCAGATGTTGAAACAGTCATGTTACCTGTCTCCTCTCAAACCAACTTCCATCCTACTCCCCTGCAGTAACCTGCTCTGCTTGAAACAGAGAAAATTTTTACCAAGCATTGTGTGGGTGATGGGAAACGTCAGGGTTGGTCTCCCTGTCATCCTCCAACAAGAAGTGAGGTAAGCCAGCTCTGTCTTGAGCATCTCCACAATCATCTGATTGTCTAGAGCCAGATAGAAGTGATGCTGGTCAGTAAACTAGAGAACAGAGAAATACAACGTATGAGTAGCTGTCAGTGCTCTCCTTGTTTTTTTCCCTATTTCCTCCTTAAATCACTCACAAAAGCCATATGAGCTAACCTTGACCACAACTCAGATGACATGAATTAACCTAACAAGGCCTGTGCCTGTGAAAAAGAATTCCATGCTTGTGCAGACTCCATTCTCTTACACTTGTAGGCCGACCGTGAAAGCAGCAAGCCATACAAACAAAAAGTAGACAATCACACCCATGAAGTAGAATCTTCCTAATGATGAATTACAGTAACCTATGATCTAGGAGCACACTAAATGTGGAGTAAAAAACTAACAATAGCAATAAATAGGCTTAAGTGCACTCTAGGGACTGGGAACTAGTAACTGCATGTTTCCTGGGAACAATCTGAAAGTCAAGCAGAATGCAGAAAAGGTGGCAGTTACTGTGGAAAAAAGGGTACGTTACATGTCCAGTGGTAAAGTGTGCTGTTCCCACTACAGAGGAAAGCCAAGAACTACAGTAAGAGACTATTACGGCTACTTCAAGAGCTGGAAACCAAAAAAGCTGGACAAACAACGGAAAGGATGTCAAAGCAGCCACACCAAAAGTTAAGGAAGCACATATGCCTTGGGGAGGGGTGGAAAAAGGAGGCTGGGATGTAAACTAAACATCATTTAGTAAGACACACAATGGACAAAGAGAAAACATCCTGTAAACACACCAGAAGTGATAGGAAAATACAGAAACTGTAGGTCTGTTAATAAAGAAAGGAGGTAGGAAGAGAGGATACAGACAAGCTGGGGCATTCGATGCTGGTTTTACTGACAGAAGACAAGTAGTGAATTATGACCTGTAATACTACGGTTAGCAAAGTGATAGGGTCCAGCCTGAGTATGGGAAGAAAAGGTTAAAGAGCACGTAAACTCAAGCTAGCAAAGTCCAGAGAAATTACTTCACAGAACTAGCCAAAACAATCCCTGAGCCACTCGCAATTAGTTTAGATAACTCGCGAAGTACAAGTCCAAGAAATCCAGAGACAAGCCAACACACTGCCCCAAAAAGGAAGTGCCAGGATAACATAGACCAGTCAAGCCAATTTCAGTGCCTTAAAGCACAGGAAAACAAAGCCAGTTTGAGAGTGCTAAGGTAATTATAAAATGATCAAGCAAGATGGCCAGACAGTCACATCAAAACCCAAACTCAGCAAACCAGCCCAATTTCCTTCTCTGGAATCAACTACATAGAGGGTACAACAAAGTGGCTGACATCTCTGAACGTTAGTAAATTAATTTTCACACTAGTGAGGCTGAAGAAAAAACATCTGAGGAGGTAAACCGCTTGAAAATTGTTCTCAAAAGGTAGTTATTAAAGACTTTTTCAGAATGAGAGGGTATCTAAATGGCATCAGCCTCTGCCCCACACCTAATCAATGTTTCCATTAGAGAACAGAATGAAATACAAACTACAAAACCACAAAATTTCCGGACATTACTCAAGATCAACACAGATGAGTTAACTACTAACCTTAGGAAGGTGAAATTAAACATTAATTCCACTCCCCACACCCCAAAAAGTCAGGGGAAAATGTCTGGCTACAAAGTACAACATGTTATGGAGGTTTTAGCCCAAAATGCATTAAGGAGGAAGTGTCAGTGTGCTGCTGATGCAGAGACAAATGCTGCTGTGGAATATATTAATGAGTGTGTCCAAACTTGATACATGGCAAGATTCCAGCTGGAATATTGCATCCTACTTACATAGTAAGATGTGGACAAAGAGATATTTTGAATAAAGAAATCACGACTCTAAGGAACTTTCTCTAATTTGCAAAAGCGAGAATTGGTGTGGGGGAACAACACAACAAATAATATGTTACAAAGCTGCTTGTGACCGATTGACAAGGGGAAGAAAAGGGAGCCACAGTATTTGGAGTAAATCTGATGTTGACTAGACATTGTGAAGCACCGCGGAAGCCATCTATAAAGTCTGCTGAATGTCTTCCACTGGAATTTAAAGGCTACATTAGTCAAACTCCTATTTAGGAGGGTGTGAACATTCTTCATCCTGCTCCAGCTGCACACATTTAGAGCAGGCGACCCTTTGGTCTTGTAGTACCAACTGCTGGAATGAGTCTACAGGAATGAGTCTGCCCAGAGAGGTGGGGGAGTCTCTTTCCCTGGAGACTTTCCAGAGCTGCCTGGCCTTGTTCCTGTGTGATCTGCTCTAGGTGACCCTGCTCTGGCAGGGGGCTTGGACTAGATGATCTCTAGACGTCCCTTTCAGTCCCTACCACTCTGTGAATCTGTGAATAAGTGTGCCATATTTCATTAAATGTATAAATATCAGCCATTAATTCTGGAAGGATCCAAACTTCCGGCTACATTGAAAAAGGCACTAAGCAGAAAACAGAGACAAAGCATCCCTTCCTCAGCACTACTGACCTTTCATCAGTATAATGAAAAGACAACATCTGAATCTCCTGGGGGTTACAGTATTTGGCAAGCTTACGTGAAACGAAAGTTTCCATCAAAGCTGTCAGTAGAAAGATACATTAAGCGGCCTATTTCTGGAGAGACTATTTCATTAGCTAGAATGCTGGTTTGGGCAGAGATCGGTATCAACTTTGTACTATTGATTTGCTGTGTTCTCCTAAGCCAGAAGCCAAAGAAGCCAGACTCTGTATGACAGAGATTTCTCAACATTCCTACCATGCTGCTCATCCAATGCCCTTAAAAACCCCACAAAACACAGCACAGCTGCTTTATCAGCCCTGTTCTACCTAAAGCAGAGTGACAGCACGTAAAAGCCAAGCGCTTGACCAATGATTAGCCATTAAGTAAGCAGTGATTTCCCTGCCAGCTTTACATGCTCACCTGAGGGGTAAAAGCAAACGTTTGATTTCTTATCACATACAGCTTGGAGGTGCCCAAGACTCCAATGTGTCGGTGTGGCCGTCCACTTAACTTCATGTTCTTGTTCCGGCCTGTAAAGAAAAGAGGAAGAAAATAAAGTCTCACCTAGCATTTCCTCTGTTTTCCACAAGCACCATGTTAGACAAGGAGATCTATTTCATTCCTATCAGCAAGGATGCTGCAGACTGGTCTGTTTTGTAGCAACCACCAATATAACAGCTAGACTTCTTCAAAGGCCTGGTGTAAAATAAAAATTTTGGCTTCACTGACCATGGGATCAGGTCTTTTAACTACAGTCATTGCTCAGCAGCCAAAGCTTCCCCACCAAGAAGGACAGGAGGTATGCCCTTTCAAAAACAAGGCCATCAATGTACAACAGAAAGCAGTGCTTTTGCTGTAGAACCTTAAAAATTCTTGCCCATAGAAGGCTAAATCCAAATAAAAAAATATAGCCAAATAAAAAGACAGATTTTCATGCTTTTTTATCAGGCTAATAAGCTCCACTTTTCTCAGTAGAGCTTATTAGTGAATGATCCACACTGCACCCTTTGCTGGAGCAGCCAGGAGCTGACTTCAATCTGCCTGACAAGGGACATGAGCCAAACAACCATTTGTCTGAAAAAATACCGCTGTGAACATTCCCAAAGAAGTCACTGCTAAAAACAATACACCAATCTGTCAAACCATCCTACTCACCCCGCACTAGTGAAAGAAAGCTCTTATGAATTATTATGAAATAACTGTAAGCTTCAGCAAAGCCCTGCAAATGCTTCGTTTGTTAAAAAGTCTTTGTGATAAAAAGACAAATCCTTTCCCAAAAGCAACATACGCAATTTCCTTTCTCCATGCAAAGGGCACGCTTTAAGACTGATTTGAACGCCCCGTTACTTTGGATACTTCCATAAAACTTTCTGTTAAAACAACAAAGAGAAGCCAACAAAAACCACCACCACAACTGAAAAATCCTTTACTAAAGCCAGTTGGTCTGTGGAAGTACTTCCTGCAGGACAAGAAGAGGCACTTGTTGCCTAACTGAAGGGTATAGAGAAACTTGTATTTTGGTCACCTTTTCTAAAGAGGCAAATTTTTTTTCTTCCTGTTGGAGTTCCTTGTTTAAGACCAAAGTTCTACTATTTTAAGTTTCTCTGCACAAATGCATTTTTTTAAAAAAATCAAAGAAATTGATTTAAACAAAAGAAATTAAATCAAAGAAAATGAGACAGCATGAAGCAAGAAAAACAAAAAGCAAGCTACCATCCTTAAAAAACAGCTTGCAGAGCAGTACGGAGAGGCTTCCATGCCCAAACACCTACCCAGCATGGTGTAGAGGTTACTCAGGATGCGAGCTGGCTGCACTCTGAGTGGATGGATATCAGCAATGCTCTGAACGTTGATTCCATGTTCTTGCAGGAGATTCTTAATTTGATTAGATTCCGCTAACACTGTCACTGCGTAAGAGGAAACAAAACCACTAGTAAGAACCAAAGTTGTTCTCTTTTCAACTGTCTGTCTCTACCGTCACCTCTCAGCTACTGCACAGTGGACTAAAAATGCACAAAGGTCTCACTTCTTCCTTAATTTATGAGCCTGTGAGATCAAAAGGGATTGTAAAAGGATGTCAGACAGCTTTTGGCTCTCTGCTTCTCAACACATCTTGCCATTCTTGTTCGCTACAGACCATGGGGTAGTTCAAGTTGGAAGAGTCCTCACGAGGTCTCTACTCCAACCTCCTGCTCAAAGCAGGGTCAGCTCTGAGGTTAGACCGGGTTTTTTGGGGCTTTACTGGTTTCTTCTGATTTCTTTCAGCACCATTAGTTTGGATCATGCAGTCTCTTTCAGCAGACGGCGCTTTTCTCCCGTAAAACAAGGGGAAACCACAACTTGAAAATCTTCATTGTTTTAATACAGCACACTGTAACAACAGGACCGAGTCAATGAGGAACAAATGCTGTTACCTGTGTAGCAATAAATGTTACAGAGGCCATAAAACAGCAGAGGTAGGAAAGAACAGAAGTCCCCAAATCAGAGGTATTTACAATCCAGGCCTTGATTCCACCTCTTGTCCTGTTTGAGGTTTTGCCCATGTTTGCTGGTTTACTGGTTTGGAACTAATAATTCAGAGTTCTTTGCGTTATAAATGTTTGTCAAAGAATGCTAAAAATAAGCAGGCATTTCTATTCCTACTATAAATTAAGCACTTCAGAATAGTAAAATGCCACCCCCACTGTTTACAGGGGGTAAACAAGCACCTGCCCACATCACAGCATCACTGACAACAGCTGCTCCTGATAAACGAGCTGGTTGCTTTTCCAGAGCGGCACAGGCTCTTGAAAAATCTTTAAGTCCTGATCAGCTGGTGTTTGCCTTCTGCTTAATTTTCTGGTTTCAGCTGTTCCTGCATTGAGAAAAGAAGCCACTCCCCTGCAGCAGCCAAAAGATAGTTCTAAGTCTGGCTGCTTCACCTCTGTGTACAGACATCCTCCCCACTCATTGCTCTTTGGTTCCTCTGAAAAGGGGCTGCACAGAAACCTGAGCAAACTGACTGGTCTCCTACCTTTCCTGGATCGAATCCACCAAGATTTTCCTTTTTCACTACAAGATGAAGTTTGCCACTCTCCAGTCCCTGACCAGTCTTAAAATTTAAACAAGTGTTTTAAAAGAGTTTGTTCAACCTGATCTTCCCTTTGGGACAACAGCAGCCAGGCCAACAACCCCTTCTCCTTCTCACAGTAACACCAAAGCACCCATATCCCATGCAAAACTCCACATTGTTTAAACATGCCCGTCTTCTCTCCTGTACATGGGGACTTCACCATCACCTGATTCAATTCACCCAGAATGTTCAGGAAAACTCCCTCACCTTGTACTACAACATCAGGTTTAAAACCAGTGGAAAATCTCCTGTTCAAGGGATCGATTTCACCCGCAGCAAGAAATCCCTAGAATAAATGCAAAAGAAAGAGAACAAACAAAAATTAAGTAAATGGCTTCTGACGACACCTAGAAGAAATCTTCACCAATTTTCCTATTTTATCAGGAGAGCGGGACTTAACGCCTGGTTTCCACTAAGTACATGCAGTAAAAATAGCGGCTGCAGTATTTTTGGGAACAAGAAAGTGGTTATGACTGACACAATCTGCATGTCCAGATTTCCTATTTTAAAGCTGCAGCAAACTGATGCAATTTCGCCAGGTCAGTGATTTTTTTGCAGCACCACAGAGATATTCAGCAGTTCTTTTAACGACTCCATGGCTAATATGGGACAACTCCCTAGGCATCTTATGCCACAGCGTAAGACATAGTCTAGTGGACCTGAAACTCCACAAAATCCTAGCTCTGGGACAGCCAAGTCAGACTGGGCTTATTTCTCAGCCTAACCATAGATCGGGTCCATCTGACAACCGATCAGAAATGGACAATTGCGTATCTATATACAAAGCAGAAAGGATCCTGAAAGGTGAGTCACCCCTCAATGGTACATGCACATGTTTCTCCTGGAAAACACATTGCCCTCTACCTGTCAACCAAATTGTACTTAAAGCCCAAGCCACCTCAGAACAAAATGAAATACAAGCTCACCTACTACAGAAAAACCAATTACCTCTGCTAACAGGCAGCTAAGGATATACAGAGATTGGCCCCAAAGATGAGGCAATTTGCCCACCGGGATACGATCAACTGAGTGAGGATTTTCATACTCCTCATCCACCTGAAAACAAACAAATAAACAAAGAAAAATTACCCTTAAAGTGCTGAAGAACAATCAATTACATGGAAGTTTTGGAAAAAATACGGTCTACCATCTACCCTTTCCAACGTGCCATTATTACTGACACCCAGATATCCTGGTTTTACTTTTAAGGCTGCACGTTTTCTGGGACAAGAACTACGCTTCCTTTTCGTACACCGCCCCACCCTTCAAAGTGGGAGGTTGAGTGGGGACTCTGCATGCGGGTATAGCTTTGACGTTAGCACTTCCCCTTTCTCCTCACCATGCCTTTGCTGCCTTCCCGATGGGCAGACTGTGCGTCCGCTTTCCAATCCCTTGCAAGATGATGCCTGAACTTCACTGATGTCTATTTAGCTTCCTAAGGTAAAGGTGCTTTCCAAAAACCAAGGCTATTCCACCTGTCCTTTGTTAGCAGGAATCTTTCCCATAGCCGTTTTAAAACTTAAAAATGACAGGCAAAATCTACCCCATCTGTTTGGCATGTTCATCAGTTCATCGTCACATCAAATTCACAAGAAAGCTCTGAACTCTTTCATCTTTGTCCCCACTAGGAAGGCATTTCAGAGTTTCCACCTCGCATCTGCTAGCAAGACATCAGCTGTCAGCACTCCCTGCCCAAACTCTGACCAACCCAGGAGGGTTGGGAAGTCTGGAGCCGGAGAAGAATTTGTCAGGAAACGATACAGAGGCAAATAGCACGGAAGACCACACTGACTCTTCTGAACTGGTCTGTCACAGTGAGAGAATCAGGTAAGCAGCAACAGCAAAGATGGGAGGAAAAGGGGAAAAAAAAAAAACCCAAAACACCAAAAAACCAAACCCAACCTAAAAAAAACCCCAGCCCAAACCCTAATCCAGAGCACAGTCCATCAATAGAGTAAACAGATAGGACAGTCTATGCTTTATTTCTTCTCTGAGCCTCAGTTCCTAAGTCAGCATCAGCACTTCTTAAATATATGGTTTGCTATGAGGATTTAAAACTTCAGACCTGCTCTAATATTTCCAGAGGCACCCAAATTCCCAAGTAGAAATTGTGACCATTTGGAAGCCTAAAGTTTACCATTTCTGAGTGAGCTGAGAGAGCTCTCTTAGTTTTTAAATAATGTGCAGTAGCCTTCTTTATTGCTAGTTTCGATTTATCAGCTACAGGAAAACTATAAAACTGACATTCATCTTGACATCTATCCTTTGCACACTGAAGCGGAGGCAGCGTTTTCACAATACCTTCTCTGGAGGGACTGCGTACAGTTCAGGCATTAGCACTATTCCACTCTTCTCTCTAATAAGTATTCCTTCCAGAGCCTCTCTGTACTCCTGTACCTGGAAATATTTTTAAAAGAGAGTGAGAATTCACACTGCAGTCAGCAAAACAGGAACACTGAAGTTAAAGGTTTAGTACTTTCCAACAGTATTTTTCTGCTGAAAGTTCACTAAAAAAAAAAAAGGGGGGGGCGGGAGAGGGAATCATGACTTGCTGATGGAAGATCAGGGTTCAAATTCTCAGGGATTGTTCCAGCATCTCAACATTATCAGCCTCAGAAACATGAACACACATCTTTTTATCTGTACCACACCACCGCCGTACAAAACTTCTAACGTATTCCTGCGTGACTTCCAAGAAGTCACTGTAACAAACCCTACAGGAAATTTGAATCGGATGACAATGGGGTGACATGGATGTCAGGACTGCCAATATCCATAGAAGTGTAAGGTGTATAAATTGTTAGCTTTCTGCCGTGCACATTTGTCTATGATTTTCTGAATTCTGCTTTGCAGGATTGTGAAATCCGTTCCTCTTAACTGATTTGCTTAAAAATTTGCCCTGTGGAAAACTTAAAATCGATTTAAACTGTTTTAAAATAATTAGGTCAACTGAACAGCAAATCCTCGTGTTCTTGTGTTGTTAGACAAGGTACTGTGAGCAGGAATACCAGGCTGATAGAAAACAAAGAACATCTAATATTCTTTTTACCAGATCCCTTATTTTGTTCCATTTCTTAACCATTCCATTCCTGTTCCAACTTTTTACTTACACGGAAGCTGTTTTCAAGCACTACCACCTCCCACCTCTGAAACCCTATTTCTGCTGTACCTTCCCGAGGACAGCGGAACATGCAAAGTAAGGTACCACAGGTTCGTATTTTCAGTCTCCTGCCCTTCTCCACTCTTTTGGAGTCCTCAGGGTGCTTATTTTCCTAACAATCGCTGCCACTGCACCACTTGGTGTCTCAGTGACTCACCAGCTATGCCTAAACTGTGGGAACCGCGGGCAATTGCCTGGTCTGCCCTGGCACAGCCTAAAGGCAACCGGGTACACACCGTCCCAGATCATCCAGCTAAGTTCTGGAGGCTGCTCTGTGGCACTTTTTACGTGACTAAGTTTCTGTACGCTCTGATTTTTCCCTCCTCGTGAAATAATGTCATTTCTCCTTCCACTAGCTTGTTTATGTTGTATTCAGGATAGCAACTTACATTTCTAGTGTCAGGAAGTATTTAATTTGATTTACAACATCTGGTACAGAAAAAGGGCCTTTTGATCTCAAAGTCCCCACTTTATTTTTGATGCCATTGTATTTTTAAGGGCTTATGTTTAGCAATCTCCCGTTCCCCTGCAGACTAGTCAATTTTAAATCACATGTATTTTCAGTCACCTCAAGTCACTCCTTAATTCACCAATACTCTCCACGTGCCACTATAACCTTTGGAGAGCTACAGTCGGTCTAGCTCCCCTGACCACAGGATGCTTGACAGTAAAGGCATGAAGTAACTTACAGCATCATCAACTAACTTAGCATATTAGTGAAAATGAAATGGCTCTTCATAATCCGACCCCAAACCTCCCTGAATGCAGGAAAGGACTGAAGGTACTACGAATCTTGTTCTCACCAGCTAAGCCACAAAGGCTGGGGGAAGAAGAAGCTGGTCCCATCCTGCAGTATTGGGAAAGGGCCATCAAGGCTGGGAATAAGACAGAGCCAGGCAAATAAACCCAGTTTAGCTCAATTTGGCAACATGAGCTAACAGAGATGCTCAATGTGGTAGAGAGAAAGGAATGAGGCCCCAGCGTGCACAACACCACAGCCTCTACTCCTCAGGAAGGTGAGAGCACCTGAAGATCTCACCTACTCCCATCCTGCTGATGGCGTATCCAACTGACACCCAAAATGAACATGGGACAAAGCTAAAAAATACTGTGGGTAAATGGCTTTGCATTTCCACTCAAAGTCATGTCTTCTTTCCTTACCTGAATTTTGTCCTCATTAAATACTCCATCGATTAGGAAGTACGTCCAGAATACTGGCCACTCACATTCAATATTCTCAAACAGCTTGAGCTCAGCAGGATCATAGTGCAGCCTGCTTGAATCCTAGAAATTCATTCGTACTCGTTTAGTCACAGTGCTAAATTAGTCACTCGTACGCCAATCATAATGGTAGCGTATTCTATACAAGTAATTAAAACCAGGAAACCAAGAAACACACCAGAAATAGTTTCCAAGCAGCCTCCTGACTTCTTTTTCACATTCAGTCTCAAGCTCATTTGACCATTCCCCAGACAAATCAACCCTTCCCAGTCTCAGAATCTAGGTATCACACAAATATCTGCCCTCTGACTCAATTCAAAGATAGTTTGGGATGCCTCAGAGACATCCCTTCCTCTTAGGCTCAAGTATAACTAGGAGTTCAGTCCTTACAGAATTATGAATTAGGTTCTGTCCTTAGTAATTGGTTTGCAAACCCTGAGTCTCCTTCCAACACATGTAATTTCCAGGGTGGATACCTGGATTACCTTCAAATCCACTAAGAAGTTCTAACAGTGATACAGAACTTCATCCCTTCATGTAAACGAGACAAAAAATGTCTATAAATAACAGAGAAAACTCTTCCTAATGAAGATATCTATCAGAAAATATATATCAGAAGTACCTCTCTGGGTGTCTTATAACCATCTCGGAGAAAGCGACAGCAGCCATAGCGGCCCTGTGAAAACAGACAAAATTACAGAAAACCTCACATACTGCTCTTCCTCACAGATTAACATCAGCACAAAAGTACGTGCTGAGTTTTCAGTGTCACTTAGGGATTTTCCCGCCTCTCTTCCATGCACAGATGCACCCTGCTTGGCAACCCTGCTTTAAATAGGATTTTCAGTTAAGAAATGGAGGTTCTGCTTCTCCTTCTGTCTGGAAAAGAAAACTAAAGGAAATCCTTACCTGCAATTTGGATATGATTTCACTCTTGGTCACATTAACAAGGTTCAGATCCTCCACTGCAAAAGCCGGGTAAGAAATAATCGAGAGAAGGCCAGCATCTATCTCCTTTGACGTGGACGCCCTTGGCAACATGGAGTACAGAATAGACTGAGCAAAACAGGAACAGAAGAGAGGGATGTAAAACATTTACCTACTTCAAAAACTGTGTCAAGTGCAAATGGAATAGACTACGCTGTTTGCAAACTGGCAGAGAACTTTGTCTTGCCCAGAGAAGCTGTGGATGCCCCATCCCTGGAAGTGTCCAAGGCCAGGCTGGAGGAGGCTTTGAGCAACCTGGTCTAGTGGAGGGTGTCCCTGCCCATGGCAGGGGGGTTGGAACTGGATGGTCTTTAAGGTCCCTTCCAACCCAAACCACTCTGTGATTCTATAACTTTCTGCATTATTATTTTGAACTGAGTTAGCACAAGAATGCTTCACAACGCTCGCTTTCACGTGACGTACTAGAAACAGGATGAACAGCACAGTCTGAAGCCATCCTTGTTACGTTAAATAAATAAGGTAATATTTCAGGAAATCAACGTTTCATTTAAAAACAAAAGGGAGGGGGTGTTAGGCTTTTCCCTAGCAAAGGAAACAGAAGACTGATTTTTACCTGACAATGTTCTACTTCATCAGGAAGAACATGAATCACCGATTTGTGTCCTCCATGAGCTCCAAAAAGATCTAGTTCATCGATTGCTTCCAAAGCAGCCTTCAAAAAAAACCCAAACAATGACCCAAAACCATTAAATACCTTTTAAGCCAAGTATACACCCTAGCTCCTGTGCTTATCCTTCGAAGGAAATTATGTAAGACAGGAGTTTGCTTCACAGGCATTTTTCATCTTTAAAGGGAAGCTTGGCAATATTTGATTAAAAGTAAATATTTCTGTCTTTCCGCTAGTAGGACACAGGACCGATGTGCTGGCGACCCTTCTTACAATTTAAAGGCAATGCAAAGCAGTGGGGAGCAGGGCTTCCACTGAGGTAGTATCTGGAGTACTTAGTAATAAATGCTTCTCCTGTCCCATATTCCAAAATAAGCCTCACGTTCAGGGGCCTTTCACTCCTCCTGCCTGAAGGGCTGTTCAGAGAGGAAGGATGGTTCAAGGCGCCCCAGAATCAGCAAAGGCCAGTGCCCAGGGAAGGGAGCAGCTCTCTGGTACTATCACTTCCCGAGGGAAAGAGCAATGAGACATCTGCTCTCTCCACAGCCCACTGAGGCACACCACGCTCCATGTCAACTGGTGAATCACCAGATCTCATACCTGCTGGGCATAACGTGTTTGCCTAGCGAAGACAACAGCAGCCCAACCACAAATTCCATTTGGGCACTCCTACTTGAACCTAGCAGGCTACAACACCCAGCTTTGAAGAAGCGTGTGTGTGGCACCGCGCAGGGAATGTGGTAGAAATACAACAAGGGTTGGACAGCCAGATCCAGGCTAGCAAACCCTTCCTCTGGAATGCACATTCATGGGGCTGCGGTAGCACTGAACGTTGCCCCACGCTTGTTTTTGTCCTGCAGCTTCACAGGAATGTCAGTCTCTGACAAAGGAAGGATCACACAGTGCAGCTTCCCTCAGCCCAAGCTCAAGTACAGGCTGGGTGGAGAATGGACCAAGAGCAGCCCCGAGGAGAAGGACCTGGGGGTAATGGTGGATGAAAAGCTGAATGTGAGCCGGCAGTGTGCGCTGGCAGCCCAGAAAGCCAACCATATCTTGGGCTGTATCAGGAGAAGTGTGGCCAGCAGGGCGAGGGAGGGGATTCTCCCCCTCTACTCTGCTCTCGTGAGACCCCACCTACAGTGCTGCATCCAGCTGTGGGGCCCCCAACATAAGGGGGATATCAACCAGTTGGAGTGAGTCCAGAGGAGGCCATGAAGATGCTCAGAGGGCTGGAGCACCTCTCCCATGAAGAAAGGCTGAGAGAGTTGGGCTTGTTCAGCCTGGAGAAGAGAAGGCTCCGGGGAGACCTTATAGCACCTTCCAGGACCTGAAAGGGCTACAAGAAAGCTGAGGGGGGACTTTTTACAAGGGCCTGTAGTGACAGGACAAGGGGTAACGGGTTTAAACTGAAAGGGGGGAGATTTAGATGGGATATCAGGAAGAAATTCTTCCCGGAGAGGGTGGTGAGGCACTGGCACAGGTTGCCCAGAGAAGCTGTGGATGCCCCACCCCTGGAAGTGTTCAAGGCCAGGCTGGATGAGGCTTTGAGCAACCTGGTCTAGTGGAGGGTGTCCCTGCCCATGGCAGGGGGGCTGGAACTAGATAGGCTTTAAGGGCCCTTCCAGCCCAAACCATTCTGAGATTCTGTAATCTCGCTTCAGAAGGACAAGGCTATTTTTCTTCTTCCAGCACAAACACGGGTTTACTGGCTCTGCAGAGTCCCTCAGAGCCCTTCAGCATGACAGAACAGCCCTGATGGAGGTGACAGGAAGACTTTCTCACTTTGGCCATCCCTACGGAGCTTGCGTTCAGTTCAGGGATGCCCTGGTTGGTCTTATCACCACGTTCCCAAATTCCATAATCCTGCAACAACATCATTAAGAAAAAAATGTCACAATTATATACAAAACCAATGTTTCCTCCCCTCGCCCCACAACAAAACCAGACCCCTGCATGAAATCAGTTTATTTGCCTTAAGAAAAGGGCCCCTCTCCTCATGTTTAAAAAGCAGCACATGACAACATACCCCAGCAGGATCACCTGTTCCTATGCTCCTACAGTCATGAATCACTGCCTTCACAGAACACACAAAGCCCTTTTTCCTTCCCCCTGTGCATGCTCCTCCCTGTGCCCCTTCAACTCATCACTTCCCAAGAAGTTTGTTAACACTCTGCTCTTTTTAGAAAGGCCCTAGGTTTTAACGAGACATCAGGAAATAGTGTTAATAATCAAGAAAGAACAACTATTATTATGACAGAACAAGTGTAGCTCACCCCGGCAGCAGTAAATCCTCTACAGCCTTCCCACCATCTCCAAAAATGCTGCTCACACTGTAAAGTACTGACAGGTTCTGGTATCTTCTCATGGGAAATCAAGTCCCTGTTTTCCTCCTTCATTATTAAATAATTTTCCACCCACATCTGAGCAGTGTTCAGGTGATTAACATACAAACAGCTACTCACAGCAACTTTGTAGGCAGCTTCTATGTAAAAAACGAGATTCTGAATAAAGGTAACTTCATCGAGGGTGAAGACAATACGTAACCCTGGTGAAAAGAAGGGAAAAAGAGTAATTAGAACTGAAACAGTTACTCTTCAGTGAGTTTCATGCTTTCGTTTATTTGCTACCAACTACTGCCCACCGAAATCAATGGCAAAACTCAGGCTGATCCAAAAGATCAGGCAGCAAAGCCTCCACGCTTGCTGCTGGCAAAACCCTTCCATGCCACCAACACGTACTCTTTCAGAGACCAACCAAAAACCACCCCGGAGGGTGGCACTCGGGCATGGTGGGTACAAAGCAGAGACGCCTGAGCCTGCTCTGGCTCTCGGGAGCAGAGCGACCCAACTCCCGCAGTCCCCCACCCCTCTGCCCACTTAGTGCTCTATCACGGGACCTCCAGGGAGACCAGGCACTGCAGGGGTCAATTGCAGGGAGCTCTGAGGATGGAAGAACATGTAAGGAAACAAATCCTTATCCTCAGAGGAGGAGTAGAGTTGAGAAGAGCCCGAGACCAAACAGCGCCAGGAAGAGAAGGAACACAGACAGCGCCAGTGGCACCTGTCTCAGTGTCGTCACTCTCTGAAGAAATCTGGCTGTGCATCAGGATGCCCCACATAGCCTTCAAACACGAAACTCTTCTCTGACGTGACTCTGAGCAGCTCATGTGGTTTTGTGCCAACATTAAGGGAATGGACACTCCCAGTTACTACAACCATGAAGCCCCAACTAAGTCACATCTCTTTTCCAGAGAAATACTGCTTTGCTCTGAGTAATAATTACACACAAAGGTCTTTGAAGCTAGTTACAACCCTTTTTCCTTTTTAAATGAAAGCCAGAATAGAAAAAGCCCGCAACAATAGTCAAGGGCAAAGTATCTTCTGCTTACCTGATGCAGTCATCTGTGCCAAGAAGAGCAGGTAAAGGGAAGTTGCATCCACCTGTAGATGTCCCCACTGGTCATCCCCAACCACCGTGGCACAGGTTGCAGAGTTATACTTGGCATGTAGGCAGTCTTTGGTGCTCTGCGTGCGTTTGAACTTCTCTACCTTATCTACCTAAAAAACACCACAGATCTCACATCTGAAACATTTTGGAAGAAATTCTCCAAACTATTTCAAAATGAACAACTTTTCTTAGGTGAGGAGAAACTTGGGGTCCTAATTCCTGTTACCTCATTTCAGCGTGTTCTGATTGATCAGAGTGCTTAAACGCAACTCTGACTTCAGGCTCCAGCTAAATCCCCATCTTCTGGGGAAAGAAAAAGCTGACGTTACCTTTGTTGAGGTCAGATCTGAGTCTCGAGTACGCATCTTGGCGACAAGCAGTTTGCAAAGGCAAAACCGTGACTTGCTTCAAGCACAGTCTCAAGAAAGATCGGAGTTTTGCTCAAGAGTTTTAAGAAGACTCCCCCACCCACCACGCAAAAACGGATGAACCACTCTACAGACAAGAGACAAGGAACACACGTGTCGGATCAAATGCTCTGTAAATACCACACGTACTGATTCGACTCATACCCGTGGCATTACCTGTCTCATCATGCACTGTAAGAGCCCCCGCATCAGCTTCACGACGTTCTGCAGGAACAAAACAGACCAGTGACAGCCGCGCGTGGCCAGCCTCATCAGCCGTCACCAACAGCGTTCGGAACTGACAGAGTTCACGCCTCCTACTAACGTCCTGCCAAAGGCAAAAAAATGCCTATTTGCCTGAAATGCTTTACATGCTTTTTTTTTTTTAATATACTGGTGGTTTTATTCCCATATCCCTACCAAGGAGAACAAATCTTTTCCCAAAGGCCCTCTCTAAAGTGCGGAGCAGCTCCCTGTGGTCCTTCTATCCAGCTGAGGAGGCAAGAGGAATGGTCTGTCTTGTAAGAATAATAATAATAATAATGGTGATTTTCAGAGTGACAGATCCAGAAACACTGGTAGGTGACTGCAAGACACTGCCATGACCGGAAAACCTGCGGAGCTTCTTCTGCTCTTTATCCAGTACAACACACTGAGCAGTACATGTCAGCATAAAATTTACCCTGTGCCTTCCAAACAGCAGCAGGACACCGGCACCAACACTCCCCCTCTTCCCACTGCGTGCCCCTTCTGATACCCGCCGTCCCAGCCGCAGATTACAGAAATTCACTGTGTGAGTCACCCCCACTTCCACCTCCCCAGCACACGAGCCTCACCAGCGTGGAGATGGTTACCTTGGCTGATCAAACACGTCTACACACCAGGTACGACCTCCGCGAGATGACACAAGTGCACGTGCCAAAGACACTGCTTTAACGGCCTGCTTCTCCTTACGGGAAAGGACCGTCTAGGAGGTAAATCGCTACCCTAGGCTTGATTTTCTGCTCCGTAATGCACCTCATGAGGGATAAAGGTTTAACCGGCGGCTTGTAAATCTGGGCATAAAATCTCTCAGAAGCCTAATTTTCAAATGCCGGCCAACTGATGGAAGGTTGACTCCTACACACTGTGTTTTGTTTATATTTTAATTCAGATGTTAGCCTCTCTGCCACCCAGTTCTCCAAATCCTGCTTGCCGGAAAGCTGCCAGAACACTGCAGACCATATGCTGCGTGGATGCGGTTGTCATAGGAACAAGACACCTAGTGCGAGCTGGGAAAACCCTGCCAGATCCTAGACACGGCAGCAGTGGGAATGCACCGTTCAAATTCACTACCATAGGAAAAAAACGAATGGTGTAACCGCTTTATGGTGAACTTTGACCTACCTGCTCAAGCTCATAGGCTTTGGCCTTATCCTCGTCCCGGTCCGCGTTCTTCCGATAAGCCATGCCCAGCCCCCACACGGCCAGGATGCTGTAGATGTTGTCCCGTACCCATGCATCCTTATGGTTCGTACCGGCGGAAAGCAGCCCTGTAACTGGATTCTAACCACGGCAGAAGGAGTAAAGAACAAACATTACTACCTGCTTCTATTAAGAATCACCAAACATTACTACCCGAAATCCCACCTATTGAGAAGCACCAGCTCTTTCCGTATCAAAGGGTGACAAAGATAGCACCACGGGTGATTTCACGCTGACCGCACGCTGTGGCTGCTCACCATGTCACAGCAGAAGGGAGGGCCCACCCTTCTTTCCCAAACTCGCACAAGTGATATGCGAAATCTAGTTAAACACTTCAGGATGTAAAGCTTATAGTGTCCAGCTGGGCAGCCTTGTCCACGTGGGATTAGCAGCTAAATCACTGAGTGAAATCTGAAATAGGTTGAGGAAGTAGGTTGAGGGCCACAAAGATGCCCAGAGGGCTGGAGCACCTCTGCTATGGGGACAGGCTGAGAGAGTGGGGCTTGTTCAGCCTGGAGAAGAGAAGGCTCCGGGGAGATCTTATAGCACCTTCCAGTGCTTGAAGGGGCTGCAAGGAAGCTGGGGGGGGCTTTTTACAAGGGCTTGTAGTGACAGGACAAGGGGCAACGGGTTTAAACTGAAAGCGGGGAGATTTAGATTAGATATCAGGAAGAAGTTCTTCCTGGAGAGGGTGGTGAGGCACTGGCACAGGTTGCCCAGAGAAGCTGTGGGTGCCCCATCCCTGGCAGTGTTCAAGGCCAGGCTGGATGAGGCTTTGAGCAACCTGGTCTAGTGGAGGGTGTCCCTGCCCATGGCAGGGGGGTTGGAACTAGATGGTCTGTAAGGGCCCTTCCAACCCAAACCATTCTGTGATTCTATGATAATCTTGAGGAAGTACAAAAAACACTACTTCCCTTCTAGGAAATTCAAAAAGTATCTCTATCTCTTTACCTGCTTGGCTTATGACAGCTACAGCACGAATGCACGATAAGCCTTTCTATATCCTCCTTTGGAAAATGTACAGAGAGACAAATTCCGACGGTGTTGAAAAGCAGCGCTCTCTGAAAACCAGCACGCTGCGTAGTCTCCTGCATCCCAAAAACTCCATCAAATTTTTCATTGCATCATTAATTCCCACCACTTCATCACTGTTGTTAATTTTTACGACCGCCTTTCTCAGCTGCATGTTCTTCACTAACAAAAACACGAGGTAGGCAAAAAGTCGACAGAGCTTTCCATCAAATCCAGCCTTCACAGGAAATTGCGGTGAACAAAGCCCAGTTGCCAGGGCTGGTGTGACCCGGGGCAAAGACTACAGTAATAAAGACAAGTCAAATTAAAAAGGACACATGCACCAGCTTCCCATTTCTGCCACACAACTGGTTCACTCAACTCCTTCTGTCGTTATTTTTAGGAAAGAAGCTTTGAGGGGGTGGAGCTTCCATTCCAATTTCCCGGGACTGAGTGTGACAGCTGAGCACGACACGGCCGACAGCCCGGCGTACACGACCGCGCACAGTCAGTGCTATTGTTACGGGCTAAATGAGGCGACGTCTCGTGGCTCGCTGGGCGCCGAAACGTGCGGTTCTGCTGAAACAGCCCCTCAGCACGGCCTTCACCAACCTAAGAGCAACCGAAGCACCACCTCCTCACCTGCCTGATTGGGAAAGTAGCACATACAGCCCCAAAGAGCTTAGAAAACTTCTTTCTGAGCTCGAGAAGTCAACCTGAGGAGTAACAGAAGAACAAGCGATCCAGCCGAGAACGGGGACCCTGCCCCCAGTTCAGCGCTGCGCCCACGTGACAAAAACCAGGATGTCAAAAGGCAGACCGCATGTGCCCTCTAAAAACGCTGGGAATTTTTCCCTCCCTCCCAGGCAGGACAAGAAATGCCTGTGTACCTGCAGCCCTGGCTTATCACAGACTGGTTTGGGTTGGAAGGGACCTTACAGACCATCCAGTTCCAACCCCCCTGCCATGGGCAGGGACACCCTCCACTAGACCAGGTTGCTCAAAGCCTCATCCAGCCTGGCCTTGAACACTGCCAGGGATGGGGCATCCACAGCTTCTCTGGGCAACCTGTTCCAGTGCCTCATCACCCTCTCCAGGAAGAATTTCTCCCTGATATCCCATCTAAATCTCCCCCCTTTCAGTTTAAACCCGTTACCCCTTGTACTGTCAAGGCTTGACAGAGACCATCCTGCTACCTGAGAAACGATCATTTGGGGTTCTTATTCCCCACCCTCTGTGCTGGGCTGGCTGCCAGTTGTAAAATAAAAATGCCTCCAGGTACCAAGATGGAAATCCTGGGAAAATGGCCCACACAAGACTTTAAAAGACCATTCAGTCCCCAGGGAGGGACCTGCCCGCCTTGGATGGGCCGCACTGAACGCACCCAAGGGCAGCCGTCACCATTTCAGCACCTTTGGCTCCTCTACAGGGAAGTCCCAGCTCTTGGGGGTGCGCCGGGGCTGGCTCTCACGGACTGACAACAGGCTACACATGAACGTCTTTCCTCGTGCACATTCAGAATGTTAGCAGAACACCACCACGTATTAATTAATATTTTAAGTGGGTTTGGGTTTTGTTGTTTTTAGAAAGTGCTTACTCTTAAAATCTACCATCATTTTCTTCTGTTACCTGCTGACGCCATAGGAAAAGCACAACCCTTACAAGGTGCTAAAGAACCCAAAGAAACACTGAGTGCTCTTAACCCCCCAGATGTCAAAGGGGTTTCAGCTCAGCTGGTACTTTAAAGCTTTGCACCTATGCGGCGACTGTTTAATTGGACAAGCGGGTCTCCTCCTGCAGATCACACTGCACATACAGATCCACGGAGCACGGAATTTTACCAGCACCCACAGGCTCTGTGAGCTGAGAGCACCGCAACAGAAAGCTGATTGCTGGACTAAGGCTTTAAACTACTGTATCATGCCCAATCCTATTTTTAAGTGTACCTGTTGCTCCCCAGTTCCTACAGGGCACCAGAGGCTAATAAGCACTTCAGCAATGCAGGCACAAAAATGGCTGGGTTCTACCCACAGCGGCAATACAAGTAAGCCCACATTTAGCATCTTGCTGAAAATCTATTTCATTTGAATCTGTCTCATAGATCTGTCAGATGAAGACTGACGTAAGCTCTAGCAAAGTGCGCAGGTAGACGTAACACAACTGGGGTTACCCGTGAGTGTGTGCCATGGGATGTGCTTTCCTTACCAGCTCCATCTGCTTTTCTAGTACCCTAACAGTACTTAAAATGTACACATGAGTTAAGTTTAGCTATTTCATGGACACATCTTAAGATTCACCCTTTCTCTTACCTCATTCAGATTAACAAGAGTAATAAGCAGCTGAGAACAGCCTCTGGCGATGCTCCTCAGCGCTTGCTCAGCTACAGCATCCAAGCATCCCTATGGCCTCCGTCCCCAGGGGCAGGTGCAATAGCTGGCACGCCCCAAACCACAGCAGGCCGGTACAACTGATACAAGGGCACGAGACAGGAGTTTGGTCTCAGCCTCCTTGGGCAACCTCTAACAGGACCGTACCTATCCCTGTGCATGCTGCAGGGACTCATCAGCAGAATGCAACGCTCACAGAACAATGAAGGTTTGCTACGGATCCAATCCTGCAAGGTGCCGCATGCAGAAAACCGTCAGCCCTGGGAAGGGGTCCAGACCTGTGCCTGGAACTCACGTCTGCCTGACAGCATGGATATTCTGAATTGAAATCTGCCTCTGGTTCAGAGTGACCGGAACAACCGCGGGAGCAACTGCTGCTACAGAGAAAGCTAACCCTGGTGTGCTAAGCACCTTCCTACAAAAGCAAAACGTTCCTGAGCACGTTCTCCTCGCTGCGTCCTTAGGAGCGCTGCTCTCGTCACCACGCTCCATCAGGGCACACCAGCTGACGTGCCAGGCCTGCGCATCTGGCACGCCTGAGGATGCGAGGCACAAGCTGCAACCACACATCACCCTTGTGCTGTGCGGTGGCACCTCGGAAGCATCTTACATGCCTCCCGGCTCTTCTGCCAGGCTGCTCCTGGGCAAAGCGATGGTGTAAATTCCCCTCCTTGGCTCTGTGCCAACAGGCACCAGCAGCAGTGAAGCAGCATCCGGCCCAGCCCGCCACCGGCTACTCTGCTCCCAAGCAAGACAGGGCTGCGCGTGGCCCAGAGGTGACCGTCCCAACTTGCCCAAGTAAGCACTGCACCTCTTCACCCAGCTGAGCAGGGCATTCCCAACCTACTGCTGTGGAAAACCAGAGTCGAGACGTGGAAAACAAATCTACAAATCTAGACCTGCTGTGGCCAGCAGGTTGAGGGAGGGGATTCTCCCCCTCTACTCTGCTCTTGTGAGACCCCACCCAGTGTGTTGCATCCAGCTGTGGGGCCCCCAGCATAAGAAGGACATTGACTGGTTGGAGTGAGTCCAGAGGAGGCCGCGAAGATGCTCAGAGGGCTGGAGCACCTCTGCTGTGGGGACAGGCTGGGAGAGTGGGGCTTGCTCAGCCTGGAGAAGAAAAGGTTCCGGGGAGACCTTACAGCACCTTCCAGTGCTTGAAGGGGCTGCAAGGAAGCTGGGGGGGGCTTTTTACAAGGGCTTGTAGTGACAGGACAAGGGGCAACGGGTTTAAACTGAAAGCAGGGAGATTTAGATTGGATATCAGGAATAAATTCTTCCTGGAGAGGGTGGTGAGGCACTGGAACAGGTTGCCCAGAGAAGCTGTGGGTGCCCCATCCCTGGCAGTGTTCAAGGCCAGGCTGGATGAGGCTGTGAGCAACCTGGTCTAGTGGAGGGTGTCCCTGCCCATGGCAGGGGGGTTGGAACTGGATGGTCTTTCAGGTCCCTTCCAGCCCAAACCAGTCTGATTCTATGATAAACCCTCCTTGCAGCATCTGTCTGGTGACAGTGGTGTCCCTCTGCCTTGCCGCTAGCCTGTCGCTTGCTGTCCACACACAGAAGAAAACTCACCTCCTTCCCCCACCTCTGAGCTCTCCCCAGCGCCGAGCACTTAGGGGAAAAGGCAGCGCTGAGTCAGGAACATGCACCCAAGCGCTCTCCACAGCAACTACAGAATTCTGGGTCACCGCTACAGCCTCCCACGTTACCATTAGGTACCCTTTTCATTATTAACCATTAACATCATTAGAGCACGGGGCATGTTTGATCCCTGGGTCTCAGAGGCACCACCTCTCCTCTAATGGACCTGCTACCGCCATCCTCACCCCATAAACACGGGAATCAAGGCCGGCACTGGAAGCCAAAGGGACTTGTCCGAGGTCATCCCGCAGCCAAAAGGCAGAGACAGGAGCACAGCTCAAAGCATCTCCTACACCCGGCAAAGCGATCTTCACGCACCGCTTCCACCACGTGCGTGCATTTACAACTCCTAGTACCCACACATCGACGCGCGCGTGTCCGGGCCCTGCGCCCGCAGCAAAAATCATACCAACCGAAGCGGATTTGGGTGCCGACCTCTTCCACCGCTCTCCAGCCTCCGTAACTTTCACCAACCACGTACGTTTGGGAACCGCTTTGTGCGAAAGGCCGGCTGCTCTCACCTTCGCGCACCGCGCAATTTCGGCGCAGCCCGGAGCCCGCCTGGGCGAAGCCAGCGCATCCCGCAGGCGGCGCTGTGCTACGCGTTTGGGCCACCGCGCCGGGCAAAACCCGGCGGAGCGGGCAGCAGCTTTCCCCGCCAGCCCCGCCGCCTCCCGTGCTTCCAGCGTGACGCCGGGAGAAGCGGCTCCAGGGAAAGCAAGGCGGCACAGCGGCGGCACCGGGCCGGGCCGGGCCGGGACTCTGCGGGACGTGCCCCGCTGCACACGCGCAGGGCAAGCGGTACCGGGTTCACGCCGAGCCGGTGCCGACAGGCGCGTTTGGAGGGCACCGCAGGGTTACGGACACGTTTGTATCTAGCGCTGCAACGGGCTGGTATGACCGCCAAGACACCCCATCCACGGAGCGACTGGCTGCGAGCGCACACCCGCCGGGGCTTCCACGTATCCACCAACGCGCAGCGAGGGAAGCGCCCGGCGAGCACCCCCGGGGCACCCCCCACCGCCTCGGCTTCCCCCGCGCTCCTCCTCGGGCGGGGGGCTGCGGAAAGGAGGCCATGCCCCGGGAGAAGGCTTCCTTCCACCGGCCCCGTCGTGCCGCTTGTGTAACCAGGCTGCGGTCACCGGCCCCGGCGGCTCCCCCCGCTCCCCGCGCCCCAACCGGCCCCGACGGGCGCCCCGCGGCGGCTGCCCCTCACCTGGTGGCAGAGGATGGTCCGCTGGACCAGGCGGGCGTAGCCGTCCAGCCGCACCCCCGAGTTGCTGCGGCTCCTCATCGCCCCGAAGCCGGCCCGGCGGCGGCACCCGGAGATGGCGGCAGCGGCCTCCTCCCGCCGGCGGAGCGGGGCGGGGCGGAGCGGGGCGCCCGGCCTCCTCCCTCCCTCCGGCCGGCTGGGCGGGCGGGCTCGGCGGCGGCGTGAGCCGCGGCGGTTCCGTGCGGGCGCAGGGCTTGGAATGCCCTGCGCGGCTCCTCTCCAGAGCAGCCTTTGCCCTGCGGTGCCTGCGGCTGCGCTTCCCGGGGAAGAGCGAGGGGCTGCGGGCACCGCGGCCGGCGGGGAGCCCGGGGCGGGCGGAGGGTCGTGCCCGAGGCCGAAGGCGAGGCCGAGCAGCGTGGGGCGTAGCGCGGCGGCTGGCAAAAGGCGGGCTGAATTGTCAAAACCGGCCTTTCATCTTACCAGGAGGATGTAGAAGTTCACGTTAGAGGCCGGAACATCTGTCGGAAGCCCGGTTTAGTTTTCAGCCTTAAAATTACGGGTGCGGGATCTGATCGAATGAAAGGCGGAACAATGGCGAGACGCGATGGGGCGTCTCCACAGCCCGCCTGGGCTTCCAGCCTGATGGAGAAAGGAGATTGACGGATTTCCCACGGACCGGGCCCTGCTGTCCCCCCCCGGCACTCTCCAGGGGTCCGGCGCGCAGGGTTGGTTTGCCCTCGCGTGCCGGGCGCCGAGCCGGGATGGGCAGAAAGGGAAGCCGGGCAGAGACCCGAGGCTTGGGAACGACCAAGACTTACACGCAAAGACGCGCGTTCCCCGTGTGATACATCGCGCTGTAAAACCTCCAGCCAGTTCCCGCTGCGCTCCCAACACCAGGCTGGATGGGGCTTGGAGCACCCTGGTGTAGCAGGGGGTGTCCCTGCCCATGGCAGGGGGTTGGAACTGGGTGGTCTGTAAGGTCCCTTCCAACCCAACCCGGTCTGTGATCCCGTGAACGGGAAGAAGAGCAAGGGGAAGCGTGGACGGGTGCTGAAGCACCGGCGGGATGGCACAGGCAGCTGGAGGAGCGGGATTCACGCAGGCTTCGGGAAGGAGTCGGCTTCTCTCATGTGAAATTACAGCATTAAGAGGGTTCATTGTTTTACCTTCTCTTTTTGCTGTGCTTGCTTCACTGACCACAACTGACCGCCACGGCAGAGGAAACTGTTAAACGGAGCCGGTTCATTCCGCAGTGGCCGTCGGGCAGTGTTCCCGTCGGTCCGGCACAGCGGGAAGGGGACCGGGTGCTGCTCAGGGGGTCGCCGGCCCCCCGCAGCCTGTAGCGCCCCGCAGGCCCTGGACACGGGCCCTTTCCCCTCTCCCTGCACCCGCCTCCCGCCCCGCAGACGGGAGCGCAGGCGCGTGGGGGGCAGGCTGGCTGCGCGAGGTGGGGCCGGCGGAACGTCGCTGTTATCCGTGACTGAGCCCGGACCATGAAGGGTAAAAACAGGTGGGAGACAATAAATGTGAGGGCAAGGTCAGCATTTTCTCCAAGGGGTTACGGGACGGCAGCTCACGGAACCCGGGGAACCGTAACGCAGCCAGGTAGAACGACACGCTCATCTAAAAGACAAGGTTTATATATTTTACATGTTGTACTTGCTGTAAATTATTACTTTTTTACAGTTGAAAATATAAATACAAGAACATTAAATAAATTCACAAGGAACAGTGCAAAGGCAATTAGCCAAACGGTTGAAGCATTCACAGAGCTGCACGCCGGCTGCTAGCATTGCAGTACCGTCCTTTGTTAACATGCAGTTCAAACCTCGTGGATAAACACAACGAACACCCCACGTTCCGCCGTTAAAAGCGCCCTCAGAGTAGCCCTGGGCGCAGGTGACCAGCAGAACCCATGCCCTGCATACAGGACCACAAGAGCGCTCGGCACTGAAGAGGTTCAGCTGCTGGACTGCCGCGGGGCCCCAGCCAGGCGGCATTTGACCGATGCCCTTTGAGAAGACCGTTGCCAGGGCTCTCTGCCCAGTCCTCTGGGAAAACACAACCCTCGGTCCCCTCCGGCGTGCACCTGCCTCAAAAAAAAAAAAAAAAAAATGCCCTTTCCAGGGCCCGGCCCTCCGCAGCACGGCGCCAGCTTGTTCGAGCTCTTGCTGCGGGAGCACCCAGCCTGTCCCAAGAACACGAGGAACACAGGCGCTGGCCAGAGCTGCACGCTCGGGCGAGGAAGAGGAGGCACAGCCAGGGCTCACGCTATTTTCCGTTCAGGAAGAATCTTCGCAGTGTTGCGTGGGCTCTGTTTCCCCTCGGCTGCTGTACACAAAGAGCTAAAAATCCAGCTTTTTCAGACCAATGGCACAAAGGGAATGGAATTTTGCTTCAGGAATTAGTGAGCTAGGGCCTCAGGATTTGGCCTGCCACCCAAGGGCCAAAGTCCAAGCAGAAATACTCTTTAGAGCAGCTCCAGAGCTGCCCCTTGAGCAACAGCCACGCAGTGAAAGAAACAATTTCTCGCCTACTAAACAGAGCGGCAGCTAGCATTCATTGCCTGCAGTTTGTCCTTCAGAAAATAGCACCTCTCCCCCTTGTCCCTAGCATTGCAAGTGAGAAATGGCAGTGTGTTCAACCTCTGGAACCGCCGCTCACGGTAAACGCTGATCCTGCCGAGATCGATGGCAAAAGCTCCCCCTGACCTACTCGAGCCACTACCGTAACCGAGTCGTATTTAATGACCAGCCGACCGCTGCGTTTATCGCTCCCTCGTTCACGGCGCTGCGCGTTGATGACACCCAGTTTCTACCCCTCTGTGCTGTACTAAGAGGTTGCTAAAGGTTTGAGACCGGTGTGTACAGTTCTGTTATCTAGCGAATATTTTTAAACCGCTGTTAAGTGATCTCACTCCCCGAACAAATTAACTTCTGTACCGTCCTATGTTAATTATTTCAGTTACAGGCAAATGCAAACGTACAACAAAATACCAACTGTTTTTCTATACATAGGAATATTTATATTACAGGAAATAAATATAAAAAGTATCAAGATGCTTAAAGGCCGATATTTTTCTGCTTATGTACATCACTACAGTTTGCTACTGCAACGTACAAAAAGTTGAAGGCAGCGTAGCCAACACCGTTAAAGGTAACGCCGTTTGTACGCACAAGTTCTAACTTCCTACATTTATACAGCACTACTGTGCCTTATATCCAGATAAACGCAAGGAAAAAAGTCTAAACAAAAATCTCCTTTAAATGTAAAACAGCCTCAAGCGAAGAATCCAAATGGAAACGGGCCAGCTGCAATTTGACATCCAAGGTACCTTCTCTAAAGAGTAGCTTCCTTTTTTGGGGGTTTTTTGTGTTAAATAATTGTCCTTGTCCATCCACTGCATGGCTGCCTTGAAGTTCCAGTACCATATATTAAATAAAATCAGTTCTTGGTGTGCTCACATTGTGTAAAACTGTCAAAGTAAATCTCCGCTTCGCACCGTAAAACAGCGTGCTGGCTCAAAAGGAATCACATTTTCTCAATAAAAGTTAGGCTTCCCCGCTTTGAAGTCCTGAGCGATACACGGCTTTTGGGGCTGCCTGTGTCACCCTTCTCTTGAAATACAAGCTGTTTGCCCGAGAAGTCATGGAGACACACGTCACCATTCTGTACGCTGAAGGCAACACCGTTCTTCTCACCGGCAAGGTGGCCTGTCGAGACAAAAAAAGGGCATCCCCTGTCAGAAAGGTTCGGAATCAAGTCTCCCACGCATTTTCAGTCGCTGTAGGGAGCTCCTGCCCCCTCGTTTTATTCCTGCAACCATTTCAAAACGTGGGGTTTTCTGTCCGTATTCGGGATAGATTTCTTTTCCTGCGTGAAATCGGTAGGAAATCTGAGAGCTGTTATTATATTTACACGCAACAGGATTCTGTATTGTGAGCAGCGACGGTCCCTGTTCTCAGAGTGGAGACTTTGACCTGGAACAGATGGCACTGGAGGAGATGCACGATGCTTCCCCTTCTAGTTTTGCTGTTTACAGATTAAGTTTAAAAGGTTTCTCAGGTTTGCCACGTATCCAAAACAAGGAAGCGTTGGAGAAAGCAAGGTAGTTTTTGCCTTTGGAAGGCACTGGACTCGCAGTGTTTACTTCTGGAGGCCAGGCAGACCAAGGCCTAGGTCCAGTCATGGATCTAAGCCTTGTTTAGGCTGAGAATCGTACGCATTTAGGTGAAGCTACACTGCACACGTGTAGCCTGTGTTCACCTCAGGTATCCCAGAGCAGAATCCTGCCTGCGCTCTGCCCTCCCCTTTCCCTCTCGCACTACCTCATGCTTCTGGACCTTTCCAGAAGGAGCAGGGCCAGGTTACAGGCTGCTCTTCAGTTATTTCTTGTTGGTGTCACCAGAGGGAGCAGCGTTTGGTGACACCCTTCCCCTGCACTTAACCCCTCCGGCAGAAAGGATTCTGCTGCTTAAGTGGCTGGGCTGGCCTGCTCTTCCTCCTGCTTGGGCCGGGGCCGCCCCGCGCACAGCCTGAGCGCCGGCCTACCCAAACGCTTCCTCTCGGGACCAGCCCTTCACCTCAGGCGGACTGCACGCCTGCCAGCGGCTACCTGGGCGATCCGAGCAGGTGTCAGCATGCCAAGTCTCGTTGGCTTTCTTTGGAACGGCATTTATAAAAAAAAAAAAAAAGACGTGAACACGAGGCTATTCTACGAATGAATTCGGAAAGGTGCTTGCTGCTCCTCGGAGAGGAAACGTGCAGGTTCAGCCACCTCACGGCAGTTTCCCAAACATGAAAACCCGCGAGAGATGACCCAACACCAAGGAGACACTGGATGCCAGAAAGCCACGAAGTTACGCGGTCCAGCAGGCAGGCAAGGCCGCAGGCTGTGCAGACACGCCAAGCTTACCAGGGCCCGCCATTCAATCCCGCATCTGCAACAGCGTTTCAGCGGAAGCAGCGAGGCCAAACCCACTCAGTGTTTACAGCTCAGTGCATTTACGACACAGGTCTTCATTTCTAGAGTGCTTTCTTCCTGGCGCTCACTTTTTAAAATGAAGGACTGCAACGTCGGTTTTGAAGTTCGAGCTCTGAGAGCAGGGGAATGAGGAGCAGCAAATCAGAAGGGCCCACGTCCCTATTTAACACCGGTCAGCTGGTGGAGGCAGTACCTTCTGGAGGGATTTGCTCAGCTCTTCCGAGGTACAACTGCCCCGTGGTTGGAAGATTAAGTGTAAAGAATTGCCTCAAAGAGCTTTCCTGGGAGTACCAATTCTATCCAAGCATGACTTTAGCCTCTTCTTGTGGCAGTCCTAAATACCCAGAAGAATTATTTACTCAAACTACGCAGACAAGGTACGATACAACCTTTTTGTTACGACTGGAGGAGCTGGTATAGGGTTCACAGCATTCAAAACATAAAATGCAAGAGGAGATGAGGTGGGTCGTCTGAGACAGTGTGAGCACACACTGTCACACTGGAAAGGTCTAATCACGCGAATAAAGCAGGACAGAACCGGAGCACGTCACACAGAATTGGCGTCGCTCAATGGTTCGGACCGTCAGTTTTACACCTTATCCTAAAATACTACCCAAATCAATAAAAACTCAGTCCAGAAAGCCACAACAGGACCATTCACCCAGTTGCTCCAACAAACAAGTTCAACACAACCTTTCTGCTGTCTTTCTTTCCGTTGCTCAAAGGAGCCAAAAATGCTTTTGTAGCTGCGTATGTCAGATGCTGCAGGGAAAGGTGGCACCTTCCATCACGGTAACTAACATAGCTGGGAAAAAACCCTCTACAAGACACACAGGCTTTTGTGCCTGAAAATTTCTCTATTGGCAAGGTATTACTTCTACCTAAAAATATTGCCTTGCCTTATATTTGAGGACAGGGAGAGTTACCGGATTCTGGCTCCCAACTGTCCCATTAGATACAAAGTACATCAATAATTGCATGGTGTGGTGTCCAAAAAGAGAGAGATTTTTATAAAGGAATGACAAAAACCAAACAGGATCTAATTTTACAAGCCCAGTTTGCAAAGCTGATGAGGGCATGTCCAAATGCCGTTCCCCGAAGTGTCGTGATTTCTATACAACGTGCAGCCAGTACATCCCAAGGGACAGTAACCTATTAAGGGGGCAGCACATACCAATTCCACAGCTTTCCCTCTGTACAGCTATTACCAGCTGAGATTATCCCGCTGATTATGTGCCGTCTTGGGACAGCACGTGCCAGGAAACGAGGACAACACAGCCTCTGTGAGCATCTGCTACAACTTCATCCTAAACAACCTAGCTGGTGGCAGGGCCCCTTAGCCGCAGCTCTTGATCGATTGGGAAAAACGCCTCAGGCGCACAGGAGTCACATCCTGTCAGTTTTGCTCAATTTAGGCCTTTTTTGATACATTGCATATTTACTGAGAGCTCGTCAGCAGGTTGACGTGTGTCCAGCAAGAGTGTGAAAAACGAGATGACATCCACTGCAAAAAGGTCGTTTTTAACCAAGTATATTCAGTGGAGGTTCCCATCTGGTTTTCTCGACAGACAAATAAGCCACACCAATTTGCAGGCGAAATGAATTGGCGTGCTGCATTTCACCTGCATTTCACCTTCTCAGGAACAGAGCAGAGGGTAACCGTGCCGAGGACGGTACTGTGGTAGAACAGGAAGGACAGAGAATTTTACTTCTGAAGAATTGTTTCCTGCGACAAAGACCTATTTCTGTGAGGCAAAAACATCCTTGAAAACCCCACAGGGGAAATAAAGAGCTACAGAGAAATTCAGTTTCAATACTTACTCTGTAGCCAACAGTGAGGCAGCTCTCCCAGCAGTGCTGTCTTCACTGAGGGGATTTTATAAGTTTCTCTTACTTCTCCTCCCATAAGCAGCTTTCATGTGATCATTCCATGAATGTTCTTCCTCATATTACCTCCCACATGATTTCTTTCATACTTTCAAGCTATATTATTATCCTATATTCCCTTTCTTCTTCAGGAAAAGTTTATTTTAATGAGGTTTAAAATATGAACCGTTTTAAAACATGCTTGAAGATCATTGCCATATCTTCAGGTGACAGAAAAGGTGTTAACAGCAGCTTCTGGTAAGTAATTGCTCTAATCATCAGTATTACTTACTATATATATATATAACTCAGGAGTTCCCACTGAGTAGGAGAAATTAGCATTTTAAAGCTTTGTCGGTAGTCCCCTAAACCAGACGTGTGCTGTTATTTCCGAGAACGTCCCGCAATACTCTGACCCTACGCTGATGAATACTGTTTCATCAGCAGTTCACTTCAGCACGAAAGAGCGTAGCATTTCTGGTTTAAGACAAGAAACAAAATAGCTTGCTAAATACCATTTTGCATCGTACATACCATTTCCATTCGCGTGCACTGAATAATCGTTATTCATTAGCAACGTTGTAGAGTTAGTGGAGTTACTGTTTGATTGTAAGGAATTGGAAGAACTGGATACTCCTTGATTTACCGTCTGCTTTTTTAAACCATTAGTAGCCGTCCTACTCCAGTCTACAATAGATACGTTACAGAAAATACCACAGAGCATACAATCAGAAGATGAAAGTACAGTTAATTTTGCAACTGAATTAAAATAAAGACAAGGCTTCACCTACTCTCCTCACCGTATTCTAGACAGAATGACATTCTCCTAAGAATTTAATGATTCTTGATGTTTAAAATTGTTTAAATCTAGTTCCTTTTTCTCTTGGCCCTTTTTTAACATAAGCAGCCAACTGTCAGTTTTACAACTGCAGACCAGACGGGAAAAAATCCTGAAGTACAGTTGACCCTCTATGTTAAAGCGTATAAAACCCGTGTAACGTTATGAGACGTCAACTACCGAACAACTAAATGACATCAAGTCATTTGTAGTTGTTCTGCTTTCAACTATGCTTCCCCTTGTTTTTGTGGAAGTCACTGGTAAAAACTACAGGTGACTCAGAAGCTGGAACAAATCCTACCGTTCCTAACTACGACCAAAAGCCTTCTGCAAAGACATGCCTTTACACTGCAGTGGAGGAGATGAACTGCAGTGAGAGCTTAATGTAACAGCACCTAAGAACTGCATCCACTACCAGCTTAAAGAGCATCTTTTGTAGGTGTATTACGCCTTCGATAATAAATTAAACCTGCAACTACAGCAACACGATGTATGGGGTTTTTTCTAAAAAGTATTACAAAATACTACGAACTTACCACTAAGTATTCAGAAGTATTAAAAAATATATATATATTCGTATTTACCAGAGTTTTCAGCCAGCCTGAATTTCCCACAGCAGAGATATCTTCTCCACTGTTTACGGACATTCTCCTTTGTTACACAATAGAAGATAAAAATGAAGAAACCTGCAAAGCAATAACATTAAAGAATGTTGCAAAAGTGGCTTTTGGTACTTCTTAATGAATGGTGCTTTGGTTTTCTTTCATTTCTTTTAAATTTCTAATCAAAAGTAATGACATCTTTCTCCGGTGAAGAAGTTTACGGCCCGGAACGCTGAAGAGCACCTTTCCCTGACACAGACGAGAGGAATCGTACAAACACAAGAACAACAAATATAACCCGATCCACAAAGTGCATAAAGTTTCCTTCTATCAAATAAGAAGGGAAAAATTCCGTGGATCCTGAAATTTACTGAATGCTTTTGGAAAAGAATTCAAAGCAGCATCAAGCAGAGGGTGTGATACGATGCTGTCAGGCTGTGCAGCTGTTAGCACATGGCGTGACACTGTCCCGCCTTTCATTAGCAGCTACCCTGTTACCATCAGCTGTTACAGGACCAGTAACGCTACAGAATTTTGAGCATTCATACAAAGAAACTAACTCATATCTAAAATAATAACAAACGGTACCCCCTTTACCACAAACTCAAAGCCACCGATTTTCTAGAAGGGACGGGGCTCATCCCCGTCTCTTGCCAGGGGCACATTACGGACTCACTGTCTGCGCCTCGTTCGATTCTCACTCACACAGCGCGGGACTTCATTTCCCTGCTGAAAAGTCCATGGTCACCATCCCCCTGGAAACTTTTTGCAGCCTGTGGAACGCTGCTTTTGGCTATGTCCCGTCGCATCCCGGCCTTTGCAAAGCTGCATGCCTTTGTACCTACCTCCTGTATGTTCTCAAGTACTAAGGGCCAAGCTTAAGAGTTAGACCACTAGCTCGTAGACACTGCAGCCCGGCCTGTCCTACGGCCCTTTGCTGCGTGTCACGCCTCACCCCAAAGCCTTAGGGGTACGTGGAGAAACCATACTGTTTCCACCACATTCACTGCATTATTAGACAAACGCTTAGAGTAACTGAGTATTTACAATTGCTCGGCTGACTAGACAAACACAGTCACTTCCGGCGGTGCCTGGTTTGCAAACATTTTTTACACGGCGGCAGTTATAGGTATAACTACACCGCACATGTAAGTAGTAGCTAGCTTTCCTATAAGTTACGGTTACGTTAAAGTAAGATTACAGTAAAGCAGTAGCATCTGTAATTTAATTAACGTGTTAAAGCGCGTATCAAAATTACATCTTTATTGCTGAATGAAGAAAACGCCATTTCCAAATGTTTTTGCTCGTTACGTTGTACGCAACAGGCTGTCACACGGAGGATGAACTTACCTTGCAAAGTGTTGAAAATGGTAAAGAGGTAAGTAAATACCTCATTTACTGTGAAGAAAGCAAACCCCCAAGTAATTCCCAACAAGAATGTGAGGCCAGCTACGCTCCTAAGGTCTTGAATACTGGTTTTTCTTTGAGCACCAAGTTGTTTTTTCTTTTTGATACGACAGAGCTGGATCAGCACAACGATGAACATGCTGATATTGATCAGGAATATCAGGCAGAAGTATCCCACGGCAGTAACGTAGAAGACAACTCTATTTTTAATCCAGCAGCTAGAAGACAAGACCAGTCAACCATTATCAGAAACAGAAATTAAGGAAAATAAACTTGAGATAAAAGGCGTGGTTCGTTGCACATGCAAACCATTTTTGCCTCTTTACTGAAAAGTATTTTTTTTGACCAAAGGGTAAGCGCTTTCATACCGGTAATAACCACAACACACACGACGTACCGTACAGCTATACCGTTTCAAAGTTCTCCCATCACTTCCTTCTCTTCCCCACCTTTACTTTAAAAGAAAACCGATTTTGTAGGACCTCCCACCCACCCCCAAAAAAGTGCCTCCCTTTAACTCACAATTCATCAGGTCTGTTCATGGAAACCTTTCCAGTGGTTATAAGTCCATAATTATCTGGTGATACTGCCAACACAATGGACACAACTACTGCTGGTAACCCTGAAAGATTATAAGCAAACACACAAGTGAAAATCATGACAAAGACTGTTACGATGACTTGAATCTGTTACGTTTTGCTGCGAAATCTACAGTCTGTTTCTGAAATTTCTCTGTTGAATTCTGCGGGCTCCTAGCTGTCTGAAAGAATCTAAAACCTGGTGCATCCAAACTGCTCAGGAGCATAATTTGCAAAGAAACAAGAGTTCTTCTTCACAGCTAGCTCCAAACCTTTCTGAATAAGGCAACAAATAGCACAAACTGATTTAAAACATGACATCAGGATACCTGATTTGATTTTCTTTCCTACATCTGCTTTAAGAAAACAATTCATGTTAGTGCCTTCACTCATGTTTACTTAAGTGGCCAGAGAGGATAATCAGGTCCTGAATCCCTTCAACCTTTATCCACTTGGATCTGTTTTGCTGCTTTTTCTTAGCAACAGTGCTACCCCAGGAATGGAACATACATACTTCTGGGCATTTATTTGCAAAACAGAACTGATGCCATCCCTCTGGTAAATGGAAACGGAAGTATTCACATTCAAAGTTGGTGCTATTACACTTGCACAAGGAAAATTCGTTATCAATTTGCATGGCAGCAGCCTCTCTTCTGCAGCTAGGGGGGAGTTGCCTACCTCAGAAAGGTGGAATATATAGGATCAGGTTTCCTGATAATGAATCCTGCAAGGTCATAACATTAAATGACTGCTTCATTTTCAGAACAGTGTCACATTCACTGAAATACTTGATAACAGGATTTATCTATTTAGCGTCCATAAGGGAAAAAAACAAAACCAAACAATAAGAAAAATGCATACCCCAACCAACAATGCAAAATTTAAGGATGTATTTCCGTACGTAGGTGTTAAAGACTTTCACAAGGGCCAGGTACATGTGGAAAGCCTCTAGGCCCATCCAGGTGAAGGAAACCAAGAGGAAATAGTGAAGAAATACTGCAACTGCAATGCACAGGCCTCGCGTATCATACAGTGCGATCCATGAGTCGAGGAGGAAAACTAAGTTGAGCAGAAGTAATGCAGCACACAGCTGAATAAGGATTTTGGAGGGGTAGTCTCTCCGGATTTTCCTAAAAAAGCAAATTGGTGAGATGACATTGGCTGTCCATGGATTCCTGGCTTACTTCCTCTCTTCTAGTCACTAGTGCACAAATGCCAATAAAAAATATTATTTATATATATTTTTTCATCCATATGTAATGCTTCATATACTGTATTTATGCATGGAAAGAGTAATTTACAAACTATTCCCAAATTAACGGTCTGTATGAAAAAACTTGTTATAATAAGGTTACATAAATGCAAAGAATAACTTGGATTCTTAGGTTTAGTATCATTATTATTATTTTTTCCACTGTACGCTGGTCTTCCCCTTGTTGCAGTGCTTCCAAAAACCACAACGTGACTGCTCCTTATTGCTAAGCTAGATTAGGCTTTTGACTGGGCTTCTAAAACCTCAACAGAGACAAACAAATGCTTGATGACAGGTTGATGAGAGAAGTGTGCCAAAGAACTTCGAGGAGGATTTCCAAAACAGCACGGAGGATTCGGCAGTTAAGGCTCAAACGTAAGAAGACGTTCCGACAAACAAGAAAGGACACAGATGTGTTTAGAAATACTATCATTCTGCACTGTTCCATACGTGCTGTGTCTTAAACACATTCCTTCACACTTCTATTACGCGAATAGGTTATAAAATATTTAAGAGCGCTGCTACTTCACTTCCTACTGCATAAAGCCTCGTGATTAATTCACCTGTCTGCAAGATCAACATTGCTGAAGAGCGAATCAACACCTTCCTGCTAAACTGGACAAATTTGTGCATTATTAACGGAGACAGAATCCATAACTATGGGAAAGGACTTAGCAGTGAAGACTACAAGCAACCATAATTGGAGAATAATGGCAGCTTAGCTGAACAGGTACTTACTCAAAGGCTATGTAGGTCACAAGGGTAATAGAAAGAAAAATTGCAGAGAGGCCACAGCCTATATAGGATATAAAAGTCAGCACCAATTCTTGTGTGGGATTCAGAGGAGTATTTCCATACAAGTTCTAAAACAGAAACAGAATTTAATTTCAGAGAACATATTTATTAAATGGAAAAAGATTAAAAAAAACCAAACAGAATGCACCTTTCCCTCTGCAATTTAAAAAAAAAATAAAAAGGAACAGTTCTTTTAATCACGGATCTTATAAAAGGTTAACTGAAAAACAGAAGACCTACTCTAGTTGTGCGAGGAGCAGAGAGTTGGACTCGATGATCCTTATGGATACTTCCAACTTGAGATATTTTGTGATTCTAATTGTGAAATCCCATTTAATTAAAAACCTGGTTTAATTTGATTTACCCTAACTTTTATTGCCTACAACATAGAACTGCCCAAATGTGAAAGCTGCAGTTTAATAAGCACCTAAGCATTCTTTTATTTTCATTTTTACAATACAACTCATGGGCCCCCATTCAACAAGCAGCTTAAACATGTGAGTAATTTTACAGCTCTACGTACTAATGCTGAAGTGAATAGAACCTGAGTAGTAGTTCATAGGTGGTATGTGCTTACTGCATCCTCATTTGCTTAAATGGGGATGAAACAAGCTTAAATGTTTTCTTGAATTAGGGTTATTGCATAAATTTCAAAATATTTACCATCAAAACAGCAAAGCTTGTAAGGTGGTTGCATGAACAGACCGTTTCATTTACTCTACTTTCTTTAACTGTGCAACCCTCATGAGACCAGCCTCCGTGTCCACCTGTTAAAGAAAACAGCTTTGTTATTCATAAAAAGGCCTTACATATATTAACAGGATAATATATGTATAGCTATACCAGCATGGCATCTTGGGGGATATCAAGTACTTACCATTTTTACTGAAGTCCCAGAACACACATCTAACTGTTGCATTATCCTGTTGGGGAGGAAAAAAACACAAACAAACACACAATTTTACTATACTATGAGTTTATAGTCAAGTGAAGTAACAATTTCCCACAAAACGCAGGCAAGAATAAATACTGTATACAGCAAATACACACGTTTTACATGAACACAAAATTAATTTAGGTGCATAGAATGGATTCATACTGCAGTTTGCACGTGAAAATACTCTGAAAAAATCTGAAGTCACCATACAGGAGCTAGCTCTCATGCTTACGCTAAGATTCTGTCCCTGGTAGAACGTTATGAATGCTGTTTCATTGTCTTCCCACACTATACAAATTCTTGGGATTTCTCCTCCTTCCTGATTTTCTAAGTATCAAGAAAATGACCGCAGAGAAAAGGAAAACCTCTTTTACAGTTGCAAACATCCGGTCACTTTCTATTATTATGACATTAAAGGCTTACATATAGAGTTCACACACACATATGAAAACCCTAAAAATAGCAGCAGTAAAGCACTATACTGCTACGAATGCTCCCACTCCTAGTTATATCTCAAAACTCAGTATTACATGAGTACAAGTAAAGACTACACTAAGCCAGCTCCAGAAAAAAGCTTCAGGTACATCAGTGGAATCCCTACATTTTCCAGTTTATTGTATTTTAGTATTTTAAAATCTTTTAAGACATGGGATAGAAGATTTTAAGCCTTCATGATCATTTAGGAAAGGGATGCTGTATATGAGCCCTAACACTTCCAGATGGCAGAACCCTGTGTTTCCGTTAAGGAACAGAACTCCCCTTAAGAAAAAAAGCCTTCTATTGCTTTCTGGCCATGCAGAACCTATAAATGTCATGATTGCAGCGTCTCTGTAGCAATCCCCAATCTCAGGCTTTCATCTAAGAGCTTTATTTCTTTGAAGAATAAAACAGAAAAGTATGTGGGAAAGATAAAAATTGGATGGATAAGTGATGGAGCAAAATGACCTGAAACCATGTGAGAACAAATATTTATACCAGTGATGAATTAGCAGAGATGAGTGATTTTTAAAGTGCAGATAGAGACGAAATGTCCACATGAGCAAAGCAGCACCAACTGATCTGTATTCCAAGTAGTTACTTCTTCTACAACTACTCCAATCGAGGCCACACAATCATACCTGAAGTCTGCCAAAATGTCAATCATACCTGATTAGGTCTGATATTCTGTAAAGTGACAGTGACATTCGCCTTTAAGTTGTTAATTGTGAGGTTAGCAACACTTGATGATATAACGCTGCTGATTAAAGATGCATTCTTCAAGGACAGATCCTGAAATGATAAAAAATAATCAGATTTTAAAATCTTAAAGAAAACAACAGTAGATTACAGCACCCACAAACTCAGTTATTGTGCGGAGTGAGCACTGGACAAAAACAATTACTTTTTACATCCGGAAGTTTTGAAATGTGTTTTGTGGGGAAAAATGTCCATTCCTATTTTATTTTGCTCTAGGCTTGGGTTTAAAACCTTTATGAACAGAGGATCAAAAAAATACCTGGAACACAGTGGTCTTTTTAAAGAAGTTGAATATAATTCTAGAAGCCAAGTCCAACTCTTCAGGGGGCAAATTCGCCAGCAGTGATGGAGGAAGCATAATTGACCCGAGATTATTTAAATCGTGAATTGCATTAATGCCTAGAGAGATCTGAAAAATAAATGCAAGGATTATGCTTCATTTCAGTCACTAAGGAAAAATTAAATTATGACTTAGGTTACAACTTCAAAATATATAACTGTGTAATCACGGTCAGGAACTCACCGCTGCTCTCTAATTCCTCTCCTGCTTCAATAAACAAATAGCATTTGCAGGTCCAAAAAGGATACAACTAATTTCAGGTCTGCCTGCCACTGAAAATGCCCTGGCTTTACCCATTTGCTTACAGGGACAGAACACATCACTGTGGTGGATAATATGGATTTGGAAAAGGTGAAGAGCAACAACCTGGGTAGGTCTATGAATCTGTGTAGGGAGATTACCACTTCACAGCACATAAGTCTGCAAAAGCAAAGAGCTTTTATACTCCACATGTAGTATGTCAGAATTCAGAAAAACTGTAAATAGCCATGATCTGCCAACAGGTTTTAAGTACAGCAGGTTAAGCAGAACATAAGAACGTAAACCCTAACTTTACGATCATCTTGCAAAAACGACAGAAATAAACTGGATAAGCTACAATTCAGATAGATCGCTGAGCTCAGCGATCTAACATAAAAAGAGATCTGAACTTTCGCCCAATTTTCTGTGCCACACTTACAGGACAGAGAGCTTTGTTTAGTACAAAATCTCTAACATTTTCTTGTTGCACATTAGTCACTTTGCATACAACTATCATTATCCCAGAGTTCCCGAGAGATGTGAAACGTCAGCAGAACCGAAGAAAGAAATAATCTGTGCATTCAAAGAATGGCTGCAATAGGAATAACAACGTAAGCTTTCCACAGTGCCCTAACAATGTGTTTAGACCAGTGATCTCCAAACTTTTTTGATCGTGCACCCCAAAATATATCTAACTTACATGCATGTACTACTGTATTGATGTATTGTGCACGTTATAAAACACAAACAAAACCAGAAATTTTAAAAGGATGAGATAAAGATCAAACCTTTATTTAAAATATTTTATTTATTTGTCATATTCAAATATTTTCTTCCCACAGCCCAATGGACTGTCGTGTGGACACCCTGGGGTGCTCACGCCCCACTTTGGAGATGACTGGTTTAGCCAGTCACCAAATAAACCCTGAATCAATTCCACAAAAGCATTCCCATTGCTCTGATTTGAACTACATGATCACTCCTTGAAAATTGTCTGCATTTCGTTGCCAGTGCCACGAGAGTTCCAGAAAGTCATTACTTAGCAAATACCTGCTTTACAGCACTACCATCTCCTAGTCACCTCACATTCACGCACCACATACTGCTAAGGAAACAGAACAGGACTCAAATGTTAACATTTCGTATCATTTTCAGCATCACAGAATAGTTCCAATACTACTTATGGCTCACACTTGATTAAGCGACTTCCTTCTGAGAGGACAGAACGTGCCAAAAATTTGTCCAGAACTCTCCATTTCTCCTTCCTTAAGCTTGCAAGGCTGGTACTGTCCAAATTATTTCCTCAGCCAGGAGGGAGGTTTGGAGTGAGACAAAGTGGATCCACACTTTCTAAGCACTTCTTTCTTGGACAGACCAAGGCAGGAGTGAGAAATGTATGAATGCCATAATCCAAGCAAGACAGCAATTCTTTCCTGGAACCCTCTGCAACCAATCTCCTTCTATCAGATGAAGGCGCCTGGCAACACTCCTTGACAAATTTCAGCACTGTCAGGGTGGGTGATTAAGTAACTCATAATTCAGGGGTTTTGAGGCAAAGTTATTCTGCCAAGCACTCGTCCATTCTGGCGTTCTGTCCGTACCCTAATAGTTTATTAACTGAATACCAGCTTCTGCTAAGTATTTACACAAAACACGGTATTGTTTCTCTGAAACCAACATGAACCTGAAATTGTGACAAGCACAGAACAAACTCACGTTACAAATTCTCAAACATTATTTTTATGTAAGTATTTAGAATTATCAGTGTTTAACCTGGAGATCGGCCGAGTCCTGGACAGCAAAAGACATTTGGTCGGAACGGATGCCATTGGTTCTGACAACTGCCAGAGCCAGGGAAGGGGAGGCAAAATCGGCAGACGTTGCTGGAAAGTTCAGTTTTAAGCCAATATAATCCACCAGTTTTATAATTCTGTTAAGAAAGAGAGATACTTAGTATTACCAAGCACATACACCCAAAATTCTCGGGCAAGTTGTGGTTATGGAGCAGCAGTCCAAGTGTAGTGTAAAACAAGGCGGACTCTGCATACTTATTGTGGCATCAACACAAACAAATGCACTCTTTTCCATGGCATTTTATTATAGTAGAGCTGTAACTGTAGAGTGGTACTCCTCCTGCTTTGTATAAATATATTAAAGCACAGTAAATACCCTTCTGGATTATGATTATGAAGAATGAAACTTGCTGAAGCCAATTTATCAAGACAGTCAGTACAACACACCTTTAATCTCCTGCCAGAATGACCTACCTGTTAGAAATTTGGGGTGGTAACGGTTGAGAAGCAGTCAGGACTTTGCTAACCTCACTAACCATCCTTTCTACATCTTTGGGCTCTACTTTTCCAGCTGCTAAGTCATTTTCTATTTTGGACACGATTTGCTCAGCTGTGGTGACATTAATGGTGGTATACACAGAAGTTGTTGTGTATGTGGTAGCTGACAGTATCTTTCCTGTGACAAAAGAAAAATTTTGCATTTATTTAAATATCGTGTTCAACAAATGAAGGAAACTTTGAGAAGCAGAAAAATTAAGCGGTTCTCTTGACCAGCAAAACCTTATCACAACCTATAAGGTCTCTCAACACGTTATGTAAGACAGATTCCTTTTTTCTCCCTATCAGCTACTCTGCTGATAGCAATACTTCACTTATGAAAAACCTAAAGCAACGTTTCAAATGGCCAGCGTTAATTCCACTTTTTATTGATTACCAAGTTCCTCATGTCAGATTATTAGTGCTGTTAAATAATCTACTATTTTGTATTTTTAGCCACTGAATGCCTGGAAGTAGAATAAAATCAAGGTAAGATCAGCAATTTGAAAAGAAGCTTGTGAAGATGCATACAATCTTCATAGAAAAATATATAGCCACTAAGATATTTCTAATCAATAACAATATTTTAAGGAAGATCCAACATTGACTTGCAATATTTTAAATACTAGCTTAGTAAAAAGAAAATACTGGCGCTGTGACTGAATTTTCTCTGCCAAAGGTACCTGTTGAGAACTTAGTACAGCACCTATCTGTCCCAGTTACCAACCAATTTGTAGGGTGAGGTATCACTCATCATGGTTAAAGGCACCAGAACGCATGTTAAAATAGGTACACACCTCATGAGAGTTGTCTCAGGCTTTTCACAGCAATTGGAAGCTCACAGGTCAGATATATAAACTTGTTTAATAAAGTTTAAAAGCAAATGCAGTATATGGCATTCCAATTAAAAAGGAAATGAATCATTTTACTTGTCATATTTACCTGTGCTCCCACTTGGCAGGGTACCATGGCCATCAGGAGTAGAACGAGGATGAGAAGCTGAGACAGAATGGTTGACAGGACTTACAGTAGGGGTCAAGGTTATTGTGAAAGGAGTAAGGGGAAGAATAGGTGCTGGAGTAACATTTTTGTTACCAGCAATAGGTTGGGCTGAATCTGTAGCCAGATGAATTTGTGCAACAGATTTGGTGGTAGTCACAAAGTGGGGAATTGCTACTGGAAATTTGGGGGGAAGCTTAGAAGAGGAAACTGCAGAATGTTTAGTGGAACTGACAGAAGGGGAAATCACTGTAATAGGCTTGCTAAGATGTGCAGCATCAGACTTAACTGAGAAAGCAGCATTAGTGACAGAGTTTGTTTCAGGTGTGGAAGGAGTGACGGATTTATCCGAAGCTATGGAAGGAAAAGTTGGCATGGTAGGTTGAGCAAGAGACTCAGAAAAGGAAAGTGTAGTGGTAACACTGGTAGGAGACACAGGAGTTTCGGAAGCTTCAGAGAGAGGATCTGTAGCGGGAGATGTGGAGAGAGATCCAGAAAAGGAGATTTCTGTGAATGGTAGGATCAGTGGTCTAACTGTGGGGCTTTTTTTGGTAGAAAGCACAGTGGGGGAAATAAAAGTTTTAGATTTGGGGGAAGTCTTTTTAGGGAGAGAAGGAGAATGAGAGAAAGGAACCCATATAGAATGAGGTGGCACTTGTATGGTACTGTAAAAAAATAAAAAGACACAGAAATGCATGTTAAATTTAACATTGTTAAATAAAGAAAATGAGTTACACTAGAGGAATACGTAATGAATGATATGGACATACTACTAAGAGTGTATATTTTAAAAATCAATCAGATCGGATGTTTCATGCTCTAGTAACAAATATGGATTTCATAACATTTTGAGGGTTCTTACGTTCTATCGTACCGTAGTTGTTAGTCCATAAATACTACTACTGCCTTTGCTGCCTATTCTGGAGGTGACCTGATGCTGAACAGAAAAGCTATCTGCACTGGGGGGAGGAGAAGAATGAGAAGGGGAGGGGAGAGGGAGGAATGGGCAGAGAGCTATATAGGAAAACGTGTGTCAGGTTGTTCTTGTTGAATCCTTCCTGGCTATTACACTGCAACATGAAAGTTAACTCTATTAATGCATGAGGAAATTTAGGAAATGAAGTCAAATTTTGTGTTTATACTTACTACATTTGTAATTCTTCAGCAGTCAAGGAACAATACTTCGGTGATGAACAGCAGCACTGTCCTGAGACGACAAAGAAGCATTAGCTTTGTCTGTCCTGAAGCACAGAAATTGCTAACACTATTCAGTATTATAATATTCAAGTACTGTATGTATTATTTTAATTATTATAATATTCAAGTGTGTTGTGTTCTTTAAACAACAGTGCATACTGCATAATTCATCAAGAGTTTTTTTCTGAAATGACATTTCCAAAACAGATCTTGACCAGTCAGAATACTGCAATACCCCCAGATTTTTGCTCAATGCCTGACAAGTACAGATTTCTCTTTTTGTTACTGTAAACAAACCAACATGCAAAGCTACATCTTCTGAAACAAAGGGACAAACGGTATGAGTCACCACTCCCTACTGCCACAATATCCCTAAGAAAGCCTGGCAACTTTGTAAGCTTTTCAATTCAGATCACCCTTCCAATATCACATTTAGGTTCTCAAATAATTTTACACCTCATCCTTTCAAAGTCTGCTTTATTACTGTAGTCAGCAATTTTGTACCAAAGGTTTTTAAACATATCTTCATCTTCCCCCTCCCCACCCGAAAACCAGAAGGCTGCACTTCTGCCATATTTACGTTGTTCAACAAAAAATTATTTTTATCTGAAAGTAAATAACCATCTTTTCCTTTCAGCTGCTTAGAGGTCACCTGTAAAGATATGAAATGCAATCCGAAAGGGTAACTGTGATGAGACTTTGTTTAAAATGTAACTTACCAAGTGGGCTTATTTCTGCTTTTTCTCTTAAACTGCTTATATTTGCTCCCTCTGCCAGCTTCATAATGAAATTGCAGTGTATACTATAAGGAAAAGAAAAAGCTTTAGCTCAAGAAACAGGTCTGGCTCATCTTTACAATGCATGAAACTAACATCAAATGCTAAGTGAAAGCATATTAGCAGAAATGCTGCGTGTGAAAGCATATTTTGCCAAGGCTCTTCAGATTTGGGGGTATCTTTAATGCACATAAAACACTATGCTAGGCTAAAAAAGAAGATTAATACACCAGTTTGTGGCAGCTTATTTTATTTCTTCTCTACAGACACTGGTGAATCTTAGATGTGGACCTCTATAATTAATGTTAGCCATTAAAGACTTGATAATTTTATGAAGACGAAAACGTAATCTCCACTATTACTGTAAAGAAACAGCAGAGAGGAACTAGCAGGTGTCCTAGGTGGCTATGTCAGTGTATATGAAATCTCCATCACGTGGGGAAAGCCAGTGTTCTCTCTTGACTTTAGAGAGAAATGACTCACTTAAGCGTGTAACCACACATTTACAATTATGGTTTGATGACATGAGACCCGGCCTAAACTAGCAAACCTACAGTAAGAATTCTTCATGTTCAGCAAACTCAAACACACAGGGGACTGAAAAGGCAACACAAAGATGAAGTGAAGCTCCTTTCCAGCTAACAAGCATGAAGAGTACCCTAACTACTGCCACTATGTGACATGCAGATGTGATTTTGACTTTCTATTACTATTTGAGTGGTTTGGAATTTTCTTTCATCCTAACTCAGAAGGATAAACACCAAATTCAAGTATTTGGGGAAATGATGTTCCAAATTTTGTTTTAGGATATAACGTTTCCAAGCTGATCAATTTAAAGGATCAACAATTGCATGGTGAGTAGCAATTAAATTGACAGACATCATTATCTGCATTTCAGGGTTTCCAGGATCACCCCTGTGGAGCAGCCTTGCCATTCTGATACCCTCTGGCTTCTAAGCTCTGAACTGGTTTCCTTCTCAAGCTTCCCGTACCCTAAGGATGGGTGATTTCCCAAGCCGAAGAACAGCAACTTGGGATGTCTGAAGCAATTCCCTCATAAAGACTGCACCGTGTTTGTAAGCTCTGGAAATTCGGTGGCCCTCAATCCCATACCCTTAGTGGTTAAACTGCTATGTGACTCAGGTAATACAAAGATGCAGAACAAATATGACAGGCAAGCCTGTGCTTCACCGGAAGATCAATGGAAAGCAATACAGTTTGGTTAAGAAAAAAATATCTAAAAAAACCCCCCAAATTCTAATGCTATGAGAATAATGTGATCAGAATTTGTCAGTCTACATGTATTGCTCTAGCCTGTTCCTCAAACTTAACTTCCTAGAAAGTTTGTTTTTTCTCCTGTTACACAGCCGTTCATACTTGATATATCAAAAGACAGTGTGCATTTTTATAAGTATGAACATTAAAAAAAATTAACAACAAACCTCTGGTTTTCCATACTGCATTCCATAACAGAAGACTGTAATGAGAAATCAAAATAAAAATAAATTGTTTCGTCAGGAGAAAACAGGATTGATATTTAGATAATTCATTACATTATGAAAAATAAGTTGGAAAAAATGCTTTCCAAACAGTAACAACGAGTGATCTTACCTCACTTAAGGCTTGCAAGGTCTTGTTGAACTCTGAAATTCTTTAAAATAAAAAGTTACCATTATGGAGCTTTTTTACAGAAGACAATTACAACAACATAATGAAAAGAACAAACAATTACTGAAAACCCCACATCTTCCAGCCGATAGGTGATT